>CP054669.1:43024790-44248597 GCA_013348765.1 Carpinus viminea
TAATAAAGCACAAAAAAAAAAATACAGGCATTAACATGATAAAAATGTACGTATTTATGTATGTACATGCACATATATGCATATGTTGATATCATGGATAGCCTTTTTCATATGTAGCAATGGATCACCCATAAGCGTGCCAATTTTTAAAGCATGACATGCACAGTACATTCATCTACAAAAGCACAATATGAAAGAAATAGAGACATTAACATTATGTACATGTGATATATATATGCCACAACATGGATAGCCTTTCCTTATTTAGCAAAGGAAAAAACTGAAAGACAAGGTGGCATTAGTAAATGTAGCTTATGATTATGTTATGTGCTGATGGAAGAACTAATCAGCACAAGACCGTCAATAAGCACATTCATATGAAGAACAATGACTACACAGATTTCATGCAGATGAAATACTTTAAACACATAGGTAAATACTAGTGTCTGCCACGGTGTGGATAGCCTTTTCTCATAGGCTCAAATTAATGTAGCTTATTGTGTTTTGTGCTAATGGGAAAGCATCTAATCAGCACAAGGCCATATATAAGCACATTAATCACCAGAAACTATAACTACACATAACTCAGCCATGCATACGCGCTCGCATGCATGTGGAATGTCTGCCACAGAGTGAATAGCTTTTTCTCACATAGCCAAAGAAAAACAGAATCAGAAGGTGGCTAGTACATGTAGCTCATGATTTTGTTGTGTACTAATGGAGAATCATCTGATCAGCACAAGACCGTCCATAAGCACAAACATCCACTTCAATAGAAGCACATGCAAATGCTAGTTAGCAGACGACTGTAAGCCTCTGTCTCTGCATTTGTATGTGAACTATATATATGTACACACTCTTGGAAAGAATACATACATTCATATAATTTAAATAATTAAATAACATTTATGTACACACACATGCATGCACTTCTATATGATTTGTATGCCAATTCAAATATGCCAGGATAAAAATGCAAACAAATATTCACATTGGAAAGAATACAAATTATATTCTATACACGTTATGCCAGGATTAGAGCTCCTTCATTTGCATTCACTTCTGAATTAATGGAGCTGAAATGACTTCTAATAAATCATCATCATCACAACCTTAGGAAATGATCAACCACAGGCTGTTTTCCTTACTTAATTAGCCAGAAATTCTGGTTGTTAAAATAATCACAAACCTTGTCCTGACCCCCAACATCCCAGACAGTGAAGCTAATGTTCTTGTATTCCACAGTCTCCACATTGAAACCTAAGTGATGAGGCAAACAAGGATCATTGGTCAACATTCTAAGCAACAAGAGAATTTGTAAAATCCCATCAACTAGAACTGCAAACTTAATGCAAAACTAAACAATTGAACATTGATGACAAATAGAAAAAACATACCAATGGTGGGAATGGTGGTCACAATCTCTCCCAGCTTGAGCTTGTACAAAATAGTGGTCTTACCCGCCGCATCGAGACCCACCATAAGAATTCTCATCTCCTTCTTGGCAAAAAGCCGGCTGAAAAGCTTGGTGAAAGACAGCCCCATCTCTTATCGCAGCTGAATTCCCAAAATTCCAAGTCAGACCAAATCATATACGCGCATGCATATTTACACACCACATTACTCATACGAACGTACATGAGACATACACGATCATGATCCATGGCATAGAAGCAACACGAGAGATAAGTTGGTTATTTCATTGAAATGATTTACGCATTGATATATAAAGTAGTTTTTCTAACCTTGTGGTAGATTTTCATTCGAGATCTTGATCATTTATCTTAATGTTAAAAAACGGTGGTTTTTTTTAAAAATAATCTTGCCAACTCGATCAGATCCACCTTTATCTCAAAGATGACATTTATAACCAGATTCATCTAAAAAAGGCAAAGATTGCATTCATCAACATATTACACCACGAATCAGATCCATGCATACAAATCATAAACCTACCCAACTATATGAAAAAACAGGATCCCATTATTTCATTAAGAAAATGACATTTTCAATGGAAGACAGGCACTTATTTCGTTTTTTTTTCTTTTTCTTTTTGCATTTTCTACATAACAAAATGGGTTTCTATAAATCAAATCCAAAAGGATCCTAGACAGAACAGATCTGCGAGAACTTCAGAACAACAAATGTCATACAAATCACAAATCCAAATGGGTCTCCGTAAAGCACATCAAATCTGTCATCTAAAACGCAAACAAAAAAAAATCCCACAAAACATTCAAATGAAGAACAACGACTCGACCAAAACTTTCACATACCAAACGGAAACAGATTCAGATCCCAACCCAAACCCAGATCTAGAATACACATATACATAAATATATATATATATATATATAGAGAGAGAGAGAGAGAGAGAGATGCTCACATGGTTTATGAGAGAGAGGCAAAGTTGGGCAGATCTGGGAAGCTGCCCTATGTGAGAGAGACCGAGAGCAAAATGGGACGAATAGAAATGGTTGAGGTTGTGAAGGTTTTAAATAGGGGTTGGAGATAATGGTCGTTTTAACGGCGTCTATCTCTTTTGGCAAAAACATTTTGTGGTATGGCTTCCGGTCTAGGGTTTGGCACGGAGTCTTTGAGAACGTATTGTGTACAGGGTCATGCTTAAATTATGGTCCCAGTGCCAGTCTTGTTTGATCTTGCCACATCAGCACCTTTTTTTTTTTTTAATCGGTTTTCGCTGTTTTTATAAACTAATTTGGCATAATATAATTGGATATGATATCAATAAATTTTGAGAAACTCAATCATGTAGTGTCACATTAATTTGTAAACAAAAAAAATTGCAAAATTTGTTTGTAAGCCTAACATTTTCCCTAAATTATTGAAATGTTTGGGATTACAGTTTCAATAAATATAATTTTAAAATTTACATTTTTGATATCGCTATTTTTTAAAATGGTAAAGTTGTTTGATAAAACATATTAAAAAGTACTTTTTTTTTATCAAATATTTGTTATGTGGATTCATTATTTTAGTTTAAATTCGCATTTTTTCAAATAAGTACACATTAGCCTGATTATATTTTTTGGATAAGTAATAATTTATTGAAAAAGAGTGCAGAGAGGTGCAACCCTAGTACAAAGGAAGTATACAAGAGAACGCCTAAAAGGGGTTAGAGAAGAGATGCAGAAAATCAGAGAAAGTAATCACCGTAGGGGCTAGCCAAGCAGCCGCCCACGTGAAGAGAAATAGCATATATTTTTTCATATTTTTTTTATAAGCAGCCTGATTATAGAAATAGCATATTTTTTTTCTTTCTATTTTAAATTAAGTACTTTTTAAATCATAATGATAAGCGTCTTACGTTTTGTGATATCTTTAAAAACATATTATTCTTACGAAACTAAGTGCACCCTACTTGTATAATGTTTTTCCTTCTTGGCAAATGCTATTGTAGTCTATAAGGGTTGTATTCGATTTGAGCCGAGTGAAATATAGTGGTTGGCCGAACTCAACTCAAATGCATTTAAATTAAAAGTTTAAACGTATACTTAGATTAAAAGTTTTGTAATTTAAATTTAGGTATGCATAGCAGACTATTCAATGTGTTTTGTAATAACAAGTTTGCTATCTTTTTAATAAAAAAAATGAAGCGCATAGCTCCATTTTTTAAATTATTACTATATTCAAGATATAAAGGAGATGATTGAAATTAAAGTTTAATTTATCCATTTGATAGAGATAGTGGCCAATCTTATGACTAAGGAATTGCCTTTAGATAAATTTAGAGGGCAATGTGATTAAGAAACACCTAAATGATAGCTACATGGGTTAGCGTATAATCAAAAGGACCCGAGGATGCCTAGATGAACAATTCTATACATTTTGCCTAAATAAAGGGGAAATAATTGGTCGATTAAAGGCATATCACATTGATGAGGTACAAGTACTACAATTCATATAAATGTGAAGTCCACTACAAGGCATTATGTTGAAACTAGGTAATATCTATACTCTAAGGGTGTAAAACACACTAATAATGTATATAAAAGAAAATCTCAAGAAAAATATAGCTTTAAAAAGAGAGTTACATATGAGAGTTGGCATGGAAGAGTAGTTATTGGTACCATGGTAATCATGTTCAACTAAGTTTATCACATATTGTTAATTTGTTATAGTGTGATCAAGTGGAAGCGGAAGATGATGTAAGGGATGATCACCTCATAACAAGCGTGCATGGTCATCCCCTCACCAAATCATCTATCTCCATGGAATGTGGCGATAACTTTCATGAAGGCTATAAAAAGAGAAACAATTAATGCAAATTTTCACCAAGAGTTGCATTGCATTCTATAAATACGGAATGGGCCGAAAAGTTATTCACACAATTTGTTTCCGTTGACAAGTTTGTTTCTCATTAATTATCTTGATTATGAATTTCCACCCTAACGGGAAAAACCTTAAAATAAATACGGAATGAGCCGAAAAGTTATTCACACAATTTGTCTCTTTTCTCATTAATTGTCCTAATTATGAATTTCCACCCCAATAGGAAAAACCTTCAAATAAATATGGAATGGACCGAAAAGTTTTTTTTTTTTGAAATGGACCGAAAAGTTATTCACACAATTTGTCTCTGACAAGTTCGTTTCTCCTTAATTATCCCGATTATGAATTTCCACCCTAACTGGAAAAACCTTCAAATAAATATGGAATGGGCCTAAAAATTATTTACACAATTTGTCTCTGACAAGTTCGTTTCTCATTAATTATCTTGATTCTGAATTTCCACCCTAACGGGAAAAACCTTCAAACTCCTTTGCATTCATACTTTCTTAATTTATTACAGGTGATACAGCACTAGTATTTGTGAAAACTAGGACAGTTTGGAGACCGAAAAGGAAGATTTTATTGAAACTTATAACAAACTTGGACATGCATGGGAGCTAGCATTCAATAATATTGAATATTGGATTACTTCTCTTGCTGTTTCTCCTCTCTTGTTGTAACGAGGTAATTGCCATTTGATTTTGCATCAAACTGCAGTTCCAAGTCTTCCTTCTCCTCCAATATCCCATCTTCTACCTTTGTTGATTCTGAATTCTTAAAAGTTCTCATCTCCTTGTTCTTCCCCCACAGAACAGCATAGAGCCCCATCACAATCAAAAGAGACCCTAGAGCTCTGAAATATTTATCACATAAATTTAGTAATTAAACAAAAATATATGTAAAAAGAAGAAGAAATTAAAAAAGAGAGCAAGTAATTGTAATATTATACTTACGTTCCAACATATAATTTCTCACCCAGCAGGGCCCAACTAGAAATAGCAACGATCACAAGCAACAAGGGGCTGAAAACTGAGACATAGAGAGGGCCTTTCATGTGGATAGCCCAGGACATGATAACAAATGCTATTGCAGAACAAACACATCCCTGAAAATCAACATTATCATCATTTAAATCCTTGAAATGTCTCCATTTCCCACAAAAGAAAAGGGAATTGATCAAGCATATAATATATATATACTGCGTAGAGGGATGCAAAGAGCCTCATTGGATCGGCCAATGACCATGAGGACTTGTCATGTTTGGGAATTACGGCAATGACCCCACACTCAATGCTGGCCATGAAACACATCAATGTGGTGCTTGTGTAAGGAGCTGGAAACCTCTCATTCAATCTTGCCTGCCATTATATATATATATATATAACATGTAATTAGTACACGAAATTAATTAACGGGTTATGGTTAATGAGTCCGTTTTGTTACATGGGTCGGACTCATTATAAAACTTTTTGACATGTCGACACGTTAACTAAATGAGCCAAGTTAAAGTTGACATATGTTGTCTTATACTCAACCATGTTTTTACACGATTCAAACTCGACTCAGAAACACGAATTATCACTTGTATATCTATGGAGAATGAATCAAAATATTTGGTGAAAATATTGAATGTGTGAGAACACTTACTTGAAGAATGAACCATAGTGCCCAAGAGAGAGAACTAAAAATGAGGAAAACGGGGCCCAAGATGGGGTTCTTTTGGTCGCTGGAGATAGAACTCTTCTTTTCCATATTCTGTGCATACGTCCAATGAATGCTGGATTCCTTTATATCAATGGCGTGGCCATGGTAGAATGACAATAAAAGGGCTCCCCCTACACATACAATTGTCCCAATTACCTTTGCTTGGCCTGCCTTCGTCTTGATCCCCACAGTTTCTTGCCTACTCATGAAAGGGTAATAGTGTAAACCAGTGCCTTAATTAATTCTTGAATAATCAGAAGAATAAATAAACTATATTTACCTAAAAAGGACTGCAAGGATGAAAGTGAATGCTGGAAGTGTATTAGTTAATGCACATCCAATCGTTGGGGTTGAGTTTTTTAACCCTACAAAGTATGCGAGCTGGTTCCCTGTTGCCCTGCAATATTCTGATCATGTTAGGGCAGCTTTGAAAAAAGTGAGAAAATAAAATTATATATATATATATATTGTGTGACAAGGCAAAGATCAAATGTACATTAAATTAGGATTGAACACTACTTACCCTGTTAGGGAACACACTAATATCTCCAACAAAATAGGTAGTGTAATCCTTGGTCTCGTTCTCCTGCAGAAAGATATACGAGTAAGTAATTAATTAACATATTATATATACTACAGTTAAATTTCCTAAAATCATAAGATTATTGATTTTGTAACTGATATGAGTAATGATGTTACATATCATACCGACCAACATCCAACTAGGTTGGTCTAACAATACCCATCAGTTTTTTATTTTTTTAACAAGGGTTGATGGGTATATACGGTATGCCAAATTAGCCTAATGGAATGATAATATAGTATTTAGCATTACTCAATTGATATATTGTTAACGAAAATCTAGATCTACACCGACTTTTTTCAGCTTGATTTAGCCAACAAAAAAATAGAGTACTTCCAATCGAGTGGTGATAAGAGTACTACAACTTTTACTTCAAATTAGACTAATGTAAATGACGTTGTAGTAAAAACTGTGATGATGTGAAAAGAAATTAATGCTTGCATGCCATATTATGAAGCAAATTAAATTAAATGATCAGTCCTAGCACATAATTGATATGGAAAAGAAAATGTTGACAAGAATGCTAATTATATATATATATATGCCTCTTTAAACAAAGCTTTTACTTGAGTGATTAAAAGCAGGGGGACCATAGAAATGTATACGAGACCCCCACGCAACAATATAAATGATTTGAGAGTACTGGTCACGTAAAAAACACGAACTGCAACCATAGAGACAAATTGAAACTTTAGGAAAACCTAATTATAAAAGAGAAATATATATGATATATATTAAGGGGACGAAAGCATTAATTAGGTGAAACATATTAATCATGAATTTAATTATATATATTCTTCAAAGACAAGAAAGATCCATCCATCGATCCCTAGCTAGCTCCCATGCTTTGATGTGGCATTCAAGGCAACATGCATGAATGGCTACCTCCTATGACCCATGGCTAAAACTAGCAACAAGATCGGTGACATGCATATATGGATCTAATATTTTTGTACTTTTTTCAACTATTTTAATTTTTTGAATTTGAAATTTTTATAAAAAATAAAATAAAATAAAATAATCTGTGAGGCCCCGGCCGTCACATTAATTATCAAGGGCTTTCCCAAAGAAATGATATTAGGGTTACGAGGCGAGCATGCATTGCATGGCCTCTATTTTGCTTTTTCTCCATTAAAGCAAATCCCTTTTTCTCACCTACAGAGGTTGTCAGTAGTTTCAAAATCTTCAATCATGGAACTAAAATCTGAATCATTCAAAAGAATATATGTATATATATGTGTGTGTTGTTTTTGTCTCTATAAAAAAAAAAAAAAAGGAAAAAAGAAAAAAGAAAGATATAGAGAAATATTAGTGGCCTGGCCAGGAAAGCAGAAAGAATAGTACTGTACAAGAAGGAAGAAGAGTCCACCAACTCGAAAAGCAAGAAAACAAGCAAAACGTGAGTAAAGCAAATCCATGCATGCAAGAAACCCCCAAGGCCCGGAAGAAAAGTAATAGATAGAAAGAGATCGAAGAAGAGTTAGTTTTTTTACCACTCCATGAAATAAGCAAATGGTGCGATTGCCATGGTCGCGAAAACCTGCCGGTAAGCGACGAGCACAAGCGGGTGCATGCCGGATTGCATGGCAAGCATGGATATGATGTTCATCCCTGCATAGCAAACTTGCAGCAGAACGTTCACCAAGAAAGGCATAAGATCACCCGCCATAGCTACTCTCCCTCCCACCACCACCTTCTTTATCTTTTTTATATAAAATATAAAGAAGGTGTTTTAGAGAGAGAGAGAGAGAGGGATTATGGACTATTAGAGAATTATGAGAGATGGGGTGGTGGAAGTGGTGGAAGCCATAGATATAGAGAGGCCGGGAAAGAGCTAGCTAGGTGCAACAGAAAGTAAATGAAGAGAATCTTGCATGGAAAAGAGAGAAGCCGTTGAAGATTGATTTCGTGCTACACCTGGAGTTATGCGTGGGAACAAGTGAATGCCACCTCCACATAAATAAAAGGCACTTTCAGTTTTGTCTTGGCCTCCATTCACAGAGGCTTCAAGTAACCAAATTCCTTTATGCAAGCTCCAATTATTAATTATCACCTTAAACAATATCTGGGTCCCACTCCCTCTGCCTGCCTTGTGGGCCCCCTCCCCCACGCGGACTGTTACAACTCATCATATTTATCTCCGCTCTTTCCTTCACATCCGATTCAACAAATTTTTATTTCAAATCATTTACATCGCTCTCATTTGAGATAAATGATTAGTAATGTTTGTCCAATTTTATTACGGCACTAATTAAAATAACCTTTAGCTACCCAAATAAGAATGATATCAGCAACGGTGTAGCTAGTGTCAATAGTGAGAAATTATGATTATTTCCAGTTCATTAACGTGACAGATACTTACCTTTTCTAAGCTTGATTGTAATTGTATTTGATTGTAATCAAATATAGGCTCTAATCTGCAAATATATACTATATAGATAGACCGAACCATATAAATATTTGTATTTCTGTTGAGTAAAGAAAGAAAGAAAACCCATATTTGGCCTTCTTGTTGGGTTCGAGAAAGGGATGGGTAGCTACTACTATGCAACAAAATTTCTCCATATATAACATGTGCAGTAGGGGAAAAAAGCAAAACTCATTGCTTTATGACATACTCTTTATAAATGGAATATGAATATTGGTTTACGTTATACTTTTTTTCTTTTCTTTTCTCGAAGATGTACGTAGCTTGGGAAAAGACAAATAGTCACATGCAGCTGTTTCTCCACTATATATATATATTTTTTTATTATTTATATTTTGTATTATGAATTGTTTATTATTGTATTTGTTCTTAGGGGAAAAAAAATAGTAAAATTAAGAAGATATATTCAAATTAAAAAATTAAATATGAAATTGTTTTTGGTGAAACTTATTTATACATTTTTGTATTCATTTAAGGCAAAATGAGTGTTTCATTTATTGTGGGACATACATAATTAATAATTTATTACCATCGATGTTCTAAAGCGTTGAATACAAATTAGAATCCTTCCTTGTTTAAATGAATGGGAGAATATTTAGTTAGTTAAAGATATTTTTGTCTCATAAAAAAGTGAAATAGACAAACATACTTCTCAAGTATAAGTAACTGGATATTATACAGTTCAAAGGATCATGTTCCGTTGAATACTCATAATAGAATTAATTAATTCAAGGAAAAAAAAATACAAAATCGGTCTATTTATGTGGTTTACCAAGTTACAAATAGCTCGTTGAGGTATGTTAAGTGACCTAAAACTCCATATGGTAAGCAAAATTAACAAATAAGTCCTCACACCCAGCTTCCGTCCGAAACTTTGGCAAAAACCGTTAGAGTGCAACGTTAACACTAATAATATTGCAACGTGTACCCCTATATATAATAAAAAAATTTAAAAAAAAAAATCCAATGGGTAACTACCAAATTAGTTAAAAATATGGCCAAACAACTTCCAAACTTTTGGGGAGGTTCGGCCACCCCTTTCGCTTGAAATTGGGAGTGATAGGCCCCCATCTCTAACTAATTTGAAGGTAATATGACCACTTGATCTCTTAAATTTTCGTTATATATATAATTATTATAGGATATTTAAATTTTCTTCAAGGAAATAAGTGAAAAAAAATTGAGTGTCATTTATTCTTCACGAATATATTGCATGCCAACCAACAAGCTGGCAATAACTTTACATCTAATCTACCGTTGTTTTTTAGCTGAAATAAGTATATATCTTTGACAGATTGCAACCTTTTGAGGTTGAAGATGTTCGTTCTCACATGCTTTATACTCATTTAGTTGAGTACTTGACAGCTTCAAATTCAGGGGTTGGAAGAAAAGAATTAATGTGCATAAATTAATACGAAAATTGGCTATTATTATTATTTTATTTCAATATTTGATATAACCGAAAACATTCTTTAATTTTCATAAAGTAGTTTTTATTTTGTAAAACTGCAAACAATTTTGTAATTAAGAAGATCAACTTCTTATTCTTCTTGCACGTACGTACTCTCTCGCAATTCATTTGCTACATCTGCCGGCCACCGTCGGAGTCCGTGGAAAAACGAGAACATGATCAACAAGGTATATATAGTCTCCCATGCTATGCAAAGCTTTCTCAAGTATGTTTCCAAACACGCCCCAAGAAAAATTAACAGAGATTGTGCTCCAGAATTTTCCTTTTCTTAGAGAGGAGTTCTATCTTAATTTTAGATTACTGTCTATTTTAGCTAATCCAATGCAATTATGCACATTTCCTAAAGGCTTAGATGATGTGAAGTGTGAATTATTAATGCACCGGTTTTGTGGGTGTGACATAGAGAGACAGGTGGCATGGGCCAGTGCACAAAAGCAGGGCCTCCTGGGATGCCTGGCCCGTTACTAGCCAATTATGTGGCCCATTTCGTTTAGAAAAAAGAAGAAGCCTGAAATGGCTTTTTAGAGAAAAAAAAAACCATTTTATTTTAAGAAAATTTCAATTTGTCCTAATCATACTCCGACGCCACGGAGAAATAGAGATTGCCATATCAGCCCAAGTTCCCAACGAAATAAAGATTGGACCGAACAAATGTAGTAATAAAAATAAGAAAATGATAGTCGTTATTTTAGTATTTTCTAGTATCATCTTAATTGTGATATGGCTTTTAAAATTATCAATATATTAAAAGTCAATAATGATAATCTTAAATTCAACGGTAATTTTAAAAGTCATATCACAGTTGGGAGGACATTAGAAAAAAAAATAGAAGAACACCTAATATTTCCCTAAAAATAAGAAATATGCTAGAGATTAATAAGTTTTATCATATTTGGCCCATATTCTCTTATAAATTTAATAGATAAGTAATTAAATTTATGGGATTTTACCATTGACCTCACGTAAATCTACAAACCTTATGGTTAATTGTAAGAGAATATTGATCAAATATGTGAAAAATATTGATCTAATATTGTCATATCAGCCAAACAAAATAAGATAGAACTAAGATAAGACTGAGAACACTAACGAGAAGGATCCTCTCCATTTCACTTGAAATTGAGGGGATTCATTTAGTTATTTATTTATTTATTTTCTTTTTCTTTTAACATATCCACACATTTAGTTACTTTTAGGAAAGCATTTTTGTCAAAAACTATAAAATAACAAAACTAACCCCTTAAAAATAACTAAGTAGAACCTCTTAATTTCAAGTAAATTTAGAGGATCCAGGTCCAAATGGCACAACCATTTTGGCAACTTTTAATTATAACTTTAAAGTGTTATTTCTTTCAAATTTTATACCATATCCAATCACGAATAAGATAATAATGAAAAAATACATGCAAATGTCTCTCTCATGAGTCATGCCCAAAAGATTGTGACAATTTCATGTGCACATATATATAAATAAGGGAAAACTATCTTTAATCCCTATGAACTATCGGATGTCGGTTATTTGTTCCAATGAACTTTTAAGTGTAATATCAACCCTCTCAAACTACTAATCTTAGCCAACAACCCCATTCGGTCAGTCAATTCCATTGAAACTTACGGTTAATGTTATTGTTTACGTTACTGTTCATCGATTAGGTAATTGATCGTGAGTTTCAACGGAATTGACTGATGGAATGGGACTGTTGGCTAAGGTCAGATAGTTTGAGGGGATCGGGTATTGCACTTTAAAGTTCATAAGAATAAATGACCGATACCTGATAATTCATTCTCCTATAAATAATTTGTACAAGATAATTTTCAGAAAATAAGGGCCTGAAAAAGTACAACCAAACACAGCCTAATTAATAGCAGGGCAACATTAAAAAGACGAAAGAAAAGTGAAAAAGAAGCTCATTCTCTTTCACTCCAACTATGGTGTCTCACTCTCACTCTCTTTCACAATTCTCCTCCTTTTTGCTGTTGCTTGTTCCCTTGCTTGTTCTTCCGCACCCGGTTCTCTCTCAGTGCAAGAGACCGCCGGTTATCTTCAATTTCGGCGACTCCAACTCGGACACCGGCGGACTCGTCGCCGGACTCGGTTTCCCTGTCGACTGGCCCAATGGCCGCACCTTCTTCCGCAGATCAACCGGCAGGCTCTCCGATGGACGCCTCCTGATCGACCTCCTCTGTGAGTGCGCCCCACTTTTTTTTTTTTTTTCCATAGTTGATTTACATGTGGCATCATGTCAACCGTCCATCACGCTGGTTATTGTTCCCAACGGTCGCAGTCTCACTGTAATCAATCTATCATTTTTACTTGGGTCGGGACTGGTGTGTGACATTAATGACGCATGGTAACGGGGCCCACTCTGTCTTCACTAGTTGGGGCCCACTTTGCCGAGTGATATGAATCTCGTGACAGAGATTTGTCATGTTTTTGTCTGGGCACCGAGTAGATCATGTTGCAGAGGTGGGTCCGGGTTTCGTCATAGTGTTTTTGTTTTGGAAGGAGGAGTAAGAAATGGAGAGATGTGGAACACGTTTAATGAAAGGAAAATTATTAGTTTAATTTTTTTTTTTACGTGAACATGTAAAAAAAAGATGGACAGATTTTTAGATTTGAATTTATTGGGTTTTTTTTTAATGGGAGTGATATTTTGGGCTGCAAATTTTGAATATTAAAAATGTAAACAATTCAATAGTTTAACTCATTTGTTTAAATTGATCGAATTAAGGTTTTCATATATATACTCTTATACTTATGTTACGACTTAATCTAAACTTAATACGTGATATAATGATTAATAATTTTTATTATGACCTACGAATATGATACAAACTCGATTCAAAATTAAAATGTTAGAATTGATAGTTTAAATTATGGTTGATATATATAATCTTATATATTTGCCTTGACATGACTAAAACTCGACATGCGAACATAAATTACCACCCTACCGATATCATATTCTAAATAGTGTGATATCTGTTTAATATATAAGAAATGATGGGGGTATCAATTCTTTTACTAATAGATGGGTACTAACATACCTAAGGGGTAGCTCAATTGGTTGTGAACTACACTTAATGAAGTGGAAGTCACTAGTTCAAATTTATCTCATTCCCTTGTGTGAACGTGTAAAAAAAAGATGATTACTAACATGACACAATGTTTATTTATTGGTATTTGTAACATTTTTCTTTATTAATTGTTTTGATCATCTCTAATGAATAAGCTCCACGTTATGTTAGTACTCATATCTTAGTAAAAGAGTTATTACTCTTAACATTTTTCTTTAATATATATAATTTTAAAATTTAATTTAAACCAGTGTAATTTATGTAATAATAGTCACTGCATGTGTGATAGGGAATGGAGACAACCTTAGAGCATCTACTACAGCCTCTTCAAAGCTATTTTTTGATTATTTTGGAGAGGCAATTTAATTAAAAAGGCTTAAAATGCCACTATTCAACCTCTCTATTTTAACCCAAAAAAAAAAAAGATAAATAGTAAATCTTCAAATATAAAATTTACTATTCCCTTATCTATTCATTAAACAAATATATTTTATCTCACTTCCTTTTTACTTTCATTTCTCTCTTCTTTTTCTCTCATCATTTGGCTTCAAAAATTTTGAAAATATGACTGCTAGGATGAGACACAAATTAAAAAATATGATCGTTAAAAAAATTACAAATTTTTTAAAATATTACTATTAGAATAAGACAAATATTCTTAAAATAGACCATTAAAAAAATATAAACGTTCAAAAATATAAAAGTTTGAGAAAAAAATAAATAAATCTTTAAAAAATAATAGTTAAATAAAATAGTGAAAGTAAATTGTTAAAGTAGTGAAGTTGAAATGAGTGCTCTAAAAATGTGAGTTATTAAAATAATTAAAAATATACTATACTTTTTAGTTATTTTGAAGAGTAAAATTTGAACAACGTGAATACTCTTATCTATCTTCTTTCTTCTTTGATTTCACTTTTTTTTTTTGTCCTGAGAATTACAAGTACACATGAAGCGGTCTGACAGTGTGTCAGGGACATGGTATCCAAGTTGAAAACATGACATTATTAAATTATAAATATCTAAGTTTGTTTTTTTTTTAATGTAGGCCAGAGTTTGAATACGAGTTATCTGAGCCCATACCTAGACTCCTTGGGGTCCAAATTCACAAATGGGGCAAACTTTGCAGTGGTGGGGTCCTCTACTCTCCCCAAATATGTCCCCTTTTCTTTGAATATTCAGCTCATGCAGTTCTTTCGTTTCAAGGCTCGTACCCTTGAACTTGTTACTACAGGTGATCATATATTTCTCTTTTACTTTGCATTTACATTCTAGGCTTTTTACACTAATGAATGAATTTCCTCCAATCCAATCCCACCTAATATATATATATATATATATATGTGAGTCTTGCATGAAACATATATCAGGTTATCAGACTGAGTTTGGAGAAAAAATTTATAAACAATATAGATACATCCCTTCTGGGTTTGATTGAATAAGTGGAGTGAAATAGATTGTTGTGTTTTACTTGAAGTTGAATGGTGGATTATGGTATATGTATGGACCAAATCAAAGCACCTATTTTGTCCAGAACAAAGCATTTAAGTTATTATTTTTCATTAAAAAAAAAAAAAAAACACTTTCTTTTTGAACATCTTGATGTAGAAATGTCTAATGGGATATAATATGAAAGAGAGAGCGGAAACAGAGAGAAGAAAAGACAAAGGCCCTTAGGGCAACATCTTGATTATATTGAAGTATGATAAATTATATTACAATGATCTGAATTCATAGAGAGGCTAAGAGTAGTGACTATGCATAGGTTTGGGAAACATGATCAATGATGAGGGTTTCCAGAATGCTCTTTACATGATTGATATGGGGCAAAATGACATTGCTGATTCATTCTTGAAGAACCTAACCTATGCGGAAGTCGTTAAAAGAATCCCGTCAATCATTACCGAAATCAAGAATGCTGTCAAGGTGAGTTTATATGAAGAAAATTTCCCAATACTCCTGCAAAATTGTACTCTTTGTTGGCCATGCACTTGCCCTGATGATCAATGCATTATGCAGACCTTATATGATCATGGGGGGAGGAACTTTTGGATACATAACACTGGCCCATTGGGTTGCCTGCCTCAAAAACTGTCATTAGTTGAAAAGGAGGATTTGGATCCTCATGGATGTCTTTCTACTTACAATTCTGCAGCAGGATTGTTCAATGAAGCACTGCGCCATTTATGCCTAGAGATGAGATCTGAACTGAGGGATGCTAATATGGTCTATGTAGATATATATGCCATTAAGTATGATCTCATCGCCAACTCCACCCAATACGGTAAGCTTAATGTTTTTAGTGCTTGTTTGGGTATGCGTTTGAGGTGCCTAAAAGTGTGTTTAATACTCAAAAAGTCCGTTTGAAGAAAAAAGTATTCGTTTGATAAAAAAAAATTGAAAGTGCTTTTAAAGGTTTAAAATGGTAAAAAAAGTTTTTTTTTTAACTTAAAAACTCTATTTCTCATACTAGCTTTACATCTTGACTATTGGTTTCTATTGATACAAATAAAAAAAAGGAAACAAAATAAATCATAAATATTGAAAATATTGTAACCCATTACTTCTTGTAGGTTTCTCAAGTCCCCTAATGGCATGCTGCGGCAATGGAGGTCCTCCATACAATTACAATATGAGGGTGACATGTGGGCATCCTGGCTCTCAGGCCTGCGAGGAAGGATCTAAATTTGTAAATTGGGATGGGATCCATTACACAGAAGCTGCAAATTCCTTTGTAGCATCAAAAGTACTTTCCACAGCTTATTCTACACCACGTACAACGTTTGATTTCTTTTGTCGTGGTTAGGGAAATGATTAGTGCGCAAGCCATGAAGTTCATAATGTATCTCTTTTTTCTTGTAACGATGAAACAGGCTGGTTGGTCCTTGTAAAAGGGTTGATTTTGGTCAATGTCAAGCAAAAGAGTGTATGGAAGAGTTATCTCCATATCACCAACTGTATTGTTTGATATAAATAATTAAATAAATATTGCTTCTCTTTTGTTGTTTTTTTTTCTAAGCAAAAAGGGTAGGAAGGGATGGTCGGAGGTTGGAATTGTCGGGTCGGGCAAAGCGCAAGAGGGCCGTATAGGCTTGAGTTGAGTCACTGTGTAATCCTAGCATGACCTTTCAATCCAACAAGCCTCTATGTTTTATCCACAATTAAGAAAAACCCAACATAAAAATTACACTAAAAAATGGATGCCATAACATTTCTAGCATGAAGTACCATATTACCAACTTCCTTGTTTGACGGATCCTGTTTTGTTCTTGGCGGTACCTCCTCCTCAACAATCACAATGGTTGTTACCATTACCTCTTAGAGCTTCTCATTGAGCTCTTTAATCACATTTTACCGCATTACGCGGTTTTTAGAAAGACTTAGCTCGTTTATGGATCCATCACCTATTGGTATGCCTTTTTTATTTGGGTTTTATTATTAGAGTGTTCACTCCGTTATGATTATACAATCCTTTATAACTCTCTCCCATTACTGAATAAAAAAAAGGGGTTAAATATTTTATTCACCATTGTGGTTTAACTTCTTTATTTTTTAACCCTAGGGTTTACTTGTTATCACAAGAAGTCCTTTTGGTTTGCCCAAAGACGAAGATGGTCCCTATGTCAAAATTATGTCCAAAATTTGACAGAATGTCATGTCAACACCAATCAAGGTTTGACATGTGTCCATATAATTATTATTTTTAAATAAAATTAAAAACATCAAAAAATTATATATAATTAATTTTTTTTTAAAAGAAAATTGGGTGGCTCTTTGGCCATTTGGGGGTGGTCGGCAACCCCCAAGGACCAATTGCATTTTTTTAAAAAAAAATGCCGGAAGGCCCTTGGGCCACCCCCATTTTTTTTGAATTTTAATTTAATTAAATATAATTTTTAATGTTTTTTTAATTAATTAATTATATAGACACGTATCAAACCGTGATTGGTGCTGACATAGCATTCCGTCAAATTTTGGATGAAATTTTGACAAAAGTACCATTTGTCTAGATCTCTTGTAATAAAAAATAAACCATAAAGGTCAAAAAAAAAGAAAAAATTAAACCATAGAGGTGAATAAGAGATTTAACCCTTAAAAAAAAAAATTCATAATTTTTGACTGATGTAGGCAATTTTCTTCTAAAATAGAGCTACTCAATAATCTGGGCTTCAAATTCAGTTACTAGCCATTAAATCATTACTTTTTCTTTTTTTCTTTATATGTACACACAAAAGAAGGAGAGAGAGGATTCGAACAAGTGACCTCCGCTTTATTAGGCGTGATCCACAACTAATTGAGCTACACTTTTGAGATATCATTATATTCTTTTTTTTGGACATGTCTGCATAAGAGGAAGATGTAAATTTAAACTAGTGATCACCGCTTCATGAAGTATGGTTCATAGCCGATTGCATTCAACTTTCCTTAGAATGCAATGCAAATAAATAAATAAAATTATTCATTAAAAAAAAAAAAAGTGCTATCCGACTCATGGCCTTTTGATATGACGACTTAACAGCGCGTCTATAGATAAACTACCTGTAGACCTTTTAAGCAATAACATTTCTTATGACGAAACTTGTTAATGGTCGCCGCAACACTTCTCGGTCATCATTGTGTCAACTGTCAAGGACAGGTGCCGCCCCTCTTGGCCCCTTGGGGAGTTTTCCGCGCTCCACGACTCAGTATTATTTTTCGTGCTTTAGCGTACTATCAAAAGGTCCCGGTCTTAATCTTCAAAATTCTGAACCAAAATTCTTACTTTATCACTGTTGCACCATTTTCAGCCATGTTTGATTTGTGGGTATTAAAGAAGTAAATTACCCAACAAAAGTTCTGAAATTTGGTGTCTTTTTCATCTAGGTGATTCAGATTCTAGTTTAACAATGCAGTTTAGGTTAGTCCCATATCGAATATACTGTACAAGTGTTGCAATTTCCTCCACCTCGCAAATTTCACAGTATGCCCGTGTCGGCCAAATCGAGAATGCCCGGAGGCTGTTTGATCAAATGCATGATAAAAGTATTGTCGATTGGAACTCAATTGTTGCCGGGTATTTCCAAAATTCCCTGCCCCGTGAAGCCCGGATTTTGTTTGATAGAATGCCGGAGAAGAATACTGTATCTTGGAACGGATTGATATCCGGGTATATAAAGAATGGGATGGTCACTGAAGCTAGAAAAATATTTGATATGATGCCTGAGAGGAATGTAGTTTCGTGGACAGTTATGGTTAGGGGATATGTTCAAGAGGGTATGATTTTGGAGGCAGAATCACTCTTTTGGAAAATTCCTGAAAAGAATGTTGTGTCCTGGACAGTGATGTTGGGTGGTCTAATTCAAGAGGGTCGGGTTGATGAGGCTCGTCAACTTTTTGATATGATGCCCGAGAAGGATGTGGTGGCGAGGACTAGCATGATTGGAGGGTATTGTCAGAAAGGCCGGCTGGCTGAAGCTCGTGAGATTTTTGATGAGATGCCACGTAGGAACGTGATTACGTGGACTGCAATGATTTCTGGGTATGTTCATAACCAGCGGGTTGATGTTGCTAGAAAGCTTTTTGAAGTGATGCCAGAGAAAAATGAGGTGTCCTGGACAGCGATGCTGATAGGGTACATTCAATGCGGGCGGATAAAAGAGGCTTCAGAGCTTTTTGAGGCAATGCCAGTGAAGTCAATTGTTGCTTGTAATGCATTGATCCTTGGAATTGGCCAGAAAGGGGAGGTAGCTAAAGCAAGGTGGGTCTTTGACCAAATGAGTGAGAAAGACGATGTGACTTGGAGTGCAATGGTAAAGGCCTATGAACGGAAAGGATTTGAATTAGAAGCACTTAATTTATTTGATGTGATGCAAAGAGAAGGATTTAGGCCAAACGTCCCTTCTTTGATCAGTGTTCTTTGTATTTGTGCCAGCCTGGCAAATCTTGATTACGGTAAACAGGTACATGCCCAGTTGGTGAGATCCCAATTTGATCTTGACGCGTATGTTGCCTCAGTTTTGATCACAATGTATGTTAAATGTGGCAACCTTGTGAAGGCAAAGCTGGTGTTTGACAGGTTTGCTCTGAAGGATACTGTTATGTGGAATTCTATTATTACAGGGTATGCCCAACATGGTTTAGGAGAGGAAGCTTTGCAGATTTTCCATGAGATGTGCTCTTTGAACATTTTGCCAGATGATGTTACCTTTGTCGGAGTTCTTTCGGCATGTAGCTACACTGGAAAGGTTAAAGAAGGGCATGAAATTTTTGAGTCAATGAACTCCAAATATCAAGTAGAGCCAAAAACTGCACACTACGCTTGCATGGTTGATCTGCTTGGCCGAGCAGGCCAGTTAACTGAGGCAATGAGTTTAATTGAGAAGATGTCAGACTTGCGAGTGGAGGCAGATGCTATTGTTTGGGGTGCTTTCTTAGGTGCATGTAGAACTCACATGAAGTTGGATTTGGCTGAAGTTGCAGCGAAGAAACTAGTACAGCTTGAGCCTGAAAATTCCGGGCCTTATATTTTGCTGTCAAATATCTATGCTTCCAAAGGTAAGTGGAGTGATGTAGCAGGCCTAAGGCGAAAAATGAGAGCAAGGAGGGTGAGGAAGTCACCTGGCTGTAGCTGGATTGAGGTGGAGAAGAACGTTCATATGTTTACTGGGGGAGATAGCATGGGCCATCCTGAGCAGGAAATAATCATGAGAATGTTGGAGAGACTAAGTGGATTGTTAAAAGAAGCTGGGTATTGTCCTGATGGTAGTTTTGTGCTGCATGATATGGATGAAGAGGAGAAGGTGCATAGCCTGCGGTATCATAGTGAGAAACTGGCTGTTGCATATGGACTCCTAAAGGTGCCAGAAGGAAGGCCGATTCTGGTGATGAAGAATCTTCGGGTTTGCGGGGACTGCCATTCTGCAATCAAATTAATGGCAAAAGTAACAGGGAGGGAGATCATTTTGAGGGATGCTAATAGATTTCATCATTTCAAGGATGGATTGTGTTCTTGCAGAGACTATTGGTGATTGCACAGCCTCTAATGTTCATTAATAGATCCAACGACAGTTATACATTATACTCACTGTCTGTGAGTCTCATATTAGATATTCGGGCAAAGTTTTGACATAGCTGGACAATTTTGAGGTAAGATTGTGATAAATTGTTGTTTCTGTGCGATTGAGCTGGAACATGTTTAGCAAATCAACCATATAGAGCTCAGTGTTCTCTACATAACTGATCTCTTGGGAGGAAGAAAGTAATGAAGGCAACAATATCAAATGGTCCGATGTTATTACATAAATAGAAAAGGCTTCTGATTTTTTTCCGAGTTGATTTTGTCCAATTTGTTGTTCTTGTCAATCTTCACAACCCATAAAAATTATGCTGTTGAACCTGGGCCGTACTCATTGTTGAGTTAAAATATAAACATGCATTGACAATGTTGAATTATTTCATTAAAATAAGTAATTTAAAATTTCAACTTTACCTTCATTTATGTCTTTCACTTTGTCTCTCACATTGAAAAGTTAGAATAACTTTTGGTACTTTCTTAAGGATTGTCTTTCAATAAGACTAAATTGACTTTTTGGGTAGACACATGCTAGTGGTGTCACCCATAAGTCCCTGCTGTAGCGCACTTTCCACGTACATTATTTACGAGTAAGAGTTTTAATTATAAGTTGTTTTATATTAGGCATCTCTTTTTAAAGATTGTTTCAGTGCTAATAAAAATATAGACAAAAGTTTATTCTCAAACATATGTTTGAAGAAGGTTCAGATTCTCTTCAAACTTCTTGATATTGAAATTCGTAACAGAAACTTGCAAAGCATTTATATCTTGTGGCTTGAGTTGATATTAGATTTACTTTGTCATTACAACATAACATTGCCTTTCCATACCTGCTCCTTGTTCGAAGAACTCTGGTTGTTTCCATGGGCATTTGCCATCTCCAGCTCTGCCAAATCTTCCAGTTTAAATGGAGACATACAAATCCTTGGACCACCTTCTTCTTCTTCGTGGCCTTACTTTTATTGGTTTATACAAACCGTTTTTTAAGACAAGTAGTAATTTAACTTGATATCGATTCTAACGATCAATGACAAGCTTCTCTTCCTCCTCCCACCCTCTTTTTCCCTCCCCTTCCAAGGAGTGATGCTGCATAGCACTATTTTTTTTTTTTTCTTTTCAAAATTCATCCAGAAAAAGTGATGATGCTTCATGGCACAGCTGTAATGGAGCATCATTAATCTCTTCCAAATTACCAGTCAATGATTGCTTCACCTGCTATGTCTCTGATTAGTATCATTGACTTACTATCTCTCTGATTAGCATCACTGATTGCACAGGAACAATTTCTTGAAAAATCTAGCAATTAGGTGGGACCTTAGTAGGTTGGGAAGTCTTTAAATATGGTCCACTGAAAGTAGCGTTTGATGTGAACCGACTAAATACCTTCCTTTTCAAAGTTACCATCTTAATATATAATTGCTTGCTCTTATGATGTCATGCCATTGCATCAGTCATCAATCATTTCCCTTCATCTCGTTGGTTACTCGTACATGTAGCTTTCTACAGTTACCGATCGATGGGTGGCTATGCCTTTGCCTTTGGGAAGATATTTTCCCCCCTAGCTAGTTTCATGTCAAAGTCTTTGAGAAAATGCAAGTGTCTCGGATTTCAAAGGTGGTTTTGAAGCTGTAAAACGTGGTGATGAGACCAGAGGATCACTTAACCTAGCTAGTGACACTCAACACTACTCATATTGCCCTTCACTCAAAATCAAACTCAAATTTTTTGCATGAATGTCTCTGTGAACAAAGGTCAGACCAAGTTTGGGGCAATAATACCTCGGATAAGGGCAATTATTTGTCAGAATTACTAGCGATTTGAATAAATAATTGTCTAACTATCTATCCAGGTAGATAGATCTCGTGTGGAGGTGAAAACCCATCTCATCCCATTTTCAAATGAGTGAGCTTGTTTGATAAAACCTTTTGAGTCAAAAAAAGAAAAAAGAAAAAGAGAGTCGTCAAATGAGACCAAATGGAAGAGTAACTTATCTTTTGAAAGCTATGGATACCAACACATGGCATTACAACTTATATATTACACAAAATTAGGCAAAGGGGGGAATGTGATGACTGATGAGTGGCAAATTCAGAGTAGGACAAGGAAAATGATTTGCACTACAACTTGTAATAAATTACATAGCAAAGTGGGTGCCTTTTTTTCTGAAAGCAACACAAAACTATATATGGCGTGTGGATATCCCATGAATGAACAACACCCATATAGTTGAATCTTCTACAAAGAAAGATTTAGGTCTATACCATTGCCTCCTCCTCCCTTGTCATCTTCCTTGTCATCTTCTCCTCCTTTTTCTCTCTTAGAAGGCCCTGCTTCTTGGACATCACCAGGTGGCCTCTTAGACTTATCATCCTGCATGAAATCTTCTGGCCTGAAAGTAGGATTCCAGATTGCCTTGCTCTCTTTCTCAACCAATTTCTTCTGATCTTCTGACCCTTTCTCCTTTGCTTCATTCAAACCGCCCCTCAAACGATCCCTCACATCTCTTGTGCTTCTGATCAAAGCAAAGAACATCTCCATCTTCCTCTCCTCCTCATCACCATCTTCTTCCCCCTCCCCCTCCCCTTTCTCACTCTCCATCTTCCTCTTCTTTCTTTCTCCTGCCATGCTTGCTCAGAAGAAGAAATGCTCAAAACCCTCTCTTTGATGAACTAAAATATCTCACAAAGAGAGAGATTTTGAGAAAAAATAAAAAAAAAACAAGACTGTAGGTAGTCTTTTCTTATTGATCATGGCTTGAATAGACAATGAGTTTTCTTTCCCATTGCATATATTTTTCTCAGATGCACCAACCTTAAATAGGCAGGACATCAGGGGTTGCATTGCGTGCACATATTCCATGAAGTAAAAACCGTGTACGTTGACTCCATATAATAATGGTCGGACCGCGCTGTTTATCACAAGTTACCATAATGCCCATCGGGAGATTATTATTTGACTTGGCTTTGTGATGGGCATATTGGTAATTAAACTAGGGCAGAATCACTGCATGCGTCATTCACTCACCGCTCCATAACGTAATGTCTTCCACATACCATGTGTGACGGCCTGCAACATGACATGTGAGATGTGGCATCTTGCTGAGCTCTTGATTTAAATGGTGGAATACTTTAGGCCATCAATGGGTCCCCTTCCCTGTCCCATACTACTTTTATTAGATATTATTCCCTACCCTCCAATCCTTGCCCATAAATTTTTTGTAATCCAAAATCTGTTTTGGATCTTCCATTTTTCGAGTGTGGAATGACGATAAATTTTTTTACACTTATTTATTACACCGATTTTATATTAGGTTTGACGTAACCTTAAATGTTTCGATGTCAAGCGTCAAATGATGATAAATTCTTCATACTTATTTATTATATCGATTTAATATTAGGTTGATATGACTTTAAAGCATATTTTGTTGGGTTCTCTCTAACTTTGTTATTGGTATAAAAGATTTCTTTTTAATTTTTAATTTTTTTTTTTTAAAAAGGAGTTTTTACAGCTCAAATTCAAACCTAGTGGAAGGATTTAATTTAAAGAATGATTGGGTCACGAGGGACCCTAATTCACATGACTTTTGGGGAATCCCATGATCAGATGTGTTATGCAAGAAATTATATTCGCCGGGTCATGAGTCATCATAGCCAACAAAAATTGCCGGCCCATAAGGCAATTCTGTACGTACTTTTTCTTTTCAACGTATATGTGACAACTCATAAAGTCCATATAAGGCATATCGCACAATTTTAAAAACAAATGCTTTTTAAGGAACAACATTGTAAATATGAAGTATGGACGATGATGATTCTTGAAAGCTTGTTTTGGTCATTTGATGCTGCTCAGAAGACACTCACTTTTAAGAGAGTAAGGGGCACATTTAAAATTGAGTTAAAGTAGCTTAAAAAATGCTTTTAGTACATAAAAAGTTATGCAAAGCAAAAATAGGTCTGTTTGTTACAAATTTTTAAAACATTTATTCGATAATCCAAACGCGATGAAGACAAACACCGAAGGAACCAGGGTCAGTCTCGAAAATAATCACCAAAGGGTCAGTCTCGAAAATAATCACCAAAGTATAAAGGCTAGTCTTAGATGAGTCCTTTGTAATCTCAACTACTAAATGCATGCTTTGGTGTGAGTTTGAGGGACCTAAAAGTGCGTTTAATATTCAAAAAGTCCGCTTAAAGAAAAAAAAAAAGAATTTTCATTTGGTTAAACAAATGGAAAGTGCTTTTAAAAGTCTAAAAAGACTAAAAATTATCAAAATACACTTTTGACAAAAGCTTAAAAATGAAGCTTTCGTTAAAAATATATTTATAACTTAAAACTCAATTTTTCAAACATAATCTCAAACAGACTTTAAGTTTGTTGTAATCCAAATTACACGCTGTAATCCAATGAGTATAAATATACATGAACAATATCAGCCATGGTGTGCAAGACAGTACTCTGAAAACCAATTATATCTAATTTAAAATGCACGTGAAAAGAAAATCACTTGCTTTGATAACAAGTATCAGTTTAATAGACCGGATTGGAAGCATTTTGGATGAGAACTTTGTCCACCCAGCAAACACATTGAGACAAACAAAAATATGCATGATAGCCTGCATATTTGACGGTTCTATCTATTTTATTCCTGATGGTGAAATGATTAGCACATATATGTGTGTGTGTGAATATATAATGTGATTGGTTATTTGCAACAAGAACTCACGACAGAAAGCCTTGCTAATCCTCCGGCCATGGAACCCCATGTTTGGCCCAAAGATAGTATGCTCCAACTGGACCTCTACCCCCCAACTCATACAGCTCTGGCACAATATTTTTCTTGTCCATCTCATGCAGAACGGGAGCTAGAATATTCCATGCAGCTGCAAGCTCGTCACTTCTCATAAATAGATGGTTGTCTCCATCAATGACATCAAGAAGAAGATGCTCATATGAATCAGGCACCTCCACTTTATACCTACAGTTAAACTCAAGTACATCCATTGATACTACATTGGCCGTGTGGTGCTATAATCAGTTGTAGTGCAACAAATTAAAGTGCTTACTTGTCCTTATAGAGCAAGTTCAGCTCTGGAGAATCCAACTGCAACCCTAATCCTGGAACCTTATTGTTAACTCTGACTAAAATGGCTTCCTCAGGCGCGTCACGTAGAATCAGCTCATTACTGGCAAGGTCAAAATTATGCCCAAGACGTTCACGATAAAGGTTTCCTGGAACATGATGAAACTGGATACGTATCTCCACTCTGCAAGGTACAACTAATCGTGTTAAGGATATATGCTGTTAAACTGGTCTAGTTCAAACCAATTATATACTATTCGCTCACAGACAGTAAATATTATTTTCTTTTCCTTAGAACAGTAATTATCGATGTACTTGTAAGGCAATGCATGCATACGCGCACACCCATAACCACCCTTGGATTATTTTCTGTGAACACAGAATTTGAGAGTTCACCAAAACCTTCATTTTGGTATTTGTTGATGACCCAGATCCAAAAAAAAGAATAAATAAATAATTAAGAAATTAATTTCTCTATTCATCCTGTGCCAAACTTAAGCTGAAACATCATTCAATATTTTACAATTTCCAAAATCTTCCAAATCAGAAGAATAATATAACAAATCATAATTTACTTGCAACACTATCGAAGTTCAACTCGCAAAGAAACTCCATGTTTGACACAAAGTTTTGGGGACAAAATGCCAATTACTTGAGTTAGTACATTAAAGGGAGTCAAAAGAGAGGAGCTACCAATTCCTAAACATCCCACAACTATTCTACCTCCCTAAAGACTTGATACAACTTTCTGCCATGCAGAAGAATCTAGAAGTTGGTACAGTCGGGCAGTAGACTCTAAAAATTTGACCAATAGATCACGTTGCCGCAAAATAAAATTACTGCAATAGATCTTACCGGTGTTTGATGAGTCCCAAGCCAGCTCTGATCAAGAAAGGCACACCATCCCAGCGTGCATTGTCAATGTATAATGCAGCAGCAAAATATGTGGGGGTCAGACTGTTCAAACATACATCAACCTTGTCTCCACTACTCGCTTTATACTGGCCAAGAGTTATATCGCTAGGTTCCAATTTGCAAATTGACCTCAGAACCTTGACCTGAAAAGAACCTTCTCACCAACACAACTAGATGCTTTGAATGCTCTATAATACGCATGCATACCTTTTCATTTCGAACATCTTCACCATCAAGACTTATAGGAGGTTCCATGGCAAGCAAAGCTATTGTCTGGAGTATATGACTGTGTACTATATCACGGATGATGCCATAACCATCAAAATACCTGCACAAATGGAAAAGAAGAATATAAAACAATATCCTATTGGTTACCCTCGATGATCATATCTACTTGAAACAGCAATGAGACCCTTATGATAACCTTCCTGCCTGCACACCCAAGTCTTCTGATAAAATGACCTGCAAGAAGTTATTTAATAATTCAGTCAATGTTCAGTACATTGCAGGAGGCACATGTTGACGTCATTATTAGAAAAATACCTGCACATTGCGTATATATGTACGGCTCCATAATGGCAGAAAAACTAGATTAGCAAACCTTAAAACTGTAAGGTTTTCAATAAGGTTCCTTCCTAGAAGATGATCAATCCTGAAATAAGATTGTTTCAATTTGTAAAGTGATGGATCAATATATATATATAGTGTATGTGTACGCACATATGTGTACATTTCAAGATATAAAAGCGTGCATAGCAACCTGTATATTTGCTTCTCCTTAAACTTGGTAAGAAGAGACTGTGTCAGCCGATAAGATGACAGTGCATCAAAGCCAAAAGGTTTCTCTATGATTATACGATTCCAACCCTTTTGGGTCTGTGCATTACTAGCAAGAGAGGATGCTACATCTAAAAGAGATTCTTGTGGCACAGAAAGGTAAAATATCCTGTTAGCTTCAGAATCCCCCTGAGATAGGTAAGCTGTTATGGAATCGAATGCCAGAAGCATCTTGTATGCATATTTGAAAGTGAAAAAGTAGCAAATATCAGAAGCATCTTGTGTGTGTTGGTGTATTCTTCAACTTCACCTCAATCTGCTCCATCCGGGCATTGAGCTTCGACATCCCACATCTATTGTCATAACCTCCATTAAGGTAGTATATTCTTCTGAGAAAGGCATCCATTTTGTCCCCACAGTTTTGTCTGCAAAGTATTCGTAATCTCAATGATTAAAGTATTTTTGGAACATGACTAACAACAGGACAACTAAGAGATGCAATTATATAGACTCTTATATCTGACGATCATTTTGATCTACATAAATTTTAGATGAAATGAGATTATACGTCTGTGCATAACACTTTAATGTTTTGGAATAAGAAAGCCTTGTAACAATAAGCACTATGAAATGCATTCCTTAGGTTACAAATGAATATGCACATTGTCATTTCCCATTGTCAATTGCCCATCCTGAACGACGCACACAAAGACCTCAAAGTCATGTTTAAGATATTTAAAGCAAGTTGTGAGCTGCTCTACAAGCAGTAAACAAACAAGCAACTTAAAGAAATGTATTTGTGTTCCATCCGAAAATTCAAAAATTATTTAAGATGAAATTAAGGATTTTTGAAAAAAAAAATAATTAAAAATTGGTTGGTCGGAGACATAAGATTATCATAAGCGCATAACATCAAAGGTGATAAGAGAATCATACTGATGATCAATGCGGCAAGTTAAAGTTGAAGCTAAAATGGATCTCATCTCTTCCTCTGTCAAATTCTTTCTTGAGTAACCAAAAATACCTATATTCTGAAAAGCCATGGGAAAGCAGAACTGAGATTATGATAAAAATAGATTTAGAAAACACAACTGTATAGATAGAACTCCAACCGAACAATGATGTAAACTTTTTTTCTACCTCCGGAAGAAAGCCACTATAATACAAAGCAAACAACGCTGGAAAAATCTTTCTCCTTGCAAGCTCACCAGTAGCTCCTATGACAGCAATGCAGAGTGAGGGTGATTTACCACCCTCAAATGAAAAACTGGAGGAATGTGTTTGTAAAATAGCTTCAGATTCCATAGAAGTGACAACTTCCACCGGGACGTCATGTTGATAATTAGGGGAGGAATTTTCTTCAGGTTGTGGAGTTGTTCGAGTCGTTTCATTAGGATCTGCAAGTGTCATCTATGCTAAGTTTTTTGACAGAGATAATTTACAATTTTGAATAGAAATTAAAGAATGGATAACATAAATCTATATTGATGTGGAAAAAGTAATAATAACAAGCACACTGAGCATTATAAAGTTATGGCTAACCATTTTGCACATGTATAACTTGTCCCTCACATGATGAAATTGTTTCCAAATGATTCGTTAAATGATCTTTCTCTTGACTTCTTATACTCTTAAACTCATTTGCTGGTCCATATTTTCTATTCCTCTGCCGAAGGTTTAGGCTCTCCAGTATCCATATTCTTAAGCCATAAAAGCTTTTGCAGAAATTGGCAGCCCCACCATAGCACACAAGGCGACCACTAGTTGAGGAATGAAAGTTGTCTACTGCATCCTGCACAAACAAGGCAACAATTTCATATTTCCTCGTACATGGTAAAATTGCGCAATATGTTCTATCAACAATTTCTGTGACATAATTCTATAACTGTTCTTATTATCAAAAAGTGGACAACATCGACTATGGGACAGAATCAATCTAAAAAAGATTGAAACTAATTGATTCCTAGAAGTCATAGAATTAATTATATTGCATTATATATTCTATTCTACCGCAATGGAACAGAATCAATTCCAACAAACTTCCCTCATGACTAACAAAAATATCTAAACCTCCATTGAGTAACTAAGGGAAAAAAAAATATCCTGAGCATTTCATACTCTTTTTCTCACTTTGGGTTTCTCATAATTGAACTCTCAACTCAGCTCAAGTAAGCTGATAGCTTCAACAAGACAAGTAAGCTCAATTTTATTTTATTTTCTTCCAATTTTTCTCTTACTAAAAGACCCAAAATCCAAACTTTTTACTTTCTTTCATTTCCCCACACTTTTCCCAGAATCCAAAATCTAAACTTCGTGTGTGTGGTGCAGATGCAAAACTCACCGGGAAGCTACGAAGAGACACTTTTGCAGGAGTTGGGCAGAGAGAGACGGGCCTGATAAAGGACGATTCCGAGAAGGACACTGAGAAAGATGAAAATGACATCGACATCCCCTTACTTCTTCTGGGTTTCGAAGGTAGCTTCTGTTCGAGGTTTAAGGTACGGACATGCCAACACAGTGTCGTAGGAAGTAGGAACAGAAGGCGGAGGGCGGTTGCAAAATACAGACTGTGGTGTTGGGTGCAGGAGGGACATTATCCGTGTACTTTTTTGTTAATCAAACGGTCGAGATTTGAGTTTGATGACACGGAATGTTGATTGAAGGAATCGTGATGGGTTTTGTTGTGGTGAAGTGAGTGCAATCAGGGCCGTTAAAATGGGAACAACCGATGATAAAGTCATCACCCTGTGATTTGTGACCACTTCACAAATCAGAGGATGCCGATAGAGAACAACTTCGATGCTTAAGTCAATGGATTGTTTTATAAAGGTAAGTAATAAAATTGTTAGTGCACATAGTTTTGGGTAGAGACCATAAGTCCTCTTTTTGACCTTGCTATGAGTTACTTTTTATATATAGGGGTTGTTTGTTAAACAACATGCCACCCCAAACACTATTTATTGTTTGGTGGGAAAAAAAAAAAGAGAGTATAATAATTAATATAAAAAAGTGAAAAAGTAGCATTGAAAAATAAAAAATATTATTTTGTAGTGTTTTTTTATTTAAATAATGTTAAAAAATAAGCATGTTTTGATGTTGATTTAATTATAAAATAGTGGCAGCAGCTACATGTCCATGTGGTATGACAATGGAAAATTGATTCTTTGATATGCACGTTCCTCCTGGGTTAAATGGGGATTGGTATTTGGGTCTTATGTATTAAGTTATGTGGAGCCTAGTTTGTATTAGACCCAGCTTGCACTTGACCTGATTCAACATTTAAATTGCTACAGTTTAAATGAGATTTTTTTAGGCTTAGTTGATGAAGCGGAAGCTTGGGTCAATAGCACTTTTTTTGTTGTTGTTGCCCGTTTTGACCTGATTGTGGATCGTATTTATAGTTGCTTCTGGTTTTAGGGTTTTGTCATTTGTGTGTTACCTCATGCATTGTTTCTCAATAAATGATGAAAATTCGATAACTGTAATTCTTAGTAGTGAACCACATAAATCTCTGTGTTTGTGATTATTTGTTTTTGTTTTTTTCTTATTTTTGGAATCTCACTAATTTTGAAAAATATGGATAAATTTCTCAACAATGTGGGCTTGCCGGCCCATAACCCAACAAACATAAACCCTAAACACTCATAGAAATACAAACAAATTAAAAACAAAAATTACACATTTATGTCGCTTCATATCACTTTCTCATAAGAAAGCAAGAATTTAATTATTATTAATTTTTTTAAGCAAAAAACTTGTCGAAGTTGTCGATATTATTAGCACCTTGATTGACAATGCAACAAATAAATATGGGAAACTTAAAAAAAAAATCCCATAAACTTGCACTTGTTTTTACACTATCCATCCTTCATTCCCTAATAGAACACTTGTTTTCAGATGGTTTCAACTCGGGGTAGATCAAGAAGCTTGTGGAAGAGAAAGTAAGAGAAGAACAATAAAAATAATAATAACAATAATAATAATTGTGGGGCTACTGAGTCCAGATCATGGAATCACATGTGGGCTGCATTGGTAGTTCAAGAACAATTGAACCAGAACAACCCACCATCAATTAATATAGGCAGGCAGGCACCCCAATGTTGAAAATTTCCCATCTCATAAATATATTATTATTATTATTTTTTATTTTTTTCTGAGCTGTCAGATGGGTTAGAAGGCCATCATAATTATGCATGATAACAACTTGACTTATTTAAATTCTCATGACAAAGCACATAGACAAAAGCTGAATGCCAACTGGAATTCTTACAACCGAAAGTTGGAAATATATATATCAGAAATTAAAATCATTTGAATTTTGATTTTAGCAACAAATAACCCATCAAAGTAAAAGTAGTCGACTCTGTCATAATTACAAATATTTGGATACCTTTTAACAATCCATTGTCATCCATCCATGTATGTCAAAATCCCATGCTTCCTTTTGGCATTGGACACTAGCTTTATAGTAGATAGGAACGATGAGAAGAAAAAAAAAAAAAATTGGTTGAAAAAATGTACTCTTTTTATTTTGTAGTAATTTTTTTATTTGAATAATAATAAAAATATTGATGTGATATAAAAAGTGAGAATATTGAGAGTTAATTTCTTGTCAAACGACGCCCATAGACATTGGAATTAGAAGGAATTATATTATTAGACAAGAGTACCAGTAATGATAAAAACTCCTTAAGAGGATAGTCAAAATAAATTGGAATGCTTCATATTCCGAATAAAAAGATGGGATTGGGAGTAATTGTAAGGGGTGGGTTAAGTTTCGTTTTTGCATCAATGGGTGCCATAGTCTCTTTTATTACGGGTCCAATAGTTGCTGGGGCAATGGGCTCTTGAAAGGCTACACATTCAATAGCGACTTGAAATTTCAAAGAGTATTAATCATTATTGAGAGAAATGTGTTACAAAGTATTTAGATGTGCTAACTTTTGTGTACATGTTTTAATTAAGTGGGCCGCTTCCCATCTTGTTCCGGAAGCATTTCCATAGGGTTTCTCATCCTCTCTTCCATTCAGATCATAGGTGAAAAAGATCATCCCCTATAATCTTTTCCTTCATTCAATTAGAAAAAAAAAAAGAAGTAGCCCACTGTTTGGCGAGTGCAGTTCTTTGTCAATCTTTAAGCCAAATATGGATAGAAGACAATCTCAATTTTATTCATAGCATTGTACTTTGTTAGAATATTTTCATTCAACCGGCACATTACATCCTAGGTTTCAAGGCCAATAACCATGCTTATATAACCTTTTTTTTTTTTCAACAAAATCAAGTTAAAAATTTGGATTTTTTTTTTCATTAAAAAAAATAAAAACGCACTAGAACAACATTATCTTCAAAGATTTGTTTTTTGCAATCTAATTTATTTATTAAATTGACATGTGCCAAAACACATGTGGAGTAAAAAACAAGCCATGTTTGTTAATAGAGGACCTATCAAAAAGAAAAATTCAATAACTATTTGGCAGTCGTATGGTAATTCATTGAATAACATTAGATAATTTATTCTATCTTTTGTTAATATTACCAAATAATTAGATTTACAAAATATTTGTTAATATATATATATATATAAAACTTATATAAAAATAGATCAAAATAAGGAATAATTTTCTTTCATCTGACACGACCACCAGACCAAACATAGGGGACTAAAGCACAGTGACCAATAAAACGACAAATCATTAGCCCAAGAACTTTTTTATAGAGTTTCAACTTCATGTACAGAAAAGCATTGTGGTGTGAACGAAACGGCGTTCCAGAAGTCTTAACGCCCACGGGATATATATATATATATAATAATAATAATAATGCTAATCCATGATTGATGTACTAGTAAATTTTTTTTATGATGTTTGATAGTGACACCTTCCACTACCACGTTTCCTAAATTAATTAATTTTTTTCCTTTCTTTTTTATTGTCTTTGTGTATTTCTATCGCTTTCTTTTATTATAGTCTGATCGGAATAATTGCCAGTTAAATCATCTTTGAGCTGATAAGATTGGTTGAGTCCAACTCGTTTTCCCCTGTGAAGATTATTAACAGGTGAGGGATAAAGCCCACGATCTCTCTTTTATTATACAACTTTTCACAACCAACATGCTATAATCTTGATTTCCGGGCTTTGTTTCTAGAGGTAGATTTATGGGTTTTTGATATCTTTGATCACCCGTGTGTGTGTCTGATCAACCGTGATTCTGATTGGATTTAACTTTTGTGGTTTTGGGTTCTGGGTGGTTTGGCTTTAATCCAGTTGTTCATTGGGATTTGGGATTCTTTGCTTTTATACTTCGCTGCTGTTGGATGTGTATATCTTTGATTTGCGATCGGATTACTGTTGTAGCTGATTTAGCAGTGATTGTCTGTTGTTAATGAACTCCAATGGATTTTATTTTGTTTTTGTTTTCTCAGCTTTTTTATTTCCGCTGTTGTATGCATTCATTTGTTTGTGTCGCTAGATTTTTGTCTGCTACTGAGACTATTCACACTATTGGGGGTTTTCCAACTTTGATATTGTCTTTGAGCTTTCCCAATAAAATGCAGGAGTCTCTCTGTCCCTCAATTGTATCTTTGTATGGGAAGTATCACAAAGTTGTATAGAAACTTATCAATAAAATAAGAAAAAAATGTTTGTAGATTTCTAGGATTCTATGGTAAATGCAAATTTTACGTCGGGCATTGTCATAATCAGTTTAAGAATAGTTCGTGAAATTTGAAATTACATTCATCGTAGGTAACAAGATTATGGCTTTCTAGGATTATTCTGCTTGGGGATTTATATAATCAGTTTAAACATAGTCCGTGAATTTGAAAAATTATGTTGATTGTAGATATATTATGGCTTTCCTAGTTCACCATGCTTGTGGCTTCCAGACTGCCTAACCCATTTCCTCTGGTTTGATGCAGGTCAGCAGGTACTTAGATATTACTTTTGATTTTGATGCTATAACGCATTTTTAGATATATCTGGATAATTGGTAAATGGGGTCCGAAGGGCCTTCTGCAGTGACAATTCATGTGACGGGGTTTAAGAAATTCCATGGAGTTTCAGAGAATCCAACTGAGACAATTGTTGGTAATCTCAAAGAGTATATGAAGAAGAAGGGACTGCCAAAAGGTCTACTTCTTGGGAGTTGCAGCATTCTTGAGACTGCCGGAGAGGAGAGCTTCCTTCCTTATACCGGATATTGAAATCTGCCATTAGTGGGGAGAATTCTGAATCTTCAAACTCTAGAACTATTTGGGTCAGTTTCCCACATGTCTAATCTCTGCTGCTCAGTTTATGTTTATGCCAAATTACTCCATTTCCAAGTTCTTGATTTAACTATTTGGGTCAGTTGCCCACACGTCTAATCTCTCCTGCTCAGTTTTATGCCAAATTACACTTTTCCCAAGTTCTCAATTTTTCTTTCTTATTTCCTATTCTTTCAGCAGAAATCATAAACTGGTAGGGTCTGTTGGGATCGGTATATGTGATTAGAACTCACCATGTCTAATCAAAGTAGAGCATAAACAACAACCTTAAGCTCCACTATATGGTTGGAAAATTGAAGAAGTGCATCTTGGATACTTCATTGGGAAACAGCTCTTTACTGCTGTGTAGTAGTTGCACAAAATTAAGAATATTTGGCTGATAAGATCTTTTGAACCACCCCCTAAAGAGAAGGATTCCTACTTGAAATAGTTCAAGACAAGAAAGATTTTATCTTCATATGATTAACAAATCTATTCAACAAATTTGGAGTCATGTTCCTAATTTCACTTACATTAAACAAGTCTAATAATTCCATAAAGGAACATTATGCAGCCCTAGAAACTTATAAACGTCAAGGATGAATCTGATAGTAGTCAAGATTGGTAATTGTCAACTGGATCCTCTGTAAATTATGTTGCACCCTTGCAACTAATAATGGTTTCTCTAGACCTTTAGAGAGAGAAGGTGAGAAGTTGGGGACAGTAAAAAGTTATTATTTGACTGCATGAAACCATTTACTTATGATTTGACTAAAATTGAATTTTATAATCTTAATCTAGATCCAGAACAGAATCTGTCACTCCAACAGACATTTGTTTGTCCATTTAAACTCATTATATTTCTGTATTTATGTGTTACCTAACCTTTGTAACTACATTTCTTCAGATACACTTTGGAGTTAATAGTGGTGCAACAAGGTTTGCCATTGAGCATCAAGCTGTCAATGAAGCTACCTTTCGTTGTCCTGATGAGATGGGATGGAAGCCCCAGGTTAGAATCGTTTGATATAGTTGTGAGGTTTCTTGTCCTCGCAAGGATTTTTATTTGGACATTTTAACTTCAATGTCATTGAACGTTCCTATTTATGTTTTGTAGAGAGTCCCCATTATTCCCGAAGATGGCCAAGTTTCACACACAAGACAGGTAGAGTGGGTTGTATGTATATATTTCTGTTTTCATACAATTTTCATTGAGTTGTAATTGACCTTGTGTTTAGTGCTATAAATTTATATAATTATAAACCTACTTGCTTCATGGACTGTAGCAATTGTCAATATAAAAGATGAATGGAGTGTTAAAAGTTTGGTATTTATGCCTTTCAAGGGCACTTTATCTTAAAATGCTTTCTTTCTTGTTCATTTCCCTGAAGTTGCAGTGCATGCTATAGGGCAGTTCTGTGTTTGAGCATTGAATCTTTGATTGGTTTAAAGATTTGTAACATTTCACTGGCTGGATGTGATTATTGGAAGACATATGTTTGTATACTGAGTGGAAAGGAAGGAAACTTTATGATATGGGAATCAGATAGTGAAAACTTTCTGCTTCTAACTTTGTATGAGTTATTTGACCGGTGCCTTTTGTTGAAGCTGCTATCTTTGTTGGTGAAAAGAGCTTGTCCAACTTCAATAAGAATTAAGGGGGTGAGGTGCATTTGGTTGTAATTTCATAGAACAAAGCCTCAGTATAACATTGTCATTCTTGATGGCATGGGGGCTTTCCAACACTCAAAAAAATGAAAGAATGGAAAACCCAGCCAATCAGGTCATCATTCTTCTATAGTATCTAGAGTTGTATTTCCTAGTGTTTCAGTAGAACACAGTTACATGAGACGCTCTCTCTGCTTTTCAGGTGTTATTGATTCTTGTGTAGAGGTATCTGTTTATACAATACTTCATGTCATAGTTACCCGAAAAATAGAATTTCTCACATGGTTAACTTGCTGCAAATGGCTTGGTTGGACAATGTGTTTTGTTTAGCATGATTTTGTGATTTATTTGTAACTATACTATATTCTTGTTCTAACTGCATGCAGACTTCTCTTCCTGTTGAGGACATTACCAAGGCGTTGGCAAAGATGGGTTATGAAGTGATGACCTCGGACGATGCAGGCCGGTTTGTATGCAATTATGTTTACTATCATTCCCTTCGGTTTGCAGAGCAAAATGGGACCAAATCTCTCTTTGTGCATGTGCCTCTCTTCTTAATTATAGACGAGGAGACCCAAATGAAGTTTGCTGCTGCCTTGTTGGAGGTACTTGCTTCTTTATGTTAATATCATCCACCCACAACCTTGTGCAGGAGCTCATGTGCTTGTTCTGATGTCAGCCATTTTTGTAAAGGTGGATGGATGCATTTCTATTAAAATGCTTTAATAAATAGCAAGTGTGTTCTAATGGAAAATGAATCTATGGCAGATTTACTTGATGTATTTCGATTAATGCTTTTACAAGGGTTTTGGCAACTCGCTGAAATCTTGTGGCAATTTGTGAATGAACTGCCACTTTACTTAAATAATCTTTTCCCATTTAATTTTCTATATATTCAGTATGCAGTTTGCTCCAAACAGATTTCAAATTGAGAGAAATGCTGCTCTTTACACTCATTTATCATACTAATTTTACACTGGTTAACTTGGTGTGTTAAGTGGCTGACATAGAAAGTCATTTAAAATATGCAATATCGACCAATGTTAAATGAGTGATAAATAAGTGTAAAGAGTAGCATTATTCTTTTCTTGTGCTTATTTCCTTCTTGCATCTTGTTCTTTGTTTAATACTTTAGAATTAGAGAACATGAAACTATGAAATAAAGGCGATGGAGAAAGATTTCACTGGCTCAGACAGATGAGGCAGATATATGTTTGGAGATGTTAATGGAATTGAAATGGAAAGAACTAACAACATTAATAATACACACAAAGTTATAAAAGAACTTAGATTTGAAAGTTGGAAGTAAGCTGATCTAGTGTTTTGTGATATTATTTATTAGATTATGCGGAAAATCCTATGCACACGACCTACCAATTAGATGCGGTATTGTGCTAATTCACACCCCATATACTTGGATTGGCTCTTTACATAAGTCGTGAGTAATTTTGTTGTGAAACCTCGAATTAGGGTTTTCCAATTGGAACATGATTCTCCTGATCAATCCATCCACACCTTGGAGGGCAAGATATAAAGTTTTCCCTTATCATTTAAGAAGACATCCATGAAAATACTTGGGAAAATTTATTGCATATTCAAATTAAAATTGAATATGCGTTGAGAAATTGAAGTGGAAGAGCCTAAGGTGGCTAATTTTCTAACCATGGCCAAGAGGAGTACGTCTAATATTAGGCTTAAAAAATAAAGAGTTAAAAACAGCTGAAACAATTATGCTTGGGAGAGAGGATTATCTGTGCTTCAACTGGTTGCATCTGAAAGTAGCAGCCAAAAAGAACTCATGTTGCTGAAATTTAGGTGTTGAGCCGACCTTACATTTATTAAGGCGGCTACTTCGACGTAATAAAAGTGACTGTGCACAATGAGATGTTACAAATAATTTTGGCCGTTTTAAGTGCAAATACGGCGCCGCTATAAGTATACAAAACAAAAGTTTACGCTATCTACAAGTTCTTTTGATGGGGTGGTAAGGAGGAGGCTTGGCCCAGAGATTTTTTTTTTAATTTTATTTACTTCATGGAAGGAACCTTATATAACAGTTTTTTCACGAATCTATCATTTATATATATATATATATATATTACAAATACTCCACCGTGGGCTAAGGTGTAGCTAGTGGAAGAGTCGGTCCTATCATTTGCATAAATATCTAAATTTTCGTAGTACTTTTGCTTTTGCTTTTTGACATATATGTATCTAAATTTACTCGATCTGCATAATGGTCTACCAAGTCCAGATTGGTTAACACTTAATACCCATCAACATCACTGGTGGAATCCCCTCCAACAAGCAGAAAACTGGTGGAATACTAATTGTCTGCATAATCCCATAAGCCTTCCAGCAAACTGGGTTTGACAGAATGTTTCCTTGGGCAGGAAGTAGCTCCACCTCAGAGAGTGTCAGGTTTGTGCATGGGACAGAGTCACTGCAGAAAAAATGCATTGGTGGGCTTCTCACATCATAGGTTCCTTTTATGTTTGTGTACAAAACATCAGATATGACAACTGCAGATGTTTGGTTGGGGCAGTTCTTGGTGAGGCAGTAGTATTGGTCTATGATGATCGGGTTTCGGACGGTGTCCATGTATATGTTGCGGAAGGTTATTTTAGATACAGCTCCTGATCCACCCTGCCATGTTTTGATCCGAACACCATTATCTGAATGCTTGATGACTGAGTCACTCACTGTGATGTTGAAGACACAGGCTCGGGAATTTCGCTCGCCTAGACTGCCGATGCTGCACCCATTAAAAGGGAGATCAAGTTTCTTTTATAATGAAAAAAACATACGAAGAGGAGGATGCAGCGAATGCAACTTTCAAAGAAAAAGAATAAGAACGTTGCCACAATCATAAGTGTCCCACATGAGTCAATCAAGTACTTCAAATACAAGCTTAGCTATATATGCGTAGAGAATACAAATTTTCTTGCAAGCCCGACTTTAAAGGGTAAGTCTTTTTAAGGTTTGTACCATTTGGAATCAAAATTAGCTACCGTGTTGAGTATAGAATCGGATACAGCTCATCGATTATGGGATAAAAAGGGTTACGACTTTGTTGTTGAGTCATAGAGAGAGTGACCCATAGTTAATAAAGCACAGAACTTGAATAGAGAGCAGCGAGATACCTTATCCCATGACTTGGACCACATGTTATGTTCCTTATATCGATATTATAAGAACCAGCTCCAATTGATACACAGTCATCACCTACAGGGAAGGTTGATAACCAAAAAAGTTAATGAGCTTCTGAGGTGGGAAATAGACAAAAGATGAATAGTATATAGAAAAAAGAATCACCATTGGATAGGGGTGTAAACCCGGTCCAGTTTTCTCGTTATTGGCTAAAACAGGAAACTGGAACCGGGTAACTAGGTTTTAATTTTTTTTTTTTTTTTTGTGTTTTGGGCTTATTTTAGGGCTTAATTTAACCATTTTGTGAAAAAAAAAAAAACCAACAACAACAACAAAAACACAAACAAATAGCCTTAAAATATAATAAAATTTTATTTTAAAAGCTTACATAATACAAATCTCATTTTTATGAGATTAAACACTAAATAGTAAATATTAACATTTCAAAAAAAAAAAAAACCCAAATAAAACATTAAAACAATAAAAACAAGTATGTAAAGTAACAAAAGCCAAAAAAAAAAACATTGTTAATATATATATTATTATATACATAAGCACCCAGTTATAACCGGGTGCCAAAAACCGGAACCGGAACCGGGTACCCGGTTTCCTGTTCCGGTTTCCCCCCTTTTTATTTTTTACACCCCTACCATTGGATATGGCCGAGTTATATATTTTGACGTTGTTTGTGTTCTCAACGTGAATTCCATCAGTGTTGGGACTTGCAGCAGGCGCTTTTATGTTGAGCAGCTCTATATGGACGTTTTGACAACCATCGAAGCGGAAATGAAATTGGGGGCTGTTCTGAACTTTAAGTCCCTGGACTCTCAAATTGGAGCTCATGAAGAATCTTATGGCCTGCAACATAAAATTCAAATAAATGCACTTTCTCTTACTATGGCATCAAGTACCCAGAAAAAAGTTCTACTGTGTTTATCACTTACAACTGGGCTATCACAAACACCTGTCTTCGTTGTTCTTTTACTTCCCTGTTACATTGATTAGATATAAGCAAATAAGTAGATAAAGTTGTAGTGGTATACTCAAGTACCACGACATATTATCCTAAACATTATCAGCGACAGCGACTTTTGGACTTTTAGCTGCTAAATGACCAAATTTCTTGTAGTAAGTTTATATAAGAGATAAAAATAAAAATAATAAAAATAAATAAAAATAAAAATAAAAAGCTTACTTTATGCGGTTTGCAAGGAAGATTCCACCATTTCTGTCCTCTGCCATCTATGACACCACCCCCTTGCAATGACATTCCATTGATTCTGTAGAAAACCAGCCATTGTCGCTTACTACTTTTTTTTGGCCATGAATCAGGTCCATCCGGTGGCATAATAGTCCCATCAATCTTCTCATTGTCCAGCCAAAAAACCCATCACGTTTTCAATTAAAAGAGCAAATTACTCTCAAAGAATTATATAAAAATCGCAGCTTTAGCAGAATGCCAGAATTACCTGAAATATGATGCCAGAGTTACAAGGCCCTGTGAATATTGTAGTTTGCATCATGAAGGAATAACCCTTAGGAACAAGAAGAATTCCTGATTCTTCAGCTTGGCAAGCAGTATCCCAAGCCATCTTGAATGCTTGTGTGTCATCAGTTACACCATTTCCAATGGCACCAAAAGACAGCACATTAAAAATAGAAGTGTCACCACCAAAATTCACCTCAGGATCAGGAGCAGGCGCAGGTGGTAGTGAAATTCGTGATATTGTCTGCAAATGTCTCTGTTTTGTGTAACTATGAAGTTTTCCCTGAACTGGAGGAAACAAGAAACACAATGAGAACAAAAGAAACAGAATGGGAAGCCGAGGGAGTAGTACTGTGATCATCTTTGTTGTTGGGATTAAGTTAGATGAAGAGAAGATGGAATGAAATATAATCCAAGCTATTTATAGAGTCTTCCTATCCTAGAGTAAGCCCTTTTTACTAGGCGCATCAAAAGTAGACGCTTATGGCATTCAAAGAACACTAGTAGGATTTGACAGATTTTGATAGTATCATCCACTAGACATGCATAGGGGATGTAAATGAAAGCAGCAAAGGCATCCAAGTTACGGGAATTTGAGGGAAGTGTGAGAGTTGGTCACAGTCAGCAGTGTGTGACCACTTGAAGCACTAGAACAAGTTGCAAGAGATTTGAAATGGGTGAGCATGAGCAGAGAATATTGCAGATTTATAGCTGCTATGAAGTCACACTTTTGTATTAGGAAATCTCAGTGGAAGCTAGCCGCCTTACATTAGAATAATGGCATTAAACCGACCAATTCCATATGATAATGTGGAGTCTGCAAATGAGTATTCAAGCAAAAGAAGTTGGGGGATAACAAATATGTGAGACAGTGGTAAAATCAAGAGCCCCATGTTCTTCCCACTAGTTTCAACTTTTTTTTCTTCTTTTTTTTGGGGGGTGGGGATAAGGTAAGAACACAATCATACTCTTGAAGAAATTACACCAAGCAACTACTCATATTGGGAAATATAATGGATGATACATCATTTTAAATTTTGATTCTTTGTTGTTTTAACATGACGTTTGAAGCCACAAATTATATCTAGTTTCATACCAGGCCAAATATGACATTATAAGCATTCCTAGACTTGCGCTGAAACATTCTTGTGTTCCACTCTCTCCAAATAGCGTAAATTGTTCCAACCAACATAAATTTGCATTTATTATAATCCAAGGTAAATTGCATTTATTGTAAAGAGAATGGACAGAAAACGTGACATTATATACACCGTTAAAACATATATTTAATATAAATAAAATATTGACCATGAAATTGGTAACATTACACCTTATCGTGAATTATGTGAAAATTTGAAATTCAAATTACAATCTAAGTTATCTAATGTTTGTAAGCAATACAATCTCAAGTAGGAAGGGGAGTAGAAGTCTCTCTGTTATCGCAAGGAGGAGACTTCTTCTCCTGTAGGGTTTCTTCACATAATCCATTTTTAATCTCTTCTTGATAAAGAGTACATTGAACATTCTAGACAAGCCATAATCATGTTTTATAAGGGTATGTTTGGTATGTGAAATGACTATCCCATTAGGAAAGATGAATATCTTTTATTAGGAATGGACAAATGTTCTCCCAAACATTCTTACTATAAACTTTTTTTAGAAGGATCTCAAGCATTCATTGGAAGGAATCTTCACTCAGGATCAGGCTTCTTTTGCTGACACTTGTCATTCCCACTTTGGTTTTGATTTTTGTCTGCTTTAGGCTTTAATAAGTGATTCAGCCTGGATTTTCTATACTTACGAGTTTTTTTCTTCCTTTTTCTATTTCTATTTCTATTCAATGTGGGATAGGGGGAAATAAGTAAGAGTATTGAAATTGTTAGCAATTCGGATAATTTGAGAGGAAAATGTAACTTGCGAATTGTAAATTTCATTGAGTGAATGAGATCAAAATGTAACTTTTTTAAGGCTTTAATACATGGACATAAATTATAAAGTGAACTACATAAAATTTCTTCTCTCTATTATCTTAATTTCTGAAATCTTATGATTTTCTTCACAACATTCTTCCAAGTTGGCTCGAAGAAATGGCAGAAGTACTAGCAAATGATCTATTTAACTTATTGGCTAATTAATTGGAACTATGATCATCTCTATTTCATTTGAACTAAAGAATATCCAATTAGTTATAGCGGATGGGTATTTTTGTCCACTCAAAAAGTGAAAAGATAAAATATCCATTCACTATAACTAATTGAATAATATCGAGTTTAAATGAAATGTAAAGGATCCTATTTCAATTAATTTGGTCCGGGTCCAGTTTTGAAGGTGCCCGTACAGACTACGGCTTCAAATACAAATCAATTGGCAAAAATCGGCATATTTATCACCTAGTCAAAAGTGTGAGCAAAAGATTAATTAATTAGTTTTCCTTCTTTTTTTTTTTATTTAGTTTTAGTTTACCAAGGGTATTTTTTTTCATTGGGAGGACATTAAAATTTTTTGGTAGTTTGGAAAACATTGTCTCAATTAAAAGTTTAAGAATAATATTATCAATTAAGTGATAATTTGAGGAAAATATGTAGACTTTCTCTATTTATCTTAGTACTTTCCTAGCCTCTTGGTGAGGTTGTTTATCAACATTAATTTTTGCTTAATTGCTGGCCCATGAAGGCATTATTTGGTTGTATTAGGTGATCTTCAAAGGTAAAGGGTTTCCTAATCAACATAATATAAAAAACACAATAGCATCTTGTTCTCTTTTCATAGTTGAAAAGTTAGTAAAGTTTTTATATATAATACTAATGTTCAAGCACACTTGTTACCCAAATGAGCCACTTTAAACTCAATATTTAGGAAGCATTTCCAATTAATCTCCCATTCTTTCTTCTATTCCGATCAAAAATTAAGAAAACCCATCTTGTAGCCCTTTCGTCATTCGATTAGGAAAAAAACAGAACTCATAAGACTGCAGGGAGATTTAAGCATTGGAGGAGGATAAAACCTTTATGGCATCCACACCCACCTAACGATCTATAGAGCATGTAGGTGATAGACCACACTATTTATTAACCTATTCTTTGCATTTCAACTTCCATGCCCCATATCCCATCACCGGAGTCACTTTCACAAGGTCAAATGTTCGGAAGTTACTAAATTTATTTTATATATATGTATGTTTTATAAATTGGAAATTGTGCTTTTATTAAAAGAGTTAATTAATAAGCCTAAAAAATGAGGGTTTCACATGAAAAAAGAGTGAAAATGTCAATTCACGTCGAACGATTCCTTTAAATCAAGCAATAATTGAGTGTATGCACTATGCACTAATTATTACCTGTGGGTGTGCGGCTTGTAGGCTCTAGGACGCTAAGCACAAGGGTGCTTTGTTTTGTTAGGTATTTTGATGGTGCACTCACTACAAAAAATTAGAATTTAGTGACGTGTCTACAGTATAGATACATGTCACATATGGCACGTTATCAAAAAAGATGACATGCTACACATGGCATGTCACTTTTTGGAGGGTAATGTATGGAACTACACACGTCACCATCCCATTAGTGATGTTTTTTATTCGTCACTAATGGGAAGTCACTAAACACCAATTTATAGTGACTTGAGAACATGATGAATTGAAGAAGAGCCGGTTATTTATACATATTTCATATTTTTTTGGACAATTTTGCCATTATGTTTAAACAATCTGGCTGTTTTCGACGATCTAAATTTGTAATTACACGACGTATGATTGAAGGTCAAAACTAAATGATTATTAATGACAATTATTCTTAAATGTCTATTAATTATTAGACTAGCTGCTCGAAAATATACCATTTTTTTTTTCTAGAGTATCTTACACATTATTCTCTCAACTATTTTTTAACTCTATCTTTTTGCAAATATAATGAATCCACCATTAGATTTGTAGACTCATGCGGGTCCTACAAAAATTCAACCTATTCACCATACGGAAATGGGTGAATCTACCATTATTTTTAAAACTAAAATCCTTCACTCACTTTCATTCTCTCAGCATATTCTCCTGCCATGCAGTTTTTGACAATGTTTGTCTCAAGTGGGGAATTTTCTTCTTTGTGATGATCTATATGTATATCAAAATATTCGGGACATAAATAACAATTCATTAATTGTTTAATTAACACTGATAATGATGATCAACTTCAAATTGTGCAATCTTCTTTGGAAGTCCATTCAACAAACAGGAAACTGATGGAAGAGTACTACCTGTATGTGTGCTGCTGCCATAAGCTTCCCAGCAAAATGGCTTCAACAGGGTCTTTCCTTGTGCAGGAAGCAACTGCACCCCTGAAAGTGTAACATTTCTGCATGGCACTGAATCACTGCAAGCAATGTGCATGGGGTGGGGGGGAGTGGTGGGGCGCCAACATCGTAGGTACCTCGTATGTGTTTGTATGAAACATCAGAAATGGAGAGTGCAGATGTTTGATTGGGGCAGTTTTTGTCGAGGCAGTAGAATTGGTCTATGTTAATAGGGTTTAGAACTGTGTCCATTTTTATGTTTTGGAAGGTTATTTTGGAGACGGCACCTGAGCCACCTTGCCATGTTTTGATCCGAACACCATTGGTTGAGTGTTTGATATGATGACTGAGTCACTCGCTGTGAAGTTTGAAACGCAGGCTCTGGATTTGTCTCTGCCAAGACTGCCAATGCTGCATAAGTACAAGGATTCAGTTGACACTGATGATTAATACGATTAACATGATAAATCACACCGTATAAAAGAAAATTATGCATCATTGACACCGATGATTCCATGTTGGACTAGGAATCTCTCCCATAAAAAGGGGTATACTCTTAAGTACGAAACACGTACTCTTTCTCTAAATTATATGTTTAGTTTTATTTCTCTCCCAAAGAAGGGCTCTACTGACTTAAGCATCGAAGGTTCTTCGCCTGCCTCCCATAAGCCAATGTCACCCTGGTAGCTTTTCCTTTATTTTGTAGGTGATCCGCCGTTGGTCCGGCTGTCCTAAAATCTACATCAGCATCTAGGCTGGTTACCACTTTACCATAATTAAGCCTATAACCCCAGAAAGGCAATATATACTATTATGCTATAAACTTTTATATGTGAAGTCCTTAGCAACCATCGGCTGTGTCGTATAGTTTCTCCTATATCAGTTAAATATTCAACGTATTGCGATTATTGAAGGTTTATTCAAATATTTTTGTTAAAATATTTATTAAATTATTGTATCTGTCATTTTTTATCGGCTTAAACTTTTAGCAAAAGCATATGGTTGTCATCGCACGCTAACTCCTTCCCAACTTCCTCTGTTTTCAGCTCAAAAATTTAGTAATATAAAGGAGTGAATATACCTAACTCCATGACTTGGACCGCATGTAACATTCCTTATATCCACATTATGGCAGCCGGTTCCAATCGATATGCAATCATCACCTGCATCAAAGCATTAACTCACCAGAACAGAGTAAACTTTTCCAGAATCATGGAGGGAGTTCATGAGCTAAGAATTGAGAGCCTGCTGTGGACTTGCATACCAGAGGATATGAATGAATTGTATTTGTTCACAATTGTTAGTTTGAAGTATTGGCTAAGTTTCGTGATCAAAATGAAAAGAAAAGAGCCAAGCGTTGGACGGGATTCATTGCCGTTGGATGGGATGCAATCAAGTACTTCAATACTACTAAAACCGAGCTCCGTTCGCGAGCCCGTTCGCATCCCGTTCGCAGCCCGTTCGGGCCTTGAGCAAGCCGAAGATTGAAGAATCGGCGTAAGCGATGAAACCTAGAAATTTCCACATCGGGAATAGTGACCGTCCGAGCGCCCATCATGACCGTCCGAGCGGCCCTTTATTCACAAGCCCATCATCCATGTATATTTAAGTGACCGTCCGAGCAGCCAATCTTCCCGTCCGACGCTACCTACATAGCTGATTTATTTGGATTCTAAGCATGTCCTAGGTTTAGTTTTGTGGGGCTATTATAAATACACCTCTATAGAATGTTAGAGTGCAGTTTTTCACCCCAGAGAGTTTCGTGAGAGGCTGTGATTAAAGAGATTTATTGTGAGCCTTGTTGTTCCTCTTAGAGGATCTTTGTTAGTTTGTTTGTGGCGTAAGTTGAGAAGCCTATCGGAAGGGTCCGGTAAAGGAGAATCACGTTGAAGAAGATTGTGAGCAAGGAGGAGTTGGAGGCTTGTCGATCTTCTGAGCCAAGGTCTTGCAAAGGGTTGTAAGTGTTCCTAGTGTCTAATCTCTGGATAATCTTTTGATAGTGATTTCAGGTTTGGCTACTGAGAGGTTTTACTTTTAGATCTGTTTCTAAAAGGTTTCTTAAATCACCAAAATCCTTTGTGTTTGATTGTTTATATTTTGGTGATTGCTTGCTTAGAGTTAAATATCCGTTAATTCCGCATAAACGTGATATTTATCTTTAGCGTTTTCAACAATGTTTGTCTTCTCCAAGTGAATTCCGTCTGTGTTGGGACTATTTGCAGGTGCTTTTATGCCAATCCTTTCTACATGGACGTTTTTGCACATATTCAACGCGATATGAAACGTGGGGCTGTTCTTAATTCTAACTCCTCGTATTCTCAAATTGAAGCATAAGTCGAAACTTATTGCCTGCATTTGTTCAAATTCAATCAAAAAGTTTATATATAAAAGCTTCCCTATGCTAAAAGATTAGTGCTTTATGTTGTGACAAATGCAAATTCTAAGATCACCAAAGAAATCGAAAAGTGCAGAATAAAAAATAACACAACCACACAAAACATCAAGATTTAAGTAGTTTAGCCCAACACGTTTATTGGCAGAGACAATTTAGAAAAAATTCACTAACCAAAATGGTGGAGTACAAATAAAACCACTCAAACTCAAAATTTCACTACACCCAAATCTCACGTTCACACAAAAGAATCAAATACAAAAGATAACTCTAAAATTCTCGGAGCTTTTCAAACACAAGTCTCTCTCACTCTCTAGAATGGAGCTTCTGCGCACCTTCACCAAAATAGCCGAGTGGCTATATATAAAAGGCGAAGAATGCTTCTCCAAGAAGAAAAGTCAAAGAAGGTACTGCCCTTCATAAATGTTGCTCCATGCCTCCTTAAATGACCGAAGCCAACTTTTCTTCTTTCTTGTAGTTGCTGCCTCTTCTCTTTGGACCGAATGGCTTCATCCAACAAGGGCTTTTGTCAAAGCTTCTAGAAAAACTTAATGATGAAGAGACCAATGGGCAAGTGAGAATAAATGAAGCCATAACAATTGGGGTCTACAGTGGACTTGTGAAAAGCAAGTCACCCAATCTGACACTTTATGTTTGTTGATAAGCTCATATATCTATGGTTAAAAGTTATTATTACTTACCTTTTGAGGTCTCTTGGAGTTGTGAAGGTTCCACCATTTCTCTCCTCTCCCGTCTGTTAGACCACTTCCTTGCAATGACATTCCAGTGATACTTTTGAAGATCACCCAGCTGTCTAGCTTACCATTTTTTTCTTTCCATGCTTTGGGTCCATCCAGCGCCATAAGAGTTCCTTCAATCTTCAAAAATGATCAAGCCAAAAGGAAAGTGAGTTTTTGAACAATCAACAGCCTTAAAGGAAATCTATGGACACACCTGAAAGATGAGTCGGGATTTGCAAGGCCCCGTAAAAATTGAAGCTTGTATGATGAAGGAGTATTTGGCAGGAACAAGAAGAAATGCAGGCTTTTTGGATTGGCAAGCAGTGTCCCAAGCCTTCTTGAATGCTTCGGAGTCGTCAGTGACACCATTCCCGGCAGCTCCAAAGGACAGTACATTGAAAACCAGAGTGTTTTTAGGACCTGGTTTTGATTTCCGAGATACTGGGTACAATTGTCTGTGTTTTGTGGACCTGGGAAATTTTCCCTGAACAAAATGGAAGAAGAAAACTAAAATGATAAAGAGAAACAGAGTATTAAGAACCCAACAGGATTTCATGTTCTTAGGTTTGCCTTGGATTAAATATGAGCAAAAGGAGTTGAAAATAGTTCGATATTTATAGAACAAAGTCTCTACACCATAATTTTACCGTGTTTTTTTTTTTTCATCATTAGTTAAAAGGTTTGTAAAAATGGTGTAGGTGAAGCAAGCCGGCCATTTTTTGAAGTTAGAAATGAATGTTTGTGGGGGTAATCCCAATGGTTGTTTAATTGTTCTCTCATAGGTGATAGGTTCTCATGAGAGGTGTCTTTTGGCAAGGGATAGAGACAATCCTTCAAAGGGTTGTGTCTCTTGATTGAGATGCAAATTCTCCAAAAGGATCTATTACCCTTTGTATCATTTTGTTTTTCTCATCATTTTCTTACATGAACAAAAATAAGATGATAAGAATGTACAAAGAGTTGTTTTATACTACAACATAAATACTAGAATGTTGTAACTTATGACAAGTCATGAGATGAGAAGCGTCTTAGGCTTATTGGAGCTAGTTTTATTTTCTCTTTAGGCTAATTACATAAGGAAACACTGTATTAGGTTTTCCAAGCATTACTTTGGCAAGAAAACCTAGTTCTACCTTAACTTGAAAATACAAGTCAATTAAAAGGATGTTTGTGTGGGCATTAAAGTCTACACTCTTGGTTTCATAATCAAAATTGAGGAGAGGGTTTAGAGGTATCAAAACCTTAGCTTAGATGTGATGAATGAAGAAAGAGCAAGAGGAATCAAATTAGCCCCAAACACAAGGTATGGTTGGTCATTAATCGCCTTTATAAATTTTTGTTTTGCATGATCTTTTGCTATGCTTTCATGAGGTTGCTCTTGGGATTTTTTGATGTAATCTTCTATGAGGTTGCTCTTGGTCATTATTCCCAACAATTGTAATCTTCTATGGTGGGTTAGGGCCCGTTTCCTGAGTTTGACTATCCTATATCAAAGTGGTTCTTCAAAAGGTTTATTTTCGTCACCAAAACTGTTATACTTGATTTATTTTTAATTAATTATATTTATTCAAAAACACCCTTCTACATGTTACTAGGTGTTGTTAGGAGAATTTCAAAAACCTCATTATTACTAATTAAAACAAAAATAATATAATAAAAACCAATTTTTGGTCTCCAGGAAAAGACCAAAATTCTAAGACAGCTATCATGATGGCTCTCCCTACACCAATACTCTCTTGATCACCAGCAAGCTTCCATTCTCTAGGAATTCTCCAAACTGAGATGCCTCTTCTCAACAAAAGAAAATGACAAAAATATTTGGAGATCTTCAAACTTCCCACGGTGACCTTTCGTGATGATATTGAGCTTCCTTGATGGCAATCCATCTTCAATTTATATTCAACATTCTACGAAAAGAGATAGCTTGATAATTGATAACATTGCCATTGCCAGCTGAGCAGCTCCCGCCACCATATGCGCACCCCAGTGACAGCGACAGCAACTCCGGTCAAGATGCCTGAATCTTCTACTGGGTTATCGCCGGAGATTCGATATCAGATGGAGAATGCAGGCACTTGGACCACGGTGACACCGACAACACCTCCAAAGACTTCTGATGGGTTGTCGCCGGATATTCAATCTCAGACCGAGAATGTTGCAGGCACTGCGACGTCCCCTGTTTCTGGTACATGGTTATCACCGGAGATTAAATATCAGATAGAGAATGCATCGCTGGCGACGGCTAGGCATGTTGCACTAAGGATGTACAAGAGCTTGAAGAGGCATGGGCTGCAAGATGAGGCTGGCAAGGCGTTTGGAAGAGTGGGTGCTGAGATTGAAGAGGCAAAAACAGAGGAAGTTGATGGGGGTGGGAAGAAGAGTGAGGTGCTTTTGGGCATGGAGTACATTCTGAGGGATGGTTTTGTTAATTAGCTACGCGACATGGCAAGAATCACACCCCCAATTCCTCAGCAGGTACCTTAACCATCCTTAATCAAAAACGCTATTTAGTGTTTATTTGAGTTTGCGATTTCAAAACGTGCTATATAAAAATGCAGTTTGACTTTTAAAATATCAGTTTAACTTTCTATGTTTTCAAATCAAAACTTTCAAAAACACATTCAAACGATGCGTGAGTAGGCTATACAACTTGCAAAAACTTGATAACATGACAGTAAAACCGAGCATTATCCCATATACAAGAAAGTCTGGTTTTCAGGCATTAGTAGACTGCCACGCAGCATGTTTTTTTGCAGGTAGTCCGGTTTTCAGGCATAAATTACTCAAAGAAGATTGAGATATCCGACAATGGATATGAAACATTTGGAAACAAAGTGGTGGACTGTTTTGTTGGACCCCTGAAGAGTCTTCTTCAAAGAAAGGATCCAAAATGGATGCAGATTCTGAGGGGAGTAGATGGGTATATCATGCCTGGATCTATGACCCTCCTACTAGGGCCTCCAGGTAAGTTTGATAATTAAGAACCAAACTTAATTATTTGAATTCCTTGATTATGCCAAAAATTGTTTGAATTCTTTCAAGTATGGCTTCCCCATGCATATTTGCTTTGTTATGGAAATAATCCATTGATTAAATCTAATCTATGTTAAAGGCAGTGGTAAAAGCACTCTTCTGGAAATTCTAGCTGGGAGAGCCAACAAAAATAGAAACTCAATCCTGGATGGCCATGTCATGTACAATGACAAGCATGCCTCAGATATTTGTCTGAGTAGACTCATTATATATTAGCAACCGCCTTAACAGGTAAGCACACAATAATAACTCAATTATAGACTGAGTAATGCAACATACTATATTTTTATTTTATTTGATTGACGTAGTATTGTTCATCAATTTTTAGACTCTTTTATTAATTAATTAATTAATTTTTTTTAACAAAGATTGATCCAAGTGCTCAGAGACGTTGCCACATCAACTCGATGGAATGGGGTTGGATGGGGATATAGTATGTAATATTACTCTTACAAAAACGGGTACTCATTTATCATACTATATATGGGAATTTTAACAAGGGGAAAAAAAATTGTTTAAGTCCATGAGATTTTTTTTTTTTCTTTTAAAGTTTAAAATTGATCAAATCACTCCTTAAATATGTTCTCTTATCAAATTGCTCCCTCCATACACTCGTCGTTAGGATTTTTAACAAAAATTATAACATGTAGACCACATTAGACCCAATAAAATACTTTCATATGTACAGAAGTGTCATCTCAGCTTGACATATGAGAAAACAAAACAAAAAACATGAAGGAAGGTCCGCGGTTAACATTAACCACTCTCATACCACCAAGGGTGTTGGGGTAACCACCCACCACTCCACAAAGGGTATGGGTGGGTCGTCTCAACCACCAACAGAGGAGGAAGGTGGGGTTGCCATATTGCCTATCTACCCATTAAAGAAGGGCATGGGTCGCCCCAACCACGCATGCCCACATGCAAAATGCATGAGTGAGTTATGGCTCACACCTTGCCTTTGACCGGTGAACGGAGTGTGGTGGAACAAATATTCTTCCTTGTTGGTTTGTGGTGGCAATGCACCCATACAACTCTCCTTCGCTAGTTAGGGTGGAGAGCAATTTGATACTATAGCATAACTTAAAGAGTGATTTGATCAATTTTAAACGGGCAGAGTTTTTCACAAAACTGGGTTAGAGTAACTTCCTTCAACCCAGTTTATAAAAATGATGTGTCATTTAAATATGTGAGATGCACATATTTTTTTAATAACTCACGTATTTTTTTAATACTAGGGACAAATTTACTATCAACACGATAATGAAATTAAAGATTATAGGTTTGCCTATTAACTTTCTCTCGCAAAAATGCAGACACCTTTCATTTTTAACAGTTCGAGAGACACTTAAGTTTGCTAGGGACTGCACTCAGGGGCTTCGGCCAGAGAACTTCACACCTGAGATGAGAATTTTTTTTTGCACATGCCCTAGTGGAGGGACAGGATCCATTTCTAGAATGTGTTAGAAATATTAAACTTGAAGCAAATAGAAAACAATCTCGTTGGAGTGGGAATATCTGACACTGATCGACAGAAGCTCACAACGGCTGAGTTAGCGCTTGCAACATTTTCTGTCACGATTTACGACCAACCATTTTCTGGGTCTGATCTAACAGATACATATGACCTTGTGGACACCATAAGAACCATTTGCAGGATTCAGCAATCTTCTGCAATCATGTCATTGACCCGACTCTCTCAGGAAGTGTTCGATGTTGTCGATAGAATCATATTACTCAGTAATGGTCATCTTCTTTTCCAAGGCCCTCGCAAGATTCCATTCCTTTGCGAAATTTGGGTCAGTGTATAAACTTTTTCTTGAATAACAATCTTCAAGATAACATTGAAAGTCAGCAACACTTGTTAATGATTCAGGTACATAAAGCCATCATATGTGGAGCCCAGTGAATTTCTTGAAGACATTGTAGCAGGAGACAGTTTGCAGTATATTGCTCCAGGAGCAACTCCCTTGACACTAGAAGAGCTAGTAGAGTGCTACAGGGCTTCAGATCACTACAAAGATGTAACGAGAGTTGTTAATGGAGATGATGAGAAGCACACCTACTGGGTGGTAAGTGAGCCTGGGATTGGGTTGTCTCTTGAAAAGCCATCCAAAGACCATTGTACGGTCGATGCCCAGCCGATAAGAAAGACTGGTAAACAAATCATTCCATGGGAATATCCATAACCTGTCAGAATAAGCTCTGTAGATGCAATTGGATATGTTTCAAGAATTAGTAACTGAAGTAACTTTTTCCAATAAATAGTGATTGCTAACATCTTGCAGCATTGATGGTGTCCAAGCTCTCTACCAAAGTAGGGCACTCGGGGGGGATTGCGAGCATGGGAAGGGTTCAGATTGGGGACATGATCACAGCAATTTCTGTGAACAATGAAGAAATGCTATACCTATTAGTTGGACCCCAAACGATTCAGCACAAACGTGCCTCACAAGCATATGCTGTGTTGAAGCAGGCACAAGCTCATGTTCGTCTCCAAGTTGAGCGCTACAAAGAGAAGGTACATAAAAACTTTTCATACCAACAAGGAAGAACAAGGAAACAAAAGACAGACTGTCTGATTTGTACTTACAGTGTTTATCTGTTATTTAGGATGACCTAAGTAATGCAGGCACTGAATCCAATGTGAGAAACAAAAAAGATAGACTGTCTGACTGTACTTAAAGGGTTTATCTCTTATTTAGGATGAATAGTACCAAGCTCAATGGAAGCAGTTCCAAAGGCCTTTTGTACAGACATGGTGACATTCAACCAAGACTCTGACCTACAGGCAAATCAAGATCACCAAAAGGCTTCAAGCTATAATCAAATTAAGGCTATTTCAGGTCAATACTACCATATCTCTGTAGCTTTCCCCGCTCATGTGAATCACAAGAATCATCTGACATGTCAAAAGTTCAAGTTATTCTTCATCTAGAAAAGCCATGTCTACAGTACCGATGTTGAAGTAAAACCCTAATCTTTGTTTCATTAAGAATGTGAGGCCCACCAATCCCCTTTTGAACTTTACACGCAACTGTTCTGGGAATATTTGCAGGAACACTGTTCTACAAACTTGGTGGTCAGTATAACCAACAGCAAATGAATTCAGTAAGGTCCCTTGGGTTTGTATCAACCATAAGCATTCTGCTCTTAAATCAAGTACAGCTTCCCCTCTGCATGCTACAAAGGTCAATTTTTTACAAGCACAGGGCCCAGAGATTCTTCAGACCTTCTTCATACATTGTCGCTCATTCCATGGTCAATCTCCCACAGACCCTTGTAGAAGTATTCTTCTCAATCACTTTTCCCCTATAGAAATAAGCATTAATGTCAAATAACTTAGGCAAACAGTGATTCTTGCAGGCTCTGGCATATAAACGGGGGACCATTCTTTGAGTATCTAATTCTCTTATTCTTAGTTGCATATTTCGGTTCCTCAGTCTTCTTCTTGATCAGTGCCATTGCTTCTTTTCCAGAAGTTGGGAGTGCTTTAGCAGGTACTTCTGCTTCTCTGTACCATGATAACTTCCAAGAACGGTTTACTCTGATGGGAATAAAAACAAATTAGAGTATAATCCTGGTTTAAAAGATAACATGTTTTTTACATTCAGAAGTATTAACACCAGACTATTTGGATTTCTAAATGGAAGGTCCTATTGTAATACATCAGCATGTGCATTGCAGGTGTTCTGAGACCAGTTGTATGAGTAGGCATTGTACCAGTGATGTATCCTTAGAATTTACCTTTTGAAAATCCGCATCATAGGTTCCCAGTGTAATTCTCAGTATCAATTGAAATGCTCCCTCATAATATGTTATCATAATAAGTTCATGAATCTCACATAGATAAAGAGCACTTCATACTTCTTTTTTAAGTCAATGTCGCTCCTGGTTGCTACTTCTGCTGCAGGTGCAAAACTCAAAATGTTAGTTTCACGTGTGCTTCTTGCAGGTCTACTTATCTCAGTCTCCCTACTCTTCAGTGGCTTTGCGATCTATCCATCCAAAATCCCAAACCTACTGGAACTGGCTCACCTACATGAACCCTATTCATTGGGCTAATGTCTCATTTTACAGGATCCAATTTCATGAGGGTTACATAGACCTCTGTTCCAACTACTTCGGCCAACTTTCTTTTTGTGACAAATTCCCATCAATGACAGTTGGAAAAGCCTACCTCGTCTTCTACAAGCTCTCTCAAGATGCTAAGATGCCATGGCTACCTTATGCCATTCTAATGGGGTGGACGGTAATTACCTTAATATTAACATTACTGGGACTGAAGAAGATAGAGTTCATGGGGATGAGCCAGTCACTGCCCCAACTCAAAAAGACCCCTATAATTAGTAATTCTAAGGAAGACAGAGAGTGGTACTGCTAAGAACACAACGATTCTTATGGAGGAATGTTCGATATACGTACGGTAGACTTACAGGGTGTGTGATACTTGGTCTCCTGATGGGCTCCCTCTATTTTCAGATTGAATACAAGGACATATATGGTGCTACCTCACGTAATACACATATACATGCAAGTTATACTCATAGGAGTGATCTCAGCAAACAATGTCATACCCCAGATTGGCACAGACAGGTTGGTCTACTTCCGAGAAAAAAAGGGCTGGGATGTATCTTCCAATATTTTATCCGCTAGCATGGGCAGTGGGTGAGATTCCTTACTTTTTCATAGCAGTACTTGCAGTTGTAGGAATCAGGAATGGCATGGCAGGTATTGGGACACAATCCCCTTTAGAATTCATGACATACTGGACCGTACTCATGCCGTTCACACTATGCGTAACCTATTTTGGAATGATGATCACTTTCCTAGCACCAGTGCCAACACTAGCTGCATTTACCATGTCAATTGTGACGTCAATGTGGATTTCAGCTTCTGGTCTAGTGGTCATGCTCTCTAACATAGAGTTCTACAGATGGATGTATTGGAGCAATCCATTCCAGTATGCAATGCATGCAATGACCACAATCAGCTTCTACTGTGATACAAAGGGGTGTGGATCAGAGTGTAGGTGCCCACGATTGCCAGATGGTTCTTATGTGTGGGATAAATTTGCAGCTTTGAGAAGCTTGAGCCATGGGAGGGTAGATACAGACATACTAATTTTATTTGCAATGTGCATGCTGTTTGCCAGCATTGCCTGTCTTCTTTGTGGTGATGAAGCACAACTCACCCCCTCACATATAAAGTGATAACATACATTACATGGACCTCTTCGAAGTAAAATTGGGAAGTGTTCAAGGAGCAAGACAAAACAAGGAAGCAGAGCAAAGAACCATCCATGGGGTAAAAGTCAACAAAACTTAACCAAAAGGAAGCCATCAATTGAAATTATGCAGAATACATCCAGCTATAACATATAATTTCTGCAGCCTGAATTATCACATTCATAGCACACTGATGTATTTATATACAAATGTACCTTTTTTCCTTTTCCAAATTACCATATCCTGGCACTGCAGAGAATGCAATATGCAAATTCACAGGAAGCACTTGAATGAAAAAGGTGTGTGAAGTAGCCCAAACCAAGTCATAGGCAATCCCCTAAATCAAAAAAATTACACAAGCAACAAATGAAATGCCCAAATGAGAACACTCTTCTTTTTCTTTTCTTTTTTTTTTATTTCTTAAAAGATGATAAAATAAGCAGCATGTTCCAGTCAAGAATAATATGCACAAGCTGCATGATGTATCTCAATGTACAATGTAAAAATACCAACAACATCAAATGAAGGTGCTAGAAATATACAAGGATTCACATTACTGGCACAATAATAAAGGAGGACAAACAAAGTAACCTATCCCCAATCCACAAAGGGAAGAGGCTGATATCCACCTTCTGGAGGAGGTTTTAGTGATGGAGGTAGATTGTGCCATGACATTCCAATACCATCTAGTAACACATCCCCTGAGAACCAAAATGAGAAAAAGTAAGCATTAGGAGTAAAAGTAGTAGTCATAAACATAGAAAATAAAGCTAGAAGAATTATAAAAAAAAAAAAAATAGTTCAACGTAAAACATATATATCAATGCTATCAAAGCTAACAGAGAATATCATCTGATACACATATGCTATAGTAACAACAATAGTGATCTTCAAGAACTAAGCCCCATGCCTAAGAGACTGAAAAGCAGTAAGCCCTATATAGTGTCGATACCACATAAAATTGCTATAAAAAATCTAATTTATCCAAATTATCATAACAAAACTGCAACTAACAACAAACAGTCCAAGTCTAAACAGACATGTAATCTATAGTTACCAGACAAAGTGCCTCCTCCAACTAATCGATTTCCTGGGGTACTTGGTGACTGATTGTTATCCACGAGCCCTGTCGGTGAATGTTGGAAATTTAGATATCTTGTTTCCCAAAATTAAACATAAATGCCATCATTAATTCATTTATCGTTTAAAATTATTCTATGCCCTTTTTTTTTTTTTTAGAAATAAGAGCTTCATAACACACAAAAGATGAAGTGCTAATCAGCCGATCAGGTTTGGTTTAGCCCTTAAATAATGGAAAATTAGAAAATAAGCAGTCCAAAACTAAGAGAAAGGAATTAAAGAAAGAAGAATGGAGTAGGGACAAAATTTACCTGATAAACCTTGAGCATTCACATTTGGTAAGTTGTTTTTCGGATGAAAATATTTGCAAGAATCCCCATACTGGCAAAATCCCTTCACCCCATTATGCCCAAGAAAGTAAAAAAGTAAGGGAAACAAGTTAATCCAAGCAAAAATATTCTCATACCAAAAGCTAATGCAAAATCCTCCTTTGTAACACCTATACTAAATTGGAAAGAAACAAGGGAAACAAAATGCCCTCTTCTCATTTTGGGTTCAACACTAATCAACAATCTCTTCATTATTCTAAAAGGTAAAAATAGCTTAAGTACAGGAACCAAACAACCATTTAGGAACCCATGGTGAATTTTCAAGTTCAACCAACCCATTTTCAAAATCAACTTTTTTTTTAAAAAAAAAAATCTTATTTAAAATGTTTTTGTAATTTAAAGTAATTGTGCTACTTGACACATACAATTTGCACATGATATGTCAAACGAGAGCCGCACAACATTAATAATTGGTTTGACTTGACACATGTTAATTAATTGGAAGATAAGTTGAAGGAGTAACCTATTTGAAATCAGAGAAAAACCCACCTAATTGTTGAAATTGAAAACTTAGTACTAAATTGAAATCACATGAAAACCTAACGACTAAATTTAATTTTTCCCCACAAAATACGCTCAAATTTCCAAAACAAAAGCTAAGTTAACTCTCTCCCCCCAACCCATTACTCATTACCCAATGAAATTGCACGAGTGATCAAAGAAAACGAAAAAGCTAATCCAGTTTCATTCTTCAACCAATTATTCAATACAAAATAAAACAACTTGGGTAATCAAAGAAAATTGCAATTCGTTAAGAGATTTTGAAGACGATACCGTCTTGACAAAACGGTTGCAGACCCCTTTTCCAAATCCCTCAGTATAAGCCTGGTTCGCATCTGCAATCAAAAACAACTTAGCATCATATATAACGGGTCCGAATATATTGATGTTTGGTTGGTAAGAAAGCAGAAGAAAAAAAAAAAACGGAGACCTTGGAGATTGAGCGAATCGAACCAGAGAGCCTTGGCTCTAAGATGGTGGAGACCCTGGAGATGGCGTTTCCGAGCGTATGGGGTGTCTTGGAACTGCTTGTCGCAGTAGTCGCAGTGGTACTTCCCCAACGGCATTCTCTGTCCCTCCCTCTCTCTCTCTCACTCAATTTGATGAGCCTTGACTGTACTACACGTCACGTCGTTTATTGCCGGAATCCTAACTAAATACCTTTTTAACGGAATCCAGTTCATGGGCCGAAGAAATCTTACGGCCACAAATGAGATATTTATCTCACTAACTAAAATTAATAGTAAAATATTATTTTATATTAAAATAAATAAAATAAAAATAAAGGGGTGGTTGACTACCTCATTGGGGGTGGTCGGACCACCCTAATTGGGGGGGCTAGGGGTGGCTGGTCTAGGGTGGCCAAATCCATGTCATACCCTTGAGGGTGGCTAGGTCACCCCCAATGGCCAAATCTAAAAAAAATAAAAAATCGTTTGGCCCTTGGGGGAGCTGACCAACAGGAGTAGTCTGACCACCCCCATAGGCCAAACACTATTTTTTATTTTTTTTTTATTTTTTAAGATTTGGCCATTCCCCGCCCCCCAATTGGGGTGGTCTGGGCCCTAGCCACCCTCAAGATGGCTAATCATCCCTTTATTTTTTTAATATAAAATAATATTTGTTATTATTTTTAATTAGTGGAACATGTGTCTCATTTCTCATTTGTAGCAGTAGGATTTCTAAAAAAAAATCTTAACCATGAACTAGATATTCTCCTGTTCAAAATGGATTAAAGAGGATCCTGTTCTCTTTTTGGCTACCTATTTATGGGCCTTTTATTTCGTCTTTCACGTGAGCGTAGGTCGAGTTATGGATCAAATGGAGATTAATTAACTAAGCAAAAATGTGTAAAAATTACGATAAAATTGTTCTTAATTGTTTAAAATTAGGATAATTTATCTCCCAATTTTGCATAATCGTTTCCTCTCCATTTCATTGAAATGAAGAGGATTCGTTTTGGTGGAATTAGGTGATGGGTGAGAGGCCAAATAATCTTTAACCCCCTAAAAATTAGGGTTAAGTACATGTGGTAAGACCAATTATTAAATGTCTATTTCAGTTTCGTAAATAGTATTTGCACCCAATCTAATAAATAGAGACGGCACTTTCGTTCACAAAATTAACGATGATACACATCAATGCCTTTTAAAATGCAACACGTCCCATATTACTTAAAATTAAAATATATAAAATTTTATTTTTAAAAAAATCCCGGTCCCAATACATATGATCAAGAACCTATTGCATGGGTGTGAGTGGTAGATAGTATCTGCCAGGCAGGCTGGTCTACTTCAGAGAAAAAAGGGCCGGAATGTATCTGCCAGTATTTTATCCACTATCATGGGCAGTGGGTGAAATTCCTTACTTGTTCATAGCAATACTTGCAGTCGTAGGAATTGGGAATGGCATGGCAGGTATTGGGACACAATCCCCTTCAGAATTCATGACGTACTGGATGGTGCTCTTCCTGTTTACACTATGCCCAACTTATTTTGGAATGATGATCACTTTCCTAGCACCAGTGCCAACAATAGCTGCAATTGCTGTGTCAATTTTGACATCATTTTGGGTTTCAGCTTCTGGTGTAGTGATAGTTCTATCTGACATTAAGATCTACAGATGGATGTATTGGAGCAACCCATTCCAGTTCGCAATGAATGCAATGACCTCAATCAGTTTCTACTGTAATACAAAAGGGTGTGGAGCAGAGTGCAGGTGCCCGCGATTGCCAGATGGTTCTTATGTGTGGGAGAGGTTGGCAACTTTGAGAAGCCTGAGCCATTAGAGTATAAATACAGACATATTCATTTTGTCTGCAATGTGCATGCTGTTTGCCAGTCTCGCCTTTGTCTTCTTTGTCATGATGAAGCACAACTCGCCTCCACACATATAGAGTTATCATATACATCATATGGACCTCAAGAAGCAAAGATGGGAAGTGTCTGAGCAAGGCAAAACAAGCAAACAGTGTAAAGAAGCATCTATAGGTAGAAGTGTACAACAGTTAACCGAAGGAAAGCCTTCAGTCCAAACCACACAAAATACATTCATCTATAATGTATAATACTAGCATCCCTTCCTACTTACACCCATAAGTTGGGCAGTGTGATGTATTCACTTACAAATGTACCTTTTTCCCTTTTCCCAATTATAATATCAAATTGAGTGGCCCTGGATTCTCTGGAAGTACTTTAATGGCAAAGGTACACCAAGTAGCCTAAACCAAGTCCCACTGGATTCAAAAAGTTCACACAAGCAACAAATGACATTCCCAGAGGACACTTCTTTTGCCTTAACAGAGGAGAAAATGAGCAGCATGTTCCAGTATAGAATAATGTAGCCAAGCTGCATCATTTATCTCAATATACAATGAAACCATAACAACAGGATTGAATATAGGTTCTAGGAAACACAGAAGGATTTATACAACTAGCACAACAATAAAGGTGGCCAAATTAAGGCAGACCTATCCCCAATCCACAAAGAGAAGAGGTGGATGTCCACCCTCCAGAGGAGGTTCTGGTCATGGAAGTAGATTGCCACATGACATTCCCATACTATCTCAAACTAAACCCCATGTTAACCACAATGAGAAAAAGTAAGCAATAGGAGTAAAAGTAAAAGTAGTCATAAACATAGGAAATTAAGCCATGAAAATAAACAATTCTTTCTTCATAAAACAAATATATCAATGGCCATCAAAGGTAACAGCGAATAACTTCTGATGCACGCATGCTATATTATTCACTAAATGATGATATTCAAGAACTAAGCCCCATGCCTAAGATGATGGGTATGTTTATTTCTTTGTCGTCACACACACGATTTGGTATTGGAATATAGTAAAACTGTACCATAATAAAATTTTAATCGCGATAATTAATTTATCCAACTTGTTATAACAAAAACCCCAAGTATCAACTAACATTCCCTTGAGTCTAAACAAACTTGTAACTTATAGTTACCCAACAAATTAAGCACCTCATACCCAAGAAGTAAAAAATAAGAAAAGAACATGTTAATCCCAGTAGTAAGCCTAATACTACTCGAATAATCAAAGTGAGCACAATAAAATTTCCAAGCCAAAAGCAAACGTAAACTCTGCTTCCAACCCATTATTCATTATGCAATTAACTCTCAGTAATCAAAGAAAATACGCTCAAATTTCTAAACCCAAAGCTATAAAACTCTACCTCCCACACAATTTTCACTTAAAAAACACTTGGCCAATTAAAAAAATAGGGATCAAATTTCATACAAAAAGCTAAAGCAGACTCTGCCTCCAACCCAATATTCCTTAGACAACAAAATTACTTGGGAAATCAAAGAAAACACAAAAGCTAATCAAAATTCTGACTTCAACCGATTACTCAACAAACAATGAAACAACTTGGTGATCAAATATAATGCAATTGGATTAAAGATTTCAAAAGATACCATCTTGACCAAAAGGTGGAGACCCCTTTTCCAATCCCTCTGTAGAAGCCTGGTTATCATCTTCAATCAAAAGCTACTTCGCACCATATATAAAGGATCCCAATATATTGATGTTTGGTTGGTGAGAAAGCGAACTGGAGAGCTTGGCTCCAAGATGGTAGAGACCTTCGAGACGGCATCTCCGAGCACATGGGGTGTCTTGGAAGTTGGAATTGCTTGACGTAGTATTCGCAGGACTACTTCCCCAACTGCACTCTCACTCTCACTCTCTCTCGCGCTCTCGAGTCTCGACTAATTATTTTGTGAAGTCTTGAACATACTATACGTCACGTCGTTTACGTGCCATTTTTCCACCTCTCCCACCTCTTTTTAATTACTACCTATCTCTTAAACGGCTGTTATATTTATACGGTAGATCGGTTCGCTACAGTGTCTCCTAAATGACCAGTGTTTTATGCCTCGCGATGTTCACTACCTGATTCGGTTTGGTAGAAACGATGGAAATGTGAAATAGTGAAAAGACAAGAGGACACACCTTTTTTTTTTAATTAGAGAAAAAAAATTAGTGGTTTAAACTTGTCAAATGTCAAACCAAGTTGCAATTTCCCATCTATCTACCAACCAATTTGATAATGACCTAACTTAAAAAAAAATTAAAAATAAAAAAATTTGATGATGACCTCACTATTTCCCCCCTTTAATATTCAACCAGTTTGTATTATTCCATCAATCTTGTACCCCACTTATTTATCATTAGAGTTGCAAATGCAATTGACCCCTTCAATAATTAAAATGACAACAATACCCTTCACAAAACAAACAAAATTCCAAAAAAAAAAAAACATTGCACCTCCAAAAAAATGGTCAAGTCATTTTTTCCTACTCTATTTTGTTTTTTCCTAAAAAAAGAAAATTGTTTTTTTTTTTTAATGCAGGATATTTTTGTTATTTTCTAAACAGAAAGGAGACATTGCAACCCCAATAATAAATAAATAGGGCATATTAACAAAATTGAAAGATTACAAGGACATTGCAACAAGAATAATAAATTGAAACGAGTAAGTTTGCAAATGAGGAAGAAAGCTTGTCCTTGTCTAGAGGAAGCTTCAACCACAGGGAATACCAATTATTCTAGCCAAGTACAAAGTTATCAACACTGACAGCGTATTTGGAAAGTTCACCACCAAAAAGATCAAAAATGGAAAATGAAAATCCAGTATTGCAAATGAACCACATCGACTGTTCGAATTGCATACAATCTAATTTAAGCGGATTCACAGAAAAGAGGTTGTCCGACCCCGCGTTTGCCCCGAGCACGCAAACATTGCACTCTGAATTGCCAAAGGTGGACCCGAAACAACCCACATTGCACACAATGCCAATAACCCAATTGCAGAGAGAGATCCTTATCCTAAACAGACATGATTTTCCACGAATGTTCGATACAGTCAACACCCTTTGGGCTAATTGTCATCAGAGAAATGAGTTTATCATGGTATTTCTTCCTTTGAACGTTTACCATGGACCAAAACAGGTGGGCCAAATATGATTTTTTTTCTTTGACAATTCCAATCATTGAACGGTACCCATTATAGACTGTATTGTTTAAATAACAAAAATAAAAAGAAACACAGCCGTTTTGTTGACCCACCTTCAAGCATTGGGACATTACACCTTTTTCTACAAACAATTTTCTATTATGTGAAAATGACTAGCAAACTACCACGAGGAAGGGTCTTATTGGGAGAAACACAAACATTATTATATGACTGCTGAAATCCTAAACTACAACATTGAAATCCAAATACAGATAGAAAACTACTAGATATTGTCTGCTACAAAAACCAGTGCAGATATGATAAAAATAACATTTAGATAGTGGTGATGTTTGTCTTCTATGCGAGGTTAAGAGCCAAGTGTGATACAGGAACAGGGGGTAATGAGAACACCCATTGAGGTTTGGGCAAATGAGTAGCATATCTCTACTTACGAGTGTAGATAATACAATAAAAGATACATTGAAGAAAGAGAACAAATAGCACAAATAGGGTGAACACATAGCTTCCTTATGGGGGAAAACACTTGCGAGTTTGTTACATTTCATATCATCATATCAAATTACAAACCAAGAAAGGGACATTGCTTTCTTGCATGCTCTGGGATCAATTTCACCAAAATCTCAACTGGCACCCCCTTCAATTCTAGTTGACAAACAGCATAAATGACAGTTTGGTGAGGATTTTGCATGGCAATGACAGTTTATGAAGTAACAATTTTAAAGGTTTGTAAATGAAAACATACCATGAGATTTAAAGTTGAATAATGGTGGAAGGAAACGTCCATTTGGCAAGCGAGTGTTTGTGTCACGAAGATCATCAAAGAAGGGATGGATCAAGGCATCCAGCTGCATTGCAATTGAAACATAATTAGAAAATCCAAATCTTACAAACAAACATGAAAACAAATTCTGATTGTTGGGCAACAAAAAACATTTAAGGCCATTGTCTAGCCAACCCCAGTTACTTGGAAAATGGATCCTTAGAGCTGACCCTTGTAAGTAGGTCATAGCAAGATTAGTTGAGTTGAAGTGATATATAATACCAATGTGAAGACATGGTAACAAGATGAGCCCCCAAAAAATAAAAATAAAAAGGACATGCTATCAAGATGATGAGCGGCAAGCCAAGTTTAAACGGGAATAAACACATTAAAAGATACTATTTGCACAGTCCATTGCTCTTGATACACGTCAGACTGGCCCTCAGTCTCATAAAAAAATTATTAATCTACTCGCCACCTCTTTTCTCCATAAAGTGTAAATGATGCTGCCTGCTATTGTGTTAGGTGAATAATGGCAACCTACTCTACAAATGGTAAACCCTACGTCAGACCAGTGACAGTATAGTCAAAATATTTGGTAGACTTTGTCATTTATTCTCTTTCCAGACCCACCCATCCTTTAAGAAAGGAGAACATGGGATCTGTCATACAACTATCGTGAAAATTTACCAAAACTTGCCAAAAAGATTCCTGTGTATGACACATTATAAATATCATACATAGCCTGGCGAAGAATGTTGCCAAGGGAACAAAGCAAGATTGAAGGAAAAATACTAGAATAAAATATTGGAAAATTGAGATTTAATATACTCACGGCTGAGCATCGTAGGTTAGGGGAATATTGTAGTAGTCTCGAAACCAGATCAACAGCTTCTGGAGGCATGCGCTTGTGGAATATCTAATTAAACAGGATGAACAGATAGATGTTAGTGTGAGGCATCATGCTGATAAAAACAAATACATGAGATAATGAAATTTCCATTTCAAATACCTTGTGCCATGGATGAGCTTTGATCTGGGGGAACTTGAACTCCGTATAGTTAGGGTTCATGCATTTGATTTCCTCCCTCGTCGGGGTGCCCAAAATCTACAAAAATGAAAAAATCATTAGATACAGTGGGAGGGGACTAAGCACTGCTCAGTCTAATTAATGCATCTTTTGGGTCATTGTCAGCCTGGTGAAAGAGGTTTACCCAAGGACTTAAATTTCATCATCCACTAGATTCTACTAAAAAAATGTCACACAACAATCCCAGAATTGATGAGGATCTAAGGACCATTACATAACAATAAGGAAAAAAACCCAGCCCCCTTTTTTCTGTTCTCAAAAATAATATATGCAAATTAATGGAAAAATATATTTTGCGATATTACAGTATTACTGAAAAAGTTCAAGATATTATAGTTACCTTGATTATCTCAACAAGCTGGTCAACTCCACTCTCACCAGGAAACAGGGGCTGCAAAAATGAAAATCTTATTCTAAGCTTCATACATATATTAAAAATCCAGGAGTTCAAGGGGGGTTGAATGCATAATCATCTACCTGTCCAAGCATAAGCTCAGCAAGGACGCAGCCAGCAGACCAGATGTCAATAGCTGTAGTATACTCAGTAGCTCCAAATATAAGCTCTGGTGCTCGATAATACCTAGAGCAGATGTAAGAAATGTTTGGCTCCCCTTTCACCTGTCAAGCATCAAAGAAAATAAAGATCAGTCATTCCAATCAAAGCGAAGGCGACTACAAGTTGAAGAAAGACAACATGAATAACAAAAACACAAGCATACCAAGACTTTCGCACTTCCAAAGTCACATAATTTAACCTGGTGGGTATGTGGATTCACCTGCACAATAGCATTTTACTTAGAATAAGGTGTTAACTTGCATTTTTCTGCTTTCGCTGATCATTACCCAAAAAAAAGGGCAATGATCATGCAGTTTGAGGGCAGCACAAAAGCAACAATCTCTCAAATAGACATGCAAGATATGTTAGTAAACGTACTAAAAGATTTTGAGGTTTAATGTCCCTGTGACACACTCCAATGCAGCGATGAATATATGACAATGCCCTAAAGATCTGCAAGACAAAGAATATGTAAAATCTCAGCAAGAGCTAAAACAATAGATTGAACTTTGAAAACTGCCCATGTCAAGTAACCATACCTGGTACGTATAAAGTTTCACATATATCATCGGCATCCTTTGGTTCAATTTGTTGTAGTGTTTGATCACGCGATGAACAGTTTCAGGGACATACTCAAGTACAAGATTAAGGTAAAGCTCCTCCTTTTCAGTTGTTGAAAAAAAACAATGCTTCAACGAGACAACATTTGGGTGGTCAAGCAGGCGCATGGTTTGTAACTCCCGATTCTTATACCTCTTATCCTGAAGAACCTTCTTTATGGCCACAGTTTCACCAGTCTCTAAGCACTTCGCCTACATAAACAGATAAAACAAGTATATAGTAATGTAAATAAATCGAGGCAAACGTAACAAATGTAGCAGTCATGTATAATTTATATGGCATTAAATCCTCACTTGGAACACAACTCCAAACGATCCATGTCCAACAACACGCTCAGCCATGTAGCTTATAGTCTGTAAACAAGAAGATTTAAAAGAAAAATATAACATATCAGAAATGAGAGAGAAAGAAATAAAGTTTCAACATCAATTGAAGTGTCCGTCCATATCTTATAAGTCAAATGGTGAAACTATGTATTCCAATCAGGACATACAGATAACAAACTGGACAAGCTTTACAATTATTGATGTTTGCTAAAATCCTGAACCACCTTTAGTTGATGGCTCATAGAGCATTCATGATAGCAAAAAAGAAGAAATTGATACAAAAACAATTCTGATAATTCATTCAAAATAACATATATGCTCGTTTATAAAAGAAATTTTGAAGAATAACTTGTAAGCCAAGGACATACCTGCTTCGGCTGGCCATTTCTACCGCCAATGGTTGTCACAATTATATGACCTGTCTCTGTGCCATTACCATCAACAATTGTGGCTTCCATTTCCTACAAAATTAGTGAATCCTATGAGTAACTAATGGGTAAAATTCATAAATAAAATAATAACTAGAAAAAAGAGGAAAAACTATGAGAAGAAGAAAGAGAAGTGCCAACTAATGCTGTACTTACTTTGTCATCCCTGATTTTCATATCATTCATCTCCTCAGGCAACCGATCAACACCGACAGTATGGCCGCTGGGCTCTCTCAAACCAGAAGTAGGTGCTACGCCCACTGAAGCCATTTTTTAAATTTTCCTGATCTCGTTATATTTTCACCTTGAAAAACCAATCATTTACCTGTCCATCAAAAGCCACAAACAAATTCAGCCATGGAATTGTACTTTGAATACCATCGAACGATGCACCATCGTCTACAGGCAATGCATCATGTTAAACAAAAAGAAACAGAATGAGGCCTAGAACCTATCAAACTAGCCAACCATACAAGAATCACTCAAAAAATGAGCTGAATATCACACAAAAATTCATAGTTCCACAACCTAAAGTTCTGTCCCCACTCAAAAACCAAAAAATTTAAATTAAAAAAAAAAAAAAATTCATCTTTCGCCAGATTTCTAATTCTAGCCCATTTGTTTACACAAAAGAAAGGGATCTCTTTGCCTCGAACAAAAACAGAAAAATCCAAAAACATAGTTAACATAATCAAAGTACGAATCAAAACTTGTTATTTCCACAAAGGATACAAAAGCTGTAGAAAACCATCAAGAAAAATTGCCTTTATTGACACGGAAAAAAATTTGAGTTTGCATAAGAGACTAGAGATGGGAATTTAGAGAGAGAGAGCGAGAGAGAGAGAGAGAGAGATCTGGGGATCAATATGATGAACCCAAAAGGAATATTTTTATTTACCATACAGAAAAAACACACATCAACCAAAAGAAAAAGAAGCAAATAAACGCAAATCTTTCGGACCTCATAAATACCCATATATAATTCGAGAGAAAATTCAATAATCTAACAATCAAAGCCATAAAATCCAACCCAAAATTCCTAATCAGAAACTCAACAAAATTACCCAAAAAAGGAACTCATAAAGACCAATAGATCCATACCAACCAAAAGTCTAACCCAACCAAAACGCAAAACTTAAAAATCAAACAAAAATAAACAAAACTCGGAACCCAAAAAAAAAAAAAAAATCATTAAATATACCAAAAAAAAAAAAAAATGGATTTCCGAGGAAAGCGAATCGGAGGAAGAAAGCTATACCGATTGTACCAGAAATTTCCAGGCATCAAAACGAATAAACGAGCACTCTCTGAACTGAATACGACGTATAGGAGGATCAGGAGCTTAGATCCAGGGGCTTTGATGTGTCTGGGCTTTGCCTTTCCCCCTTGTGGATTTGTGTGTCGGAGAGAGAGAATGGTTTGCTTTTTTTCTGTGGTGTGTGCTATAATGCGCTGGTAACAGTCAAAGAAGAACCCTAAAATATAATATTTATTAGAAGTAAATTAATTTTTTAAAAGGAAAAATTACTAATAAATGGAAATTGAAAAACTTTTATTATAACAAGAAGACTGTCCTTCTTTTTGACCGTTCAAACTTGCTTTTTAAGATTTGGGTTTTTGTTTTTGTTTTTTGTTTTGAGAATTCTAAAAAGGTGGGGGACTTAATTAATAAATGTCTAAAGGTGATTGATTTTGGCAGCTCCGGTTGGTTACCGGGCAGCCCACTTTCCCATAATAGGAACTATGCACCTTGGATGCCAAGTTATGGAAACTGTACGTTGAGTTTGGTTTATCCCTAATAGTTCTCATCATGAAAAAGTTTATTTTAGACTTTGAACTTGAAATCTTAAACTTTCGATTACAGTTAATATACTTTTTCCGTCAATTTTTACCGTTAAAACCTTTAAAATGATAAAATTATCTTGAATATTTTTTATTAAAAAAAATGGGCCACCTTATGATTTTTTTTAATTTGAAAATAATGATAAAATTGAAATTTTATAAAAAAAGGTCATATAAACGTTATTGTCTTATTTTTAATGTTTAAAATCTGACTAAGAGGTTCAAATTGACTGCAATTAAAAATTCAGAAGTTTAAATTGAATAGTTTCAAAATTTGAGAAGAATATGTCAAATTACGTGATAGTTCAAGAATCTATTCCCCAAAATATAATTATACACCTCATATTAAATTGTTTTATGAAAAGAGAATAAAAAATGGTTAGTGTCTTAGGTGGCACATGGTTGAGTTGAGCCGTCTCCTAACCATCACAACTCAGTCTAAGGGAATTATAACCTTATTTCCCATATATTTTACTCAATCACTCTAATGAAAACTCATTAGAAAACAATGATTGAACTTTATTTTCAATTTTTTAGTATATTACCAATGTGAATGTCTAAACAAGTTGTAGAGTGGTTGGAGGCACCAAGTGTCTCAAATTAACCTATAATGCATTAATTATGATAGTTGTCTATTAATAACCTTAGGGTATAACAAGAGTTCCATAATATATCTATGTTAATTATCTACTTGAATATGGTTAAAAAAAAATCAGTCTAATAAATTATTGATAAAAAGTAAATTACTAATTTTAGATGTTGTCAACAAATTACAATAGATAGAAATTTTCTCTAAATCAGTCCGGATGAAAATATCCTCAACTCATGTAAAACAGTGTCAAGTGTCTATAAATAGTTAAAATGTACATTACATTTTTAACTTTATTAATAGCAGTTTATTAACTTAAACTATATTTAATGTGCTTTTTAAACGTTTATAGACATTTGACACTATTTTACACGAGTCAGAAATATTTTCCCAAAGTGATTTGGAAGAAATTTTTATCTAATTACAATAAAAGTATAGAAAGTTTCTTGCAACTTTTATCTGTAGAATTGTTCAAAAGTAATCTCTTCGCTAGCTATACTATTTCAAACTTGTTGAATTGACCAACATCTATTGCATTAAATAATTTCTCTCTGTTTTCTTTCTTTCTTTTTCTTTTTTTGTTGGGTTCTGACCACATTAAATAATCCAATTAAAAGTATATGAAGTTTCATGCATGGTTCCATGAATATGTAAAGAACAATAAGGATGTGCTTTTCTATGAGGCTAATATTGTCTTTTCGTAATGGGCGCCTATGTCGTCAAAGGGAGCGGTCCAAATCATTATTCGAACATGCGAATATACCCGAACACCTTTTGCCGCTTAAAGAGTAAAGACTGAAGACTAAGCCCAAGCCCATCTCTTTGATTATATCACATCACATCTGGCGAAATTACGAAACTACCCTTGTAAATGAAGCAGACAATGCTTTATTTAAAGTCAATGATGGATATAGAAAAATTAGGCAGGCTGCCTGCCTATATATATATATATATATATATATATTCATTATTTTATGAATTTAGTGGTGGTAATAAGAAAGAAATAGGAAAACTAGGTGATGATTAGGGAAGTGGGGCCAGGAGACAATATAAAACAAAGAAAAAGAATGGTAAAAACAAATAAGCTGTCAAACTTAACAAAGGTCCCCCCAACCCCCACTAAAGACTATTTAAAAGAAGGCCTAAATTAGTAAATTTGCCTGTTGCAGGAGGAGGATCAACGTTCCTAATGGCAGTGGCGGTGCTCCTCCGACATGTCTGAGTTTTAGTCAATCTACCCCATAATAATCATTTATAACGTGTTTTAAGTGATTTTATAATATCAATCACTTAGAAAAAAAAAATGGAAAAAGAAAAGAAAACCAAGAGCATTAACATATTGTGTTCTTAAAATTATATCATGCTGCTTCCTAAAATGACTTTATATTACGTTTTTACAATTTTTCATTTTACGAAGGGATAGTTTAGTCATTTTTGCTTTCTCCGTTAAGATTTAACGAAAAAATCTTAATGGATGAATTTATTTGATTGATTGATTGATTGATAAAGTACGTTGTTAACTCTTAAAAATTTTAGGAATGTCTTACAAACTGAATAATAATTTGTTGGAATAAGTTTCCATTTAAAAAAATAAAGGCACAATTAAATGTCAAAAAGTAGGTAATGTTATTAGTTCACAATCATGATCACATTTGTCATTTCATGGTGAGAAAAATGATCAATGCCGGAACTTGCAAACAAAAATAATATATAGGTTTGGTGGAAGGATGGACAGAAAAAGATTAGGTCAGCAACATGCTGTATCTGACAAACATGGCATGCACCTACACAGACGTATGAAATTTTGAATATAATTAAAGACAGTCCAAAGAAAGTTAACAAATTGATTTGGTTCTTCTGAATAAACAAGGTAAAAAATTGGGTTAATACCCATTCCAACCTAGTTCGTCTTATGCCCTAACTTCCAACCTTATATGATAAAGTTACTTATTTTTTACTATTTTCTCTTTTCCAAATCTTAAAATGATGTAACAATCCACATGAAACTTATCATGTTAACCACTAAAATATTAATAGTCACGTGACAATCAATGTTGCATTTTCCTTGTTACCGAAAGCCAAAATACGGCTTTGGTCGCTAATTATGTATCATCTTTAAATTATCCATTCAAAACATTAGGCTTAAGATTACATTACTTGGTAAGATTAGTGACTGGTTCTTTTTGTTGATGAAAGCTACTCTATTTGACCATGTAATCTGGTTAGATGGCGGCTTGCAGAATTGAGATTGACCATTTCAACTGCAAAGATGATATAAAGGTTCTTGAGTGACAAAATAGAAAGCATCGGTTGAGTGACAGAATAGGAAAGCATCACAAGATAGAGATGCTCAATAATTTTATTATTCAGACTGTATATGTGAGATTGCTCTTATAGGGCCTACCTCTATGCACAAACTTTGAATAGTCTGCTCCCCTACTTGGATATGTGAATCCCATAAAAATGATCTCATAACAATCCAAACAACAAATTGCTAGAGATCCGAATCTATTTCAAAAGGGAACCAACTGAATATGCTTCTTGGGGTTGGTAATCATCTCCAATGAGTCATTTCAAGTGTTTGCCCAACGCTGCTGATCTGATGGTTCTGAGCTAAAACACCAAAATATGCAGCACAGGGAGCTTGCTAAATGCATCAACAAGTGGATTCATGCAAAGCCAAAGATAACAAAAGGGAAGAAAGGCTTCTTCAAATATTAAAATAAAATTATGATTGTAACTGAACAAAATCCAATAATTTAGTGAGCTAGCTGTTGCAGAAAGAAGCTCTACCAGGCAATTATGGTATGTTGGGGAAAAAAAATCAAAATACAACACAAATTAGGAAAATCGCCGAAATAGTCATGATGTCGCATACAAAAATTTGATCTTTTTTTCCTTCTCAATTTTAAAACAAGCAGAGCATAAGATTATATCACTAACTACATCTCCCCTAATTATTACATCCTACAGTGGACAAACAAATTGATCGATATTTATGGTGACAAGCTCATCATCTAAACCATTGATGCTTCTCGAGGGGAACCCTTGTCTGAATTCAAGGGTTCCATCAATTTACAGACGAGGCAACATGCCCCCGTTAAGCCCCTGCATAATTCAAGTAAAGGAAGACATCAGAAAGCAAAAATCATTTCACTAATAAATTGTACTTTTAAAACAGAGAAATGGTTATGAATAAGCTGTTTATAATTTTTATCTTGTAACATACTCTAAATCATTTGTCACATGATAGTTCCTAAATTTCCATTGTCATCCCCGTTTCGTCGCCTCCCACCGCCCCCAAAGAAAAAGCAAGTGCACTTTAACCTCAAACATATTGTGTTTGATGTTCTACTATGCAAAGAACATTCTACCATGCAAAAAGATATAACTTACAATTGAGCTGTAGAGCACATTGAATGCATTCTGAAGCAACCACGAAAGTAAGTGCCAAAATCAACTTTAGAAGAAGTTACCTGTGTATCATAGATTTCTCTGAACTCCTTATACTATGGATTTTGCTGAACTTGCCGGTGTATTTGTAGAATCCAATCCACATAACCATTTGTACCGCCTATCTGGTCCTCAACAAGATTGGAAAGAAGAAGGAAGCCTTCTCTGGGCTGTTCGCCTTGTCTTACAAGATGACACAGTGGGTAATATGAAGGGTCCCTTTCTCTAAATTTCTCAAGTATCCTAATCAGCTTCCTCGACATTTCATTATCATGTTCATAAAGAGTAGCCTGATTCTCAGAAAAAAGAAACAAGTCAATTACAGCTTGATTAACTTGCAGGAAAAAGGTAAGTTTAATGAGATTGAGGTAAAAGTTCTTCAGGCACGCATTTAAGGGACTTCATGAAACACTAAAGATTACAAAATGTTTTCAACGATATACTAAACAAATGGCTGAGCAAAGCAACCACATCTACACTAATTAAAAAAAATTAAGCACCAGTACTGCATTGAATAAAACCAAGTCAATCAAATCGCAGAAAGTGCTAAAATGACTATTCTTATTTTAAGTGAAAATAAAGAACTTTGGAGGGAGGCACAATTCTCAAGTGAATTTCTCTATAAGTTTTAAGGGACCCCAGAAGCTGGTCAGCTGTGGATAAGTGACCAATTCAGAATTTGATTGTTGGTAGAAAAGCTTTTTGTTGTATAAAGGCTCAGATGTATTTGAAAATTCCACCTTAGATGCCACAGAGACCTCGGACCAAGAAAAAGCAGGTTAAGATTGACAAACTACACACTGTTTATAGAAACAAGACAGCAAGATTGGACCCAAGCTGAAATACTCTAGGATTTCCCAAACAGCCCATGAGGACATGTATAGGGGGAATCAAAGTCCACAGCTTAAGGGAAAAAAAGGTTCAGCTAAATACCTATAAATGCATACGTATAAAGTTGCTAAAAGTATCAAAGTTGCTAAGAAAATGGTGCAAGCCTCCAGGTGGAGATGACAATAAACAACAAAGATCGTTGTACACTTTTTTTTTTTTTTTTTGATGTACAATCAGAAGCCTCTCTTCTTCCTTTTTAAACTTTATTTTGTGGGGATCCATCATACCTTTGATAATTCTGCAGCAAAGTCTGCCCCAAGTAAATTCATAGCCACGTCAGGTGAAAGAGCTTTACCAAACCATATGAGAAACCGAAATCCATCATCATATAAATAAAGACCTCTGGAATCCAAGTTTTCAGCAGCCAGTGGTAACCTTTTGTCAAGGTTTTTGAAGTCATCAACCTGAGCAGATGCCTGTAAATATGAGAAGCAGAAGCAATTCTGAGGATTTCCAAATTAAATACATCATGAGTGCATACTTTGAGTCCAGTGTATCATACCTTCAAAAGATGCTCATCAAGTCGAATTAAGCTCGGATATAGAAGCTTCAACAATTTCTTAACTGGTAGAGTCATCATTGTGTAACCTGCTGAACAGCGTTCATCAAGTGAAGCATCAGCGTACCCTCCACGAAGAGGTGTTGATCTACAAATTGCTAATCCATACAAAGGCAAGAACTTCAGAGACTCTGGATATATCATCCTGCCTCCCAAGCGATGTTGCACAGCATAGAGATTTCGATATTCTTTAAGGGCTTTGACAATTCTTAGTTGCACAGAATTTCGTGCATCTTCCAGCTTATGTGACAATGTTTTCTCAATTGCTGCAAGTTATTTCAATTAATGTTACAAAAAGAACAAAAAATCAGGATCAACAATAACATATGACATCAATAGCAGAAGGGTCCAGTTTCACTGTACCAAGCCTGCTAAACAAGGAAACAATGGCACCGGTATCAGCCTGACGATACATCTCACCCAGATCTGCAACCACTGGTGCAGCTGCCGTGTGTACTCTAATACGCCTTTCTCCACAAGATGCCGTATATCTATTAATTGTTAAAGACATTTTGATAACCAGAAACCTTTATGAATATGTCCAAAACAATAGTAATCAATGGAACTCCCCACAATATAGAAAGTCAAATGAGTCATTGAAAAAAAACAGTCCATAACAAGAAACAAGGTCCCGAAGCAAATTTGGTGAAATGGAGAAGATCATATAAACAAAAATCAACATGAGTATTCGTTCTCATGCCTAACAGAAGAAAATTAGACTTAAAAGGTCTCTTAAATATCAAGGAATGTGATCATCACAACATGGAAACCATCCATCATCAAAGTTTGCTGAATAAAGGAAGATTATAATGAATAATTCTAAAACAATCCCCTGGATATCCAGGGACAAGAATATCAGCACAAGAATCATCAAATGTAATAGTTTGCTGAAAAATAGAGCTGCAGTAACTTTCTTGTTCCAAAGGATCTCTTATGCAAATTATTAGTGGGTGAAGAGAGCCCATCAATTAGTCATTTCAATGGCTATAACTGTCAAACACAATTTGCTTTTTCTCGTGTTTCAGTCAGACTGCATAAGCAAATGGCCTCAGAAATTAAATAAGGTTTATTTAAAAAGAATCATCAGTACTTTTTAGCTATATGACTCATGAAACATTGAAACACCTTGTATGTCAGAATATATATCAAGCATTTCCAACACAAGGATACAGCAAGGCAACTTGGAAATATACTGTCTGAGTCGTCAGTAATGTCTCTTCAAGAGATATTTGCATTGCATATGCTTTATCACAATCTACAGCTGGAAGCGCCATTAGATCTGTAGATCTTAGCATAAAGTTCCCGTGATAAGATGTAAAGCGGACCCCTAGAAGAACAAACATACATAATCAGCAGAGTAAGAATGAAAATAATCATCAACTCCTATGTATAAATTATATATGATAAAGCAGAGTTCCATTGGAGCTCCCCCCTATGTACATCGCATGATGTTGTTATACTTTAACCAAAACCATCAGAATAGATCTACACTATTTCAAAGAGTCACCTGTCTTTACTTTTTAAGACAACATAACTAAAAATGTAAGCTAGAAAAAAAAAATATTCACTTCTTTTAGGAAGGAAAACATCATTTCATATTTTTTTCCCATCATCATTCTCCTTTAATAACTCCACAAGCCACTAAAAGCTTTAAATCATTGTAGAGAATAACCATTTGATACCTAGAGTTATGAGGCCCTATCATTCTCACTAGGGCACCCATCAAATGATGTGTGTGAGTTTTTATGTATGTATTATGGCGATGTACTTATGCATGTGGTATGTATAGGATAAAGACGTTCATGGAGCATCATGAACAGGCTACCTTTTCCACATCTTATGCGCATGACAGCTTCCCAGGCAGTTTCCCGTGTAAGGTCTCTGGTTAACTCATGCCTCAACTTTTCTCCATGAATGGCAGATTGGAAGCTTGGATAATAATTCACCTGACCTCCAGTATATTTTGCCAGAGTTCCTACATTGAATGATAGTAAATAATAATAAATATTAAGTCTCATATATTTTAAATACCAATGAAGTTTAAACCTCATAGGTCAAAACTTTTGCAGCCTAGGAATTGATGAAGTTTGTAGATACATGGGAAACAGTCGAAAAATACAAATAAACAGACTAGCAATGATGCCTAGAGATAGTAGTAAAAAAAAAAAAACACTACTACTGAGAGCTTACAGTTTACTTTAAAATCAATAAATATGACTCGTTACATAATCGGTCCATGTTATATAGTCAACACCAAAAATTAACAAAAGAAAGCATCCTGCATTTTTATTTCAGACCCCAAATTTGAGTCCATAAGTAGTATTATCAGTACATCCTCTGCATAAAATGGTTGAGTAAGATCCACCAAACAAAGGAAGATTAAGGAAATCTTTAAAACAGATATTGCAAAAATCTGATAGTAAAGCATCTGATTTGAGAACTACACCCACAACTCAATTTTTACTTCAAGTTACAAATTTAGGAACATATCCAATAGCCAATGCTCATATAATCAACCTGATGTCTACAATGTTGAACTCTTTAGCTGACCAATCAACATTCCTATGTCAGTATCAGTTGCAGGCCAGGCACACTACATTAAAGGTACTGAAAAAGTTCTGCATACACATACTCAAAATATCATCCAAAAAATATCAAGAGGTGGAGAATGAGAGACAAGCAAGCTTCAAATGTAATAGCTAAATGCAAAATATATCATAGAACCATACTTCCAATATAATTCATCACACATACTGGAAAACATGTTTGAAGTACATAACATTTTAGAGAAGAGTCAAGAAGTATCGACAGAAGGTCTTCAATTTTTTTCAATATAGCTTTGACTTAAGTCACCCTAAACAGAAAATAGAGTAACAGAAATCATAACATGTACCTAAAGAGGCTATATCAGTGTACTTGTCACTGAACGCATATACATTCACTGCTATCTGGTACTTAGTTAATTCAGCAGCCATTTGCTTGTAAAATGGATCTTCAGGAAGTCTTAACATTTGTTCTTTATCTGTTCCATAAGCACGAAGATCGTCTCCACGCAATTTTAAGCGGCCAACACCAAGAGAGGGCAGCGTGTTTTGAAATATTAACAATTTTCCCCCGAGTTGGCTCTGCAGAGAGAGACGGGTTAATTCAGAGTGATTGAATAACCAAAGTACTTTGTAGGAATAAGGAAATAATTTGATGACCACATTACTCTGGAAATACAAAAATTATCAAGAAAATAAGATATAACTCATCAACGGCCAAAGATAAAGTGGCATGCATGGGTAAAACTCACCATAACCATGAAAGCTGATTTAAGAGCAGGACCAAAAGCAGATTCCACGTTCACATTGTCCTGAAACATGGAGGGCAAGCTATCCAGGAATGTTTCCACAACACTTCTTGATTCGGACAAATTGACAAGGAGATCATCTGGCAATGGTAAAAATATGTCATCCAGATCTGAGACAACCATCATTTGTGGCTGTGCCAAAGATGACTGCACATCGAAAACCCCAAATATTCAGCAAGTATTTTGGCTGAATTAGAAAAAAGAATTAAGCTATATCAATTGGTGGTAACAGAAATTGCATGCCTTCATATTATAAAAATGTATCGCACTATCAAAAGTTGCAAATCCAATTTGTGTTCTGGGGTAGCCAGGTAGCTCATCCAAACAAGATCTGATCGTTTGGGCCACAACCTGCATAAGAATGTTGTAAACATAAATTCAAATTATGCACACACACACATAGATTCCCTATTTATTACTAATGTCAAGACCCAAACAACACAGAGGCCCAATATTTTTTCTATTTAAATGTTTTAAAAGAAGAATCTGCTGAATAATAACGATAATTAAATGAAAAACACCTTACCAAGGGAATTTTCACAATCATATCACTCCGACTTTTGGGGCAACTGCGACCTACTGTATCAATGTCATGCAAGAGAAAATGCCAAAACTATACTAGGCTGGACTATGCAAGGAAGGCGTCCCCCCCTCTCTCCTCTAGGGAAATCCCACTCTCTCCCACCATGAGTTGAACCCAAGACATGCCCCTCACTTAAAGGAGGTGAGGTAACACGTGGCTACATGAACTAATGGTGCCTACTCATCATACGTTTGCACAAAACATGCAACATAAACCAAGCAACAATATATGTCATATTTTTTTGATATATAACTACATAATAAATGAACTAGGAACCCACAATCAATATTTCTTTTAGATTCGAAAAGCATGCATCAATATACCATAATAACTTAGAATAATCTGCACTGTACACAAATAATGCATACATTTCCCATACATATGTGATAATATAGCATAAGACATATTAGTCCTAAAATTTAAATGGCTGTATCTACCATATAACTGGAAGTGCTTACCTCAATCATACCACTTCTGACTGCAGATATCGACACATCAATGAGGAAAAAATATACTGGAGGCATGGGTGGCCGCATCATGTATTCAGTTGGAGCAACAAATTCCACGCTACCCTTTGTAAGCTCAGGTCGCTGATCCAAATCAATTCTTCTGCCAGTGGCATCCAAATGAGCAAAATACTCGCCAGGAACTGAAAAAGAAAGCAAGAAAAATTAGATAAGCTCAGCTACCATTTTAATCTCAGAAGAAGGTACAAGATGCTAATCTCAAAACAAGCTTCTTTCTAAGCACACCCCAGTAGCACATAATTTATTTTCATTTGGGTTAATTAACAGCTTCCTATTTTTTTTGTGGTTTTTCCTTTTTCTTGGGGATGAAGGGAAGCAAATAAGTTGAAATTTACCATCATTTAGTAACGAACAGATGTTGCAGCGCCACTTTCTCCCAGCATCTGTAAATGTCACAAAAGGATTGACATATGTACGACATCTTCTACAGCGAATAATTCCCGTTGAAACGAAATTAACTACTGGCACTTCTTCCTGAAGATAAGAAGAGCAATTAAAAAGATAATCACAGCACGTCCAGTGTTGGCCCTCTATTTATTTTATTATTATTATATATATATATCATATTGAGTTTAGAGAGACACCCACCCCATCAGGAGCTTCTGCAAGTGGACAAACAACAGCTCCGAGAGGCAAATGCCACCTTGATACCAAAGACGCGGAATTCGGAATAGCACTGGTTGTAAGTCGTAGATATCTAGGGTCGCAATTCATAGGATACATCTCAGCGAACAATTTTGGTTCCACATCACCATCTAATGGCCTTGGCATTGCTTTAGGATCAATTCCTGGATCAACTGATCCAGGAACAGACCCAACAGAGAGTGAGCTGAAATCTTCGATCAAACCTTGGATGGAACCAATAGGAGGTCCAGAGCCAAAATGCTGCATTTGGTCCCTTGACTGCAGACCCAGTGGTGCAGCCACTGGCATGGGTGGAACATAACCTCCTTGATGAGTAAGAAAAGTGGAGGAAGAAGCCGAAGGGGCAGGTGCATAACCTCCTTGGTTGAGGAGGAAAAGGAGACTGTATAGGCGGAGCTTGTAAATCTGCATTAGACTGCATACGGGCATATCCAGGAAATGATGACTGAAAATTTGGCCTTGGAGCTGGAAATGTTGAATCTGATGAAGAGTATGGAACATTCACATTGGGCGACGCAAAATTTATACTTTGAGGTGGAGATCCCATTGGCACTGGAGGTATCTGAGACTGCGGACGAAGAGAAGCTGGTGGAGCAGGAGGTTGAGCTACTGGCTGCCCAAAAGGTGGGGCACGTGAAAGAGGTGCTTGAGCTGTTGAAGGAAAAGGTGATGCTGAAAAACGCTGGTACGGTCCAACAGGAGGTGGGATATTTGACGTTGGTGGAGGAGGTACAGATGGATCATTAAACCTAGCTAGCGGGGGAGATCTAAAACCAGAGGCCTGTGATCCAACCACTGGTGTGGATGTAGGCACAGTAGGAAGGGGACCAGCTGGTGGAGTAGGTCTGAAACCAGAGGCCTCTGATCCAACCAGAGGACCAGATGATGAAAAAGGCATCATATTCTGAGGAGGAGGAGCAGCAGCAAAAGGCGTAGCAGCAGGTCTTGCAGGAAATTGAGGACGACCACGATTTTCAGTCCCCATGGGTTTTTATCAATAATCACTTGGTCTTTTTGTTATAGCAATAGTACCATGACCTAAACCCATGACAGCAAGAAACACAAGAGTCATTATGGTTCATACAAAGAAGCAATAAAAAGTCATTATGTTGCCCTTAAAGAGACATTCAAAACATCACAAGATAGGAACAACCATAAAAATGCAAAGCACATCTAAACATCGATTAAAGAATCAACATAGGTAGAGTAGAATCCTTGCACCAACCTCATCAGTGACTACAGAAAGGATAAGCATTTAGTCTATTTGTTGGCCAAATACCGAGAGCTTAAGCAATTAATGCATTGGATAGTGAACAATAAAATGCCCAGTCTCTAGCTGACGCAGAACACTTATCTTCAGCATTACAGCTGACACCATTTTATGGATATATCCTCCCAGAAAATAAATGGGAAAGAAGAAAGAAGTAACACTATCATTATAGAAGCAGTGCCGATTTAAAGTCAAACTCAAATAATCAATTACGCATGGAACCCGTCAACAACCAATCTTCAGAAAATGTTAAGTCAAACTCATCTATTCTCAGGTGCTTACTTTGCCAGCCATTCTACCATATAAATCCAGCAAAAAGCCATGGTTGCTTGCGTGCACACACACATGTATATCTACAAATCTCGTGCAATACTTTTAAACTATAAGCATCATAAAAAAATCAAAACTGGGTTAGAATGGCTGCATCCAAATAATGGGGAATATTCAGCAATGGAGTAACAAGTGATATCACGCAACTGTTTTTTTAATAGCCAAAACCTCAAATTGGATCATAATAGCTGATCCTCAGAATCCCCATAGTCCACAACAAGTGAAGACACAGATTTACATATAGTTCAAACAAACATTAAAACCAAAACTCACAATGCCCACTAGACCAAACTGATCAAATCCTTAAAAACTCGTATAGCAAACCAGCTTTGGCGATTGGAATCTGATTAAATCAATGAAACAACGAATACCCATCAAATTTAATGCGCAATTAAGCTGACTTTCGCTCTAAATTGACAAACTAGGAAACAGATACACAGGGAGCAATTAAGTTCGAGCACCCAAAAAGACAAAAACACACGCAATTTCTTACGTGGACAGATCTCCCACAGAGAAAGAAGGCATAGAGAGATTTGCAAGAGATCGAGATCCGTTAGAGAAGAGAGCGTCACCTGACACCTGGGACGGATCGGAGGAGAACAGGCAGACAACGGGACAGTCGCAGGATGCGAGAGCGTGCGTGCTTGTATCAAGTTTGATACAAATACGGGGAGTTGGCTTTAGCTTTTTTTTCTTTTTTTTTTTTAATCTAACTAATTAATATTAAATCAGTTATTTAATTAGTTTATACCTCTCCCTCTCTCCTTTTCTGATGTATTGTGCCTCAGCCTAACGTTTGTGGGGATCCGGATCCTCTCCGTTGCCGGTTAATGGCCCAGATCTGATCTAAGGGTGAGAAATTGCCACGTCTTTTTTTAAAAAAAAATAATAATAACAGCTAATTTAACGGAGGAAAAGAAAATTTTCAAGTTAAACGGGCTCTGGAAGTGTACGTGGGCACTCTCCGTCATTATCCATGAAGCTTTACATCATCTTCTTCTCCGTCGTCGTTTTTGTCGTCGTCTCCGGTTGCGGACTGGAAGTTTAAGAACGCCGTCATATTCACTAGCGAGGACTCTCTCCCTTTCGCTGACTCCACCGTAAGAAACGGCAGGGTTCTCTTCTCCAATTGTTTGCAACCATTCCTTCGTTCGAGTTCTTCATCATCACCATCATTCTCTTATACCCATTTTGCGACTGTGCACTTTCAGTGGTATTAATAATGTTTGGTTCACTTCACGCCAAGAACCAAAAGAAAATAAAGAAAAAAAGAAGTTTTGAAATTTTTCTGGCTAATTAAGCAGTTGGTTGCGATTTAGTTCTTGCACTGTTCTGCTCTGTTTCTCATTCGTTTGTGAGTTTCGTTGATTTGCTTTGATTGGAACCTATCAGCTTATACTCAAAAGAAGCAATTGTTGGTGATGCAATGCAAACGACTTAACAAGAGCGCACTTTTCTCGCACAGTCATAAAATGGGTATAGGAGAATGATGATGCTGATGAAGAACCTAACGAAGGAATGTTTTAATGTGATGATATAGAGGTGGAATTTTTTATTTTTTTTATGATAATGTTTTGTGTTTTAAGTTATTTGTTAATATCTTTTTAAAACTAAATATAAAATATACAAAAATAAAAATTTAACAAACATAATTTATTATTGAAAAAAATAATACACACTCAATCGATAATTTTTATATGATTTAGTTTAAAATCTTTAGTTGTTTATCAAGTTTTAGTAACCACAACTACATTGTCTTAGGCTTTAGCGATTTTGAAATAACCACTAGCTAGTGGTTATGGAAACCCAAAACCACACCACATGACTTCTTTTTAGGCATGATCCTTTTGGGCATATTTTGGTGTTTTGACTTACTTTAAGCATCTGTTTTTTAGTTCGTTTTAAATGGGTTTTATCATCTATGGCTTATTTTACATGGTATTAAACACCAAAATGAAGTCATTTTAGTATATTATTATATATATTTTGGTGTTGACTTATCTTGAGCATTTGTTTTATAGTTCGTTTTAAATGGGTTTTATTATTTATGGCTTATTTTACATGGTATTAAACACCAAAATGAAGTCGTTTTAGTATATTATTATATATATTTTGGTGTTTTGACTTATCTTGAGCATTTGTTTTTTAGTTCGTTTTAAATGGGTTTTATTATTTATGGCTTATTTTACATGGTATTAAACACCAAAATGAAGTCGTTTTAGTATATTATTATTATATATAATAACCACATCTGCCTACCCATAAACTCACTAACCGCACCACCGTATATCACTTTTTTCTAACTACCTTCAAAAATGATTTATGCTGTTAATGATTATTAATTAGGCTATTAATAACTACACCCTTAATTATCAAACACATTCTAAGAGTTGGATCGCATACCTAATGCTTGGCCTCGTCCTCAATATATATAAGTTGGTATTCACACCCTTTCTCACCTAGGGCTTTAGGGTTCTCCAACCGGACTTCTTGTTGAGGGAATATAGGAGTGGCTTATAGCAAGGAAGGTCATTACCTCACCTATAGCCTGTTTGTGATTATGGTTCAATAAGTGCGATTTTAAAAAATTATGTTTTTAAATTATTACTTTTTAAAATGGCTAAGATGTTTAATAAAACGTGTTAAAAAATATTTTTTTTTATCAAATATTTGTTATGCAAAATTGTAATTTTAGTTTAAATTTGTGTGTTTTTAAAGAAGTACTCTAACTTACTTATAGGAATCATATATTTTTTTTTATATATATTTTAGATTAAATATTTTTAAATTGTAATCTCGAATACCTTACTATTTGTTTATATATTTAAAAAACGCAAAGCAAAACCTCAATCTCAAATGCACCCTTAATCGCTGAGCCCTTCCTCGGTCTCTGTCGGGAGTTAGGCCTAGCACGATTTGGACGTTAGGCTTTGTCCTTCGTACGATGGACCTCGTTACCTCGTATAGGTAAGCTCTCCACGGCTTGTCAGAATCAAAGCCGTACAAATAATAATGAGCTGATGACTTTATTTTTTTATACATAAATATTAAAGACAGACAATTTTATAATCATAAGGAAGTTACTAATAAGAATCCGTAATTCTCTTATTTCTCTGTTGTGTTAAAAGTTGGAACATAATTCTCTTTATATTTAAGTCAAAATGGAGACAAATCATTTTATACTCAATTGTAGGGCTGTGAGTCAGAGAATTCAGTTTTGAAAATAGAATTTTGGCATTTCATACCGCCATAGTCGATAAAGTCAAAATTTTTGTTGGCTTATTCCGTCAACTTTATTTTTCGTTATCGACATGATTATGGTAACATTCGATAACGTCAGTAAGCAAACAAATAAAAAATTGGTCGGTAAAGTCGGTTTGATTAAAAAATGTTATTATTCCTACTAAACCGAGTTTGTCGGAAATAGAAAAAGTCTATCGGCCATCAGTTAAGCGATGTCGGTCGGTACTCGACCAACAAGCGGTAGGCATTTATTTTGTACAGCCCTACTCTAGAGTTTGTTTTGTTACAATTAACGGTATATCTGGTGTCATGCTATTTAAAAAATTTAAATGACATATCGGCTTTTTTTAGGTATATCAATATATTTATCATATGATCACATATAAGGAATTAGATATTAAATATGTGAAATATAAACTAGCCCCTCAATACGCTAAAGAAATTAATAAAGATACAATTTAAACTCAATTTTGGCCAAATTTTTTTCTTAAGTTATTAGAAAGGAAAAAAAAAAAAACTTGCATGTGAGGAGAGTGAGCCTTAAACTAGAAAGAGAAAATTTTGGTTTAAAAATTTGGTCAAAATTAGATTTAAATTATAGCTGTGTTTATATGCTAAATAAGAGGTATTTTATGATTAACCCAATTTTTTTTGCAGCAACAATTAGTATTTTGTAGTGTATAAAACGTCGTCCACGATACATCCAATAATTTTAGGCCATTAATCACAATTGGTTTACAACTGGACATAACAAGGAAGTTTTATCCAAGAAAATAAGAAAAAGAAAACAATTGATTTTGTCCAAACCAAGTGACTGCGGAAACTGGACATCCGCCACATGAATACTCATTTCCAAAAGCTTCCAGCTTCAACTAACTGCGTTAGCTTTCCTTGTCTATTTTTCATTAATCTCTTTTTTCTTTTTCTTTTTTCAATTTATCTCACTGTCCCAATCTTGACCGATCACTATGATCCAAACACATGCTCCAAAATTCAGAATTAGGATTAATTTTCACTTTTTGGATCAGTTTCAGAGACCCAGTTGACCGCAATTTCACTTGCTGGATCTCGCACACGGATGCATCAACAAAAAAGTAGTCTTTTTTATATGAAATTCTTTCAATTCTCTATCTGGGTTTTGCTAGTTTTTATCAGGTTTAATCGATTTAAAGCCTATGATCAGCTTCATGATTGTGTTTCTTTTCCTTTGGTATTAGATATGGATGATCAGGAGCTTCATTTGGAAAATTGAAGAATTAATTGTGAGTTGGTTTTTCGATCTTTACGCGATTTTTTTTTCTGCCAAAGTTGAGATCTCTTCAATCTGAAATCTTGTCCGGATTTATAATCTAGTACAGAAACGTTCCAAATAATGCGAGTATATTGTTTAATTGTTAAAGAAAAGTAATTAGTTTCGTAGTGTATCTTTAATTATCACGTATTAGAAGTACATCTATACGCAGAGCTCTTACTGCAAAGCAGTCAAACAAGCGTCGGTTCCAACTTTCTTCTTCTTCTTCTTCTTCTTCTTCTTCTTCTTCCTTTTTAATAATATACAAATCTCCGGATATATTTAATTCCTATGCTTGTTTCCTGATAATTGTGGATATAAGATAAAACACTGTTGTATGCTTTCTGCCTACTGAATAAGTATGGCAGTGTTTGATATCTATATAGAGAGAGAATAGTTTACAATGTAACTCTTGTAAGAGTTTGACTTGTATAATAACTCTACTTAGCTCTATGGATATACAATACAGCTATGCTAATCTATAAGATAATTCTAGTTATCTAGATCACGTAATCTCTATGTGTTTGAGTTGCCTTTGGTCTTTACTTGCTGATTAGTCTCATGATATGTATTATCTCTAATAGTGTGGATAGGGACGGAAACTAAAATTTGAGTGTTTAAGTTTGTGATTGTGGATAAAAAAACTTAGACGAAAATGTTCTGAATAAAAGTGATGATTACTTCTGTGGGGGTGACTTGTTCGTTCTTCAGGAATTTGAAGAAGATATGATATTCAAAATATGGGTTTTTATTCTTGATTTTTCTTATAGACCAAAAGGATAGTTAATGAGGTATAATTTCTGACTACTGCTTCACTATAATTTCCATACGTAGGTTCTATAGTTCAAGGCTTAGTTATTCAAAGACTGCAAATTAAGTATTCATTCTTGCTGATGATGTTATGTGCCATTTGTTGTATTGTATTTGATACCAAATATGGCATGAAGCTAATTGGCATAAAATTTCAGGTCGACCTTGCAGTATATGGAGTAAGGGGAACAGACTAATAAATGTTTATTATTTCTTACAGTTTATGCTGATCATAGTACTCTACTGACTGACTTGTCAAGAATCCAAAGTCTATATCTGAACTGTTCTTAATGGCCGAACATCGGAATGGCTATGCCAAAAATGCAACTGGCAAGGCATCAGGGGCCACCAATCCATATGCCATCAATCTGGAAAACTTCACCAAGCGGTTAAAAATGTTATATTCACATTGGAATGAATATAATGGTGATTTATGGGGGGCTTCAGATGCCCTGGCTATAGCAACGCCTCCAACTTCTGAGGACTTACGATACCTGAAATCCTCGGCTCTAAACATCTGGTTGCTCGGTTATGAATTCCCGGAAACAATTATGGTCTTCATGAAGAAGCAGATCCATTTCTTGTGTAGCCAAAAAAAGGCCTCTCTCCTTGAAGTTGTGAAAAATTCAGCCAAAGATGCTTTGGGTGTTGAAGTCATCATGCATGTGAAGCCCAAAAATGATGATGGAGCTGGACTAATGGATAGTATAATTCATGCTGTCAATGCTCAGTCGAATTCCAGTAGTCATGATGCTCCTATTGTTGGACACATAGCAAGAGAGGCTCCTGAAGGAAAGCTTTTGGAGACATGGGCTGAAAAGTTGAAGAATGCTAATTTCAAGCTAAGCGATGTAACAAACGGGTTCTCAAATTTGTTTGCTGTCAAAGACAACATTGAGCTTACAAATGTAAAGAAAGCTGCATTCTTGACTTCATCAGTGATGAGAAGTTTTGTGGTCCCAAAGCTTGAAAAGATTATTGATGAGGAAAAAAAGGTCTCGCATTCTTCATTAATGGATGACACAGAGAAGGCCATATTGGAACCTGCAAGAATCAAGGTCAAGCTGAAGGCAGAGAATGTTGATATTTGTTACCCTCCGATTTTTCAGAGTGGAGGAGATTTTGATCTGAAACCTAGTGCTTCAAGCAATGAAGAAAACCTTTACTATGATTCTACTAGTGTTATTCTATGTGCAATTGGATCTCGATACAACAGCTACTGCTCAAATGTTGCTAGGACTTTTCTGATTGATGCCAGTGCCACGCAGAGCAAGGCTTATGAGGTTCTCCTTAAGGCACATGAAGCAGCGATCAGTACTTTGAAATCTGGGAACAAGGTTAGTGCTGCGTATCAAGCTGCACTCTTAGTAGTTGACAAGGATGCTCCTGAATTGGCTGCAAACTTGACCAAAACTGCAGGAACCGGAATTGGCCTTGAGTTTCGTGAGTCGGGGCTCAGTCTTAATGCCAAGAATGATCAGGTTTTAAGGCCAGGCATGGTTTTCAACGTGTCACTTGGATTTCATAACTTGCAGGCAGAGACCAAGAACCCAAAGACCCAGAAATTCTCGGTGTTGCTAGCTGATACAGTTATCGTTGGTGAAGAGGCCCCAGAGGTAGTGACTGTATCAAGTTCTAAAGCTGTGAAGGATGTAGCTTACTCATTCAATGAGGATGATGAAGAAGAAGATGAAAAGCCAAAAATCAAGTCCGAGGCTAAAGGTGGCAGGACTGCCTTATCTAAGGCGACACTCAGGTCAGACAACCAGGAAATGTCAAAGGAGGAGCTACGAAGGCAGCACCAGGCAGAACTTGCCCGCCAGAAAAATGAAGAAACTGCGAGGAGGCTTGCTGGTGGGGGTTCTGGGGCAACAGATAATCGTGGTGCTGGGAAGACAGTAGGTGATTTGATTGCATATAAGAATGTCAATGATCTGCCCCCTCCAAGAGATTTGATGATTCAAATTGATCAGAAGAATGAAGCCATCCTATTGCCAATTTATGGAACCATGGTTCCTTTCCATGTAGCCACCGTGAAGAATGTGTCCAGCCAGCAGGACAGTAACCGAAACTGCTACATCCGTATAATCTTCAATGTACCTGGCACCGCTTTTAGTCCTCATGATGCAAGCTCCCTTAAATTTCAAGGGTCAATTTATCTGAAGGAAGTTTCATTTCGCTCCAAAGACGTAAGGCATATCAGTGAAGCAGTCCAGCTGATCAAAACCCTTCGCCGGCAGGTTGCCTCCAGGGAGTCTGAAAGAGCTGAGAGGGCCACTTTAGTTACTCAGGAAAAGCTACAACTTGCAGGAGCCAAATTCAAACCCATAAGATTGTCTGACCTATGGATTCGTCCTGCATTTGGCGGTCGTGGAAGAAAGCTGCCTGGTTCACTAGAAGCCCACACAAATGGGTTCCGGTATTCTACTTCAAGGCCTGATGAACGTGTGGATGTTATGTACAGAAACATCAAACATGCATTTTTCCAGCCTGCAGAGAAGGAAATGATCACTGTGCTACACTATCATCTGCACAATCATATTATGGTAGGAAATAAGAAGACAAAGGATGTGCAATTTTATGTTGAGGTGATGGATGTGGTCCAGACGCTCGGTGGTGGAAAGAGATCCGCCTATGATCCAGATGAGATTGAGGAAGAGAACCGCGAGAGGGACCGGAAAAACAAAATCAATATGGACTTTCAGAACTTTGTGAACCGAGTACATGATCTGTGGGGTCAACCCCAATTCAAAGTTCTTGACCTTGAGTTTGATCAGCCCTTGAGAGAGCTTGGCTTTCATGGAGTACCCCACAAAGCATCGGCCTTCATTGTCCCCACTTCAAGCTGCCTGGTTGAGTTGGTGGAGACACCGTTTGTGGTAATTACTTTAAATGAGATTGAGATTGTTAACCTGGAGAGAGTTGGTCTTGGACAGAAGAATTTTGATATGACTATTGTATTCAAGGACTTTAAGAGGGATGTCTTTCGAATTGATTCTATACCTTCAACATCACTAGATGGCATCAAGGAGTGGTTGGACACAACCGACCTGAAGTATTATGAAAGCAGATTGAATCTCAACTGGCGGCCTATATTGAAAACTATCACTGATGATCCAGAAAAGTTCATAGAGGATGGTGGATGGGAATTTTTAAATATGGAGGTAAGTGATTCAGATTCTGAGAACTCGGAGTCGGACCAAGGATATGAGCCTTCAGATGTACAGTCCGACACAGGATCGGATGAGGAGGATGATGTCAGTGCGTCACTGGTTGAGTCTGAGGATGATGAGGAAGAAGACTCTGAAGAAGACTCGGAGGAGGATGAAGGAAAGACATGGGAAGAGTTGGAGAGAGAAGCAAGCAATGCAGATAGGGAGAAAGGGGATGACTCGGACAGTGAGGAAGAGAGGACAAGAAGGAAAATGAAGGCTTTTGGAAAGGCTCGGGCACCACCACCAACCAAGAGGACTTCTGGTGGCAGCCTTCCCAAGAGGGCTAAATTAAGGTGAATGCAAGGTCTCTGATGACAGCCTTCTTGAAAGAAATCCTGGTGAGAAACTGGAGAGTTTCTCTTAACCTTTGTTAAGCTATAGACAGCATCAGCACTAGCAGTAGATGTTGTGGAACTTCCTGTAGGAGACAGTCTTTAATGTTTTAAAAAGGTTCCAGTTCTTGTTTTCTTCTTCTTCTTCTTCTTCCTTTCATTGTGTGTTGAGCAAACTTGTTTAAGTTAATAACTTCCTGCTTGTAAAATAGAGGTCATTAAAGTATTATTAAAATATTATACTTCTCTGGCTGTATGTTAATTGAATACACTTCCAATCTTGATCCGCCTCCAATTTCCCACTGTGGCCTGCAGAACCAATAATCTCCCTTTCTAATTCTGGGATTAATAGAACTTGTAGCCAGATATTGTTAGTATGAGAACACAGGTTCAGATGCTTGGGATATGCTACATCAGATTGCTGGATTTTTTAGCCTAAGTTAGGGGTGACGATTCATGTTCTGGTGGATTTGAGTTGTGTCAATGCATGGTGTAACTTATAAGATTATATAAATCAATTATAATCTGACTCATCTAATTAAACTTGTCAGACTCTTCAATCTTATACTGCTCATTTGTGTTGGGTTCATATTAAGTTTGTTGGTCATGTCAAAAATTGCTTGTTGGATTTGAGTCTTTGTCAAAGTATATGCATAAGACTATGTGCAGCCCTCTAAAAGGATTAGGTAACTTATTTGACCAATTTTCTAACTATTGTAATTATTTTTGAATTGTTTTAGTTTGTTTTGGGCCTATTGTTGGGGAGCCCACCCATTTTTCATTTTTAGGATCCCCCACTTCTTCCTTTTGAATTAGAAATGGAAATGATCCTCCCGTGTAATCATTTTCTTATTCAATTAAAAAAAAAAAATCAATCATAATCCAACTCATTTAATTAAATATGTTAAGTCTTTCAATCATAACTCACTAATTTCTTATTACGTATGTATCATATTCATAAGTTATATAAAAAATTATCTGCCCTAGTTAAAGTTTCTTGTGAACTCATTTCTAGAAGCAATACTATTTCATGCAAAGTAGAAAAAGCAAAGATGTGCCATTACCGCTCACAAAATTTTGTTTCCAAACATGCGCCTGAAAGGAAATCAGTCAGCCAAATGAATGGAAACTCTGATTGCTTGCTAGTTCTCAAGGAGATGACATTCAAAAGTATGCAAATGGCTTAGAAGATTTTCAGGCCAAAAAGAAAAGGCAAAACAGTCAAGAAGATATAAGAAAATGCCATGTTCTTTCCTTTAATTTGTGTGTTTTTGTAACCTTTTTCTCTTTTAACCGGTTTACCAAGTTAATCCACAATTATGGGAAAACAGAGCAAGAAAATGTATTTAAACAATAAAAGGTCACTTTTCCTCCTTAACACCAATAATAATAATAATAAAAGAAGAAGAAGAAGAGATGCTTAGGAACTTCATTTCTTGCCCTCACAATTCATTGAAATATGTGTATATATATATATATATATATTTATGTCAAGGAACCTCTCCAAGGCAGGACCTTTTGAACCCACCTTTGCAAAGTAAACTCCAATCCCGTACACTTCACCTTCGAAAGTTCTTCTACAAGAAATTGGTTAAATCACTGGCTTTTCACCAAGAGATGTGACCTCAGGAGATTATTTGCATCCATAAGATGTTGAACCTTGAACCTTGAAAGGAGCAAGTCTTAAGACAAGGCCTCCACCACTTAGACCAATCCCTTGGGGTTAATTGAAATATTAGTAAGGACGAATACGATATTTGAAATATAGACATCTCACACCAAAGGACAAAGGACAACTCAAAGAGTACACCTCATATGGATGGATACCCACCATAGTACAACTCAGAGGGACACCTCACCCTTCTCTCTAAACAAGTTCTATCGAAATAAAAGCACCTTTTTTTCCCTCTGCAATTTACCAGCTTTAATTTCTGGCAAAAGTCATAGTCAATACACATTCAAAATTATGAAAACTCCATGCATACGTTCATACAGGACAAGAAAGAGAACTTGCTTTGGCAATATCATTTATTATAACAGGTTCATGCATGCTTCTTTGCTGTAATAGCTTTCAATATGCATATAATTAATTCACAAAGAGTTCTAAAAATGATACAAAGACAAGGCATTTATCCTACAAAGAAAGCATTGTTGTAGGAAAGGCCATCATTATCATAACCATATATAGACCTTTTCAGGACATAAAAGTAACAAACCAGCACGTAGACAACATGGGGCCAAAAAATGTGTCATTTGGAAAATTTTTGGGATCACATTTTCGGCAATAAATGCAGTAGTAGTAGATTCTGCACACCCGAGAGAGGTGGTGGACAAGTTCAGAAATCTAAAGAGAGGCGCAATTGAACAAGAGAACAAACACAACCAAAGGAGAGAATTTTACTCCTAACAAAGAGATAGATGAAACCAATTTACAAGAAAAGATCTTGTTATCTAGATAAGCTACTGAGTGCCAATAACAAAGAAATTCTCAAAATGAACTAGTAAGCAATAAAAATTCCAAGCTAGTCTCAGAAAACTGCATTTTTGCACCAATGGCAGCTGCTGGAGGTTAAACCACAAAAAGATAATGACTAAGAATCAAGATTCCCTATCACATTCTATCTCAACTTGGCCCGCTTGGGGATACTGCTACTAGGGCCAGCTCGAGACTTTCCAAACGCCTTTGTCTTCCTTCTCTTCCTGTCCTCCTCGCTGTCTGAATCAACCCCTTTCTCTCTGTCTGCATTGCTTGCCTCCCTCTCCAATTCTTCCCAGGTCTTCCCTTTCTCTTCCTCCGAGTCTTCTTCTGAATCCTCCTCCTCCTCTTCATCGGACTCCACCAGCGACTCACTGTCAGAAATGTCATCCTCGGACTCTGATTCAGGCTCTACATCTGATGGCTCATAACCCTTGTCTGATTCCTCAGATAGCTCAGATTCTGAATCAGTAGCTTCCAAATTCAAAAATTCCCAACCCCCTTCGCCTATGAAGCTCTGAGGGTCATCAGTGATTGTCTTCAGTATCTGACGCCACTGTAGATTCAGCCTGCTCTCATAATACTTGATGTCTGTTGTGTCAAGCCACTCCTTAATGCCATCAAGCGATGTGGAAGGAATGGAATCAATCCGAAGAACATCCCGCTTAAAATCCTTGAATACAATTGTCAAGTCAAAGTTCTTCTGTCCAAGGCCAACTCTCTCCAGATTCACAATCTCAATCTCGCTTAGACTGACCACAAGAAAAGGAGTCTCTATAAGTTCAACAAGGCAGGTAGAGCTTGGGACAATAAATGCCGAGGATTTATAGGGCACACCATGGAAGCCAAGCTCTCTCAGAGGCTGATCAAACTCAAGATCAAGCCCATTAAATTGTGGCTGACCCCAAAGATCATTCACCCGATTCACAAAGCTTTGAAAATTCATGTTAATTTTATTCTTCCTGTCCCTCTCCCGTTGCTCTTCTTCAATCTCATCAGGGTCGTAAGCAGATCTCTTTCCACCTCCCAAGGTCTGGACCACATCCATCACCTCAACATAAAACTGTACATCCTTGGTTTTCTTGTTCCCCACCATTATGTGGTTGTGCAAATGGAAATGAAGGAGAGTGATCATCTCATTCTCGGCAGGCTGGAAAAATGCATGTTTGATATTCGCATACATAACATCCACACGCTCCTCTTGCCTAGTGGTTGAAAAACGTAATCCATTCACATGAGCTTCAAGTGTACCAGGCATCTTCCTTCCACGGCCACCAAAAACAGGACGAATCCAAAGGTCATGTAACCGAATTGGCTTAAATCTGTTACCAGCTAACTGAAGTTTCTCCTGAGTAACCAATGTTGCTCTCTCTGCTCTCTCAGATTCCCTGGACACAAAATGCCGTCTAAGTGTTTTGATCTGCTGTACCACTTCGCTACTGTGCCTTGGGTCCTTGGAGCGGAATGAAACCTCTTTCAGATATATTGCCCCTGGGAATTTCAATGAATTTGCATCGTGAGGAGTGAAAGGGGTCCCGGGGACATTAAAGATTATTCTGATATAACAATTTCGGTTGGTATCCTGCTGGCTACTAATTGTCCTTATGGTAGCCACATGAAAAGGGACCATACTTCCATAAATAGGCAAAAGAACAGCTTCATTTTTCTGGTCAACTTGAATCATCAAATCTCTTGGAGGAGGGAGATCATTCACATTCTTATAGGCGACCACATCTGCCGAAGTCTTAACAGCAGCGCGATTGTCCCCAGCCCCAGCTCCACCACCAGCAAGCCTTCGGGCAGTTTCTTCATTTTTCTGACGTGCAAGTTCTGCCTGATGCTGCCTTCGGAGTTCCTCCTTTGAGATTTCATGATTATCTGACCTGAGTGTTGTCTTTGACATGAAGGCATCAGTGCCATTGGCCTCGGATTTACCTTTTGGCTTTTCTTCTTCTTCCTCGTCCTCATTGAAAGAGTAGGCCACATCCTTAACAGCTTTAGAGCTAGCTAAAGTCGCCACCTCTGTCTTTTCATCAGTGACAACAACTGTATCAGCGAGAAGCAGGGAAAAGTTCTGGTTCTTTGTGTTCTTGGTTTGGGCCTGCAAGTTCTGAAAACCAAGAGATACATTAAAGACCATGCCTGTTTTCACCACCCGGTCATTTTTGGAATTAAGATTTAGCCCTGACTCACGAAATTCAAGACCAATTCCTGTCCCAGCAGATTTTGTCAAATTTGCAACCAATTCAGGAGCATCTGCCTCAACCACAGAAAGGGCTGCTTGATATGCAGCACTAACCCTGTTCCCAGGCTTCAAGGCACTGATGGCAGCTTCATGGGCCTTAAGAAGAACCTCATAACCCTTGCTCTGAATGGGGGTGGCATCAATCAAGAAAGTTCTTGCAACGTTCGAGCAGTAACTGTTATAACGGGATCCAATGCCGCATATGATTACACTGGCAGAGTCATAGTACAACAACTCATCATTGCTGGCAGCACTAGGTCTGAGATCAAATTCCCCTCCGCTCTGAAAAATTGGAGGGTAGCAAATATCAACATTCTCTGCCTTCAGCTTCACACCAGCTTTAGTGGGTTCCAGTACAGCCTTCTCGGTCTCATCCATCAATGAGGAATGGGTGACTTTCTTTTCCTCATCAATTACATTCTCGAGCTTTGGTACTACAATTTTCTTCATCACATGAGCAGACAAGTAAGCAGCTTTCTTGACACACATGATCTCATCCTTGTCCTTTACAGCAAACAAATCAGACAATCCACTGGTGATATCACCAAGCTGGAAATCTGCTTTCTTTAATTTCTCTGCCCACATCTCCAAAAGTTTTCCTTCAGGAGTCTCTCTTGCAATATACCCAACCACAGGGTTCTCATGGCCATCCATTTTTGATTGAGCATGGATGGCACTGAACATAGCATCCATTAGTGTACTTCCATCATCACCCTTTGCCTTCACGTGCATCACAACATCTACACCCACAGCCTCACTGGCAGATCTCTTAACAACTTCAAGTAGAGAGGCCTTCTTCTGGCTACACAAAAAATGGATTTGTTTCTTTGAGAAAACCATTATTGTCTCCGGGAACTCATAACCAAGCAGCCAGATGTTCAATGCTGAGGACTTGAGGTACCGCAGATCATCTGAAGGAGGTGGTGTTGCAATGGCAAGGGCATCGGAGGAGCTCCACATATCAACTTTTTTCTCATTCCAATGCGTGTACAGAGACTTCAATCGCAGAGTAAATTTATCTAGATCAATTGAATAACTATTTCCTGCCCCACTGGCCTTCCCATTAGAAGGCTGGCCATTACCATTCCGATGATCAGTCATTGGAATGTATTGGATCTGAAACTATTCTGCACAAAAAATAGAGAGGCAATTGCACTTAAGAACCTATAACTTTTAAATATTAAAGGAGAGTAAAACATGTACCACTAAACTGAAAAACCCAGCGTCTCATTTTTCAGAACCCTAAATATAAGAGTCGGCCACTTTAAATATTCAATTGCATAAAACTCGAATTAGAAGCAACATTAGCATGCAACGACATCCAAACACATCAAAACCCCTGAAAAAAAGAAGCTAGAAAACTAACATTTTCCCAACCTTCAGGTGGAAAACCCCAAGATTGCAAGGTCAATTAGGGTTCAAACTCGTGCGCTACGGGTATTGGAGCAATCTTTATAATAGAAAATAAAGCTAGAGTTATGATTTCGAAAAACATTGAAATAATAGTCAAACATTTGAATATACTCGAAAAGAAATGGAAATAAAATATTGATTTAGTGTTTCGCCGACCTCCAAAAGCTCTAAAAACCACTAGAATCAAAGAAATCGAAGCAGAAAACTCACGCTAATTCGAACTTTACAAAGAAGCTTCAACAATCTTCGAATCCAGGGCTTGAAATTCGAAGCCGGATTAGAGTTGAAGTTCGTGATTTGAGACTTCCAACAATCATAAATAAAGAAACAAAGAAGCTAGGGTTAGGGTTTCGAACAGAACGAAACCAATCACCCCGTACCGATTTCTTTTTATTCCACAAAACACCCAAACGAATGACTCAATTTGGGTTTCACAAACTTCAGAACTCTCCATAAACCACAAGAATCAAAGAAATCGAAGCAGAAAACTCACATTTATTATCCTCGATACCGAAGCCTCCAAACAACCTTCGGATAAAAACCTCGATATCCGAGCCGAATTAGGGCTGAAGCTCCAGTTCTACTGTTCTAGGGCTAAGAAAATAAAAATATATATAATGGTATTAGAATTAGGGTTCGATAATTGAGAGAGAGCTCGAGAGAGAAAGAGAGAGAAGAGAAAGAGTGGGAGAGAGATATGAGAGTTTGATTTCGAGGGCTCTCGAAGTGAAAGGGCTATTTATAGGAAGGAACAAGACCGTTGTTTGAGTGCCCTTCTGGGAAAACTGGATTCGGGATTTTGCGGAAGTTACGAAAAAGACCAAGGGATTTACCACAATGACGTACAACACGTGTACTCTATCTCGTCATTGTGAGATTTCATAGGGCTATTATGGGGAGTTTATGGCAGGGCGAGATAAGGTTTGATGGGGGCAAGGGCATCGGGTTAAGACGGTGTCGTTTAGATTGATATGTTTCGAGCTGTTTGTTTAATTGATTTCGACGCTTAACGATGTCGTTTTTGTGGTGGTGGCGGGAAATAGGTCCCCTTTTTTGCCAGACGATGGCGGGAAATCAGGTCAAGATGTTAAAAATTTTGCTTTGTTAATTTATTTCCCCTAATTGTTGGGTTGCTATATTTTATATATGTTAAACTACAAAAAAAGACACTAATTAATAAAGTAGAATGATTTTATTATTTTTAATAATAAATAAATAGTATATATATATAGCTCAAAATATTATCAACTCCTAAAAAATTGTATATCTTTTAAAGTGCAAAATTATCTAGTCCAAATTGTTTGCACATGATGAGAATTAGTAAATAATTGTAGCAGTATGTAAATAAATTACAAATGATTTTTTATTTTTTACTACAATTTCTTATAAATTGGCATGATTGTTCACGTGTCGGTTATTATATTAGTTACCAAGTGACACTTATTATATTAGTCACTATAATGTGATTCCATAAAATATGGACTATCAGGTGAATTTATAAATAAAGTTATAGTAAAAATTGTGTAATATCTCATATATTATCCATAAATCACAAATAGTGGTGTTGCTTATTGATTTCCTTGTGTATAATCGATATTTTTTCCTAGGCCCAGCTTGAGAAATTGTTCAGTGAATTATGGGTAAGGCTCAGTTTTTATCCATCAACTATAGAAACAAATGAACCGTAGCTTTGTTGGATGAACATAATGTTTGGGAGTGTATTTCAAAAAAAAAAAAAATTTATGGTTGGAAAAGCGGAAAAATTAATGTTTTCACTTTTCAAAGCATACAAAGTGATGCATTTAAAATTTTTTTTTTAAAAAAAAAACGCTTGATTGCAAAGGCATAACCGTAATTTTATCAAATATTTAACTGCATTTTCATTTGCATTTGATAAAAACACTTGTTCTTCTTCACTTTGTTCTCACTTTATGTGCATTTTCATTTGCATTTGACCTAAGATTTACACATAATAAATGTAGTCACCATGCCAAGCATTTGACCTAAGATTTAAAGAATTGGAACATGGCCGTAAAAGATGAGCCAATTCATGGCTGTATGAATTAGTTACAAACTAGTTTATAGTTAATTTCTATCATTTGAATTACCCATTAAACTGGCTTGCAGGGTTGCTCAAAATGCCTAAAAACCCAAACCACCGGACTAGATCCGATCAAAACCGACCTACTTTCCCATGCTAAAAGCTCCGTCGTCACAAGATTAACAAGACCAATGGGCTATTATGATTACAATGAAGCCCTCTTAATTTGAGTGAGATAACAACCATTGGATCTACTTCCTTGGGGGTGTCATTGTCAAGGCGACGATTCTGGCCGGAAACCTACTGCACCACCACTTGCATTGGGTTCATTCCACTCCAAGGCAAGCTCCCACAGAATGACTCCGGCCAAAGCTATAGACATCACACCTGAAGAATATTATCCAACACAAGATATAATAACGTGATCCTACAACTTCAGGATGTAAACGGTGGTAAAATTCACAAGTTGTACGTTGCAATGCCATAGCTGAAAGATCAATTATAGGATCTTATTGCATGCTCAGTTTCATCCGGCCATATTATTAGCCAGGGCATTCTAGGCATATTCCAAGACCAGAAGAGAAAAAGTATTTGGTGATGATTCAACAGATACTCTCCTATCCGCCCCTACCGACCCTTCTTATGTATTTGATGCGTTAACATAACAGCGAAGCTCTGATCTTATTTAGAATGGAACTGAAATGATCTCAAGTACTATCTTTCCCACCTTGACTCTTCAGGATCGACTAACACAACTCCAACAAGGCATCAGGCTAAACAAGCCATGCAACAATGGGATTAGCACATAAACCATTAATTTAAATTCAAACTAAAAGATTTTGAACTCAAAATGATTCAGTCCCTTAGGCAAGCAGACCAATATGTTAAATCATCATCGTCCAAAAAGTTTAAGTTGATAAGAGAACTAGTGAATTTTATAATTAAATTTAACCCGGTAATACCCTTCCACAATAAGTGAGGTCCAATACATAGAATATTTTGGCTAAAATGGGGATAAATTGTGGAATTAAGGTTCGAACGGAACACTTTTGTTAAACAAACATAAATCCAGTTGAAGTAAATACAAACTTATAAAATTTGTGAGTTATAGGTGAGCCTAACTCCAAACGTCAAGAGATTGTCAACCATCGATATTGATTATGTGAGCAGCAAGATAGTGAGGCAAGTAACAAATAATGAAAGTACGAATCAATGCGCACCAAAACAACACTGAAATAAAGGGGGTGTCCGGCCACTTCCTTTTTTTTCCCTGATTTTGGTTTGACTTTGGGAGCATTTTTGGAATTTGTTAACATATATGGAGACAATTTTAGAAATTTAAGACAAAAAAAAAATACATGCACCTGGCACGTGACCAATTTTTAGTCAAATTGGACAAAAATGGTTAACGGATAAGCTTAATTAAAAATTTTTGAAACTTTGGCATTGAAATTTTTAAAACATTAAAGGTTAAATTGAAAATGACCTGAAATTTTAGAGGGTAAAGTGTAATTTTTCCATATAGAAAACATATAATTTAAGTTTTTAACAAAATTGATTTGAGAAATGTTGGACATGGTTGGAGATGGATTAGCTCTCTTTTCTTGAATGTGTGGTTAACCATTGTTTACTTGTTAATTTATATAATATTTTGTCGAGGTTTTTTTTTTTGGTTAATCTAATCTAATCTAATCTATTCTAATATATATATAATAGGGGAGTTTTAGACAAGAGAGTCTAATAGTTTGACACGTGGCATTCTATTTATCTAACAAATCATTATATTAAATGAAACTATGCGTTTGAGTTTTTTTAAAATTTTAAGCAGAATAGGCTAATATTATGACATGTGGCATTCCATTTAAAATCAATACATACTTGTTTTTCTCAAACTTCCTTTTTCTCAATCTCAATCAAACATTATTTATCTCCACATTATCTAATATCTAATATAATCTAATATCAAATCTCTAAAAATAAATAAATAAATAAAAAATTCTCTAATATCTTATCTAATTGGGGTTTATCCCGTTATCTAATATCTAATATAATTTAATATCAAATCTCTAATATCGGGAGTTTTTTTTTTTTTTTAAACCAAAACAAAGCTTTGGTGAAACGTTGTGCCTTGATTATTTTTCAAAACAACATTTCTAATAAAACAATATATCCAATAAAAAAGAATCAAACCTCTTTTCTATATCTCTCTCCTCACTTGCTTCTCCCAAACGCGTCTTTTCTATGGAGATGAAGATGGATGCTCTACATGACGCAGGAGTACCTCCATGCCTAAATTCCCACAACCAACAACTAATACACACTTCCCACTATAACTCTCACATTTGTATTTTGTAGTCACAAGCATGCATGACAACGTCACCACCAAACTCTTCCAAGCCTTCAAACTCGCACCACTTTCATTGCATTCTCATCGTTGGACGGCCTCCATGAGCAACCGCAAATGTACTCAACTTTAACGCATAAGGTGAGACGAAAAAAAAATAATTAGAATATCATATTTAAGAATCATGTATTATCTAGCCCATCAATTTAGTTTGATTTATCCTTACAATTGCTCTACAACCGATCAAGAGTATATAAAATTCTAATCCATATTGCAACACATTCCATGTCAATGGTACTTTCTTTTTCTTTTTTTTTTTTAATAATTTTTTAGATTTTGTTCATCCATTTTAATGAATATTTTGTTTATTTTATATTTATTAAAAAAAATTGTTTATTTTCCTCCATATTTATTTCAAATGTTCAAAATTATTTATTTGATTGTTATACATAAAAGGAACATAAACTCTTTCAAAACACTAAATACATAATGACGCATTGAACCTGATGTGAGATGATTTATTTGATTCCCTTAAATGTTGAATGAAATTGTTTGTTTTTGTTTATTTTGCTTTGTATTTTTTTCCTAAATGTTCAAAATTTATAAGTTTTATTTGTATTAAGATATAATAGGTATCACACCATGTGTTCTCGATCTCTTTCCCTAATCAATAGATATTAATGATCGATTTTAATCGTTGTTAATTTGCAATTAGTTTATTTGATGAAATAAATGTTTTTTTAAAAAAATTGGATTATGAAATTTGCATTTGAAGGGTGTGTCAAGAGAGGATGATAAATGACGCAAAGAAGTGAATAGTCTATTTATTTTTATTTTATTTTTTTGTGGTTATGTGCTTTTGATTCCATTTTTTTGTCTCTATTTTTTGTTTTAATTTTTATAATATTTTCTACTTTTATTGTAAAATTAGTTTTTTTTTTTAACTTTATATATGTGAAGATTGTTGAAAGAAAAAAATATCTAATTGACATGACTATTTTCTATACCTATGAATTTCATTAGAATTGAGAAAAACATGGAAAATATTAAACACCCAACTTTTTTGCCCAACTTTTACCTTTTTTATGAAGAAAAATGGAATTTTCATTTTTTTAAAAAAATACTAGAAGGACAAAAAAAATATATATATGATTGCTTCAGACACTTTTTTAAAAAAAAAATAAAGAAGGTAAAAGTTGGGCACAAAAGTTAGTCTTTATCATCCCTCGAAAAACATATGGAAAAGTTAATTATATTTTATTATATTAGTATTAATTTTGATTCGGTTTTGGAAATTGTGTTTGCAAGGTTGTATTCAAAAAAATGGTAAATAATGTGGTAGAGAATGCTAAATAGTACATTTATTTGTCTTTTTTATTTATTTATTTACGTAGTTTTGTGCTTCATATTCCATTTTTTGTCCTTAATTATTGTTATAATTTTTATAAAGGGAAATGATAGAATTTATTATATTTTTAACTATCTTTTAACCATCTCTATAGTGAATGAATGAATCCATCATTGAATTTGTGTAGAGTCCATATGAGTCTAAATCTAATGATTGATATATAAAATTTGTAGGATGAGATGAAAAAAAATATGGTTGGAAGGAAAAAAATTAAACTATATAATGCAAAAGAATGGTTGAAAGAAAAAAAGCTCTATTTGATTAGACTTCTTCCTATACCTTATGAATTTCATTGGTTACGTTGTTGTTTATGTTTTTGAGTAAAGAAGAGAAATGATATAATTAATTTATTTTTTAACCATAATTTAATGAGTTTTTTTTTTTTTTTCTCAAACTTTTCTCTTTGAAAGTATTTTAAATAGAGTTATTTTGGGAATGCAAAGATACGGGCATGGAAAAATATTTGAGCATGTGTGTTGTAAATGGTCTCTATATAAGGTTTTTTTTTTTTTTGTTATTTATACATCTACTAATTATTATTATTCTTTGTCCTGTCATTTTTAAAAACAACCCGTGCATTGCACGGTGTACAAGCTCGTTTATATAATTGGTAATAATAGATTGACAACCACTTAAATTTAATTGTGTTATAATCAAATACATCTTGACACGCCTAAGATCAAGTAAAATAAAAAAGGTAATCTAAAACAACAAAGGTATTAAGGCATAATTGTATATGTCCGAGCCTCATAAACTGCTTTCTCTCCCCCATTCTCAATCAGATCAACCCGAGGTTTATCTAGAACGGCCAGAGGTTTATCTTGAACGGCGGCCTTCTTTGCAGCTTCAACAGCTTGCTTTCTCCCCACTCAATTTCTCTAGCTCTCTCATTACACCAAAGTTGCCAAAGCGAAATAATTGTATGTTTCCGAGGCGTCAGAAGCTGCTTTCTTCCCCAATCTCAATCTCATCAACCAAAGGTTCGTCCGGAGTGGCCTTCTTTGCAGCTTCAACTGCTTTATCCTCTCTCAATTTCTCTAGCTCTCTCCTCAATTCAACAAACAGCTCTCTCTCCATTACAACAAATTTACAAAAAGGTAAAGCCTCACAAGTTGCTCTTTCTTCCCTAATCTCAATCTCATCAACATGAGCCTCTGGAAGGGCCATTTGATCAGCAACAGCAACATCAACCAAAGGTTCGTCTTGAGGAGCCTTCTTTGCAGCTTCAGCAGCTTCTTTCTCTTCCCACATCTCAATCTCATCAACCTGAGCCTCTGGAAGGGCCATTTGATCAGCAACAGCAACATCAACCAAAGGTTCGTCTTGAGGAGCCTTCTTTGCAGCTTCAGCAGCTTCTTTCTCTTCCCACATCTCAATCTCATCAACCTGAGTTTCCTCTGAAAGGGCCATTTGATCAGCAACAGCAACATGAACCATAGGTTTGTCAGGAGGAGCCTTCTTCTTTGCAGCTTCAGCAGCTGCTTTCTTCACTCTCTTTTTATGCATATATCTCCACCTTCTATCAAGTTTACGATAGGAAATTTTTTCCCAAATCTCAATCTCATCAACCTGAGGTTCCTCTGGAATGTCCTTTTTATCAGGAACAGTAACATCAATCAAAAGTTTGTCCGAAAGGGCATTCCTTGCAGCTTGAGCAGCTGCTTTCTTCGCTTTTCTTCTCTCCTTCTTAGCGGCTGCTTTCTCTGCTTTTCGTCTCTCCTTAGCAGCTGCTTTTTCTGCTTTTCGTCTCTCCTTAGCAGCTGCTTTTTCTGCTTTTTTTTGTTCTTTCTCAACACTCCTTGCTTTGAGGGTCTTAACTTTAGCACAAATAGCATCAATCGTAGCTTGCTTAAGTCGCGACTGCTTATTCGACTCAGTTATCATAGTAACCTCTATATTCTTTTTCTTAATTTCGCCAACCTAAATATAAAACACAAACAATTCAAAATGTAATGGTTCCAAAGGTTAAAAAAGGAAAAGCTAGTATTATTATTTTTATTTTTTGATAAGTCAATGTATTATATACCAAAAAAAGCGCAAAGCACCTAAGTACACAAGAACGAGAACGCAAAGTGCCTCAAGCATACATAAGAAACCCAAACCAACAACCCAATGAAAGTGCAAGCACGCCTCTAACTATACAAAAAGTATACAAAGGAACAGAAAAGCTAGTATTGAACTCGCTCTCATACCAATATACTTAAGCATGGACTATAGATGAAAAGTGAGTCACTCAAGACATCAAAACAATAAATGCCATGGGAGTGCACTAGATTACATGCAGTTTAACTTGATTTTAGGCATGCCAAATCACCATTTGATTTATGGTGCTTGTCCGTGACCAATTGTACGACCATTCTAACATAATTCAGAGTAGGTGGTTCTTATTCTATTACCAATCATATCAGTTCAGCAGTTAAATTTACAATTTTGAACATTAATTTTGAAGAGCTCAAATCTCCTTTCCCACAAGCACGACCCAACAATATAACAACTATACATAAGATGATGGCTTATAATAAAGTACACATCCCCTTAAGAACCATAACATGATTGTTGTGCTAGGTGTATTAACACTACAAAAAAACATATAGTTTTTGACGAAACTTTTTTGACGTTTTGGGCATATTGAAACGTCAAAAACGTTTCTGACGCATCATTTTTGATGTTTCTGAAACTTTAAAAAATCGCCTGTCAAAAAAGTCAAGTTTTTTGACGTGTCACTGTTTGAAGCGTCAAAAAAATTTCTGACATGGTGAACAGTGCCACGTCAGAAAAGTTTTTTTAAAATTTTTTTTTTAAAATTTTTTTTTGACGTTTGAATTTTTCAAACGTCAAAAACTTTTCTGACATGGTGAACAGTGCCACGTCAAAAAAGTTTTAAAAAAATTTTTTTTTTCAAAAATTTTTTTGATGTTTGAATTTTTCAAACGTCAAAAACTTTTCTGACGTGGTGCCATGTTAGAATTTTTTTTTTTTTTTTTCCTAGCAGGTTCTAGTTAGTCATTTTCATTTTTCATTTTTCATTTTTTCTTTTTTGTCCATTTTCTCCTTTAATTTCCTGGATAAAGAAGAAATCAAGAATTAGAGGGGAGATCAGGAGAGGGGATCGGAGAGAAGAAGATAGAGGAAACAGGAGGGAAAAAAAGAAGAAGAAGAAGAAGAAGAAGAGGGAGCTAGCTAGCTGTGTGTGTGTGCAGATAAGAGAGGAAGAGAGAGAAGAAACTAGAAGAAACATGAGGTAGGAAAGGAAAAAAATAAATAAATAAGAGGAGCTGGGCGTGCATATATGATGGGGAGAGAGAGAAGAAGAAAAGGAGGAAAAAAGAAGAAGAAAAAAAAGGATGGAGCTAGGCGTACAGATAGGAGAGGAGAGAGAGAAGAAGAAAATGAGGAAAAAACAGCTGGGCAGATAGGAGGAGAGAGAGAGAAGAAAAGGAGGAAGAAAAAAAATAGAAAACAGGAAAAAAAAAAAAAAACGAGCTGGGCGTATGTGCAGATATGAGAGGAGATCGAAGAAGAAGAAGATCGAAGAAGAAGAAGAAGAAGAAAAAAAAAAAAAAAAAAGAAAAGAAGAAGAATAAGAGGGAGCTTTACACTTACGTGGGAAAGAGGATGAGGAAAGTAGTGATGGTAGGATCAGTTAAGTGTGGGAGTGTGAGTGGGAGTGGGGAATAAATAAGAATTTGGAAAAATTTGAATAAAGAGAAAAGAGCGGGATGAGAGAAGAAAAGCGGGAAAAACCCAAAAAAAACTTTTCTGATGTGTTGAACAGTGACACGTCAGAAAAGTTTTTTGATTTTTTTTAAATTTTTTTTTCCTTCTCTTCTCAAAGAGCTAGAATGTGAAATTGTTTGAATGGTTAAATAAAGTTAAAATTGATAACAGAATCAATTAAATTAGACAAAATTGAAGTTGGATAAGAAAAAAATAATTGGTAAAACAAAAAGCAATAATCAAATTTGCAAAAAATAAGCTCCAATTCATCATTTTTTGGCTCGTCCTTAAGCTCGGTTGGAGCTCGAGCAAAATTAAAAATAATAACAATAATAATAACTTATCTATATAGTAATAATAAGTTACACAAAAAAAAAAAAAACCCAATTCATTTGGACCAATAAAATGAAGTATCCCGGCTCCGTTTATAAAAAACCCAATTGGTAATATATCTTTTATCACTATTTTTATCATATTATAAACATGAGTGATCTCAAATTTTTTAAGCAATTGAGTAATATATTGAATACATTGAATAATTGATAGAAAACATGAAATTAAAAAAAAAAACAAAAAAAAAGACCATAGTGCATGCATGTACATATATATATACATATATATATATATAGGAAGAAAACTTCAAAGAATAAATTTGATTTTTTATTTAATTTTTTGCTTAGAAAAAAAAAACTTTTTTGACGTTGTCACGTTAGAAAATTTTGGAAACATCGAATTTTTGACGTTCACTGTCACAAGTCAAAAAGTTTTTTCTCTTGTAGATATTTAGTTAAAAATTATGTTTAATTTTTTGATCAAGTGCTATACAATTTAATTAGGTGTATATATACATGTTTAAAAGGTAGAACTAACAAAACCAAAATCACTTGAATGCGAACTAAAGACTAATGCTACATACACTCTCACTCCCACCCTTATTGACGTGGCCTTTAAGGAAGCGTGGGTGTGGAAGTGAGAGAGTGGAAGTGAATGTAACATTACTCTAGACCTATATGACTCTTACCCCAAAAAGATTAAAAAAAAAAGGAGAAAGAGAAATTTACCTCGAGCAATGCAGCGGCTGCAAGCGCCCCCGCTACTCCCACAGAAGTTTCATCTTTGTAGTGTTTGCGTAAAAACTTATTCATCAAGTCAAGGTCTCTCCCAATCGCATAAGCCCCAAATTTTCCGACCCTCCCTCCTGGATCTGTCGCAAATAGTCCCGGTTGCCGAGTATAGGGATCAAAGCCCACAATAAGAGTGAAAAGGGCATATGGAATTCGATGGAATTTGCATGTTAGTTTTTGGGCATTGGCAACTTTAAGAGCTACGTACTCGGGACTCGTCGGAGTCGGAAAACCACAGATACGCTGATGCTCTTCAATTTCAACCTGTACCCTCCATGCTAGGAGAGGGGCATCTTCCTCCTCCCCAGCAAAGGCTAGCATAGCTGGTGTACTTTTCAAATCTGTCAATCTGCAAAACAGAATCAGCAGAAAAATATAACACATAAAAAGATCAAGAAAAAGATTGTACCACAATGATTAAAATCACGATGAAAGAGAAAACCCTAACCCTAACCCTAGGCCTAGCTAGCAGATCAAAAAACCATGAAATGATTCTTGTAGAAACAGAAACAGAGATCGTTGATACCCGGGGCCCTCGATGGATTTCTTCTCGAAAGCGACGACGATTACGTTTTTGCCGACGACTGCGACGATGGGGTTGCTTTGGAGAACGGTTTCGACACAAGATTGGGAAACGCTCTTACGTTCCCTCCAATCTGAGCTTAATTTTGGATATGCCTTCCATGCACTAGAAAACATAGATTTATCTCTCCTGAATCCAAACTCCAACAATTCCGTGTGAGTATCTTCGGGATTTATCACGACATAACTGGGTATTTGCTAACTCTAGCTTATCGAACGTCACCTTTGCCCTGGCCATGAAGAAGATCAAACCCTAACAGAACCCTACCAGTTTTAATGCCGTCAAATTTTAAGGATGACCTACTGCCGTTTTGGGGTTCAAATCCCTTGAAAGATCTCATCCTTCCAACCAAATTAAAGTACCGCAGATTGCGGTAGTTTAGAAAGCCCCTTGCAACCACCGCCAGAGTTATGGTAAAGATCAATTTTAAATTAAGTTTCCTGCTTAATTTGTTTTTAAAAAATGCATTAATATTATTTGATTTTTCAACATTATGAAATAAATAAGACTTAAAAAATCGAAAACAATAAATAAAGAAATCAAATCATAATCAAATATTCAACCTTAAAATCATATAAGAAAAATAAATAAATGCTAAAAAATGGAATGTTTCTAAAATATTTTATTGAATTACACAACTCCTCTCTATATCCCTCTTCAAGGCTTATTCTAAATTGAATTATTCTCTTCTTCTCCATAAATTCGTTATTTGCAAGCTACTCAGTCTTTAAGTTATTAAAATCATTCCATAGTTGATCAACCATTAAAAATAATAATAAATGTTAGTCACCAAAAATTCAATTAATCACTTTCATTATTATTTTTTATGAATTTTGAAAATATTTTTACAATTAAGAACAAAAAAACATTTTTGGTTTTTTATTTAATTTTAAGAAACAAAAATAGGGTTAAAGCTCCAGTTCTACTATTCTAGGGCTAAACCCCAGAAATAACTTCACGTGATTTTTTCTTATTTTTATAATCATACCTTTAAATTCTTTAAAAATGTCAATTTAGTATATCTAGAGTTTTGAGAAATTTCTCCAATAATTATTTAGATAGATGTATATCCATATATATAACATATTTATATAGGATTTAACGTGACAAGATTGAGTCTTTAATTAAGGGAATATATTATATTTTAGGGTGTGATTGAAATTATGATTTTATAAAAATAATTTACGTTTTTAAAAGATATCAAAAAATATAAAGCGTTTAGATTACGATTTAAAAAACAGTTATTCTAAAATCCAAAACAAATCTGCGATTTCATCAGCAAGGTTGAGGGTGCCTTTCTCTGCCATTGATCCCCGCCCCCTTGCCACCATCCCACATAAACCCTAACAGCTTCCGCATGGCCGGGGCCGGAAAGAGGTTGGCGTTGGATAAGCTAGACGAAGCTGAGAGCCCGATTCTTCGCGATATACCCAAAACATACTCAGAGGCTAGACAAGAGGAATTGAAATCTTTGAGGGTTTTGCTCAGGAAAGAGAAATATGTACTATCTTCGTTAGGGAAGAAATTTCCAAAATTAAGCTCAGATTGGAGTGAACGTAACTCCGAACCCAATCTTCTTATTTTCGACTCGATTGTCAATCTCGTGCTCAATAGCCACCCCGTCGTCGCAGTTGTCGGCAAAGACGAAATCATCCTCGCTGCCCATAAAAGGGCCACCTACCTCGGGTATTAATTTCTCTCTTTAATTTTATCTCTCTGTTTCCGTTTTTACAATAATCATTTCATGATTGTCAAGAAATAATAGTGGCTGCATGTGTTAGATCTTATATTTTCTGCTGATTCGCTTTTGCAGATTGGACGGGTGCTCTTTACCCTTAAATGGTAGAAATATTCTAGCCTTTGCTGGATTGATGGAACATGCTCGTCCCCTAGAAGAGAGGGTAGATATTGAAATTGCCGAGTATAGGAGACACTATGATGCTTCGCATTTGATTCCGATTAGTCCTGAGCTCGTAGCTCTTAAAGTTGCTGATGTCCAATATCAGTTATGCCATACAAAAACTGGAGGTGGATATCCCCTTTTTACTTTTATTGCGGGCTTTGATATCTTTACTGGGCAACCGGAGCTATATGCGGTAGATTTCAGAGGCAGAGTTGGAAGATTTGGTGCTTATGCCGCTGGGAGAGGCCTTGAATTGATGAATAAGTTTCTACGCAACAACTACCAAAAAGAATATTATTCTGCGAGGGAGCTTGCAATCCGTGCATTGCTCGAGGTAAATTCTCCTTCTTTTTCTCTTTTTGGGTTAAGAGTCATATACTATATTTTCTTTCTTAAACCTTTGGAACCATTACATTTTGAATTGTTTGTGATTTATATTTAGGTTGGTGAAATTACGAATGAGAATATAGAACTGCGTGTGTTAACTTGCATGCGCAATCATGACCCGTTAACTTGCTATCATCGGCCGGAGCGAGTTACTCAACATGAGATTGATTGTATTTTTGCTAATATTGAGACCAAGAAAGCAGCAGCTTCCAAGGCTCCAACCCATATAAGAGTTGTTCAGGAAGAAAGAGAAAAAACAAAGAAAGCAGCTACTGAAGTGGAGTCTCAGGTTGACGAGTTTGAGGCAGAGAAAGTAGCTTCTAAGGCTCCAACGACCCATAAAAGAGCTCTTGAGAAAGAACAACAAAAAGCAAAGAAAGTAGCTGCTAAGAAGGAGAGAAGAAGAGCAAAGAAAGCAATTGCTGAAGCTGCAACGAAGGAACCTTCGGTTGCAGAGGAACAGGTTGATGAGATTGAGATTAGGGAAGCTTCTGAGACCATCCACTTTCCTAAATTTGGTGTAATGAGTAGAGTGCTGGAGAAAATGGGAGTGGAGAAATCAGCTTCTGAGGATATTCCTTTTGGTGAATTTGTCATAATGAGGACAGAGGCATTTGATGAAATGAAGAGAGAGCTAGAGAGTTTGAGAGCGGAAAAAGCTGCAGCTACTGCTTAAGCCAAGGCCCATCGAGAGGAACCTTTTAAGCCCCTCTTGTGCAAAACCACGCAAAGGTGGCCACCGGTGGCCCCTCCTAATGTAAAGGGCATATTAGGTTAATGGGCCTCTGGCCTTGGTAGGTTAGTGGGCCTTGGGCCTTTGAGTTGTAACCCAACCCTACATATTAGAGAGAGATTTTAACCCTACCCCTTAATGTGACTAGATGTTGAGGGCTATATTTTTTGCCCACATTCAATTCAAGCTAAGGAAGGGCCAAGCTCTAGTTCTGCCATGACCCTAATTCAATGAATCAACAAAGGCACCCCACCATGCCACTAGTGATGAGCGTAGCTAATCCAGAATTGATACATGTTATAGCTGAAAGGTTGTGCTAAAGTTTTCAACCCGAACGCTGTCATTGAAGCCGACAATCCAATGGAGTGATTAATCACTTATTAAAACTCATAAACATACTTGTCAGCCTCAAACCTCATGGACCAAAAATGCATTTATTTTTAGTATCTTTATAAGAAACATACTTCTGTGCTCCTAAAGTAACTTACATTTTTTACAACTCCTTATAGATTGGAGAACAGTTTCATCACAAATCATTTTCCCATATAGAAAATACCTTCATGGAACTCATTATCCTAGCATAAATACCCTTGTTCTGCAAATCTATTCTCAATTTTTCTTAAAAAAAAAAAAAAGTTGTGTAGCACAAGGGAGAGATAAAAAGAAGAGGGGAAAAGAAAGAGAGAACTACAAGACACAAATCTCAACTATATCTAGATAAAAGCGTAATCTGAGAAAGATCCAATATTCAACACAGCAGCCTCCCCAAAACATTCAATTCCGGAATTTTCTTAAAGAACATTCGACTGTACAGCCATTACATAACACTTAACATCCCTGTATGGTGTGGTGGAATTATGCCAATTTCACCACATAAGGTGCAGTCCTCCCAAGAAAGATTGAGAGTTATTCTTCAGAATTAAGCAAGACCAAACTGCTTCTCTGGAGGATATCCAAGCAGAAATATGGACTCTTGATACCCTGGAAACCCCCTCCCCCTTAAAAGAGACAAAGAAACAAAAATAAGGTCTTAACAACTGCAATAAAGACTTTCACGATGTACTTGCAATGTCTTCACAATCTTCACCACCTTCAAAGGCTTTTGGCTGGTCAGCACTAGCTTGCTTCTCTGGAGTCAAGACACGGCCAGTCATCGGATCAACAAGACATGTGTCACGTGGTCCACCTTTACGTCCCATTGCCATCATGGGTGGTGGCGGCAGTAACCCTGCTCTGAAAAGAATGCGCTGCACAGGTTCCGAGGCTTGTGCACCAACAGATAGCCAATATCTGCTGATAGTGAAGATGAAATTAGTAAGTCTCGTTCAACTGAAAAGTAATTAGAAACTTCATACAAATAGAAAGGTTTTATCTATTCTCTCAGTAGTAAAAAGCCAAACATCCTGTTACCTTAACCTACTTCGACCATTCTACCTCTATCTCCACTCTATCTTCTTATAAACCACTATAAACCTATCAGAAATAATTTAATAGGCATGAAACAACCCCCCTCCCTCCAAAAAAAATAAAATAAAATAAAATTCTAAGGGTGTGTACTTCACGGTGTACACATTTCTTCCTCCTTGACACTCTAAACTCTAGGCACTTGAATTACTACATAACCACATCCGCACCCATAAGCTTGCCTCATTCTAGTTCTGGAATGGATATAAAACTCAAAATATTAACCTTACCACTGTAACATCCCCTCCAGAATCTGTCCTCTATACTCAAAACGAGGAACATGAAAGCAAACAAATAATCCACTTCTAAAGCAATAGATCAATAACATCTATACATTTATATATAGAGGGAGATGCAATTATCCAGTTCTAATCTGGAACTACCTCCAATTGGAGGGGGGAGCTATAAACAATTGATTTTAAATAACAAATAGAAGATTCTAAATCTGACTAACAATTAAGTCCCAATGTTAATTTTTGCAGCGAATTCAAAACATATCAGTTGAAAGTAAAAGGACCTATAAATAGAAGAAAGTACTTACTTCACTCTTTCAAAATTAAGACCCATTCGTTTGCCACCGTCTTGGCCTACATACAAATTCATACATATTGCAAACAGTTAGTAAATCACAAATCATCAATCCTCCCTTTGGTTGCTAAGGATAAGGAAGAAAAGAAATGAAAGCTCAATCAAATTAGTCAAATTTTTCTTTGCAAAGATATCAATGGTTTATCATTCAAAACTATAATTTCTTTTCCAGCTTGCAACCCCACCCACAAAAGATAGAATCCAATTTATCCTTCTTCTTATCTTTCCTAGTTCCCAAACACTGAAAACTCAAACTCACTAAGCCCAAAATCCATACTACGCTCACATTTCAATTCCTTATCTTTTCGCAACCAAATGCAGCAAAAACCAGGTGAGGTTCCAACCAGGAAGAAAACAAATACAAGAAAAGCTAGCACTTTCGAAAGCAAAATGAAACAATTTAGAACTGGAACAAATGTCCGAGCAGGAAAACCTGGTAAGGGATTGTAGTGTCCCAAGACTTCGAGGTGTTTGCCGTCGCGAGGAGATCTACTATTGGCGGCCATGACACGGTAAAACGGCTTGTTTCGGCATCCAAACCTTGACAATCGGATCCTCACCACCATTTTCTCTGGCCTCTGTTTCCTTTGATCGACCTAAACAATCACAAACAAGTGTAATTCCAAATGGAAAGAGCGTAAGGTAACGATCAAGAACGGACCGAGTGGAGCGATTCAAATCAGTGGTCTATTTCTAGGCTTTAAGATGACAAGTTGTTCGAGTTCTGAAGGGTTTTGGGCAGTGGCAGAGCCAGGAATTTACACAAGTAGGGGCAGAAATAAAATGATTTTTTTTTAAAAAAAAAATTTTTATCATAGCATTTTATTTTATTTTTTTTAAAAAATGTATTAATTATTTTTGACTTGCCTAGATGCTGTCTAAAATTTTTCGAAAATCTGAAAAATATATTTATCTATTCGTTTTAATACTTATCACTCTAATGATATTATAATAAAATTACTAGCATCTTCCAATAGATATTAATATAATAAAACAACAAATATATAAATAGGATGTGGCAAAAGGTAGGTTTTCCACCTCACATAAGAGAACAAATGGCCTTGATCTAGGCCCAAAGGCTCGGTGGTGTCTCGATGCTTTTCTTTAGTTTTCTTTGGTTTTTTTTTTTTCCGGTGGGTATGGTTTTCTTGGTTTTAGGATGATTAAATCAAAAATGGTTAACTTTCCCTATAGGTTTTAGTTTTGAGGCATTAGAACGAAGTTTTATGGCATTAGAATCGATTTTGAGGCTTTAGAATCGATTTTGAGGTTAGTTTGAGTTTTTCGGTGTCTTCAGGTTGGTTTGGCGGAAATGAAGAATTCGGGAGATGGTTTGGCGGAAGTGGTGGAGTCATATTGGTCGGTGGAGTGAATAAGTCTGTGCAGTGCCGAAGAGGTGAGGGAGGAAGAAGAAGAAAAAGAAGAAAAAAACCGGGGAAGAAGCGTGCGTATGAGGAGAAGAAGAAGAAGAAAAAAGAAAAAAAAAACAAGGGAAGAAGCTGAGTGAGGGGTGAGGAGAAGAAGAAAAAAGAAAAGAAAAAATGGGAAGAAGAAGAACCAACGATGCTTTGGGTTTGGGAGAAACAAAAGAAGAAAGGTGGGTTGGGTAATAATATTGTGTAGTTGTTTTATCTTGTAAACTTAAGTTTGGTAAGATCGGGTTAGGTGTCAATTTTTTATTGGTGGCAAAAACCCCAGTTTTTTGCTACAATGACAAGTGACTCTCATAAATAAAAAGAACAAATAACATACATGAAATTGACAATAATCCATTAAAACTAGTTGATGCTTTGCAAAATCCCAAAGTATATATATATATATAAAATATCTTAAAATGTGAATATTTTTTTAATATTTGAAATTAAAAAAAAAATTGAAAATTTGTTTTAAAAAAACTTAAGTAGTGCATTAGCACCTGTGTGCTTTCACATGTACCCGTTGGTTTTGCATACGTTATGCATAGACTTGGGAGCCTTAATTTTCTAATGTGTAGGCCTCTCCTATGCAGTTTCCAACAAGTATATACTATTATAGTCACACCAAGTAGGATAACCACAATTAGTCTATTCGTCCTACCTTATTTAATTAGAAAAAAGAGGAAAAAAGAAGTTATCATTGATTATAACACAATTAAATTTTAAATGGTTCTCATCACCAACATTTCCCATAACAATTTTGTTAAAATAAATGTTATCAAATTTAGAAATTATATTTTATTTGACAATGATTTAATAATGCATAAAAGGCCCTTACTCCTTATTGCTCTTTTGAGTTTGGATATGTGGTTTAACATTTTATAGGGACTAGATTTAAAAATATAATTTTATTTTTGGTCTGTGAGCTCTTATTTTGCCTTTAAGATTGTCCGTTCATTTTTCCTTTCGGATCCTCCCATATATTATAATCACTTTTCTTATTTGATCAGAAAAATAAAATAAAATAAAATAACAGGCCCAAATAAAATCCTTCGATCTTATAATTTTACTCAAAACTCTTATAATTTTAGAACCCAAATTAGCTTTCTTGGTTCTCCAACGCTCACAGGAATAATGGCCACTTTGTACGTCGAACCGACTTCGTAAGTTCAATTGATTTTCTGTTGTTTTGTGGATTGTTTCTAATCATGGTTTATAGCAAAAGTGTTCAATTTGGGTTGTTTGGAGCTATTTTTGATCTGGGCGTTTCTCAATTTTGTTTGGGTTACGATCAATTTGAAGACTTTTCATGTTACGTATATGCTAATTAGCTTTTCGAGCTTCTGGATTTGCTAGTTTAGTACCGTTCTCTGATTTTTATGCTTTCTTGAACCTGTTTCTGGGTTTACTGTTTTCAGGTTGGTTTTTTATATTTGATGTGTAATTCATATTTTAAAGGGTAATTTGATTTCTGGGGTTTGATAGTGTGGTGTAAATGCTGGGTTCTGTGTGTTAATGCTGACGAGTAATTCTTCAACATGATTAATGTCTCATAGAAATGGAGTCGAATAAGTTGTGCAGTGATAACAGATCGGGTTGGTTGCTTAAAACCTGAAGGAAGAGAAAGCTAAAGATATACTGAGAACTTATATGTGTAATATCTCATATATTTTCCATAAATCACAAATAGGGGTGTTGCTTATTGATTTCCTTGTGTATAATCGATATTTTTTCCTAGGCCCAGCTTGAGAAATTGTTCAGCGACAATTATTGATCAGTTTTTATCCATCAACTATAGAAACAAATGAATCGTAGCTTTGTAGAATAAATATAATGTTTGAGAGCGTATTTCCAAAAAAATTATGGCTGGAAAAGGCAGAAAAATTCATATTTTCACTTTTTAAACCACACAAAGTGGTGCGTTTTTTATTGTAAAGGTAGAACCGTAACTTTATCAAATGTTTAACTACATTTTCATTTGCATTTGATAAAAACGCTTGTTCTTTCTTCACTTTGTTCTTAATTTATGTGCATTTTCATTTGCATTTCACCTAAGATTTAAAGAATTGGAACGTGCCGTAAAAGATAAGTCATTCATGGCTATATGAATTAGTTACAAATTAGTTTATAGTTAATTTCTATCATTTTAATTACCCATTAAACTGGCTTGCAGGGTTGCTCAAAATGCCTAAAAACCCAAACCACCGGACTAGATCCGATCAAAACCGACCTACTTTCCCATGCTAAAAGCTCCGTCGTCACAAGATTAACAAGACCAATGGGCTATTATGATTACAATGAAGCCCTCTTAATTTGAGTGAGATAACAACCATTGGATCTACTTCCTTGGGGGTGTCATTGTCAAGGCGACGATTCTGGCCGGAAACCTACTGCACCACCACTTGCATTGGGTTCATTCCACTCCAAGGCAAGCTCCATGTAATGACTCGCCAAAGCTATAGACATCACACCTGAAGAATATTATCCAACACAAGATATAATAACGTGATCCTACAGCTTCAGGATGTAAACGGTGGTAAAATTCACAAGTTGTACGTTGCAATGCCATAGCTGAAAGATCGATTATAGGATCTTTCATCGCCATATTATTAGCAGGGCATTCTAGGCATATTCCAAGACCAGAAGAGAGAAAGTATTTGGTGATGATTCAACAGATACTCTCCTATCCCCTAACCTTCTTATGTATTTGATGCGTTAACATGACTGTGAAGCTCTGATCCTATTTAGAATGGAACTGAAATGATCTCAAGTACTATCTTTCCCACCTTGACTCTTCAGGATCGACTAACACAACTCCAACAAGGCATCAGGTTAAACAAGCCATGCAACAATGGGGTTAGCACATAAACCATTTTTAAATTCAAACTAAAAGATTTTGAACTCAAAATGATTCAGTCCCTTAGGCAGGCAGACCAATATGTTAAATCATCATTGTAATGAAAGTTTAAGCTTGATAGGAACTAGTGAATTTTATAATTAAATTTAACCTGCTAATACTTTCCCATAATAAGTGAGGCCTAATACGAAAAATACTTTGGCATGGAATTAAGGTTCGAACGGAATATCTTTATTAAACAAACATAAATCCAGTCAAAGTAAACAAAAAATTTGTGAGTTATAGGTGAGCCTAACTCCAAACGATCAAGAGATAATCAACTATAGATATTGATTATGTGAGCAGCAAGATAGTAAGGCAAGTAACAAACAATAAAAGTACGAATCGCCACCAAAACGACACTGAAATAAAGGGGGTATCCAGCCACTCTTTTTTTTTTTTCTCTGATTTTGGTTTGACTTGGGAACATTTTGGAATTTGTTAAAATGAATGGAGACAATTTTAGAAATTTAAGACAAAAAAATACATGTACCTAGCACGTGACTAATTTTTAGTCAAATTGGATAGAAATGGTTAACGGATAGGCCACATTAAAAAATTTTGAAACTTTGGCATTGAAATTTTTAAAACATTAGAGGTTAAATTAAAATGGCCTGAAACTTTAGGGGATAAAGTGTAATTTTCTCATATATAAAACATATAATTTAAGTTTTAAACAGAGGGAAATGTTGGATATGGTTGTAGATGGATTAGCTCTCTTTTCTTGAATGTGTGGTTAACCATAGTTTACTTGTTAATTTATATAATCTTTTATCGAGTTTTTTTTTGGTTAATTTATATAATTGGTAATAATAGATTGACAACCACTTAAATTTAATTGTGTTATAATCAAATACATCTTGCCACGCCTAAGATCAAGTTAAACTGCAACATGTAATCTAGTACAACAAAGGTATTAGGCATGCATTAGATCAGCAACATCGTCCAACGGGGCCATCTTGGCAGCTTCAACAGCTTGCTTTCTCTCCTCTTAATTTCTCTAGCTCTCTCGTTACACCAAAAAGCGAAATAATTGTATGTGTCCGAGCCTCAGAAGCTGCTTTCTCTTCCCCATTCTCTATCTCATCAGCCTGCGGTTACAGCAACATCAACCAAAGGTTCGTCCGGAGTGGCCTTCTTTGCAGCTTCAACTGCTTTATCCCCTCTCAATTTCTCTAGCTGACTCCTCATTTCAACAAATAGCTCTCTCTCCATTACAACAAATTTACCAAAAGGAAAAGCCTCACGAGTTGCTCTCTCTTCCCTAATCTCAATCTCATCAACTTGAGCCTCTGGAAGGGCCATTTGATCAGCAACAGCAACATCAACCAAATGTTCGTCTTGAGGAGCCTTCTTTGCAGCTTCTTTCTCTTCCCACATCTCAATCTCATCAACCTGAGTTTCCTCTGAAAGGGCCATTTGATCAGCAACAGCAACAGCAACATGAACCATAGGTTTGTCAGGAGGAGCCTTCTTCTTTGCAGCTTCAGCAGCTGCTTTCTTCACTCTCTTTTTATGCATATATCTCCACCTTCTATCAAGTTTACGATAGGAAATCTTTTCCCAAATCTCAATCTCATCAACCTGAGGTTCCTCTGGAATGTCCTTTTTATCGGGAACAGTAACATCAATCAAAAGTTTGTCCGAAAGGGCATTCCTTGCAGCTTGAGCAGCTGCTTTCTTCGCTTTTCTTCTCTCCTTCTTAGCGGCTGCTTTCTCTGCTTTTCGTCTCTCCTTAGCAGCTGCCTTTTCTGCATTTTTTTGTTCTCTCTTAACACCCCTTGCTTTGATGGTCTTAATTTCAGCACAAAGAGCATCAATTATTTCTTGGTCAAGTAGCCACGGCCTATTTGACTCAGTATCAATCATAGTAACCACTATATTCTTTTTCTTAATTTCACCAACCTAAATATAAAACACAAACAATTCAAAATGTAATGGTTCCAAAGGTTAAAAAAAAAGAAAAGCTAGTATTTTTTTGTTTTTTGATAAGTCAATGTATTATATACCAAAAAAAGCGCAAAGCGCCTAAGTGCACAAGAGCGCGCCTCAAGCATACATAAGAAACCCAAACCAACAAACCAATGAAAGCGCAAGCACGCCTCTAAGTATACAAAAAGTATACAAAGGAACAAAAAGCTAGTATTGAACACGCTCTCATACCAATATACTTAGCATGGACTATAGGTGAAAAGTGAGTCACTCAAGACATCAAAACAATAAATGCCATGGGAATGCACTAGATAACATGCAGTTTAACTTGATTTTAGGCATGCCAAATCACCATTTGATTTATGGTGCTTGTCCGTGACCAATTGTACCATTCTAACATAATTCAGAGTAGGCGGTTCTTATTCTATTACCAATCATATCAGTTCAGCAGTTAAATTTACAATTTTGAACATTAATTTTGAAGAGCTCAAATCTCCTTTCCCACAAGCACGACCCAACAATTTAACAACTATACATAAGATGATGGCTTATAATGAAGTACACATCCCCTTAAGAACCATACATGATTGTTGTGCTAGGTGTATTAAAGGTAGAACTAGCAAAACCAAAATCACTTGAATGCGAACTAAAGAGTAATGCTACATACACTCTCACTCCCACCCTTATTGACGAGGCCTTTAAGGAAGCGTGGGTGTGGAAGTGAGAGAGTGGAAGTGAATGTAACATTACACTAGACCTATATGACTCTTACCCCAAAAAGATTAAAAAAAAAAAGAGAAAGAGAAATTTACCTCGAGCAATGCAGTCATTGCAAGCGCCAACGCTTCTGCCACAGAAAATTCTTCTCTGTAGTTCTTGCGTAGAAACTCATTCATCAAGTCAAGGTCTCTCCCAATCGCATAAGCCCCAAATTTTCCGACCCTCCCTCCTGGATCTGTCGCAAATAGTCCCGGTTGCCGAGTATAGGGATCAAAGCCTACAATAAGAGTGAAAAGGGCATATGGAATTCGATGGAATTTGCATGTTAGTTTTTGGGCATTGGCAACTTTAAGAGCTACGTACTCGGGACTCATCGGAGTCGGAAAACCACAGATACGCTGATGCTCTTCAATTTCAACCTGTACCCTCCATGCTAGTGAAAAGGAATCTTCCTCCTCCCCAGCAAAGGCTAGCATAGCTGGTGTCCTTTCCAAATTTGTCAATCTGCAAAACAGAATCAGCAGAAAAATATAACACATAAAAAGATCAAGAAAAAGATTGTACCACAATGATTAAAATCACGATGATAGAGAAAACCCTAGGCCTAGCTAGCAGATCAAAAAACCATGAAATGATTCTTGTAGAAACAGAAACAGAGATCGTTGATACCCGGGGCCCTCGATGGATTTCTTCTCGAAAGCGACGACGATTACGTTTTTGCCGACGACTGCGACGATGGGGTTGCTTTGGAGAACGGTTTCGACACAAGATTGGGAAACGTTCTTACGTTCCCTCCAATCTGAGCTTAATTTTGGATATGCCTTCCATGCACTAGAAAACATAGATTTATCTCTCCTGAATCCAAACTCCAACAATTCCTTGGGTGAGTATCTTCGGGATTTATCACGACATAACTGGGTATTTGCTAACTCTAGCTTATCGAACGTCACCTTTGCCCTGGCCATGAAGAAGATCAAACCCTAACAGAACCCTACCAGTTTTAATGCCGTCAAATTTTAAGGATGACCTACTGCCGTTTTGGGGTTCAAATCCCTTGAAAGATCTCATCCTTCCAACCAAATTATAGTACCGCAGATTGCGGTAGTTTAGAAAGCCCCTTGCAACCACCGCCAGAGTTATGGTAAAGATCAATTTTAAATTAAGTTTCCTGCTTAATTTGTTTTTAAAAAATGCATTAATATTATTTGATTTTTCAACATTATGAAATAAATAAGACTTAAAAAATCGACAACAATAAATAAAGAAATCAAATCATAATCAAATATTCAACCTTAAAATCATATAAGAAAAATAAATAAACAAATAAATGGAATGTTTCTAAAATATTTTATTGAATTACACAACTCCTCTCTATATCCCTCTTCAAGGCTTATTCTAAATTGAATTATTCTCTTCTTCTCCATAAATTCGTTATTTGCAAGCTACTCAGTCTTTAAGTTATTAAAATCATTCCATAGTTGATCAACCATTAAAAAATAATAATAATAATAATAATAATAAATGTTAGTCACCAAAAATTCAATTAATCACTTTCATTATTATTTTTTATTTGAATTTTGAAAATATTTTACAATTAAGAACAAAAAAACATTTTTGGTTTTTTATTTAATTTTAAGAAACAAAAATAGGGCTAAAGCTCCAGTTCTACTGTTCTAGGGCTAAACCCCAGAAAAAACTTCACGTGATTTTTTCTTATTTTTATAATTATACCTTTAAATTCTTTAAAAATGTCAATTTAGTATATCCGGAGTTCTGAGAAATTTCTCCAATAATTATTTAGATAGATGTATATCCATATATATAGCATATTTATATAGGATTTAACGTGACAAGATTGAGTCTTTAATTAAGGCAATATATTATATTTTATAGTGCGATTGAAATTACGATTTTATAAAAATAATTTACGCTTTTAAAATATATCAAAAAATATAATGTGTTTAGATTACGATTTAAAAAACAATTATTCTAAAATCCAAAACAAATCTGCGATTTCATAAGCAAGGTTGAGGGTGCCTTTCTCTGCCATTGATCCCCGCCCCCTTGCCACCATCCCACATAAACCCTAACAGCTTCCGCATGGCCGGGGCCGGAAAGAGGTTGGCGTTGGATAAGCTAGACGAAGCAGAGAGCCCGATTCTTCGCGATATACCCAAAACATACTCAGAGGATAGACAAGAGGAATTGAAATCTTTGAGGGTTTTGCTCAGGAAAGAGAAATATGTAGTATCGTCGTTATGGAAGAAATTTCCAAAATTAAGCTCGGATTGGAGTGAACGTAACTCCGAACCCAATCTTCCTATTTTCGACTCGATTGTCAATCTCGTGCTCAATAGCCACCCCGTCGTCGCAGTTGTCGGCAAAGACGAAATCATCCTCGCTGCCCATAAAAGGGCCACCTACCTCGGGTATTAATTTCTCTCTTTAATTTTATCTCTCTGTTTCCGTTTTTACAATAATCATTTCATGATTGTCAAGAAATAATAGTGGCTGCATGTGTTTGATCTTATATTTTCTGCTGATTCGCTTTTGCAGATTGGAAGGGTGCTCTTTACCCATAAATGGTAGAAATATTCTAGCCTTTGCTGGATTGATGGAACATGCTCGTCCCCTAGAAGAGAGGGTAGATATTGAAATTGCCGAGTATAGGAGACACTATGATGCTTCGCATTTGATTCCGATTAGTCCTGAGCTCGTAGCTCTTAAAGTTGCTGATGTCCAATATCAGTTATGCCATACAAAAACTGGAGGTGGATATCCCCTTTTTACTTTTATTGCGGGCTTTGATATCTTTACTGGGCAACCGGAGCTATATGCGGTAGATTTCAGAGGCAGAGTTGGAAGATTTGGTGCTTATGCCGCTGGGAGAGGCCTTGAATTGATGAATAAGTTTCTACGCAACAACTACCAAAAAGAATATTATTCTGCGAGGGAGCTTGCAATCCGTGCATTGCTCGAGGTAAATTCTCCTTCTTTTTCTCTTTTTGGGTTAAGAGTCATATACTATATTTTCTTTCTTAAACCTTTGGAACCATTACATTTTGAATTGTTTGTGATTTATATTTAGGTTGGTGAAATTACGAATGAGAATATAGAACTGCGTGTGTTAACTTGCATGCGCAATCATGACCCGTTAACTTGCTATCATCGGCCGGAGCGAGTTACTCAACATGAGATTGATTGTATTTTTGCTAATATTGAGACCAAGAAAGCAGCAGCTTCCAAGGCTCCAACCCATATAAGAGTTGTTCAGGAAGAAAGAGAAAAAACAAAGAAAGCAGCTACTGAAGTGGAGTCTCAGGTTGACGAGTTTGAGGCAGAGAAAGTAGCTTCTAAGGCTCCAACGACCCATAAAAGAGCTCTTGAGAAAGAACAACAAAAAGCAAAGAAAGTAGCTGCTAAGAAGGAGAGAAGAAGAGCAAAGAAAGCAATTGCTGAAGCTGCAACGAAGGAACCTTCGGTTGCAGAGGAACAGGTTGATGAGATTGAGATTAGGGAAGCTTCTGAGACCATCCACTTTCCTAAATTTGGTGTAATGAGTAGAGTGCTGGAGAAAATGGGAGTGGAGAAATCAGCTTCTGAGGATATTCCTTTTGGTGAATTTGTCATAATGAGGACAGAGGCATTTGATGAAATGAAGAGAGAGCTAGAGAATTTGAGAGCGGAAAAAGCTGCAGCTACTGCTTAAGCCAAGGCCCATCGAGAGGAACCTTTTAAGCCCCTCTTGTGCAAAACCACGAAAAGGTGGCCACCGGTGGCCCCTCCTAATGTAAAGGGCATATTAGGTTAATGGGCCTTTGGCCTTGGTAGGTTAGTGGGCCTTGGGCCTTTGAGTTGTAACCGAACCCTACATATTAGAGAGAGATTTTAACCCTACCACTTAATCTAGGAGTGGTTCAACCACCATTGAAAGAGGTTTTAATGTGACTAGATGTTGAGGGCTATTTTTTTTGCCCACATTCAATTCAAGCCAAGGAAGGGCCAAGCTCTAGTTATGCCATGACCCTAATTCAATGAATCAACGAAGGCACCCCACCATGCCACTAGTGATGAGCGTAGCTAATCCAGAATTGATACATGTTATAGCTGAAAGGTTGTGCTAAAGTTTTCAACCCGAACGCTGTCATTGAAGCCGACAATCCAATGGAGTGATTAATCACTTATTAAAACTCATAAACATACTTGTCAGCCTCAAACCTCATGGACCAAAAATGCATTTATTTTTAGTATCTTTATAAGAAACATACTTCTGTGCTCCTAAAGTAACTTACATTTTTTACAACTCCTTATAGATTGGAGAACAGTTTCATCACTCCTACATTCAGAGAATCACAAATCATTTTCCCATATAGAAAATACCTTCATGGAACTCATTATCCTAGCATAAATACCCTTGTTCTGCAAATCTATTCTCAATTTTTTTTTTTAAAAAAAAAAAGTTGTGTAGCACAAGGGAGAGATAAAAAGAAGAGGGGAAAAGAAAGAGAGAACTACAAGACACAAATCTCAACTATATCTAGATAAAAGCATAATCTGAGAAAGATCCAATATTCAACACAGCAGCCTCCCCAAAACATTCAATTCCGGAATTTTCTTAAAGAACATTCGACTGTACAGCCATTACATAACACTTAACATCCCTGTATGGTGTGGTGGAATTTAGTGCCAATTTCACCACATAAGGTGCTATCCTCCCAAGAAAGATTGAGAGTTATTCTTCAGAATTAAGCAAGACCAAACTGCTTCTCTGGAGGATATCCAAGCAGAAATATGGACTCTTGATACCCCGGAAACCCCCCTCCCCCTAAAAAGAGACAAAGAAACAAAAATAAGGTCTTAACAACTGCAATAAAGACTTTCACGATGTACTTGCAATGTCTTCACAATCTTCACCACCTTCAAAGGTTTTTGGCTGGTCAGCACTAGCTTGCTTCTCTGGAGTCAAGACACGGCCAGTCATCGGATCAACAAGACGTGTGTCACGTGGTCCACCTTTACGTCCCATTGCCATCATGGGTGGTGGCGGCAGTAACCCTGCTCTGAAAAGAATGCGCTGCACAGGTTCCGAGGCTTGTGCACCAACAGATAGCCAATATCTGCTGATAGTGAAGATGAAATTAGTAAGTCTCGTTCAACTGAAAAGTAAAGATAAGGGCAAAGAATTAGAAACTTCATACAAATAGAAAGGTTTTATCTATTCTCTCAGTAGTAAAAAGCCAAACATCCTGTTACCTTAACCTACTTCGACCATTCTACCTCTATCTCCACTCTATCTTCTTATAAACCACTATAAACCTATCAGAAATAATTTAATAGGCATGAAACAACCCCCCTCCCTCAAAAAAAAAAAAAAAAATTCTAAGGGTGTGTACTTCACGGTGTACACATTTCTTCCCCTCCTTGACACTCTAAACTCTAGGCACTTGAATTACTACATAGCCACATCCGCACCCATAAGCTTGCCTCATTCTAGTTCTGGAATGGATATAAAACTCAAAATATTAACCTTACCACTGTAACATCCCCTCCAGAATCTGTCCTCTATACTCAAAACGAGGAACATGAAAGCAAACAAATAATCCACTTCTAAAGCAATAGATCAATAACATCTATACATTTATATATAGAGGGAGATGCAATTATCCAGTTCTAATCTGGAACTACCTCCAATTGGAGGGGGGGAGCTATAAACAATTGATTTTAAATAACAAATAGAAGATTCTAAATCTGACTAACAATTAAGTCCCAATGTTAATTTTTGCAGCGAATTCAAAACATATCAGTTGAAAGTAAAAGGACCTATAAATAGAAGAAAAGTACTTACTTCACTCTTTCAAAATTAAGACCCATTCGTTTGCCACCATCTTGGCCTACACAAATTCATACATATTGCAAACAGTTAGTAAATCACAAATCATCAATCCTCCTTTGGTTGCTAAGGATAAGGAAGAAAAGAAATGAAAGCTCAATCAAATTAGTCAAATTTTTCTTTGCTTGCAAGATATCAATGGTTTATCATTCAAAACTATAATTTCTTTTCCAGCTTGCAACCCCACCCACAAAAAATAGAATCCAATTTATCCTTCTTATCTTTTCCTAGTTCCCAAACACTGAAAACTCAAACTCACTAAGCCCAAAATCCATACTACGCTCACATTTCAATTCCTTATCTTTTCTCATATTTTCTCAGCAACCAAATGCAGAAAAAACCAGGTGAGGTTCCAACCAGGAAGAAAACAAATACAAGAAAAAGCTAGCACTTTCGAAAGCAAAATGAAACAATTTAGGAACTGGAACAAATGTCCGAGCAGGAAAACCTGGTAAGGGATTGTAGTATCCCAAGACTTCGAGGTGTTTGCCGTCGCGAGGAGATCTACTATTGGCGGCCATGACACGGTAAAACGGCTTGTTTCGGCATCCAAACCTTGACAATCGGATCCTCACCACCATTTTCTATGGCCTCTGTTTCCTTTGATCGACCTAAACAATCACAAACAAGTGTAATTCCAAAATGGAAAAGAGCGTAAGGTAACGATCAAGAACGGACCGAGTGGAGCGATTCAAATCAGTGGTCTATTTCTAGGCTTTAAGATGACAAGTTGTTCGAGTTCTGAAGGGTTTTGGGCAGTGGCAGAGCCAGGAATTTACTCAAGTAGGGGCAGAAATAAAATGATTTTTTTTTTTTTAATTTTTATCATAGCATTTTATTTTATTTTTTTAAAAAAATGTATTAATTGTTTTTTTTTTTGATAAAATATATTAATTATTTTTGACTTGCCCAGATGGCAGATACTGTCTAAGATTTTTCAAAAATCTGAAAAATATATTTATCTATTCGTTTTAATACTTATCACTCTAATGATATTATAATAAAATTATTAGCATATTCCAATAGATATTAATATAATAAAACAACAAATATATAAATAAAGAGAATAACTTCAATTCGGATGTGGCAAAAAGGTAGGTTTTCTGCCCACCACTCACATGCTGCCACCTCACATAAGAGAACAAAATGCAAAATAAAATTGTACACCCTACCGCATGAGACCACGACACGGAAGAGAGAAAAGAGTCTCACGATGCAGCAAAGAAAGAAAAGAGAAAGGAGGAGAAGGAAGAAAGCTGAGACCCACAATGCAGAGCCGATCGGCCTTGATCTGGGCCACCGAAGGATCGGTGGTCTCACGGCTTTTCTTTCTTTGGTTTTTTTTTTTTTTTCCGGTGGGTATGGTTTTTTCTTGGTTTTTAGGATGATTAAATCAAAAAAGGGTTAACTTTCCCCTATAGGTTTTAGTTTTGAGGCATTAGAAACGAGTTTTATGGCATTAGAATCGATTTTTGAGGTTAGGTTTCGAGTTTTTCGGTGTTTTCCGGTTTGATTTGGCCGGAAATGAAGAATTCGCCGGAGATGGTTTTGGCCGAAAATGGTGCGTCACATGGTCGTCGAGTCAGGGTGTCTTGGGAGGAGAGAGGAGGAGAAGAAGAAAAAAACCAGGGGAAGAAGTGTGCGTGAGGAGTGAGGGAGAAGAAGAAGATAAAAAAAAAAAAAAAAAACAAGGGGAAGAAGCGTGCTTGAGGGGTGAGGGAGAAGAAGAAAAAAAGAAAAGAAAAAAACCAGGGGAAGAAGAAGAACCAACGATGCTGGGTTTGGGAGAAACAAAAGAAGAAAGGTGGGTTGGGTAATAATATTGTGTAGTTGCTTTTATCTTCTAAACTTAAGTTTGGTAAGATCGGGTTAGGTGTCAATTTTTTATTGGTGGCAAAAACCCCCTGGTTTTTGCCACAACCGGACAGCAGCAGCTCTCATAAATAAAAAGAACAAATAACATACATATAACATACATGAGATTGACAATAATCAATTAAAACTAGTTGATGCTTTGCAAAATCCCAAAGTGTATATATATAAAATATCTTAAAATGTGAATATTTTTTTAATATTTAAAATTAAAAAAAATTTGAAAATTTTGTTTTAAAAAAACTTAAGTAGTGCACCAGCACATGCGTGCTTTCACATGTATCCGCTGGTTTTTGGACCTAACAGGTTATGACTCAGTCAGACTTAAGGGAGCCCTTGCAATTTCTAATGTGTAGGCCTCTCTTATGCAGTTTCCAACAAGTATGTACTATTATAGTCACACCAAGTAGGATAACCACAATTAGTCTATTCGGCCTACCTTATTTAATTAGAAAAAAAAAAGAGGAAAAAAAGAAGTTATCATTGATTATAACACAATTAAATTTTAAGTGGTTCTCATCACCAACATTTCCCATAACAATTTTGTTAAAATAAATGTTATCAAATTTAGAAATTATATTTTTATTTGACAATGATTTAATAATGCATAAAAGGCCCTTACTCCTTATTGCTCTTTTGAGTTTGGATATGTGGTTTAACATTTTATAGGGACTAGATTTAAAAATATAATTTTATTTTTGGTCTGTGAGCTCTTATTTTGCCTTTAAGATTGTCCGCTCATTTTTCCTTTCGGATCCTCCCATATATTATATAATCACTTTTCTTATTTGATTAGAAAAATAAAATAAAATAAAATAACAGGCCCAAATAAAATCCCTTCGATCTTATAATTTTACTCAAAACTCTTATAATTTTTAGAACCCAAATTAGCTTTCTTGGTTCTCCAACGCTCACAGGAATACACCGGCCACTTTGTACGTCGAACCGACTTCGTAAGTTCAATTGATTTTCTGTTGTTTTGTGGATTGTTTCTAATCATGGTTTATAGCAAAAAGTGTTCAATTTTGGGTTGTTTGGAGCTATTTTTGATCTGGGCGTTTCTCAATTTTGTTTGGTTACGATCAATTTGAAGACTTTTCATGTTACGTATATGCTAATTAGCTTTTCGAGCTTCTGGATTTGCTAGTTTAGTACCGTTCTCTGATTTTTTATGCGGATTTCTTGAACCTGTTTCTGGGGTTTACTGTTTTCAGGTTGGTTTTTTTATATTTGATGTGTAATTCATATTTTAAAGGGTAATTTGATTTCTGGGGTTTGATAGTGTGGTGTAAATGCTGGGTTCTGTGTGTTAATGCTGACGAGTAATTCTTCAACATGATTAATGTCTCATGGAAATGGAGTCGAATAAGTTGTGCAGTGATAACAGATCGGGTTGGTTGCTTAAAACCTGAAGGAAGAGAAAGCTAAAGACATACTGAGAACTTATATGTGTCTTTTTTTTATATTTTCTTAAGAAAAAAGAAAAAAAAGATGCAACATCATCTGTGGTGCGGTGATTTAATCATCCTCTGAAAGAAAAACATAGAATGATTAGAATTGAAAATTTTGGTGGGGAGGATGTGAAGGATTTGGCTACTTTGTTAGGCTCCAAAGAAGAGTCTAAGAAGCTAAGGTCATTATTCGCATTATATCTTACTTGGATAATCTAATGATTTACAATTTTTATGTAACAAACACACAACTGGATGCGGAAATGTTATTCATATACTTTATTCATAGCCTAGAGTCAGTTATGTTGCTGCTATTGTTTAGAGGTAAAGTGATGCCAGATGTTGCCCAATTGGTCCACACTATGCAGTATTGGTTCCAACAGGGTTCATTTTAAGAATGGATAATATTCTAATAACTCTTAAATCACAAAAAATTTGAGTCTACGAGATTTTCCTAAATTTCTTTTGCTTCTTTTGAAAAATTGAAAAGAGGATTAGATAAGAGAAATCCATTTGAATATAATTCTAAAACAGCATGGTTTTGTTTATGCATACGTATGCACTGATAATTGTCTTGGTTGGGTTATATCAATGGACGAGTTAACATTTTTGACATATGAGGAAAGATAAATTTTCTACAAGTAATTGTTTTATGTTATTTACTTTACATTCATATTATACGTTCTTTATTTCTGTGGGGCAGATTAATTTTCAAGGGTTTTAGAGAGGTCTTGGAAGTAAGACACAGCGATGGATTCATCACAGAGTGCAGCAACAGCAGGGACTGGTGTTGGTGGCAATGGGATGATCAGCTCTCAAGCCAATGACACGGCAGCGACAACTGCTGTGGATGATCCAAAGCAGAACTTGAACCAGGTCATCAACTCTATCCAGAAAAATTTGGGCCTTCTTCACCAGCTCTCCCTTACTGTCTCTTCCTTCAATGCTGCCTCTCAGCTTCCTCTCCTCCAGCGCCTGTACCTTTCTGCAATCCTATCTATTGCAATTAATTCTTTTATTTGTTACTTGGTTTACCAAGAAATTTATTTCTGTGGGCTTGGTTTTGCAGCAATTCTCTTGTTATGGAGCTCGACAACATGGTTAAATTAGCTGAGAAGTGCAACATTCAGGTTCCTATGGAGGTTCTTAAGTGAGTTTTTCCCATGATTGCCTCTTCTTCAACTGCAGTTAATCTTTTATGACCTAATTCAACCTTTTCTTTATTTCTGATAACTGATATATATATTTTTTACTTTCGCTTTTAGTTTGATTGATGATGGAAAGAATCCAGATGAATTCACAAGGGATGTCATAAACAGCTGTATTGCCAAAAATCAGATCACTAAAGGCAAAACTGATGCCTTTAAGGTCGGCTTTATATCTTGATATGACACTTTTATATAATTATATATCTATTTCAATGCTTCAAGTAAGTTCGAGATTTTCTGTTGAATTTTTTGCTTGTGTGTGGTTTTATTTTTCTCAGGGTTTACGCAGACATCTTCTGGAAGAACTTGATCAAACATTTCCTGATGAAGTTGAATCTTACAGAGAGATACGTGCAGCCTCTGCTGCTGTAAGTATTATTCTGTTGACCCTCCAATTTCTTAGAATGATTTTCTCTACAGTTTTCCTCCATAACTTCTCTTCAATTTAACGTTAATTTTTTGTTTTGCTAAGATTACAAGAACCTCCTCCCAAGTTCCCAACCACCCTCTCCCCATTCCCTTTCTGCTTTGTTTGAAGATCTAATCACTATTTGTGAAGGGTGCCTCTTTATTTGTCAGCTATTTATATTTATAATATTCTGTTGTTGCATAGAATGTGAAGCACATGTCTTCCTTGAACATACTAGATGTGCATCTCATTCCCCGAATGATTATGTTATTCATGAGGGATGATTAGTTATTGCCAGTAATGACTTTAAATGGTTTGTTAATCAAATGAGACATAAGCTAGGGCAAAGTCACAAGTTATCAATGAGAAAAATAAAATGCTAGAAGCAGCTATATATGTGCTTAATCTCAAAATGTAGATTGGTGACAAAATTGGAACTCCCAACTTTTTAAGTAATTTTGATTCATGATATTAGTTGGCTAGCTTCTGAAAGGCATATACCTTAAAGTAGACAGAGCTGGAGCCTATCTAGTAGAACATGCTATTTTCCTTTTGGTGTAACTATCTTAAGCTTTTAAGCTCTTCACATCTAATGCAGGAATCAAAACGGCTTGCACAAGCACAGAGCATATTACCAAATGGAGATATGAAAGCCTAATCCGATCTTAAAGGTGCCCATATCAGTATTGCATCTGGTTTTTATTGTCCATCTCTGTGATCTTGTGATTGTTGATAAAAGCCAAACGGATACATTGATCTAATATAGCAGGAATTGTTTTTTTTTTTTTTTTTGGGTTAATTTCCTTTTCAGTACATGCTGATCAAAAATTTGGGAATGTGACGGTGATTTTAGCTTTGTATACTATCCTTCTTAGATAAGGGCATGTACCATTCATATGGTTAACTAATGTATTATAAAGAAACTATGTACTGCAGTTGTAGGTTCTCTCTCTCTCTCTCTCTCATGACTATCAGCCTTCTGATTTTTGTATGTTTAATCAGGTGGCTAAAAAGCCCACCATGTTATTCGTGAAAAGTTGCTCTGAAAGAGCCGAGGTAGAAGTACACCCAAATTAGTGGCTAAAAAGCCCACCATGTTATTCGTGAAAAGTTGCTCTGAAAGAGCCGAGGTAGAAGTACACCCAAATTAATTGATATAATCCATAAATTTGGACATACAATGATGAGCGGAAGAAATATGGAAATAAGTTTGTGGGTACATAGAATGTATGATGATGTCAGAGCTTTTTGGTTAGTGTTAGTAATTCAAAAGTGAGTGGCGGAAAGACGTGGCAGAACTATTAATTTTGGAGCATTGCAAGCAAATCCTAATTTCAAGAACCACCCCTTCTCCTTCTATCGTGTGGACTTATCAAAAAATTAATTTCAAGAACCAGCTTTTTTTTTTTTTTTTCTTTTCTTTTAGAGCAACACGCCTAAAAAGTCTTGATAAACAGCTTTTTACATTAAATCTAATATAACTAGAGAGCTCCTTTGGCTATGTATGATAATTTTACGTAGCTATGCGTCATTGCCACACTTCTTTTTCAACAAAGATATGTTTGAAGTTATGTATGCAAAGGAAATTTCAAGAAGAAAAGTACTTACATTTTAAAGGGCAATCTTTTAGTCTTCCACCATTCATTAAGTTGTTAGCATATGTTCCATGCTAAGCAAATTGTGCATCTGACTCCCCCCCGCCCAATTTGAATAGAAAAATAAAAAAATAAAAAATAAAATTCTGAATTTTGCTTTTGGCATTGCCTTTTCCAACACCGCCAAACTTTGACCATCTTGATTTATTCTGATGTGAGGTTGAACTGCATCAGATCTTATTAGTGTTTGGGTAAGTGGGCTTGATAATTGTAAGACCAGATCCTCTTATTAACTACGGAGAATGCGTAAAGCAATGACGCTAACGACGAGTAAAATTAATTAATGCTGTAGCAACAACTGGGAATATTACAAATTCAACTTCTATTTCTTTTAGAATGGGCTTTGCTTCTGTTGTTTTGGAAGTTGTTTTTTTATTTTTTGCAAACCAGATATGGGCAAAAAACGAAGCCAAGCTACTTGAACAATCAGGGTGTCCCTTGGATTAGCATTTGCTAAAAAAAAATAAAAACTAATTTTCAATGCCACATCACCCAAATTGTATAACAATATACTAAAATAGCATTACTCTTTTCAACAAAGCAGATGTTCAATAAAGCTGGAGGCTAATTTATTAACTACTCTCCATTATCTGAATATATATATGTATACAGGACAAATAACTAATTTAATAAAGAATATAATGTACATTGTTACTGGAAATGGATACGAAATTGTTTTTCTTCCTTGAAATTCATAAAACAAAAACTATACATTTTCTGAGGGAGAAGAAGAGAGTGATCACCAGTATCGGCAAACAAATTTGCTTACTCTAGTAGATATTATTAACCAAGGTATTATCCCAACCTGCAGTCAAAAATGGGAGACCAATCAGAAGCAATATTAAAAACATATATGCATTAGAATGCATGCACTAAGGTGGTGTTCATCCTAGTACATCGGTTAATGGCTACCATGATAACACCCACTTCATAGCTCATTGGATAGCTACTGTAACAAATTCTCCATTCTTCACATAGGGCTTCTCTTATAGGATATAAGAAAATAATAAGAGAGAAGAAAAGAGTTATAGGCTATTTACCATGACGTTGTTGTTTAAGGTACCTCCAGCCTTCCAAGATAGCATCCTCCCTGCAAAGAAAAATACAAAGCAGAAATTTAAAATACAAGTATGGAAGGAATATTCTGTATAGTTTGAATTTTTTTTCTTGATGAATATCATGTCTACTAGCGGAAGGACATTTGGAAAGTATAGCATAGTTTTATTAGCTCAATAAAATAAAATCAAATAAAAATAATGGTGTGGGTGGAAATGAAAATCTGAATAATAAGTATTGTCTTGCAGAGGTTACCTAAACTATTAAATAACCATAAGAGCAAAGTCGAATCAAATTAAGGCATTACGAACTTTCCTTTATATATATTCAACTGGTATTTTATGTTTTCAACTGAACATTTTCTTGGAAAACTACTGATTTTCCGATGTTCAACTATTTCCCTATTAAGTATGTCATAAGCTGATCAATCAAACTAATTAAGCATACAGAGCAGAACCACGAGGGCATAAGCAAACATAATAAAATGAATAATGGCAAGAAGCATTACCAAAGGGTTGTACAAGTTGCTGAGATATAGAGGCAACGGGAACCCTCCAAAACCAGTAAATGAGCACAAAATATGTCAAAACCTACAAAACAACCAGATCAATAAACTCTTTGGAACTCAACCAAGTGAGCAAGTTAACTTGACAAATCCCCAAGATACTCCAAAATCACCTTAGTAAGAAACAGAACTTTCAGATACAAATCATATGACATTTTCATTTCCTTGCTCTGTGATTCTTGATCTGGAAATCAGTGAAGTGTCAGAAATTTCCTTTTATATGGGAGAAAAAATAAACTAAAACTAGAACAATAAAACAAATTAACAGAAGTCAATTCCCAGCCTGGAAGACATGGATGGCAGAAAAGAAAGAAGCAGGAATTAAGGTTCAATTGAAATAGGAAATAAAAAGATAAAGCACGAAAAGGATCTCCTAAGGGTTTTTTTTTTTTTCAGTTTAATTTAAGGTTCACATAATACATTTGACATAAATGAATTAAAATAGTAACAGTTGATACAATATATCTAAAGGAAGCTAGTAGGCTGAAAACTCAAGACAATGAGTGGTGTAATCACTAAGCAGCAAATAATTTCAATAATAGCAGAATTGATCATTCAACAAAGTAGATGCAATACAACTTTATAAATTATACACGCTGACAAGTCTCAAAAATGAGTAAATATAAGTGAATGAGTTGAGCTGCAAATTGCCTCACAATTTGCAAGTTCCTTCTCCTTGGCAGCTGCTAACCTCCTAAGTTTTGAAGCTTGTGCGAATGTTGATGGCCTGCAATCAACAAAGAAGCAAATCATATGGTTATGTTGATATTTAACATAGACTCTTTGAAAGGAAAATTGATATTTAAGACCAAAATATTCCACAAAGTTCCACCATTGATGTTGCAAGCATGCTTGAGGGACTACATATGTTTATGACAAACCACAGCCGATTGATTTATTTCAATTTGAATTTGTCTCATCAAATAAAGTTTGAAAGAACACAAGACAGGGAGGGGGGCTAGAATGTCATATTCAGGTAAGAATATTATCGAAGTCAGTCTAAGTTCATCCAATGAGATCAATAGTCTTAATCAACAGAATTAGATTGCTCAGTTCATCCTAAATAGACACCCAACAAGCATGAGTTTTTTTAAAAGCAGAATTAATTCTAGACATAATCTACTACTAGTCTAGGGTCCTCATTGGGCAGTACAGTCTAAGTGCCTTGCAAGCTTTTGGAATAATTACAAAAATTGCATGATGATGATATATGATTAATGATTAAACATCACAAAATGTTTTACCAAGTTGTTTCATCTGAAAACTAATACCCACAAAATGTTGTTTTAGGCTTAATCAGAGTTTTGATATTAGTGCTCCTACTAAGGTGCAAAAATAGTAGTGGTAAACAAACTCCACTAACAAGAGAAAGGCAACACAAGGATGATTAGAAGTGTTGCATCCCAATGATAACAATGTCAATCAGAGCAAGGTACAGGCAACAGGTCATAAATATGATAAATTATATATTTCATTTGAATCGGCATTTACTATCCATGAGATATCATCATCAAAAGTCACCTTGGGGTCAGTTACTTATAAAAAAAAAGAGAGAGATATCATCATCGAAAGTAAAACACTTCGAAGTACAACTGTCAATTAACACAAATAAAACCCAATGTTAAACAAACAACATATGCTTAAGGTTTTTCAGGCAAACATACAACTAAACCCAAAGCTAATCATATAAAATAAGAAGATATTAACATCGCAACAATGTGAGTATAAATGCCGATGACATTAAAACAAACTTCTATATGATGGATTTAGATGGCGAGGCGAGGAAAGAGACTTCACATAAACCTCTAGAATCACTCACTGTGACAAGGAGCTCGCTTCTTTCAGTAGTTGCTTTATCTCTCCACGCAACTGGATTACCACTGCACTCTTGGATCCTTTCTGAGAAGAAACCACATGAAACCATAAGAGTTTATTTAAGAACAGGAAAATAAATTAGAATTCAATTCTACACAATTCAAATTGTGCCACAGATTCATACAAACTATCAAGTAGTACAATCGATCAACGACTAAACTGATTCCTAAGCAATAATGCGATACCACCTCTACTCGCAAATCGCATTTCAATTCACAGAAACAAGCATCACATAAATCACACAATTCAATTCACTGAATCTTCAATGTGTTAGCGCACAGGAACCGAATGACGATGGGAATTTATCTGAATGTACCTTTTTTAAGTATTCGAGCCACCTGGAGAGGAGCTGGAAGCTGATGACAATCATGAAGATTAGGGGAGCAGCAAGCGAGCCTCGATGTGCTAGGGTTTCTTCTCCTCCCATCTCTCTCTCTCTCTCTCTCTCGCTCGAATCTTCGTTGTTCTCACCCTGACAAAAGAGCGACTATGGCTAGCAGATCGGTTAAATGGTCGGGTTGAGCCGGAACTGGACTCTGATGGGTCGGGTTAGCAGCGGTTTTAAGGAGCCCAAGGCTTCGCTTGAAGCCCGGACCGTCTACCACGCAAATGACGTGGCAGTAATAGTTTCGGCGGTAAAATGTAATTTATCCTAATATAGTATTAATGGAGTAAGATTCTTGGTGGCTCATATGATTTAGGCAATCGATAGTGAGAACTGCGCCAGCCAACAACCCACCCAACCAGCGGCCAGCGCCCACGCACCCAACCACCCACTCTACTCCAATCTTTCCCTTATTGGTATTTATTTCTACGAGATCTTCTTCCACTCCGATCCACGCTTCTTCGTCTTCGTCTTCATCTTTTTCGCGCTAGCTGTTGGTTGTAAAACCAGTTGCGAAAATGGCAAGGAAGAAGATCAGAGAGTACGACTCTAAGCGCCTCCTCAAGGAGCACCTCAAACGCCTTGCTAACATCGACCTCCAGATTCACTCCGCCCAGGTTGATCCCGTTGATCCTCGAATATTCTAGAACCGCTTTTCCTATTAGAATTGGAAACTTCTTTTTCTATTAGCTCTGGAAAATTCGGATTCCTAATAAAATGTATAGATTGGAGTGAATATTTGAGGCTTCAGAAGTTTATAGAAATCCAGGTTTTTGATATTCGTTATTTTGGTTTGGCTACGAATCTGACTAGTTTATACATGTTCAGTCAGCTGTCTATGCGTGTATATGGATGAATTTCAATATATGTAAGTGTGGATGTACTGTCCGTGATATGATATCTTCAGGAAAGACATAGACTAAGCAACATTCTTGGCATTTTATTATGTATCATGTTGAATTTATGGTATTCAATTAAACGTTATCTATTTTTATGTGTTTGTATGTAATTATTTAAGTTATATCTTCAGGAAATACTTAGGCTAAACAATCTACTTGGCCTTTTATTATGCATCGTGTAGAATTTATTAGATTGAATCCGATGATATTCAATTTTTTTGTGTTTCTATGTATGTATGAATGGATGCATGTGATTCTTCAGGAAATACTTGGGATATGCATTATACTTGATACTGTTTTGTGTATCAGGTGAATTTGTGATATTCTGTTCTTAATATTCAATTTTATGCACGTGTATATATGAATGTATTTATGTGATCTCTTCAGGAAAAAACATAGGATAAGCAATACAGGTTGAATTTTTGGCATCCAAGTTTATGTATTTTCAATCTACGTTGCCTACTGTGATACTAAAATTTATGTGGTTTTGATTTTGTTGGTCTTTTATTGTACATGTTCAATAAAGCTGACTTGTAATAAATCAAAAGAAAAAATGAAACAAGAAGAACAATATATATTGGTAAAAGGTTGACTGAGAAGTAAATATTTTTATGGTTTAGGTGACGCAAGCAACAGACTTCGCCGAGTTAACAAACAAAGAACAGTGGCTTTCATCCACCAGATTGGTTGTGAAGCCCGACATGTTGTTTGGGAAACGTGGAAAGAGCGGCTTGGTGGCGCTGAACTTGGATTTAGCTGAAGTTGCTGAGTTTGTGAAAGGCCGCCTTGGTGTTGAGGTGATGGGCGAGACAAATTTGTGGATTTTTCTGATTATTATTTGTGTGATTACCAATTTGGTGATGTGGGTATTGGATCTTCTTTAGGTTGAGATGGGCGGTTGCAAGGCACCGATCACCACATTCATCGTTGAACCGTTTGTTCCCCATGACCAGGAATATTACCTCTCAATAATCTCTGAAAGGCTTGGATCCACCATTAGCTTTTCGGAATGTGGGGGTATTGAAATTGAAGAGAACTGGGATAAAGTATGGCCATACAGTTCATTTTAAATCCTATATTGTTCTCTTTTACCTCATCTATGATTGGTGTATTACTAGCTCAAAAGGGTGACATGTATTTGACTTGTACAGGTTAAGACTATATTCCTTCCAACTGAAAAGCCTTTGACATTGGAGGCTTGCGCTCCATTGATAGCTACACTACCCTTGGAGGTGAGTTTTAGGTATACTTTTCTAATTTATCATTTTCCAGTTAGAATGACTTTAGTTTTTAGCAAAATCTGATACGTGATGAGTCATCTGAGAGATCATTAAGCTGGTTTACTTTCAATGCACCTCTGCCCAAATATACATGAAAATTGTGGCCTAAGTGACCAGTTGATTGGTTTTCCGGGTCTGCTTGTGACACATTTAATGCCCTTAGATGCTATTTAATCTCTGTGTTTTTTAAATTGCTCATGCTTATTTTACTTAAGTGTCCTGCTTGCTTTATTACTGGTTCATTTCATTTTAGTATTGCTTTCTTAGTATATCTGGCATGTGCTGATGCTACTTTTATTTTAATCAGGTTCGGGGGAAAATTGCTGACTTCATAATGGCTGTGTTTGCTGTATTTCAAGGTATGAAATGTCTAATGAGAGAAACTGCTTCCGGTCTGCCGCATTGGCAGAATTTTGAGAATAACATGCTGTGTTTGGTAAACTGTGTAAAAACCCTGTCGGGTTTTCAAACACGGGAAACTCTTCTCAAAACTGATTTACCGAACGGATTTTCAGATGTATTCCTCACCACTAACATTTTCCAAAATACACTACAAAACTCTTCTCAAAACTCCCCAACAATTCCAAAAAAAAAACACTAAACATTAAAAAAAAAAAAAAAGTTGTGGCAGGTAGTGGCACAGGCCACCCACCATTTTTTTTTTTTATTAAAAATATTTTTTAATTTTTACAGAACTCCACCAAATCAATTCTCAATTTTTTCCCTTTATCAAAACTCTTTTCAAAACCTAAAACTTTTTTCAAAATTTTACCAAACAGAGTTTCTAGGAAAGATTTTTGAATCCAGCCAACATTTATTCAGTCATATCAATATGCTCGATTACGTGGGGATCTTAATGGACACAAGCTAATTTCATTTTTATGAGTATCTTTATTTGTAGAAATAAATGAATATTGGCTTTGAAAAAAAATTGAATATTGATAGTTTTTGTTATGAAAGAAAAGGCGATTTCTTCTTTTTGGTTTAACCTTTTGGTCATCACTTGTATTTGAGTGGGAAATCTTCTTAACACTGATGTTGTTCTATCCTAACCTTTTTATTTTCTTCTCATAGATCTTGACTTCAGTTTCATAGAGATGAATCCATTCACACTGGTGAACGGGGAGCCATATCCTTTGGATATGAGGGGCGAATTGGATGACACTGCTGCATTTAAGAATTTTAAAAAGTATACATATCTTGATGTTTGTTTCTCAAGACGTGCTTGATTGACATCAGAACTGTGCACTTTAAATGCAATTCTCAGAGTGTGTTGTCTCATGGATGTATTTTTATGCATTCAGGTGGGGTGACATTGAGTTTCCACTGCCTTTTGGAAGAGTCCTTAGCGCAACAGAAAGTTTCATTCTCTTGTTGGATGAAAAGGTAGTTGCTTTTATGCGTCATCATTTTTATATTTAAATTCATCTAGTCTCTTCAGCCTAATACTGAGTTCAATCACGGAAACTGGAATTTTCCTTTCAACAGCATAGGAGAAATGAATAAATCATATTCTTGTGTTGACACTGCAGACAAGTGCATCTTTGAAATTCACGGTGTTGAACCCAAAAGGACGCATCTGGACAATGGTAGCTGGAGGTGGTGCAAGTGTTATATACGCTGACACTGTAAGAGCTCCGATTATCATACCCAGTAGCGCATCTGCCATTCTCATGATCTCATATATCATCTCTGCTGAAAATTTTAGTAATGTGGCACCTTTTAACAGTGGCTGGTGGTACTTCTGTGACTTATATTTTCCTTCTGTTCAACTAGGTTGGCGATTTGGGTTATGCACAGGAGCTTGGTAACTATGCAGAATATAGCGGGGCTCCAAACGAGGAGGAGGTGTTGCAGTATGCAAGGGTTGTTATTGATGTAAGAAACTATTATGTCTTCTTTTGGAACTTCAGTTTTTCTCCATGTCTACTTTTGTTGTAAAACTTTATGGTCTTGCAGTGTGCTACTGCAGATCCTGATGGTCGTAAGAGAGCCCTTATTATTGGAGGAGGTATTGCTAACTTCACTGATGTTGCTGCTACTTTCAATGGGATCATTCGAGCCCTTAAAGAGAAGGTGTGTTCTAGTTGAATTTATCCAAAAAGTCTCAGTTTGTCTTTTCACCAATTAATTCTCTCTTTCTCTGTGACAGGAGTCCAAACTAAAAGCAGCAAGAATGCACCTCTATGTTCGAAGAGGTGGTCCAAACTATCAGACTGGTTTGGCAAAGATGCGCACTTTGGGAGAGGAACTTGGTGTACCCATTGAGGTATGAAACGACACTGTTTTTTGGAAACCTTGTGTCAAATAAAACTGTAAACAGCAGAGCCACTTACTCTTGCTGGCTGAAAGTTGTGGGTCCTTTTTTATGGTCTTAAAATTGACCCCATTTTTAGAAAGGGCCTCGGTAGGGTGGCCGGGGGGGACTGGGATCCCAGCAATTTGCTGCCCAAATTGCTTTCCGAACAGGCGGTTCCGTATGGGTTATCTCACTAGCAATTTGGGCAAAAAATTGCTGAAGATTGTGCGGGGGTGTTTTATTTTATTGAAAGATGTTAGAATCTATGACCAATGTTCTGTCTGCTAAAGGTTGCCTTTATGTTGAACCATGTTTGAAAGCATTTTGCATTAGTAAAGATGAAATGTGCTCAAAAGTGGCATGCTCTATGCTGAAACATCTTATAGCATTAGTTGTTGACCCTTAGTTTTTGTTTTACCTCAACCTTCAAGACTTCCAAACAAATAGATGAGGCCGTTGCAAAAGTTTCCTTATGTGAAAAATGCTCTTTAATCGGTATTGCATAAAGTTGAAATCTAGAATACCCCTCTGGTAATATCTGTGTGGCTGAACTGAATTGATATTTTTGTTGCAGGTTTATGGGCCCGAGGCCACAATGACCGGAATCTGCAAGCAGGCAATTGATTGCATCATCTCTGCAGCATAGTTTCACAATTCTTTTTGCTCCCCTGTCAACATGTGTCAGAAACTAATTTGGTGCAAGTTGGGCTTCTTTGAAGGCATAAGATCGAGCAGATTTGATTGTTGTGAACTCTGAAAACTTTTTCTTCCATTTTAAATTTTGAAATTTTTTTTTTTAACCCCTAATGAAAATATTTTGTTACTTTCCCCCAGCTGAGGTGAATGAAGAATTTCATTTGCTAATAAAATTGTGATTTACGGATTGTCTTTTGAAATCAAAATTTCATCTGCTGCGTGGTCATCATTGTGGCACTGTAGACTGTCTTTTCCACCGCCCATGCCCAATCCCCAATTGCTCCTTCCTCAAAGTTAATTGCAGTGCAAATTGACAAACGCACAACTTGACTAGATGGATTCCCTTTTATTATCTCCTTACAGTAGATTTTATCTATGAGTAATGCTATAAGTTTATCTTGTATTATTTTTATGCCCTTTCAAGGATGATGTGATTTTTAAAATTACCATTAAGTTTGTGATTGATTATTATTAAATTTTAATCAAATGATAATTTTAAAAGTTACCTCATTTTTAAAGGAACACAAGAGAAACTCTTAGAATTACTCATTATTTCTCTCTGCTAAGATTAAGTTTCAGTTAATATTGAAGGTCAAAATTTAATAATTGTTAAATTAACAATCATTTTCTATTAATTTTGAAAGTAAATTTATGTTATTGAACATACATTAAGCAGATGTTATTAGTTCGAATTTCTCATTCTTTTTTTCTTGTGTGGACATGTTCAAAAAAAAAAAAATGTTAAAGTTAGACCAATTTTTACACAAAATCTTCTCCTCTTCTATCTCTCTCAAACTCCTTGAGATTTTTTTTTAAAAATAAAAAAAAAAAATCATAGTGATTAAGTTCTATTTTTATTTGGAAATAGAACATTTAAATCTCCTTGCTATAATAGATATAAATACTGTGATGGTGTTCTACATTTTTTTTTTTTCATTTTGTATGAAATGTAATTAGACATCATAAATAGTTTTTGAGCTCCATTGTATTCGGGAGTAGTCTTTGTTATAAATCAAAGCACACCAATTGGTCAGATTTGGTATAGCAAATATCAATTTTATTCTCTAAACTTTTAATTTGATAAAGTTGACCATTTTGTTAATTGTTGCCATTAAATTCTAATGGAAACCATTAAAAAGATCAAATTAACTTTTATTTATTTTATTTATATATTTTATTTTCAATTTAAAATTTCATAAAATTTTTAAGAATATACAAATCATTTCATCACTGTTCCTAAGAGATAGTTCAATCGATTGGGATCATGCTTAATGAAGTGGAGGTCACTAGTTTGAATTCCCCTCCCCTTATTTATGTGGACATGTCCCAAAAAAAAAAAAAATCATTTCATCACTTTTTTAAAAAAAAAACTGACAGCAACCAAAAAAAGAAAAAATTAAAAATTAAAAGGCGCTTTGAGAACCAAAAGTGTTAGAAACAAAATATGGCCAGCAACGTGCTGCCGATTTCGTCCGGTGGGTGCTGCCATTTGCGATAGTATTGCTGGAAAGTTGATATTAGTTTGGCTTTTGTCGCATATTTTGTCGCCAGGTTGTTCTCCTCTCCAGCGTCCATAATATAACATTTTTGTTCTCTTTGTAAATTACTTTATTCAATCGTCACCGCATATTTTATTTTATTTTATTATGCGCATGAAGTGGTACGTTGAATTGATTGATTTAGGTAGTAATGTGTACCAAATAAATTGTCAAATTGTCAACCCAAAACAACCCCCCAACATAGAGAAAGAGAGAAGCTATGTCGGTGTGCAGAAAATGAGATCGAGAGATAACTTGTGCCACTGCCCGTGTGTGTTTGAGCGTGAAGAAGAGAATAGCCGGGTTGGCGAGGGTGTCAAAGAGTTTGAAAAAATTGATTTACGGATTTAAAAATTGAAAACTAATTTATGGTGGTTAATAAAAGGTTTTTTGATCAACGAAAAATTATTTCTTTTGGACTATTATTTTACGTTGTAGTAAACACCATAAAATATAAAAATTATTTTATAAAAACCATTTTACATTGAAGTAAAGAAAACCAAAACGATACTAATTATTTAAAAAGTATTGATTGTATTCATAATTCAATTTCATTATTTCTTTAAAAGTTTGATTTTTTAAATTTTTTTTTTTGCCTAAGTCCTTGCAATTTTTTTTTCTTCCTAAAAATTAAGAATTTTGACATCCCTCTCACTACAAAAAATTTTTTTTCTTGATCAACATTTTTTGACGTGTCAGGCACTTTATTGATGTGGCTTTCTTGACGTGTGTGCGAGGTTAAAAAATAAGTGTTAGTAAACCCTTTTTTTTTTGTAGTGTCCGTTGGGATTTAATAGAAAATGGGTTTGTTAGGTGTTCTCCTCGTAGTATTCTCCTGGTGTTCTCCTAGTCTTACATAGAACATGATTTAAGAAAAAATAAAATTGTAGTACCATTTTTTTGTCAACTGATTAATTTTATGAGTTAATAGTTAGGTTTTAATGTTTTAAAACTTGTTTTTGGATTCAAAACTAAAACTTAAGGGTGAAAGGTTAAACCTTTAAGGATGGTATCACCCAAAATGGATTTGATCATTCTAAATTTGGTCTAACGCTTAAAAAGCCAGGTAGTGGAGCTCTGATTTTTTCTTAAATTATGTTTTACGTAAGACTTGGAGAATACCAGAAGAACTTATAAGAACAACCCTTAGCATTTTTCAATAGAAAATAGGAACAAATGATGTACTTGAAAAATGAATATATCAAATTAACACTTTTTAGATAAAAGAATTAGAGACGGAAACGGTAAGGTCTTTTTTCGTTACTGGGGTCTTGGAGGGACATACATGAGATTCTGCGAATTTGGCAAGGTGCTTTTTGGAAATTGCCATCCTCTTCATGGCCAGTTGACATCTTTGAAAGTCAAAGAAGATAAACAACAGGAGTATAGGACCGCATGAGTTCAAAGAATGGAGGGAGAGACAATAGTATCGGCTGTATCGCCATGGAATGGAACTGTTCAAACTTGACGGCTTCAAGCTTCTCTGCATTACAGTAGCTGTAAACACGCTTTGGTTTACAAAGGAAAGCCGGCCATGCCAGCGCCATCTTCACCTTTTCTCTACCTATATATATCCACTTAGCATCAACCATTCCCTCCATCTCAATCACTTCATTTCACTATCTAGCTCTCTTTTATCATCCTTCTTCATTTCTCTTGTTTGTTGCTCTTAATTTCTCTGTCACTCCCACGTTCATGAATATGCCGAAAACCCTTTACTTTTCCTTGATTTTCTTTCTTGCCATATCTACTATGGCCTCTGTCTCACGGGCATCACTCAAAGTGGGCTTTTATGGGACAAGCTGTCCTTCTGCAGAAGCAATTGTGAGAAAAGCTGTGAACAAAGCTGCGTCACGGAATCCTGGCATAGCTGCTGGCCTCATTAGAATGCATTTCCACGACTGTTTTGTTAGGGTATGTTTCTTCCGGCCCTCATCCACCCACATTAATTAATTAACTTCACTTCATTTGAATATCTTAATTGACTTCAATATTGATGATATATGGTACATGTTTCAGGGATGTGACGCCTCTGTGTTGCTAGATTCAACCCCTGGAAATCCGTCAGAGAAAGAACATCCGGCCAACAATCCAAGCTTGAGAGGATTTGAAGTGATCGACGAGGCAAAGTCTGAAATCGAAGCTCAATGCCCTCAAACTGTCTCGTGTGCAGACATTCTAGCATTCGCTGCTCGTGACAGTGCATATAAAGTAGGTGGCATAACTTATGCGGTTCCATCTGGACGTCTTGATGGCAGAGTATCGCTAAAAGATGAGCCTTCCCAGAACCTGCCCCCACCTTTCTTCAATGCCAAGCAACTTGAAGACAATTTTGCACAGAAAGGCCTGAGTGTTGATGAAATGGTCACGCTTTCAGGGGCACATTCAATAGGCGTGTCGCATTGTTCTTCCTTCTCAACTCGCTTATACTCTTTCAATGCAACACATTCACAAGACCCTTCTATGGACCCCATTTTTGCAAGAAGCTTAAAAGCTAAGTGCCCCCCACCATCAAATTCAGGAAATGGGCTTGATCCTACGGTGCCACTGGATGTTCTGTCACCAAACAAGCTGGATAACAAGTACTATAAAGATCTGAACAACCACCAAGGCCTGTTGACTTCTGATCAGACTCTTTTGAGCAGCCCTTCGACGGCAGGGATTGTGAGGAACAATGCAAAGAATGACGCAGCTTGGACCAAGAAGTTCGCAGCGGCTATGGTGAAAATGGGTTCTCTCACAGGAAGCCAGGAGGGTGAGGTCAGGAAGAACTGCAGGGTCGTCAACTAGATTATCTGCATGGAGGGAATTTGTCTGTATTCGATCATTTGTTTATTTTTTCCATTCTTCTCATTTATAATTCAAGTGTGAATTATCCGCTTTGCCAAAGTTTCTGAATTTTAAGTATCTTGTGATTATGAAATTCTTTCGAACAAGAAAAGATCGAAAGAATTACATACTTTTTTTTTTTTTTTATTCGAGTCCTTGGAAATGCCAAAGATGTTTGACTTGTATACCATTAATACATTGGATGTTATTGTCTTTATGCTCCTAATTTTGATGTCTATTTTTAGTGCATCTTGAAGTCAAACCAAAACTAATATATATTTTTCTACTTTAGCGTGTTAATTGGGGCAGCTAAAAACGTATTAAAACCGAAAATATATTTGGTTAATCAAGAAAAACAATGGTAATGGTCATGGGTGTAACATGTTTTACGCCCAAAATTTTCTTCCTAGCTAACACCATGCTGGAATATGAGTTGGAACCACAGCCTAATTTATTCAAGCTTTGGTGTTGTGAATGAGTGCGAAGAAATAGCATGTGATGATCAATTGACGGCATGTTGGCCCCGATGGGAGGAGTGAATTGAACGGTTTTGGTGATCAACTTGGTGTTCGATTTGAGCTGCATATATATCTAATTGGAAGCACTAACTGAACAATTTGTCATCATGACTTAAAATTTTGTTTCGTTTTGTGCAAAATGACTTTATTGTTTTTAGAGAAGTATTTGCTATAACACGGTGCATATATATTAATTAATTGATCAACTTAATTAATTTGTAAGTACCTTAAGAGCATTTAGTTTTATGTTTTATTAATTTTCAGCACAACCATTTTTTTCTCCTTGTATTTGCTCCATAAAATAAACTATATAATAGCAAACAAAGTGACAAGAAACAAGTTTAGGAAAATATATATATATATATATATATATTTTAAAAACGTGACAAGAAACAATATGGCCGGTTGTGGCCAATATGGCCATACGGCTCTGAATCGTGCTGTCAATCGATTTCGTCCAGCCGGTGCCTTGCCCTATAGTCACATCTGCTGCTAGATGCTACGTGGCATTTCATCATAGGCCAGAGAAAGGCCTATGATGCATGACCTCGTTCATCACACTTTGTCGTCTGGTTGAGAGATCTCTAACGTCCATATAAACTTAATTAAACATTTTTGTTCTTTTGTAAATTGCTTTATTCAGTAGTCATTACATATTTTATTTTATGCCCATTGAACACGTTGAATTGATTGATATCATAATATGTACCAACTACGAACATTCTCAAGCTTATCCGGCCCTGTCTAGCTTTGACCAATGAAAACAACCAGTGAATTTAACAACGTAATTAATAATTTAACGGCATACAATTCAAATATTCATAGACCATTTTGTAAATGAAAAATGATAAAGGCATGATTTTTTGGCACAATTTTGACCAAATATTTTTATTTTTTATTTTTTATGAAAACAAAATTAAAAAAAAAAAAGAAGATCTGAAGCAATAACATCCTATATATGTAGTTCTTTTTTTATTTGGTATTTTTTTCTTCATAAAAATGGTATTATATAAATATATATATATATATATATATGGTCATTATAATGGAATGGCCTTTTTTTTTTTTCATTATAATTATTATGAAGAAAAAGACCATTGTTTTTTATTATTATTATTATTTTTTTAATTTTAAAATAACCACATAAAGGAAAAATTGAACCAAAATTATGCTAAAAAGTTGTATCTTTATCGTTTCTCTTTATTTATTTTGTTTTTGGTTATTTTGGAGTCGTACGTGCATGAGAATTTGGCAACGAAGGGAGCTTTCTGGAAATTGCCATCTTTGAAAGTCAAACAATATAAACAATAGAATTCAAAGCATGGAGGGATGGCCGAGGGAGAGAATAGTGTCGCCATGGAGCTGCTCAAACTTGATGGCTTCAAGCTTCTCTGCATTAATTACAGTAAAGGCGGCCATGCCTGCGCCGCCTCCGCCGTTTCTCTACCTATAAATATCCACTTCACATCAACTATTCCCTTCATCTCAATCGCTTCATTCCCATAATTATCTTTCTAAATATTGGTTGCACGTAATCTGTTTCTAGCTTTGTTTGTTGCTCATAATTTCGATCTTTGTCACTCCCACAATCATGAATATGCCGAAAACCCTTTACTTTTCCTTGATTTTCTTTCTCACTATGTCTACAATGGCCTCTGTCTCACGGGCGTCACTCAAAGTGGGCTTCTATAGGACAAGCTGTCCTTCTGCAGAAGCAATTGTGAGAAAGGCTGTGAACAAAGCTGTGTCACGGAATCCTGGCATTGCTGCTGGCCTCATTAGAATGCATTTCCACGACTGTTTTGTTAGGGTATGTTGCTAATTAATTCAATTCTCACCCACATTCTTCACTATACATTTTTAGTCGGTCATAAAATCAGATGTACCATTTTATGCATCCTTAACATGATGGAATTTGAATATCTTAAATTTTAGCAAAACCATGATATATATGTTATTATGATACCACATCAATTAAGAACTTAATTGACTTCAAGATCAAGGGAGTGATCATAAATCATAATATTGATGATCGATGTTGCATGTTGCAGGGTTGTGATGCCTCTGTGTTGCTAGATTCAACCCCTGGAAATCCATCAGAGAAAGAAAATCCAGCCAACAATCCAAGTCTGCGAGGATTCGAAGTGATTGATGAGGCAAAGTCTGAAATCGAAGCTCAATGCCCTCAAACTGTCTCCTGTGCAGACATTCTAGCCTTTGCTGCCCGTGACAGTGCATATAAAGTAGGTGGCATAAATTATGCGGTTCCATCTGGACGTCGTGATGGCAGAGTATCACTAGAAGACGAGGCTTCCCAGAACCTGCCCTCACCTTTCTTGAATGCCAAAGAACTCGAAGACAATTTTGCACGGAAAGGCCTGAGTGTTGATGAAATGGTCACACTTTCAGGGGCACATTCAATAGGCGTGTCGCATTGTTCTTCCTTCTCAACTCGCTTATACTCTTTCAATGCAACACATTCGCAAGACCCTTCAATGGACCCCATTTTTGCAAGAAGCTTAAAAGCTAAGTGCCCCCCACCATCAAATTCAGGAAACGGACGTGATCCTACAGTGCCACTGGATGTTCTGTCACCAAACAAGCTGGATAACAAGTACTACAAAGATCTGAAGAACCGCCATGGCCTGTTGACTTCTGATCAGACTCTTTTGAGCAGCCCTTCAACGGCAGGGATTGTGAGGAACAATGCAAAGAATGATGCAGCATGGGCCAAGAAGTTTGCAGCGGCTATGGTGAAAATGGGTTCTCTCACAGGAAGCCAGGAGGGTGAGGTCAGGAAGAACTGCAGGGTCGTCAACTAGATTATCTGGAGTTCATTGGCCTATGTACGTGCATGGAGGGAATTAATTTGTCTGTATTCAATTTTTATTTTTTATTTTATTTTCCCGTTCTTTTCATTTATAATTCAACTGTGAATCTGCCTTGGCAATTAAGTTTCTGAATTTTGATTATCTTGTAATTATGAAATTCTTTCGAACAACAAATGAAAGAATTACATACTGTTTTCCCTTAATTATGAAAGAACAACGTACTTGTTGAATGCTCGATCAAAAGGATAACTGGATAAGAAAGTCTTAAATAACATGCTGACATTTCATTATTATTTTATTGTGCTTAATATGTGACATTGTCAATTTATCATTATTATTTTTAATTAAGATTTATCTAAAAATAAATTAATAAATCAATATTGTAAGAATAGTAGGATAGTAGTAAGATTGGAATATGCTATACGGAAACTAACAATTAATTTCAATATTTTTATTCAAATCCTTGGAAATGCCTAGCTACATGATGTTTGGCTTGAACCATTAATATTTATTCATTGGCTGTTAGGATAAAATATTGTCTTTATCCTCCTAATTGTGATATTTTATTTTTAGTGAATCTTGAAGTCAAGTTTTGCAAACTTATAAGGCGACAGGCAACTCTAGCAATTGTGTCTATACAGTTTGGTTGACACAATAGTGCATCTCTGTGCAAATGCCTAATTAACACTGTGGCAATGTTTTTGGTGTGCTGGATGGGAGGGTGATTGGTTGGATTTTGAGTTGTTGATCTTTGATTGAAGTTTTGATTGGTGTGAGTTTTTGAATTTGATGTTCGAGTGGTACGTACTAATTTTGCTATTGTGTATGCTGATTTTGGGTGTTTTATCCAAAAAGCAGTAGAGTACTTTTGGTTTCAGCAAATTAATTAAGGCTAGTACTCTAAGATAATCAGAACTAAACTTTAATTAAACGTACAACATAAAATTAAGTAATATATATACTCAGCAAATTGTATGTTTAACACATCAAACAGTGAAGTGGTGGGAAATAACATTGTATATGATGAAAACATAGAGAAGTGAAAGAGACGCTGAGTGTTAAGTTTGAGCTGATCACCAAACTGGTAGCTTGTTTTATGCAGCTCGTCATTATGCCTTTGTCCACGAAATTAAAGCTGGAACTTAAGAGGCATGCATATGCATTTCATCATCACCAGAGAGGTGATCGATCGATGACTTTTTCTTTGGATTACATGCTCGTCTTAATAATGGGTTCCAATCCAGAGAAATCTTACTTAGTCAAGGGAAGACGGCCTACCTCACTTCCTACTTGCCATTGTGTACGGCTGAACGCGCTTTCCTCCTTGTTCCCGACGACAATATATATAATATTCATCAATTCATGCTACTTTCTTTGTAAATTCATTTTGTTTATAAGTTATCGATCTTTATATATATATATATATATATATATATATATATACACGACCCAATTGAGTTATCCTTTACATGAGACTTTTAATATATTTAATTCACAAAAAACTGTAACCCCTAAGATTGAAACTTGGTAAAATGACCCCAAAATAAAAAAATATAAAACAATTCATAAATAGAAAAATACCTTCGAGAAGATCAAAAGTTATTAGTTTGAATTTTCTTTTCACTTTTTCTCCTTGCATGTAGTCATATGAAAAAAAAAAAAAATTAAAAAGAAAAAAAAAGAAGAAATTGAATACAACTTAATTAATGTCAAAATCATTCCAACTTGAGGCTTGGATTGGTGGTAAAAAAAGGAAAATGATAATAGAGTAATTAATAGTTTTTTTATCCTCACTTTTCTCTCGAGGGAAAGAAAATGGTGCTATATATGTATATTTTATGAGGCGTGTTTGGGTATTGCATCTTGTTGTCCTTTTCATTGCCAGTTGACATATTTGCAATTCAAAGATAAATATATACATATACGTACGACACCATGCACCCATTCAAAACCCAGTAGGCTAATAATGATAATATATAGGAGGTCGATCATATATAAAATAAGAAACTATGTGACTGTTTCAAAGAATTAGACTGTGATTTCCTCTTCCGTACAATGGAACTGCTCAAACTCGGACAGCTTCAAAGCCTTCAACTTCAAGCTTCTCTTTTAGCTATACGCGTTTTGGTTTAATTTACATAGTGAAACTCACAGCCCCCCTCCATCTTTCCCTATAAATGGCTGCTTAACATCGACTATTTCCACCGTCTCAATCATTTCCTTTCTCTTAGTTTCCCAGCTTCTTTGACTACTCTCCTTCATTCTATAGTAAAACTGCAGTGAGCTAGCTCTTTGGGTTGTAGAGTAAATATGTCAACAATCAAAATCCACATGGTTTTCTTTCTAACTATGTGTGCCATGGTCTCCGTGTCATTGGCATCACTCAAAGTGGGTTTCTATCGATCAACTTGTCCGTCTGCAGAGGCGATTGTGAGAAAGGCTGTCAATAAAGCTGTGTCAAGGAACCCCGGCATAGCTGCTGGCCTCATTAGAATGCATTTCCATGACTGTTTTGTTAGGGTATGTTAATTTCTTCCTCATGCACCCTGGCCACATCAATTAAATATTCTTCACTACATTTGAATATCTTAATTGACTTCGATATTGACGATATATGGTTACATGTTTCAGGGATGTGATGCCTCTGTACTGCTAGATTCAACCCCTGGAATTCCATCAGAGAAAGAACATCCAGCCAACAATCCAAGCTTGAGAGGATTCGAAGTGATCGACGAGGCAAAGTCTGCAATCGAAGCTCAATGCCCTCAAACTGTCTCGTGTGCAGACATTCTAGCCTTTGCTGCTCGTGACAGTGCATATAAAGTAGGTGGCATAAATTATGCGGTTCCATCTGGACGTCGTGATGGCAGAGTATCAATAAAAGATGAGCCTTCTCTGCACCTGCCCCTTCCTTTCTTCAATGTCAAGCAACTCGAAGACAATTTTGCACGGAAAGGCCTTAGTGTTAATGAAATGGTCACGCTTTCAGGGGCACATTCAATAGGCGTGGCGCATTGTACTGCCTTCTCAAATCGCTTGTACTCTTTCAATGCAACGCATTCTCAAGACCCATCAATGGATCCCATTTTTGCTAGGCACTTAAAGGCAAAGTGCCCCCCACCATCAAATTCTGGAAATGGACGTGATCCTGCAGTGCCGCTGGATGTTCTTACACCAAACAAGCTGGATAATAAGTACTACAAAGATCTGAAGAACCACCATGGCCTGTTGACGTCCGATCAAACTCTTTTGAGCAGCCCTTCGACAGCAGGGATTGTGAGGAACAATGCAAAGAACGATGCAGCTTGGGCCAAGAAGTTTGCAGCGGCTATGGTGAAAATGGGTTGGATTGATATTCTCACGGGAATCCAAGGCGAGGTCAGGAAAAACTGCAGGCTTGTCAACTAGATTATCTGGAGGAAATTAATTATCTGTATTCTTTTTGTTAAATATATTGTATAGAGTGGAAGAAGAGGAGAGAGAGAAGAGAGAGAGCGGAAGCGTAAACACATAATGGACTACATTGTATTGTGTTGTGATATAAGACATGATTACATAGACCTCAATATATAGAGAGGTTAAGAGTGACAGACAAGAAACCCTAGACTAATTAAGGTAGGAAATAAACTCTAATAGGAAAGACAATAAACCTAGAGAATAAAAAATAAAATATTCTAACATCCCCCTCAAACTCAATGTGTCTAAACATTGAGGTTGGAAAACGAAAGCAAAGGATAAAAAAAAAAAAAAACACATGAAAAAAAATATACAATTTTTTTTTTTTGAAGTCCACCGGAAAAGTTGCCGGAGGTGGCCGGAGTTGGGCGCCCAATGGCGATGGATGGCGGCTGGCAGTAGCAGCTGGTGGCTGGAGGTGGCTACTAGACCCAAACCATTGGGCTTGAAACTTGTATTGAGAGCCTTATAAGTTAATTGGGCCGGTTAAATGGGCCAAAATTTGGCCATAACCCATGGACCATTGAATATGGTTGACCCAACAATGAAATATGAATCGAGTTAAGGATCCGAACCGAAATAAGACCTTCTTGGTCAAGTTGACGGATTGGATTGCCAGATTGGTGGATTTGGGTCTAACCCACTGGACCGGGTCAATGGTTTTGGATCCGTTTTAAATCCGATTTGAATGGGCTGGTTTAAATGGGCCTAAAAGACTGAAACCCCTAGACCGTTGAAGGTCTGACCCACTTGGGAAGATTCGGTTCTAACCCATTGGATCGGGCCGAAAATATTGGATCCGAATCAGATTTTTTTTTTTGGAAGCTTGACACGTGGTAGAAGCTAGGGCTAACATGGCGGCTTTCTGAGATACACGTGGCAGCTGAAGATTGGAAGAATGCCTGGCGCGTGTAGTGCGCGCAAAAGCCTGATGGCTGCATGAAGCGCGTGCATCTCACACGCTAGTAAGCGCGTGGGGTGTGAAGTCTCACGCGCCAGAGTTTGATATGGCATGTGGATCTCACATGCTAGAAGGTGCCAGAGCGCGTGGAAGAGCGTGGGAGGTGCTGCCGGCAAGTGCTGGCGCGTGGGAAGACCCTCCTGACGCGTGTAAGCACGTGGATCACCATGGCGGCGCGTGGGAGCGCGTTGGGAAACAGGCAGATCCTTCTGGGGGCGCATGTAGGTGCGTGGAAGCTTGGACGGCGGTGATCTCTTCAGATCTGGACTCGAAGCATCTGATCTGTCATTTGAGGGGGGAGCGTAGTGCACGTGCAACCCTGGAATAGGCTGAGATTGCACAGATCCACCGATCCGGGGCTAAGACACCACTTTTGGTGGTTCTCTTAGTCGAGAGGGGTGTCGGTGGCGGTGCGATAGGCTCGGGCAGATGTTGTCGGAGGAACTGACGGCGCGGTCAGCCGGAGATGGGCGACTGCCAAAGGGAGCGCCGAAAAAGGAGCGGGAATTCCGCTTGGTGTGTCGATGACTAGAAGGTTGCCGATAGAAGCACCGAAAAACGTCATTGAGGTTTATTGGGGGCCACAAGAAGGTGGCTCTGATACCATGTTAAATATTTTTTTTTTTTTTGGAAGTCCGTCGAAAAAGTTGCCGGAGGTGGCCGGAGTTGGGCGCCCGGCGACGGTGAACGGCGGTTGGCAGCGGCAGCTGGTGGCTGGAGGTGGCTGCTAGACCCAAACCATTGGGCTTGAAACTTGTATTGAAAGCCTTATAGGCTAATTGGGCCAGTTAAATGGGCCAAAATTTGGCCATAACCCATGGACCATTGAATATGGTTGACCCAATAATGAAATTTGAATCGAGTTAAGGATCTGAACCGAAATAAGACCTTCTTGGTCAAGTTGACGGATTGGATTGCCAGATTGGTGGATCTGGGTCTAACCCACTGGACCAGGTCAATGGTTTTGGATCCGTTTTAAACCCGATTTGAATGGGCCTAAAAGACCGAAACCCTTGGACCGTTGAAGGTCTGACCCACTTGGGAAGATCCGGTTCTAACCCATTGGATCGGGCCAAAAATATTGGATTCAGATCAGATTTTTTTTTAAAGCTTGACATGTGGCAGAAGCTAAGGCTGACGTGGCGGCTTTCTAAGATACACGTGGCAACTGAAGATTGGAAGAACGCCTGACGCGTGTAGTGCACGCGCAAAAGCCTGATGGCTTTATGAAGCGCGTGGGGCATGAAGTCTCACGTGCCAGAGTTTGATATGGTGTGTGGATCTCACACGCCAGAAGGTGCCAGAGCGCGTGGGAGAGTGTGGGAGGTGCTACTGGCGTGTGGGAAGACCCTCCTGGCGCGTGGATCACCATGGTGGTGCGTGGAAGCGCATTAGGAAACAGGCAGATCCTTCTGGGGGCACGTGTAGGTGCGTGGAAGCTTGGACGGCGGTGATCTCTTCGAATATGAACTCGGAGCATCTAATCTGTTGTTTGGGGGGCGTGGTACCGTGCAACACGAATAAGGGAATTGCCGCAGATCCACCGATCGAGGCTGAACACCACTTTTGGTTGAGAGGGGTGTCGGTGGCGGCGTGATAGGCTCGGGCAGATGTTGCGGAGGAAGCGGCGGCCAGTTGACGAGATGGGCGATGCGCCAAAGGGCGCCAAAAAGTAGAATACCGCTTGGTGCGCTGATGACTAGAAGGTCGCCGGTAGGAGCACTAAAAAACGTCATTGAGGTTTATTGGGGGCCACAAGAAAGTGGCTCAATTATAGAAAAGTCAACAGTCAACGGTACTAATGTGGCAGATTGTTGACGTGGCAAAAACGCTTACTTACTAGAATTTGCTGACGTGGCGTTAGGGCTGATGTGGTGCGTAGAAGACCAGGCGCGTGTATTACACGCGCGATAGAGCTAGAGGCGCCGAAGGCGCGTGGATCCCGACGCATGGTGGCGCGTGAAGTATCCGATAGGGGCGTTCTAGGCTGGGATATGACCGTCATCACTGGATCTATAAGGTGGACTGGCAACCATCCTGGTCGGGTCGACGTGGCGGTGCGTGGAGGAGCTCCAGTGGCGTGTGGAAGATGTGCAGAACCACATCTTCCATGGTATCATGGTATGCCCAATTGGCTGTGGCCCACCGTCACCCATTGCTTGCACATGTTGGTTTGGATGTTTTCTTGCCACATCTAAAGCGGCGTGTTGGAAAGTCCCATATTGCTTGGGTATTAAGGAGATGGGCCATTTATAAGGATGAGAAGAAACCTCAATTCTTGAGCTAGCTTTTGGGTTGAGTTAGGTCCAAGACCCATTTCTAACACTTTTGTTTAATTATTTTTTCTGTTCTTCTCATTTTAAACTCAAGTGTGAATCTATTTTCCCAAAGTTTCTGCGCGCGTGTATTCTTTTAAAAGGTATACTAAAGAATTACATAATTGTTAAATGCTCACAAGGCACCTAGCCCTAGTATTCTTTTTGTTGGGGATATTATCTTTGACCATGATTTAATATATATATTAAATCATTGTGTAACATTGTCTACAAATTCATCACTAAGATTCTAGCCAACAGATTGAAATCCATGCTTTCCAAGATCATCTCTCCTATGCAAGACAACACCATATTGGCTCATGAACTTCTGCATTCCTTAAAAAACAAAAGAGAAAAATGAGGGTTCATGTTTCTTAACATGGACATGGAAAAAGCTTTTGACAAAATGGAGTGGGAATTCATTTTATCTATTATGAAAAGATTAGGCTTTCACTCCTCTAGTATAAATTGGATCAAATTATGCATCTCATCTTCCTCCTTTTCCATACTCATCAATGGCAGCCCTTTTGGACTGTTCTATCCAAAAAGGGGCCTTAGACAAGGTGATCCCCTCTTTCCTTTTCTATTTATCCTAGGTTTAGAAGTTCTTTCTTGTTTACTGTTTAGAGAAGAAGCTTATGGAAATCTTAAAGGTTTGGAAATTGCTAGAAATACCCTAGCCATCTGTCACCCCCTCTTTGTTGATGATCTTCTGATCTTTGGTAAAGCCACTCTCAAAGAAGCCACTAGTATTTCAATCTTTTCTAAAAAAATATTGTCTCTGGTTTGGCCAGTCCATCAACAATGGTAAATCTTCTATCAGATTCTCTAGCAATACTCATCCATCCACTGTAGCCCTCATTCTGGATATCTTGCCTTTTTCCCCTAACCATACAAAGTTTATCTACTTAGGTCTTCTTATTCTGTTTGGTAATTCAAAAACAGCTGCATTCAAAAATATCATTGAGAAAGTGAAGTCTAAGGTGGAGGGCTAGCATGAAAAGTCTCTCTCTCAAGCAGAGACGGAGGAGGGGGGGACCGGCTGGGGCCATGGTCCCCCCCAAAATCTGAAACTAAAAAAATTTGAGCTGTAAAAAAAAATTATATACTACACTAGTCCCCCTCCATATAAGTAAAACAAAAGGCTGGTCCCTCTTCCCTTCCCCAAAAACAAAACCGTCCCACTGTCCTAGGCTCCAAGCGCCCCAAAAAAAAAAGATAGAAAGAGACTTTTAGGCTACCAGTGCTGAAAAAACAAAACAAAAAAAGAGAAAAAAAAGTCAAAGACCGGTCACACCCCCCCAAAAAAGAATAGAAGCTCCAGCGCTAAAAATAAACTATAAAAAAAAAAACCCGATCCCAGTGCTCCCACAAAAAGTCTCAACCTCTCACAATCCTCATTCTCAGTTCTCTCCTTCACGCCGTCAAGCCCTCATCTTCATTGTATGTGACTTTGTGGTCTCCCATTCCCCCTTGCCCCTTATCTTTCTTTATGGGCCCAACCTCTACTTTTCGTCTTGAAAAATTAAAAGGTGAGTACTTTTGAATTGATTTGCTATTAAATATTAATTTGTATCAAAATTTGATGGATGTATTTTTTTAACTCTGTTACATCTTTCATTCATACTCTTTTTGTGTGTATTTTTGGATTTTAGTTTATTGCCAAATCTGGTTGTGCCGTTGTGAGTATTTTTTTTTTCTTAGAAGTTAGAATGTTAGATCCTGTTACTTTGTTTGTTTCTTATGATTGTAGCATATATATATATATATATATATATATATATATAAAAGATCATCCAAACTCTTTTTTATTTTCTACTGATTTGGACCTTTGTATTAATCTTATTGGATTGGAGCTGTTTAGGCCTTGATGTTAATAGGATGAACTCATCAAAAAATAAATAAATTGGTGAACAAAATGTCGTTTTTGGGTCCTTTGTTTAATTCCCATTATTTCTTATGGATACCCATTATTTCTTATGGATACAGTGTTGGTAGTATTACATTTCTTATCATAGGCCTAGGTTAATTAATACTCTTAAGTAAATCCCTAAGAGATGGGCTTTAAATGTGCCAAACCGTTTGGTTGTGCCTAAATTATATTATGAGATGCATCAAAAACCTATTAAACGATAAACATGGCTTAATTTTTTTTTTTTTGTAATTAAATTTTGGAAGTCAATTGTGGCTTATTGTTGATTAGGAATTACATTGGAAAACAAAATACCCTTGGATTTATGGACTCTTTCTTTTTGCACATGAAAATACTTCCAACTTCTTGTTTGTTTTTTCAAGTGGTAATAACTAACATGTTTTATTTACTTTCACGAACATTGAATAGGATCTTTTTAGGTGAAGTTTCTTACTATTAGAGTTTCCAAGTATTTGCAGGATAAATTTGTAAGTTTTCTTATGCACAATAAACATACATTAATACATAAATATTTTCGAATTGTGTCAATGGTTAGTAAGAACTGGAAAATCAACTATTTACCAATTTGTTTTTTGAGTTGTTGTGCTTCTGCTTACTCTTCCCGTTTCTACCACAACTACAAAACGGGCATTTTCAGCCATGAATATCATCAAAACTAGGCTTCGTAACAAAATTGAAGATGAGTTTCTTACAGATTCTTTAATGTTGTACATCGAAAAAGAAATTGCTGCGACAATTAGTACAGATTCAATCATAGATGATTTTCGAGATATGCAAGCACGACGGGTTGCATTTTGATAGATGTTTAAGCTGAAATTTAAAATGTATTGTAAAACAAATATCTATGTATCTTTTTATTCAAATGTTATTTTTTTGCTAAAACTGAATTGAAGATTATTTTGTTTTTATACGTTACTTATATGTATTTTGAATTTATACCTCGGTCCCCACCAATCAAACTTTCTGGATCCGTCCCTGCTCTCAAGCATGCAGGTTGGTGCTTATAAAATAAGTGGTTGCAGTCATTCCTTTTTATGCCATGAGCACTTTTCTCCTCCCCAAAAGTATTTGCAGCCAGCTTGACAAGGTATTTAAAAATTTTGATGGGGTTTTCCTGCTTCAAATACAAGAAATCTCTCCCTCAAGTCTTGGAATTCTATTTGCACTCCCAAAGCTCTTGGTGGTTTAGGTATAAGGAGAATGAAAGATGTCAATCTTTCTCTCATTTTTAAGCTTGGTTGGAAGCTCCTCACGGGTTCAGATTCTCTTTGGGCATCCTAGCTCACAGCTAAGTATCTCCAAACTGATTCTTTTCTCTCCCCCTCTTCCCATTTTGCCACTTCTTGGCTTTATGTGATGATTTTGATGGGCAAATCAATTAACTAGTAATTGTTTTTATGGCGCGCCATCCTAGCCTTGTCCTTTGCAGAACAAGACCTCCAAAAATTCACTTTCCTTGTCGCAACAAAAAAACTGTAGCAAAAGACTTTATCAAGACTATAGAATTTAGAGACAGTAAATGAAATATCACACAGCAAATATAAGAGATAAAATGCTACATCACTATAATATCGTAGATTGTCATCAAATGTACTGGTCATCAGACTTTACTTTCCTTGATTTTCTTTCTCACTATATCTACTCGGGCATCCCTCAAAGTGGGCTTCTGCGGAAGCAATTGTGAGAAAGGCTGTGAACAAAGCTGTGTCATGGAATCCTGGCATTGCTGCTGGCCTCATTAGAATGCATTTCCATGACTGTTTTGTTAGGGTATGTTGCTTAATTCAATTCTTACCCACATTCTTCACTATACATTTTTAGTCAGTCATAAAATCAGATGTACCGGCCATTTTCTCTCTTCATGGCATGCATCCTTAACATGATGGAATTTGAATATCTTAAATTTTAGTAAACATTCTAGCCTTTGCTGCTCGTGACAGTACCTATAAAGTAGGTGGCATAAATTATGCGGTTCCATCTGGACGTCGTGATGGCAGAGTATCGCTAGAAGACGAGGCTTCCCAGAACCTGCCCCCACCTTTCTTGAATGCCAAAGAACTCGAAGATAATTTTGCACAAAAAGGTCTTAGTGTTGATGAAATGGTCACACTTTTAGGGGCACATTCAATAGGCGTGTCGCATTGTTCTTCCTTCTCAACTCGCTTATACTCTTTCAATGCAACACATTCGCAAGACCCTTCAATGGACCCCATTTTTGCAAGAAGCTTAAAAGCTAAGTGCCCCCCACCATCAAATTCAGGAAACGGACTTGATCCTACAGCGCCACTGGATGTTCTGTCACCAAACAAGCTGGATAACAAGTACTACAAAGATCTGAAGAACCGCCATGGCCTGTTGACTTCTGATCAGACTCTTTTGAGCAGCCCTTCAACGGCATGCAGGGATTGTGAGGAACAATGCAAAGAATGACGCAGCTTGGGCCAAGAAGTTTGCAGCGGCTATGGTCAAAATGGGTTCTCTCACAGGAAACCAGGAGGGTGAGGTCAGGAAGAACTGCAGGGTCGTCAACTAGATTATCTGGAGTTCATTGGCCTATGTACGTGCATGGAGGGAATTAATTTGTCTGTAGTATTCAATTTTTTTTTTCCCGTTCTTTTCATTTATAATTCAACTGTGAATCTGCCTTGGCAATTAAGTTTCTGAATTTTGATTATCTTGTAATTATGAAATTCTTTCGAACAACAAATGAAAGAATTGCATACTTTAAACCCCTAATTATGAAAGAACAACGTACTTGTTGAATATTGCTGAAAAGGATAACTAGATAAGAAAGTCTAAATAACATGCTGACATTTCATTATTATTTTATTGTGCTTAATATGTGACATTGTCAATTCCTCATTATTATTTTTTAATTTAGAATATTTATCTAAAAATAAATTAATAAATCAATATTGTAAGAATAGTAGGATAGTTTTTTTTATTCAAACCGAAAATATATTTATAGTTGACCAAGGCAAACAATGCTAATGGGGGTGTAAAATGTTTTATGCCCAAAATTTGCGTAAAACATTTTCCGCCCCTCGATCTCCTTCTCCACACGCCTCCTTCTCCTCTCTCTCACGCAAATTTGGACGGAGATGACCATTAGTGATCGCTATTAATTAGCTAGCAACCACCATCTCATTCTCTTTTCTAAAGGCCTTCCGCAATTGGCAGCCACAATCACCCCTTTCCTAGCTATATATATAGCTATCGGCCTCACAACTCTGCCGCTGTCAACCACCAAAGATATCGCCACATCCCCGTTTTTGGTGTGTTGGATGGGTGATTGGTTGGAGTTTGAGTTGTTGATCTTTGATTGAAGTTTTGATTGGTGCGAGTTTTTGAATTTGATGTTTGAATGGTACTAATTAATTTTGCTATTGTGTATGCTGATTTTGGGTGTTTTGATCCAAAAAGCAATAGGGTACTTTTGGTTTCAGCAAATTAATTAAGACTACTCTAGCTAAGATAATTAGAACTAATTAAACTTTAATTAAACGTACAACATAACATTAAGTAATATATATACTCAGCAAATTGTATGTTTAACACATCAAACAGTGAAGTGGTGGGAAATAACATTGTATATGATGAAAACGTAGAGAAGTGAAAGAGACGCTGAGTGTTAAGTTTGAGCTGATCACCAAACTGGTAGCTTGTTTTATGCAGCTCGTCATTATGCCTTTGTCCACGAAATTAAAGCTGGAACTTAAGAGGCATGCATTATGCATTTCATCATCACCAGAGAGGTGATCGATCGATGACTTTTTCTTTGGATTACATGCTCGTCTTAATAATGGGTTCCAATCCAGAGAAATCCTACTTAGTCAAGGCCAGGGAAGACGACCTACCTCACTTCCTACTTGCCATTGTGTACGCGCTTTCCTCCTTGTTCCCGACGACAATATAATATTCATCAATTGATGCTACTTTCTTTGTAAATTAATTTTGTTTATAAGTTATCGATCTCTTTATATATATATATATAGACCAAATTGAGTTATCCTTTACATGAGACTTTTAATATATTTAATTCACAAAAAGCCGCAACCCCTAAGATTGAAACTTGGTAAAATGACCCCAAAATAAAAAAATATATATAAAACTATTCACAAATAAAAAAATGACTTTCGAAAAGGTAGAAAGTTATTAGTTGTGAATCTTCTTTTCACTTTTTCTCCTTAGTCATATAAAATATTTTTTTTTTAAAAAAAAGAAATAGAATACGAGGTGAAAATGGGTTGGATTGATATTCTCACGGGAATCCAGGGCGAGGTCAGGAAAAACTGCAGGCTTGTCAACTAGATTATCTGGAGGAAATTAATTATCTGTATTCTTTTGTTTAATTATTTTTGCTGTTCCTTTCATTTTAGACTCAAGTGTAAATCTGCTTTCCCAAAGTTGCTGCAGCATGTATTCTTTTGAAAAGTATACTAAAGAATTACATAATTGTTGAATGCTCAAAAGGCACCTAGCCCTAGTGTTCTTTTTGTTGGGGAGATTAACTTTGACCATGACATAATATATTAGGGCACTATATATAACTCACACACACACACACATATATATATATACACACACACTAGGTAATTAACACCTTTATTTGAAGCCTAATATTAATTGATGTCTCGGAGATATATATATATGCATGACTTAAATATCATGAAACAAACTGAATACATGCAAACATACAATCGGCCATGGTTTACTCATCGAGACAACCTAATTTCGTGGTCTTCGTTTGGCCGGATCTTATCTTCTTTGGGAGCTTGGGACTTTTCTTCATGGTACGGCTCCAGTCTTATTTTGTAACAAAGTTGGTACCATGCCCGCATCAGGCACATTGAGAATTATGAACCATTTAATCTTTTCAATATAGTGTCAGATAAGCTAGTAATCTCTCCGGTATTCATAGAAGAGAATATTCACACTCTGGTTAATTTTGCAAGAAAGAATTGCTTTACACTTGAATCAGCATTGAAGAATAAAGTTGTCACAAACCTTGGTAATTAGAACTCATTCTTGAAAATCGGCTTACAAAAAAAGAGTGTCCAAGAGTTTATATATGCATGATCAAGATTAGACATAACCAATGTGGGATACAAGGATCGTAACATACTATCACGCTTTCGTGACCGACGTCCACGGCGGCCTACTCTATCGACATTGACCTGATGGTAGCCCTTTTTCTTTTGACGGCTTCACTCACCTATCAGTATTTTAATCTAACCCATAGGTTGCCCCCTATGTGACTTGAACCCCTCAACATGTTAGCTAGCTCTTATATCAAGTTGTTATGAGAATGAGAGAGAGACCTTGTTATTCACCTCTCAACAAGAAAAGGGGCAGAATCAAACCTCTTTTTCTTGCCTATCGTGAACGCTGGATAGTAACGCTAGGAATTTGGGAGGTTCCTCTTCGAACAATATGTTTGAAATATAAATTTTTGCTTACTGCTTTATTGATGTATTCTCCTTTAAATAGAGTACAGTGACTGATTTAACCAAGGAATACAAATTAGACTTGGACTAAAAAAACAAACCTACTAGACTTTGGAAATAAAAACAGAATTTGACTTCCTTTTGGGAATAAATCAGAATTCCACTCATCCTGGGAAAATCTGACTTTTTTTGAGAATAAATCAGAATCTCACTCAACTTGAGAAATAATTATTGACTTAATGGAATAAACTTCCATATTTAAAACAGCTACTCATACTTTCATTAATTCTCACAACAGAAGTAATAGAAAACGTACAAAAGAATAATAAAAAAAAAATCCCAGTCTCACCGGTAAAACCCAAACAAGCTAGTTGACAACCCTACAGTTTTTCCTGATCTCACCCTGCTTTCCTGTAAGAACATCAATGTAACCCATTTTCACCATAGCCGCCGCAAACTTCTTAGCCCATGCCGCGCCATGCCTTGCATTGTTCCTCACAATCCCGGCCGTGGAAGGGCTGCTCAAAAGAGTCTGATCAGAGGTCAATAAGCCATGGTGGTGCTTCAAATCGGTGTAGTACTTATTATCCAGCCTCGTCGGCGTAAGAACATCAAGCGGCGCCGTCGGACCATCACGGTCATCATCATCATCATCATCATCATTTTGTGGGGGACACTTGGTCTTCAAGTATCTAGCAAATATGGGATCCATTGAAGGGTCTTGTGGGTGGGTTACATTGAAATCATACAAGCGATCTCGGAAGGCAACGCAATGCGCCACCCCTATAGAATGTGCCCCAGAAAGCGTCACCATTTCATCAACACTAAGCCCTTTTCTTGCAAAGTTTTCTTTGAGTTCCTTGGCGTTGAAGGTAGCTAGTGGGAGGTTGTTGTCGGTAGGCTCATCTTTGAGTGAAACTCTGCCGTCGCGGCGTCCGGATGGCACACTGTAACTTATGTGCCCTGCTTTGTAGGCGCTGTCACGGGCAGCAAATGCAACGATGTCTGCACACGATACAGTTTGTGGGCATTGAGCTTCAAGCTCAGCCTTTGCCTCATCGATCACTTCATAGCCTCGCAAGCTTGGGTCGTTGGCTCGATTGTCCTTCTCTGCTGGGTTTCCCGGAGTTGAATCAAGCAGGACGGAGGCATCACAACCCTGATCAGATAAATTATACGGAGAAATAAGATTAATATATTATAACAATTGAATATTATATATATATATATAACCTTCTAGATGGGAGTGAGGTAGAAGCTAAAATAAGAAAAGTGTTAGTAAGAAATTTTGAAGTACACAGACATCTCCACGTAATGGTCCCGTAGCTCAGTTGGTTAGAGCGTTGGTCTTATGAGCCGAAGGTCGCGAGTCGAGCCCCGCCGGGACCATTTGCAAATAGATATTGGGATTCTTTTTTGGCATGGTTTTCGGCAGGCAATATACATAATTTTTTTTTTTTTGAAAATAAGAAGTAGATGGGATTGTAAAGACTAATTAAAGAGCATACCCTAACAAAACAGTCATGAAAATGAAGTCTGATGAGGCCAGCAGCCATGCCGGGGTTCCTTGACACAGCTTTGTTGACAGCTTTTCTCACAATCGCCTCTGCAGACGGACAAGTTGATCGATAGAAACCCACTTTGAGCGACGCCATTGACACAGAGGCCATCGCGGTCATCATTAGAAAGAAAATGAAGCAAATATTGTTCATGGTTGGCATGTTAATTTGTTGTACGTGCGTACGAGAGAATGAATTGCAGTGCAGCAGCCAAAGAACAAATTAAGAAAGACAAATAAGAAATGATTATTTGGAGATGGAGAGAATGGTTGAGGTTTAAAGGGCTTTTATAGGCGAAGAAGAGAAGCTTGAAGGTGTCTAAGTTTGAGCAATTCCATGGTTTACGTGAGAGGAAACAGCCTTCTTTGCCCCACTCTCCCACAATTTCTTTGATTTAGCCTATCAGGCTTCGAGATGGATGGTGCCGTACGTACGGTATATCTTCTTCAACTTGCAAATATTATATATATATGTCAAGTGGCAATGAAGAGGAAAACAAGATGAAAGAAATACCTAAACACGTATGTATATATGTATGTGTACATAGAGTCAATTTGGAAAGCCATTTATGACCAATTCTGCAGGGGTTGGGCAATCCTTTTCTTTCCCTAGCTAGAGAGAGAAGTGCATGCGAAGAAAACAGAGCATTTAATTAATATCTATCTTATATTTTGCGATCAAGTCATTGACAGTGAGCTCTTCTCTTTATTCTTTAGGCCGGGTTCTAATTTTTTTCAAGAAAATTTCAACTTTCATGTTTTTGTAATTATTTTTTAAAATTTAATATATCAAACTTTAAAAGTTTTCAATCCCATTCATCCCTATATGAGGATTAGAGAGTAAATCAAACCGCAAATGGGTGAAATAACTTTCATACTCCTATATGTATTTATATATTTTGGAAATTTTTAATGCCCATTAGGATTTAACAGAAAAATCCTAACGGGAGTGTGACATTATAAATTTTTGAAATTTGAATATACTAAATTGAGATTTTTATTTTATGTTTTAACTTTGAAATGATGATTACAAAAACTATTAAAATTTAGGGAGTTACGTGAACTTTTTTTATTGAGTAATGCTAATTAATGCTCAATTTTCATTCTACTCACAGATTATTATTATTATTATTATTTATGAGCCATTCTTAAGGGTCTAGATTTTTGTGACGACGGAAGCAATTAGCTAGTGTATATATATATATTGAAAGTTTGGAGTTTGACTAGACGACCAACGACAAAGGATAAAAATCTTTCTCAAAAAACCAATTAACTCGCGCTCTCTCTCTCTGAAAGAGCTCTCCTAAGAAAACTTTCTTTTTGAACGTTTTCTTGCCTGCAACTGTTTCTTCTTCCAGCCAGCTTCTATTCCCTATCTGTCCTCTCCTTATATTCCCTTCTCCCTGCCATTCTTTCCTTCCATGCATCATATACCTCCTTTTTCTCCCACTGTCTCTCCTTATTTCTGTTTACTATCTTCTTTCCCTTTTTGTTTTTCTCTTGTTTTATAGTCTCCTTCTGGTTTTTACTGTTCACTCTCCCATTCCATTTCTTTTCCAGTCTCCTACTCCTCATCTTTACTTATCCTTTCTTGTTTCTTATCTCTTTCCTGGTTTCTCCCTTTGTTTCTTCTCTTTTTTTTTTCTTTTCCTTTCTCATGGATATTGAGAGTCTTATTGCTCGTACTGGCTCTCTCATGGTATGATCCCTTGTTAAGGTTGATGACATTAGTGGTGATAAGAAGACATTCAAAAGCTTTCTTAGGCTTCTTGTGGATATTGAAGTCTGCAACCCCTTGAAGCTTGGTTTCACATTTCGAAGAGGAGGAGAATCTCTTTAGCTCTTTATGAAATATGAGAGATTGGATATCTATTGTTGTGTTTGTGGTAGAATTGGTCATAAACAAATTCATTGCAATTCACCACCAGAAGAAAAGTTTCCAGAGAAGTATGTTGTGTCTCTCCAGGTCAACATTTTTTCAAACTTACTTCCCACGCCTCCTTTCTCAAGAACTAGTTCTACCATTTACAACTCTCAAACACAACCTTCATCTTCTCAGATTAGGTCTCTTGAATCTTCTCAGCTGAGTGAAACAAGTATGTTTCCTGTTCCTAATACTCCATCATTTTGTGCACCTGCTAATCCCCAGCATCAGAAAATATTTAAGCCTTTGGTCAAATTACTTCACACCTCCCCCACTATAACATACTTCATCCTTATCACTTCCACAATCTAAATTCATCAACCCTTATATCAGCTCCACCTCAACCCCCACTGCAACCATGTTCCCAACCTCAACTGCTAGTCACACCTCAACCAAACAGCTCTTTAGAATTGAACCAGGCTCTATCTGAACCTCCCACTTAAAATCAACCCTCTGTAGCCATTGTCTTACATTTTGAAAAAACCCCCCTCTCTCTCTCTCTCTTCCCTCCACCTCAGCATGCACCTTCTCTTAAACTGCTAAAACCAACCCTTCAAAATCCCCCGCCAAAAAACCTTCAAAAAGCTCCAAAAAAGTCAACTCCACTAGAAACACTATTTTTCCACCTCGTTTACACAGAGCTGTGTAATGTATGCCAAATATTACACATTTGGACTCCTTAATTTACTATTGTTAATCTTTTAACTGTATTATTATCTGATGTTTTGGTTTAGTTTCGTGTTTTTAGTGTTTTATGGGTTGCTAAAGAAAAATTGTGGGTTTTACGTTGAAGTTGCTTATTTCATATGAGAAGTTCAAGTCCTTGTTAGAGCGATCGAGCACAGGTTTCTGCAATCGAGTGCACATGCGCTCGAGCCCAGGATAGCCACGATCGAGCGCAAAGATGTCAAGGCAATAACACATGCGAACACTTGAGCGGCAAAAGGAAGTCTCATGCTCGAGTGCGCTCGAGCGCACGCGTCCAACCTGGCTGCAAATTTTAATTTTATTAAAGTTGTAAATCCTATTTTTAGGCCTATAAGTACATAATTATCAGATTAATTCAGAGGGCTACGAATTACGAAATTCCAGGAAGCCAGTTGGGTGAGGTGAGGAAGAATTGCAGGGTCGTCAACTAGATTATTTGGAGTTCATTGGCCTATGTACGTGCATGGAGGGAATTAATTTGTCTGTATTCATTTTTTTCCTGTTCTTTTCATTTCTAATTCAACTGTGAATCTGCCTTGGCAATTAAGTTTCTGAATCTTGATTATCTTGTAATTATGAAATTCTTTCGAACAACAAATGAAAGAATTACGTACTTTTTTCCCCTAATTATGAAAGAACAACGTACTTGTTGAATATTGCTCAAAAGGATAGCTGGATAAGAAAGTCTAAATAACATGCTGACATTAATTTCATTATTATTTTATTGTGCTTAATATGTGACATGCATTGTCAATTCATCATTAATTTTTTTTAATTAAGATTTATCTGAAAATAAATTAATAAATCAATATTGTAAGAATAGTAGGATAGTTTTTTTTATTCAAACCGAAAATATATTTATAGTTGACCAAGGCAAACAATGCTAATGGGGGTGTAAAATGTTTTATGCCCAAAATTTGAGTAAAACATTTTCCGCCCCTCGATCTCCTTCTCCACACGCCTCCTTCTCCTCTCTCTCACGCAAATTTGGACGTAGATGACCATTAGTGACCGCTATTAATTAGCTAGCAACAACCATCTCATTCTCTTTTCTCTTTGCCTTCCGCAATTGGCAGCCACAATCACCCCTTTCCTAGCTATATATATAGCTATCGGCCTCACAACTCTGCCGCTGTCAACCACCAAAGATATCGCCACATCCCCGTTTTTGGTGTGTTGGATGGGTGATTGGTTGGAGTTTGAGTTGTTGATCTTTGATTGAAGTTTTGATTGGTGCGAGTTTTTGAATTTGATGTTTGAATGGTACTAATTAATTTTGCTATTGTGTATGCTGATTTTGGGTGTTTTGATCCAAAAAGCAATAGGGTACTTTTGGTTTCAGCAAATTAATTAAGACTACTCTAGCTAAGATAATTAGAACTAATTAAACTTTAATTAAACTTGCAACATAAAATTAAGTAATATATATACTCAGCAAATTGTATGTTTAACACATCAAACAGTGAAGTGGTGGGAAATAACATTGTATATGATGAAAACATTGAAAAGTGAAAGACACGCTGAGTGCTTGAGCTGATCACCAGACTGCTAGCTTGTTTTATGCAGCTCGTCATTATGCCTTTGTCCACGAAATTAAAGCTGGAACCTAAGAGGCATGCATTATGCATTTCATCATCACCAGAGAGGTGATCGATCGATGACTTTTTCTTAGGATTACATGCTCGTCTTAAAAATGGGTTCCAATCCAGAGAAATCCTACTTAGTCAAGGCCAGGGAAGACGACCTACCTCACAAAAAAGGGATATACAAAATACTGAAATTAAAAGAGTCTAAAATATGATATACCAACATTGTAAAATAATAAGCGACAAGTGTCATTTTTCACATTTTTTTTTTAATATTTTAACAGCTATTTATTGTTATTCCACTAACCTAAGAACCCAAACATTAATTTTTTACAAACTAAAAAATGTTAAATGACACTTGTCACTTATTAGAGTAGGTTGAATAAAATTTTCTTCTAACCAGTTTGAATTAAAGAAATTTGTGTTATTTCAAGGAGTGTAAGTAAAGTTTCTCTTTTCATTTTTTTTAAAAAGATTAATAGTTTCAAATTTCCACTTTAGAGTTAGTCTAAATGCTTAAAGATCGAGACATGTTATTTTAAAATTTAAATGTGTGTAAGTTAATAATATATTGTCTTTGTCATAATTAATTAATTATGCCTAGCTTGGTCCCTCGAAATTTAACCCGGAAGATGTAAGGCATTAATTCCATCGATCACCAGAGACTAGAGAGGTGACTTTTTCCTTTGGATCTTAAATTAAAAGGTTAACTCGGTCAAGGCCGGAGACGGCCTGATACACGCACTTTTCTGCTTGTTCTCACTGCCAAGAATGAATTAATGAATAGCATGCATTAGCTACTAATTAATTACTTTTTTTAATTTATAAGTTTCTTTGTTTCTAACTTATCCTTTGTCGTCGGTCTGAGACTCAAGTCAAATTCTTAACTTTTAAGGGAAATGTTAAATTTACAAACACATTATAAAAAATAATAAATAATAAATAAAAAAAAATTACAAATTGATGTGACACAATATAATTAAATTTATCTCAAAATTAGAATCCGGCCTTAAGAATAAAGAGAAGAGCTCACTATATATCAGTGACTTGGTCGCAAAATATAAGATAAATATATAATTAAATGTTTTGTTTTTGCATGCCCTTTTCTCTCTAGATAGGGAAAGAAAAGGATTGCCCAACCTGCAGAATTGGTCATAAATGGCTTTCCAAATTGACTAATCTATGTACACAAACATATATACATACGGGTTTAGGTATATCTTTCATCTTGTTTTCCTCTTCATTGCCACTTGACATATATATATATATATATATAAACAGAGCATTTAAAGAAGACATATATATATATATATATATATATATATATAATATTTGCACCATCCATCTCAAAGCCTGATAGGCTAAATCAAAGACACTGGGGGAGAGTGGGGCAAAGAAGACTGTTTCCTCTCACGTAAACCATGGAATTGCTCAAACTTAGACCCCTTCAAGCTTCTCTTATTTGCCTATAAAAGCCCTTTAAACCTCAACCATTCTCTCCATCTCCAAATAATCATTTCTTATTTTCCTTTCTTAATTTGTTCTTTGGCTGCTGCACTGCAATTCATTCTCTCGTACGCACGTACAACAAATCAACATGCCAACCATGAACATTATTTGCTTCATTTTCTTTCTAATGATGACCGCGATGGCCTCTGTGTCAATGGCGTCGCTCAAAGTGGGTTTCTATCGATCAACTTGTCCGTCTGCAGAGGCGATTGTGAGAAAAGCTGTCAACAAAGCTGTGTCAAGGAACCCCGGCATGGCTGCTGGCCTCATCAGACTTCATTTTCATGACTGTTTTGTTAGGGTATGCTCTTTAATCCATCTACTTCTTATTTTCAAAAATATCAAATCTTAAATTTTCTTACAGCTCAGGCGTTTTCCAAGTCATATTCATGGAAAAAGACTGAAAAATTAAACCCAAAAAAAAAAAAAAATTATGTATATAAATATATTGCCTGCCATGCCAAAAAAGAATCCCAATATCTATTTGCAAATGGTCCCGGCGGGGCTCGAACCCGCGACCTTCGGCTCATAAGACCAACGCTCTAACCAACTGAGCTACGGGACCATCACGTGGGGATGTCTGTGTACTATAAAATTTCTTAGCAAAACTTTTCTTATTTTAGCTTCTACCTCACTCCCATCTAGAAGGTTATATATATATATATATATATATATTAATTCAATTGTTAAAATTTATTAATCTTATTTCTCCGTATAATTTATCTGATCAGGGTTGTGATGCCTCCGTCCTGCTTGATTCAACTCCGGGAAACCCAGCAGAGAAGGAAAATCCAGCCAACGACCCAAGCTTGCGAGGCTATGAAGTGATCGATGAGGCAAAGGCCGAGCTTGAAGCTCAGTGCCCACAAACTGTCTCATGTGCAGACATCGTTGCATTTGCTGCCCGTGACAGCGCCTACAAAGCAGGGCACATAAGTTACAGTGTGCCATCCGGACGCCGCGACGGCAGAGTTTCACTCAAAGTTGAGCCCGATAACAACCTCCCACGACCTACCTTAAACGCCAAGCAACTCAAAGAAAACTTTGCAAGAAAAGGGCTTAGTGTTGATGAAATGGTGACGCTTTCTGGGGCACATTCTATAGGGGTGGCGCATTGCGTTGCCTTCCGAGATCGCTTGTATAATTTCAATGTAACCCACCCACAAGACCCTTCAATGGATCCCATATTTGCTAGATACTTGAAGACCAAGTGTCCCCCACAAAATGATGATGATGATGATGATGATGACCGTGATGGTCCGACGGCGCCGCTTGATGTTCTTACGCCGACGAGGCTGGATAATAAGTACTACACCGATTTGAAGCACCACCGTGGCTTATTGACCTCAGATCAGACTCTTTTGAGCAGCCCTTCCACGGCTGGGATTGTGAGGAACAATGCAAGGCATGGCGCGGCATGGGCTAAGAAGTTTGCGGCGGCTATGGTGAAAATGGGTTACATTGATGTTCTTACAGGAAAGCAGGGTGAGATCAGGAAAAACTGTAGGGTTGTCAACTAGATTGTTTGGGTTTTACCGGTGAGAGTGGGATTTTTTATTTTTATTTTATTATTCCTTTGTTCGTTGTTTTCTATTACTTCATTCTTCGGTGCTGATTCAAGTATAAAGCAATTCTTTCTTACAATATTAACCAGAGTGTGAACATTCTTCATCGGAGTGTATGTATATATATCCTGACGTTGGGCTAGGAACCACTGTAGGCCCGGCTATAGGGCCTTTTGTCCTGGTTTTGCTCCGTTATGGTGGCTCGTTGGTCCTCTAGCTCCGGCGGGCCTTTCGATAACTATGATTCCAAGGCCTTCCGAGTAACAAAAGGCCTAGGCCACATAGTCCTGGCATGGGATAAGCTGCAGGTTAGATACCCACATCAAGATTGGGTACAACACTAATCTCCAACGGGCCAATGAGAACTATAAATTTTAGAGGATCCAACGGGCCAGATTTTCCAGACTTCCCATTTGATTGAATTCACCAACCACTGAACAATGAGTAATGGGAAATATTGAATTCCCTTGTTGTTAAAGATATTCAAAACGAGGCCTAAGTTTTGCAGCTAGCAGACCTACCCAGTAGCTAGCTAGCTGACGAATTATACCCTGCTTTGGAAATGTATCAGTGTGGTAGGTAAATGAGTTACTGAGAAGCAAAACTACAACCTCGAAATGTATTTAATGTATTCATTGAGATCGAGTAAACCATGTCATGAATGTCTTTAAACTTTTCCTTTTTTGTTAGGTGGGGGTAGTGTCATAAATTCATCTTAAAATTAACCCTTTCTTTCTTTTTTACATGGAAAATTGCAAATCTATTAACTTAGATTTGTTTTTACAAGAGAACAAGACTAGATCATATAAAACTCATGGATAACTTAAGTAGATTAACAAGTTGAGTACTGTTTGTTAAACGTGTTATAGGTTATGTTTGGGAAGAAGCTAGCTAGACCGGAGGAGGACCCATGACCCAAAACTCAAAAAAAAAATTTCCACTTCTTCTCTTAAAATCAACCATAACATTTTTACTTTTTACATTGAATCAATCACTTTTTATTACTATTTAAATAAAAAAATAATTATAAAACAAAATTTTTCACTTTTTTATATAAAATATTTTTACTTTTTTCGTTCATATCAATCAAATCTACTATAGTATCATTTTACTTCCAAATTTTATTCCATTATTAGACATAGCCTATAAGATTCAAATCTTTTCTAGTAAAATGTCCGGTTGATGATTGTAATTTCACATTACTCTCCGCTAACAATAAAAAAGTAACTTTGAAATAAGTTCCATTCAATGACAACCATCAACTACTTTCCTATACAACAATATGGTATACCATAGTACTATGCTGGGCAAAGAGTGAGAGAGACTTAATTTCTCCAAATGGAAAAGCTTGGTACTATTAAATGAATGGGCATTGGCTAAGCTTCTGATCTTCATTGTAAACAAACAAGAGATAGTAGAGAGACTGAAAGTGAGAGAGCATTGCTACTTGCTAGGGCAGATTAAGATGGAGAAAGTTGCTAAGGTGTTGGTGATCCTCACCATGCTGTTACTGGTTTTTTCATCTGACGTTGAGGGAGGAAGGCAACTCAAGAGCAAGGAGGAGAATGTCGAGCACCCGCAGACCTTTCTTGGAAATGGAGGAGGCCTTGGTGGGGTTGGAGGGTTGATTCCAAGCCCGGGTTTCGGTGGGGTGGCTGGTTCTGGGCCACCAAGCTTTTGTGCTATCTTCCCAGCAGGCTGTGTGCCAGGTCTGCCCACTATCCCCAGTGGTTCCATTGGTGTTGGCACACCCTCCATTGGTGTTGGCACACCAGCACGAAAGAATTAAGGATTTCTTCTAGAGATCGATGGGGCTTCTCTTGAGGTTTCTACTAGCTAGTTGCTATGTGCTCTATTTTCTCTTCTTTATTTTCTTTTGCTCGAGTGTCTGCTTTTTGAGAAGTTTTAGGGTCGATCTTCAGTTGGCTTTCAACTACTGCTGTTATGTAAACAATTAACCCCATCTATAATATAATCTATCTTATGGTTTTCTTAATTTTGTTTATGCTACTTGATTTGACATGATGGCGTGTTACAACTCTGTCTCTCCACAGCACCTTCTCTCTCTCTGTCTCTCTCTCTGAAGAATCAGTCTTAACCAAGAGCACCTACACAATAAGGAAAAAGAACCCTAAATCCTTAGCCAAACACTTTTCCTTATCCTTCAATTAATTTATTTATTTTTCTCTAAAGTAGACTCTGAATTGCACCAACAAGGTGCAATATGCTTACAATACTTCATTCTGAGGCCTAAAGTGTCAGTTTTGTATGATGGAAGCAGTCTAGACTTGAAAGAGGGAAAATGAACTTAAATCTTGATTGTTAAATAAACTACAACATATGCGTTATAATTATAGTTTTATTTTTTTACACCAGTTAAGCCAAACGTAAAGTGCTAGAAATCCAAACAAATGAACAAATGTTTTTTTTTTTTAATTCCTTATCTCTTGCCTATAACTCACGGTTTATCATGCCAATTTTTTTAAAAAAATTGGTTCATTTATTTGACTTTTTTGCACTTTTCAAGCAAATTCCTGCTTGAATATTATGGTCCAAACAACTTTAAATTAAATTGAAAAAATTCTTCCCATCTAATTTAGAAAAACAAAACTGTATTCCTTTCAATCAAAGTTTCAACATGATTTAAATGTTCTTTGCTTCAATCTTACGGATGTCCAAATTAATTCATTCGTCTCAGTTTGTCAATTAGCAAAACAAACAGGAAGAAAACTGAAATATGAGTAATTTTATTTCTCACACACCCAATTAATTACACCTTTTGTAAAAATTGAAAAACAGGCTTGAGAGATAAATGTGAAAAGATGGTATGATTAATAGTTATTGGTTAAAACTACTAACTATAATCGTCTTCACTAACCACTTATGTGGTTAACGGTTAAGAACCTTAATAACCATTTATCGCTTTTTTTAAAAAAATTAAAAGTTATTTTTTTTTAAAAAAAAATATTATTTTTATGGTAGTATGATTACATCCTACTTTTCATTATTATTATTATTTTTTAGGTAGGGGAGGAGATTCGATCTTGTTACTTTAAAAGTAGGCGTGGTTCGCGATCGATTGAATTTCTCTTGAGACTACTTTTCAAGAGGTAGTCTCTAAGAAAAAAAAAATATATTACTTTTCATTATTTTTAGATTTATATATTTAAACAAAAAAATGAATTTTTTTAATATAAATATAATATACATAGAGGTGGCAACTAATGGTTAACGATTAAATTTTTTTTCAAAATCTAAAACTACTAACCATAATGATTTTTTTTAACCACCTTCAAAAAGTTAGTAACGGGTAATCGCCGGCCTTTTTCACCCATCGGAGAGAGATACAATAGTCAAAACGCTGCTGAATCTTCCCTTTGTTTTGTCTGAAAAAAAATAATAATAAATAAAACTAAAAAACTATAAACAATAGTCAATTGCGTTTCAATCAAATTTCCGAGTCGAACCAGATTCTGACTCCCGCAGATCTGTTTGTTGTACTAATCAAAGCCGTCTCAGAGTCCCTCTCAGGTTCTCTCTCTCACCCTCGCAAATGTATGTGTGAATAAATATAATTTACTTTTTTTTTTTTGGTTCTTTTTATTGGGTATTTGTATGAAAGAATTTGTGGGTTATGCTTGTGGTGGCACCGATTATTCAATTTAGTTAGGTGAAAGGAGTGGTGGGTCGGTTAATTTCTATGGGTTGAAGGTTTTTATGGGTAATGGGTTCAATTTATTTTGGTTTGCTTTTATTTGTATTTGTGCATTTCCTTATTAATATTTTAAAAATCGCACGTAGAGCATATGCATGGGGGTATTCGATTACATTTGCAAATGAAAGCATTGGTAACGAGTTAGTTGTTGATGAAAAGAAAGAAAGAAGTGTGGCCAAGCCTTGAAGTGTTGAAGGCAAATGAGGTTTAGAGAGAGTGAAAAGCAGTTTCTGTTTCTTGGTTGCTGAATTGCTGTTTTCATTCTTTGATGTGCGTTAATATTTGTTGTTATTGTGGATTGAGATACTATGTCCTGTAGTAGGTTTGAAAGGTCGTAGTCTTAGTGTTCTTGCAGGCTGATTTTGGCATTTGGATGCATATTTCCCTGCAAGCAGTATTTGGTGTTTGAGGTCTAATTTACATTGCCAGGGTTCTGCGTGTTGATTGTGAACATTAATCTATATTTTTATCCTATTTACTGGCTGGTCATTTAAATCTCACTGTTATCACATTCTATATGGTTCATGATCCACTAGATGATTGTAACCTGCTGTATAGAGGCTTATGAGTTTTGAAGTATGTCCTTTTTTCTTTATCCGTTTTACTGATCAACATAAAGCTTGAAGGCGCCATATATTTACCACATAGATATAAGTAATGGGCATATTTTTTCTTATGTTATTAATTTGGATCCTTTATTTATAAAAGCTCTACTCACTGGTCGCCATCATTTTTCACTATTAAACCTTAGTAATAAGAAGATGATGATTATTCTCATTAGCATATGATGGAGTGGTGAGACTAGAAACAGCTGTAATGTTTGTCAACAGTCTTATCTTTAGCCCTGGTAATGATCTGAACATGAATAAGTCCGTAGTGGGAGCTATTTCAAACTAAGGAATAAAATTCATGTTGTTTTTCCATACAGATCCCCCCTTCAAGCAGTTGTAATATTTGTCAATATTTTTATCTTTAGCCCTGGTAATGAACTGAACTTGAATAAGTCCTTAGTGGGAGCCATTGCAAATTAAGGAAAAGAAGTCATATTGTTTTCCATATGGGGTCCTTGGTTATGGTCAGAATGTAATGGTGATCCCAACATAAAATCACTTCTGTTATGATTTTATTTTTTTAGCTAGGAAGACAGATACAATGGATGATAGCTGTGCTGTCTGTGCTGACACACTTCTGTGGGTGGCATATGGATCATGTGGCCATCGGGAGGTCTGCTCCACTTGCATCATTCGTCTCCGTGTCATCTGTGATGATCGTCGTTGCTGTCTCTGCAAGTCTGAATCCAATATCATCTTTGTCACCAAGGTTAGCCTTTTTTCTTCTTTCCAGTTGTTGATGTTCATATATGATTTTTGTGTTTGGTTTTGGGGCCATAAGCAAGTTTTCTTCCTGAGCTATAAATTTCACCCTTGTGGATCCAATCGAGAGCTATAAGTTGTCATATGGTAACTTCTCCACAATTACTTATGTTCTCCTATCTTCTGCTTGCAGAAACTGATTTGAAAGAGAAAAATAACCATGTTCACACTGTTCTGAGTTTTATCTGCAATGCTTGATGAATTATTACATGATTTACTTAATGGTATACTTATTGATTGTAATGTATTGTTCGTTACTACCCTGTTTTCCAGGCTTTAGGAGATTATACAAGGATGATTAATGACTTTTCAGTTTTTCCAGCTGATCCAACAGAGGGTCAAGTTGGGCCATATCAGTATCATGAAGGGGCACAAGCGTATTTTGATGATGTGGATCACTACAAAATGATAAAGGCCAAGTGCAGGCTATCATGCATTGTTTGTGATAAGATAAAGAAACAAAGGAATGAAGGGTCAGAGAGGAGAGCAGAGTTCAAGAACATTGAGCAGCTGAGAAGCCATTTGTTCCACCGGCATAGACTGTTCATGTGCAGCCTTTGTTTGGAAGGTAGGAAGGTGAGATATGTTTACATGACATTAGATTTGATGGCAATTTAATTTATAATACCATTACACGATAATTAAAGGAGTTGCATTTAAATATGTTACAATGTGGCTTCTGAATTTGGTTGTCTCTGTCCATCTTATTTGATTACCCACTACATAAATTGGTCTGTTAAAGGATACAATGGAGGTTGTATGTAGAGCTTTTCATCCTAAATTCTTATTGATTAATACTGGATCTTTCTTATATTTGGACAGACTTTTGAGTTTTTACCTTAGCACTCTCTTCTCTTCCCTTTATTTGGGTTTGGTATTGGACGAATTGTCTGTAGAAAATTCTCTGATATATTTCTGAAATGATTCTCTTATTCTAGAAACATGAATCAGGTACAGAAAATGCTCTCTTTGGTTTCTTTCAAAAATGTATATCTTGTTCTAGAAGAATTTTTCTTGAAACTGATACGTGCGTCATGTGTTACTGATGTCACGGTGCATTGTGTACCAGATATTTATCTGTGAGCAAAAGTTATATAACAAATCTCAGTTGAATCGGCATATAAAGACGGGTGACTCAGAGGTTGATGGCAGTGAGAGTGAAAGAGGTGGATTTATGGGACACCCTATTTGTGAATTTTGCCAAAACCCTTTCTATGGGGATAATGAGCTGTACTTGCATATGTCTACTGAACATTTTACTTGCCATATATGTCAAAGGTAAATGATGCTTCTCTTTATGAGAAGGTAGTAAATTGCTTTCACGTACAAGCAAACTTACTCTTTCAAGCATCCAATTTACCTTGTTCCATGCAGGCGGCATCCAGGACAATATGAGTACTATGAGGATTACGGTGACTTGGAGGCTAGTTGTTTTCTGTTTTTTTACATCTTAAATGTCCATGTGTTTTCAGTGAATCTTTATTCTTAAGATTTGTGTTGACATTAAAAGAAGTCTTGCAGATCCATTTTCGTCAAGAGCATTATTTTTGTGAGGACGAGACCTGCCTTGCCAAAAAATTTGTTGTTTTTTCAACTGAATCTGAACTTAAGGTGACATCTTTGCTTATCCTAATATGTCTTCTCCTTTTTGTTTTGAATATTTTTTGCTTCTTAATTGTTATTTTTATTGGAAATTACTCACTTAAATCTAATATCTATAGAGGCATAATGCCATGGAACACAGAGGGAACATGTCTCGATTTAAGCGTAATGCCACTCTTCAGGTTTGTATGTATTTTCTTAAATTTCCATTTTTTGTGTTCTCTCTTTCAACCGTTTGCTGCACCATTGACAGTTTGTGGACCTGTCTGGCATTGAACTTTGATACTCGTCTGTCATGCATAGATCTTACCATGTTGAAATGGGTGTATCTACTGTTTCTTCTTCTTTATTTTCAGATACCAACAAGCTTTCAGTATCGGCGGAGTAATGAGCAAGATCGTCAAGGTAGAAGACACGGTTCTTGTCCTCATTCATCAGACAATCAACTTTCTTTGGCCATTCAAACTACTTTTGAGACAGCTAACATTGAACAGTATCGCCATGCTATATTAAGTGCCCAAGCGGATTCCAATGACCGTGAAGCACATGATTCTGAATCAATCATTAACTCTTTTGAACCGTTAGCTATCAGAGAATCTGAGACACCTTCAAGACATAGTCATGCTTCAGCACAAAACACGAGTGCACGGTTGGAAGAATCATCCTTTCCTCCACTTCCAGTGGCTTCAAGCAGTAGTGGACAGAAATACAGAAATGATTCAGAAGAATTGAGTGGGAACACAATGGCTGCTCGTCTTCGTCACCAAAACAATGGAACTGTAGCTGTTCTTAATTCTTCTCTGGCTTGGCCAGCAGGAAGTCATCAACCTGGCTCATTATCAAATTTTCCCAATTCTTCCAAGAGGAAGCCCACAAAAGTTATTGAATATTTACCATCTACTCATGTAAGCCGTGCTCAGTCTAGATTAGCCACAGCTCATGTAGTTCTATCATCTAACTATGGTAGTTCGTCAAGGAATTCAGGTAGCACCTTTCAGGTTGGCCACTCTGCTTTGATTCCCAACCTCGTAGACAGAGGTTCTTTTGAGACTTCTGTTTCTAGTTTTCCTCCTCTCTCTGCTTCTCAAACTAATAAGACGCCCTCAACTAGCCAGCCTAAGCCGAAGTTGGAAGATGTTCACACTGCTAACAAGTCTCTGGTGGAAAAAATCCGTGCTGCTTTAGAATTTGATGAGAACAAATACACTGCATTTAAAAAAATGTCTGTGGGGTATCGCCAGGGCTTAATTGATACAGGGGAATATCTTGCGTGTGTTTATCAGTTTGGTCTGTCACCTCATGTTCTTGAGCTAGCTAGACTCTGTCCTGATCCTCAGAAGCAAAAAGAGCTTGTGGAGACTTACAATTTTAACATGAGGACCTGTGGTTCTCATGACAACAGTTTGAGTAGTGATGATGGTTGGTCCAAAAACAAAAGAAGTTCCAAGAAAGGTAAGAAGAAGTGTGGAGAGAATGGGTTAAGTGGTTCAGAGGACGCTTTGGCTGATAGAATTATTAGCTGCACAAGGAATTTGCAATCAAATTATGGGCATTCTGATGGAGAGCTGGAGGTCTTATCAACGGATGGGAATCGTATTGGGAAAGGCAAATCGAAGATTGATGTGGATGATGAACACACCAACTCAACTCCTATCAATCAGTTAATAACAGAGCCAAAAATCCAAGATAGTTCTCATTTTGCTGGTGGTGGCTCAAAGAAAAACTTGGGGACTGGGGGAGGAGGAAATAAGCATGGGAAAAAAATTTCAAAGTTCCTTAGAAACCGCCTTGGTAATGAAGCTGCATCACTTTTAGATTATTCTGATCCAGGTCCTGATGACACTGAAGAAAAAGCAGATGAAGATAAGGACCCGCCCCAGGGATCACAAGTTTGCGGAGCTTGGCAGAATGGGGGAGGGCGGAGAATTGTGGCAATTACCCGGAGAGAAGGCAGAAAGTGATGTAGTTGCCAGTATGTTAGTATAGGATAGTTGGCACCCTTTATTGTATCATTGTGTCCCTTCTGTTTTCCTTCTTGGCCTGTATGTTTTGTAAATATTAGTGGACTTTGTGACACCAGATTATTAGAAGCGGGGAATTGCCTCAACTCAGACAAGCCTTTTGTTGACTCTTGGTTAAACCCCTCATAATATGACTATGTTTTCAGAAAATGAAAAATGCTTCTTCTCCCAAGACTTGAGTACATCATGGTTATATATGGCTGGCTGAGCATTGGAGATGTCACTTTTTTTCTTTTTTCCTGCAGTTTATATATGGAACCAAAAAGTCAATAAGTCTGATTTCTTTTAGAGAAAAAAAAAATGAAGATTTTGATTCTAGGGGGATTGGGAACAGGGAAAGAAAGGGAAAATACACGTTGGGCCTTGGGCCGGTCTCTTGCCCAGGGGGCTAAGGTGATGGAGGAAAGGGTTAAAGGCTACGATAATTTGAGTGAATTAAATTTAACTAGAATATCTTAATAGTTTTAGTGCGGTAAAAGTAGCGTCAAGCGGGGATAGCTCAGTTGGGAGAGCGTCAGACTGAAGATCTGAAGGTCGCGTGTTCGATCCACGCTCACCGCATATTTTTCCACTCTATGCTTTTATTTTTTTCCTTTTCTTATCGTGTCCCACCAAATCCTTGAAGGGCAGATGGCACTCTTTATGCATCATACATACATACCAATGTACCATGCATCCTTTTCCAATACTCAAATCAATCTATTGTCACACCAACCAATCTTCCATTACTCTTTTCTTTCTTTTCTCTCTCTTTTTTTTTTTTTTTTAGCATTGTTTATAAGCATATTGGCAAAAAAAATGATAACTTTTTAGAAATACAATTAAGTGGATAGATCGATATCTCCTGAGTGCTGGGATGTGAAATTATGATGATAAAGATCATATACTATAGATACACGTAAAAGGCATCACCATGACATCATGCTTGAGCTTCAATTACAATATTAATCTCTTTTAATTTCTTTCGATATAGATTTCTTTCAAATTGAGTTTTTTTTTTTTTTTTAATAGCATCAAAAAAGTTAAAAAGAAAATTCTATTAAAAAAAAAAAACTTATACTTCTCGCATACTTTTTTTTTTTAAAAAAAGAAATTTTGTCTGTTTCTTAGTTAGCACTATTGAATGGACCAATTAACCAACCAACCCACCAACTTTATACTATCTTATTATTATTATTATTATTTTGGGTAGATTGAAAAGGGTTGGGTGCATGATACGACTTTCATGATGTGTTAACACCGTGGACTCCAACACCTCAAGAACAACATGGGTTGCCCATGATCTAATATATTATTAAGATCTCTATTCATGTCCTTTTATGATTTGATTTTTCTTTTTTAATTAAATGTTACGCAAAGAAATAAAGTACTTTTAGTAATAGTTAAGGAATTTTTTTTTTTAAAAGATGAAAACATTTCGGTTATATTTATTTAAAATACGAACATAAAACTTTCACAATACAGAACAATCAACTCTAAAACAATTATATATAGTCGAAGTTACGAAGTTAAAAACATTAATAATACAACCATTCCAATATAAAATAATAACGGTTTTGATCCTTTTGTCTATATGAATATTCCCTTCCCACATACATGTGGATGTGCATCCATGCAACAAAAGCAGCATGGAAGAAGTAGGAAGTGGGGATGTGAGGTCACTCTTATTTGTGAAGAAACAGGTTGCCACTAAATCCATGACGTGGCCTAATGAGAATGGTGGCCAACTATCGAGGATCCTCCAATAGACGAAAGAGGAGGCTCTGTCCCTCCAAATCCACCCACCTTTTTCCACTAATGGGTGTGTCCCAGTGAGTCAGCAGTCACCACCATTTCACCAACTACGTTGGACACTTGGACTGCTACGTGTCTTTTCCCAACATCTTGGGAACCTCTTCTTCAGAGATTTATCAGTTTCAGCTCATTATAAGCTCACTGCACTCTGGCTCATAAGCTTTCCATCGGCTTCACAATTGCTCTTTCAAAAGATCAGAAGACTATTGAGGGAAGCAAGCCGTAGTCTAAGCCCTGAAACCGAGACGATCACATCAGGGGTTGGTGAGCTCTAAAAAAACCAACATACTGAACCGGTAACCCACCTGCCGCAAAGACAATAATCCAAGTAGGTGGGTCTGTGACGCCTGTCTCTCTCCCCACCGACTACAACCAATCCCCACCGTCAATCGACTCCCATCCAACGGCCTAAATCCAACTCCCTATATACCCAGCTTTGAGATCCTGAGCCCACCACCATAAACAAATCAGAAATAGTGTTATGATGGGAGCATTCTCATTTTGTTTCCCATGAGCTCTCCAGTATTTTGGACAACGGAAATCATCACGATGGATTGCAATTAAATATTTTGACAAAAGAGAGGGAGAGCTCATGAGGCTCACGAAAGGGGCTATCTCAGAGTAGCATTTTGCAATTGAAAAACAATCAAGACCGTCAATTCCTACTATATCTAAAGTCGTCCTCACTCTGTACCATTACCCTTTCTGCCTATAAATAGCGACCCTCCACATTCCCGCAAAGAACCACATATTCCCAATTGAGAGGAAGACACGAGGACAAGTCGAAGGTCAGGCTGCTCCTAAATCAAACATCTGGGTTTTACAATTTCCATCTACATCATGGTTTTCCCAAGTTGTATTTGTTTTAATTCCTTGATTGGTGCTTAGTTCCTTGATTAAAGTTTATGTTTTTTTTGTTGGTTTGTTCTTTTGGGCTGGAACTTATAGTTGCTGGGTTGTTATGCTTGGTTTTTGTGTTTATGTATTGGGATTTATGCTAGCGAAATCTCTGTTATAGGGTTCTGTAAGTGCTAGTGTCAATTACTTGGAAGCAGTTTAGTTCATCTGTACCATACGTTTATGTGGAAATGGTGCAACTTTGGTCCTTGGGCAACATTTGAGTAAATGTATGCTTATGGGTTTTTTTTTTATTGGTGTCAATTACATAAAAGGAAGGAAAAAAAATTGAGGCTTTTAATAACCAATTTTCTTATATGACTTGATAAGTTTATTGTTTTCCTTTTACTTTATGATTTGTTTACGGTGAAAGTTGAGAGTTCCGATGGTTTCTCTGATCGTTTATATCAATTTATTGGCTTGGAAATGGCATTAGCTTTTATGTACCGACTTTAGAATCTATTTGCTCTTCCTCTCTCACATGTAAGATTCTGTACAACTCTTTTTGATTTGCTTGATTTGGGATTATGGGTCTTTAGTCTTGATGCTTTCTAGATTGGTGTCAAAAATGGCTCTTTCCAATTTGTGAAGAGCAGGATCATATTCTCATTTACTTCCATTTTAATATAATTTGTTCCAGAAATGTGCGTGATACTTGGCTTGTTGGTGCTTCTCGACTTATAAATTTTTGGATAATTTGTTAAGACACTGTGCTTAGATACTTGTATTTGTCCCATAGTTTTATTGGGTACTGCTCATTCATATAGTGACATATCTGTCTGTGATATTACTCTTTGCAGCTTTGGCAAATTGGCATAATGGATACCTTCCTATTCACCTCTGAGTCCGTGAATGAGGGTCATCCCGATAAGCTCTGTGATCAGATATCCGATGCAGTGCTTGATGCATGCCTTGAACATGACCCTGAGAGCAAGGTTGCCTGTGAGACTTGCACCAAGACCAACATGGTTATGGTCTTTGGAGAGATCACGACTAAATCCAATGTAGACTATGAGAAGATTGTACGAGACACATGCCGTACAATTGGATTTGTTTCTGATGATGTGGGACTTGATGCTGACAACTGCAAGGTTTTGGTTAACATTGAGCAGCAGAGCCCTGATATTGCTCAGGGTGTCCACGGTCATCTCACTAAGCGGCCTGAGGATATTGGTGCTGGTGACCAGGGTCACATGTTTGGGTATGCTACAGATGAGACACCCGAGCTTATGCCTCTCAGCCACGTTCTGGCTACCAAGCTTGGTGCACGCCTCACTGAAGTTCGCAAGAATGGGACTTGCCCCTGGTTGAGACCTGATGGGAAAACACAAGTCACCGTTGAATACTACAACGACCATGGTGCTATGGTCCCAGTACGTGTTCACACTGTTCTTATTTCCACACAGCATGATGAAACTGTTACCAATGATGAGATTGCTGCTGATCTCAAAGAGCATGTTATCAAGCCTGTCGTTCCAGAGAAGTACCTTGATGAGAAGACCATCTTTCATCTCAATCCATCCGGGCGTTTTGTCATTGGGGGGCCTCATGGGGATGCCGGTCTCACAGGCCGGAAAATCATCATTGATACTTATGGTGGATGGGGAGCCCACGGTGGTGGTGCCTTCTCTGGAAAGGACCCTACAAAGGTAGATAGGAGTGGAGCCTACATTGTTAGGCAGGCTGCAAAGAGCATTGTTGCTAATGGGCTTGCTCGGAGGTGCATCGTCCAAGTGTCATATGCTATTGGTGTTCCTGAGCCATTATCAGTATTTGTTGATACTTACGGCACTGGGAAGATTCCGGATAAGGAGATTCTGAAGATTGTGAAGGAAAGCTTTGATTTCAGGCCTGGGATGATTGCAATTAATTTGGATCTTAAGAGAGGTGGAAATGGGAGGTTCTTGAAGACAGCCGCTTATGGTCACTTTGGAAGAGATGACCCTGACTTCACATGGGAGGTGGTGAAGCCTCTCAAGTGGGAGAAGCCTCTGGAGTAAAGCTATGCAGGTGATCAATAATGTGCTTGGTCTTTGCAGCTTCTCTTGGATCGGGGAGTGCCTATTGTTTGATGGCCATGGTTTTTTTTTTTTTTTTAAATTAATTTTTTTGCTTTCTGTAATGTTCTTCTGCTGTGTCTTTGGCCATATATGGAGTTGAATCATAGTTGATGAAAACATGTAGAAGAAAGCTGCATCAATATCATTACTGGATTGCCAAATGAAAGAAGAGATCAGCTGCAGAGCAGCATCAATGTACTAATGTATTTGTTTGTGAACAACGAGATTCAGGTGATTGATCCATTTTCAATTTGTAATTCCTTATTTGTTAATTTCATTCTCTTTCGATATTCTTCTTGAGCTTAAACTTTTCGTCCCGTTGATGGCCAAAATCTTGAACTGCCAGTCAGTCTGCTACTGAAAGATTTAGCTGATCATTACTCCGTTAGTTCAATGGCTTTAATATCATTGAACCATATAATCCACCGTCGGCTTTTTGAAGAAATAAGACCCCCCATGATCCCCTTTCTCCCCATCCATCTGTCTGTATTTGTCCAGAAAAAAAGAAAAAAAAGGCGTTTCTGGTATATGGCAAGTTTTTCATCACAATCTTACAGAATCTCTTGCAAGCTACCAGATACAATTTTTTTTGGATGAATGGTGTACATATACAGTTTATTCCACTTGATCAATTTATACATTATATCTTACTAAACACGAGAAATTTGGACATCATCAATCAAGCACACTGATCAAGGCATTACATGCAAACAAAAGGCTTGCTGGCTGCATACAACATCTTCATCCTCTACAGGGAGCCAAAGGTTTACCTACGCTGGAAGTTCAGCCTTCCTATTAAATATGCAAACAAGGAAGCAAAAACAAGGGGGAAGGCAATGAGAAGAACCGCCACAAGAGCTAAGCGATCATGGTGAAACCCAAAGTAATCTTTTATGAAGGCAGCCACCGTTTTGGTTTCTCCAAACACCATGATCTCCGTATTTATATCTCCATATTGTGAAGTAAGCATACCATTCAGCGACCAAGATGTAGGAGTAAGATAATACATCCAGAGCCACCACTTTGGAATTTGCTGCAAAGAGTAATAGTACCTGCTCAGTTCAACTATACATTCAAAATGTTCGCACCCACATACACATTATGGTCCACATTATTGACAAGTTTTGCAGGCATTTAGGAGCTTACCGGTTCTGGCATCAGAAAACCAGCAAACAGGTTGAAGATTGTGTAGAAGACTGAGGACAAAATTCCAGCTATCATGAAGTTCGGCGTCATGGACACAAGTAGCATTCCCAAATAATTGAAGTAGAGCAATGAACAAAATATTGTATAGAAGTACCAGAAAACCTTATAAGCTGATCCATAATATCCGATCATTGGATATGTGATCATCACAAATATAGCAGTTTCGGTGAAAATATAGGGAACTTCCACTATCACCTACAAAATAAGTATTCACAACTGTATAAGCCAAAAAAATACTAGCCAAACAAGAGGCCCCTCATCAAGATCTTAGGTTCCTCTCTCTCCTTTGGTGGATCAACAGTGATAGTAGCCTGCAGAAATAGAACTAACTGGTAGAAAAAGGATGCAATAAGCTGCCCGTGTTACATGTGAGATGACTTACACTTTGATTGTCAAAAATCTATCAAGAATCCAAAGTACATTAATTTGAGATGACTCATACTATCCTGAAATCAAGTCTACAATAAATTCAACCAGCTCAAAAGAAAATTATACCTGTCCAATTGAATAAGCCCATGAAGAGTACATCCCGGAAAATCTTTCCCGGTACATAACGGTTCGCTCTGTTGCGACATGTGGTAGAACTGTTGAACAGTTATTTATGCCCAAGAAGAGCACAGCAGCATACATTGAACCAAATACATTGAATAAGTTCTGCTGGTTATTTCTAACAGATAAAAAAAAAAAAGTTAGTTCTTTGCAAAACTCTTCAAATATATATCTTACGGATGTAGTGCTTAGTCTTGAGCAAAGAAGAGATATATAACTGTGACAATCGTGCTTATTGTCTGGTCATACTAGCAACAACTCACAATGCATAACTTCATTTAGACAAGATAAAGAAGACTAGTAATTTCTCATGTGATAACATTGTTCCACAAAAAAAAAAAAAAAAAAAAGAGTTAAAAAATATAAAAACTCACAATTTTTTTCCTTGGTTCCAATATAATGCCCCCAATATTAAAGCTGTTATAAACGAATGCATGATACGCATCAAGTTGTATGCAGGATTCCTCCAATAAGACAAATGCTGTTTCCATAGACAAGACTTGATTTGTCCCCAACCATTTTGTGAAAAGCGGGTAGGAAAATGCAGATCTCTTGAACCGTGAGGTGGAGTGCTCAACTGCCTCACAAGCTCTTTGTTGTTCCTGCAAATGGGGTAATAGTAGGAGTCATATCCAAGATTTGAAAGATGACAATACAGGTCTTATGAAGATCACTCATCTTGAGGACAATAATATGATTTGCATCTTTTGATCTTATTATCTGACATCCGGAATAAGCTATGGTAGAAATGCTGCTATATCTTTTTTTTGAAATAGCAACACTTTATTTGACATTATAGCAACCAATGACAGTTGAAAACAAGACAATCAATGACAGTTGCAATTGAACACAGCAACTCACTCATATAAAGTAGATTCCCTGTATTTCTGGGCAAAATCTACACCAAGTACAGCTTCCGCAGATGTAGAAGTGACCTCTAACATCCATGTTGCTGGATTATAATTATCTCTAATCTTTGCAACTCCCGAAATACCCTGTCAGAGTAAAAGTTGATTAAAATGAAGATTTGTCAACTGAACCACTCAAAGTAAGTAGTATTACCGTACAAGAATGAAAGCAGAAAAAAGGAAGTGTATTCAAGTATTCTTACAGCAAACTAACCTCAAAATATTCAATAACCCTACTTGAATGCTGTCCTAATGGTCCAGAGTATATCATGTGTCCACCAGTTTTTAGAAGGATTAGCTGCAAAAGTGAAAAAAAGGCATGAGCTAAATAACTCTTCAAGATTAGATAACAAGAAAAATGTTGCCTATACCACATTGTTTCTCATTTTCAACTTTTGGATAGTAGGCTGGAATGAACCTCACAAGTTTACATTATTTCCTCCATTGCATACAGAAGTCAAACTTCTTTATCTCTTTAGTAGTCATGCATGTACTACTGATATCAACAGCACTTCCAGAGCAACAGAATAGCTTCTTCTTGGTTTCAAAGGTAAATTCTAGTCACAAATTTTCTTTTAAAATGCTCAGAAATTGGTTTCTCACCTCATCAAATGATTCAAATATGTCAATACTAGGTTGGTGGACAGTACAAACAATTGTTCTTCCTGTATCAGCTACATTCTTCACTGCTCGCATCACAATTGCAGCTGCTCTTGCATCCAAACCCGTTGTTGGTTCATCCATGAAGATAACAGAGGGGTTGGCAACAAACTCCACAGCTATTGTGAGCCGCTTACGCTGCTCTGTTGATAGACCACTAACCCCAGTTACTCCTACTATGGCATCCTTTATTTCATCAAGCTCAATGGTCTCCAGGACTTCATCCACAAATTCCTACAAGACATGCCACAGCAATTTCCACAAATTATTATCCCAACAATGATTATAAAACCAAACCTTTGACTTAATGTCTGTCAGTACATGGAGATCTTACAGCTTTAGTTTTTGAGTCTATCTCAGGAGATAAACGGAGCCAAGCAGAAAAGATCACCGATTCTTCTACAGTGATTTGAGGAGAATGTACATCAGTTTGCTCACAGTAACCAGATATCCTAGCAAACGTTTCTTGAACTTTGGGATACCCTCCAATCTTTGTTTGCCCTTCGATATAGCCACCTGTCTTTCTTCCTGCTAGAACATCCAGAAGAGTTGTTTTCCCAGCTCCACTGACACCCATTAATGCTGTAAGAACACCAGGCCTCCATGCACCAGTAATATCAGAAAGAAGTTGGAGTTTTTTGTTAGTGAATCCCTTTTCCCTCATTTCCTGGTCCCCGAAAAGAAAAAAAGAAGAATAAAATGAGCGGAATGAGTGCAGTGTTATGCGAATGGCTATCAATTAACCAACCACCAGAACGTTATATGAAGTTAAATGTGATTACCAAGGGGGTGTCAACATAGTATTGCACTTCTTGAAACACAACTGTTAATGGTGTAAAAGGTAAGACCATCCTGCCTGTGAGTTAAGGCAAGGCACTCACTAAATCGCTGAGAAATTTATCAAAACAAACATAGATAGATAATAATCAGAAGAGCAAGAAAATTGATCTAACCTTTATTTGGTTCCATATTAGTATGTGGAGGAGAATTTCTAGATTTTTTGTCCCCATGGGCATCATGGTGTGAATCTGAATTTCCTTGAATTTTGGAGAGCTTTTCATGCGAAATAATAGCACGAGATGATCCAGGCGCTGATGTTTATTAAACGAGAATGTATCAGCATCTATTGTCACCTTGCTATTTAAGTTCAAATATAACAACAATACTGAACTTACACTTCAAGAAACTTAAGGCCAGGATATATCCAATGTTGAATGCTAATGCAAATCCAAATAAGGCACCAAGTGATATCCAATATAGGTTTCCATTAAAGTTTAGTCCTCGACTTTCAAGTATTTCTCGCCCTATTGTAATGTTTGTGGACAACATCTACAGATAAGAAAGGAAAGAAACTCTAGTTGGTAAGACCATCTATTTACTACTCTAGATGTTAAGGTCAAAATGAATTAATGTCTGCATCTCACGATTGGTCAGACAATGGATAATGCATGCCATAAGATACTCACCTTCTGCCATCTTGGGGCAAGAAATTCATTTACAGAAAGGCCTATCTCACCATACGTCAGGGGAGAAACCCAGAAACACCAGTTCAACCAAACAGGCATAGAAGCTGCAATCAACAGCACATTTCAGTTTGTCCTTTCAGCTGATTCTCTTATAATGAGATTGACAAGAAGAGTTAACCTTACCTTTGTTGATGATGAAGCCGCCAAATATTACCAGAAATAATATTGCAAAACTAGCAGCTGTCATCGAAGCATTATTATTCTGAAATACTGAGGCCAGGAAACGGAACATGGATAATGAAGATAAGTGCACTGCAAAAAGTAGAACAAACTGGCGGAAGAACCTAAAAACCAGCAAATGATTAAAGAGTCACTTAACATTCCTAATGTTGGACAGCAACATAAGTATATGCCAACTTCATTTGTCTTTGTCAGACAACATAGATAAAGTAAACCCTGGCTTGCATAAAAACTTTTTCAAACAAAAATAAAATAATGGAACAAATAAATATACATATTTTCATGTCAAACTCACCTCTGGGCCTCAGGAGTATACCCAATAACATAATATGTAAGAGTTGTCCAAACTATGGAGTCCACAAATGAAAGAGGAATCTTTAGAAGACTTGCTGGAATAGCATAAGCCCAAGCTGGGTAGAAACACATTGCTTTCTGTTTGTAGAATACTTCAAGCCTTTGAATAGTCATGGACAACTCTGGGATCCCATTAACAAGAAAGATGATAAGAGCATAAAACAGGGCACCCATATAGTAATTTGCATGAGTAACATCAACATCCATGCGAGTCCGTAAAAATACAGTCATCGTGATACATGCAAGAATAATAAGCTGCAGATAGAAATAGCAAAACATGTTTTAGATTTTGCAGGGCCTTTGACAAAGTAAATAAAGAACTGTGATAGGAAGAATGAGCATATGTCTTAATGCCCCAACCCAGGAAAAAAAAAAGCATAAAGGATCGGGGAGGGAACATACACAAAAAAGTACAAATCATCTTAACCTGAGTTGTTTTGAATATATAGACAAAAGAACTCCTTTTCATGAGAAGAAGTTCCCTTGACGCACAAGCTCTAAAAAGTTCCCATTTGGAAAGAGAATATGGACTAAAGGAAAGAGCATTTTGATGGCTTTGGGATTTATCATATGGCTCTGAGAGCTCCTCATCCAGCTTCTTTCCGTAGGGAGACTCCTTGAACTTCCTAGAGAACATGTCAACTGAAACATAACTGTAAGGTACTTCTGTGCGATGCCAGTATTGTGCTTGATCTTTTCTAGAGATAACCTGCATAAACAGAGGACGAAGTAGTTCTTTTGAATTAATGAAAGTTTAAAAGAAAACAATTGTAAACTGCTGCTATGTACTTACCTCTTGGACAAAATCAGCAACCCCTTTCCTCTCAGGACACCTAAAACCGCAATCCTCAAAATACTTTAGAACATGATCACGTGGACCATGATACACAATCTTTCCTCCTGACATTAAAATGAGGTCATCAAAAAGATCAAAGGTTTCTGGTGCTGGCTGAAGAAGCGAAACCAGTACTGTAGCATCTGTGATATGCACCAGCTGCTGAAGACAAGTAACAACTTGAAATGCAGTGGAACTATCTAAGCCATTTGTGATTTCATCCATAAACAGAGCTTTTGTAGGTCCTACAATCATCTCCCCTGTAAAAAAAAAAAGAAAAAGTTATTTCATGCTACTAGCTAGCAAAACAGTGACTGTTACTCTTTTTGTTCAAATTACCTGTAGTCAATCTCTTTTTCTGACCACCAGATATACCTCTTCTCATTGCATCTCCAACTAGAGTGTCAGAACAGATATCAAGTCCAAGGATCTGAGAAGCCAAGTCATGAGCAATGGATATAAACTGGTGAGGTAGTTGTCCATATATTACTAATTACAGAGCACAAGTTTGCTTTCAGCTTTGTTAAAAGACAGTGACCTTTAGTATGTAGTCTGTTTGAATTGTACTTTTCAGTCCTTCAACAGAAATTGCCTGTCCAAACAAATAATACATCAATATTACAACATAATAATATGATATCTGCAGAATGCTTTATATATATTGACCCTACAAAACTTTGAGAGTTTTAAAACTATAACAAACATGAAGGAAAAGAAGACTAGAGATGAAACCGGTACCTTCATGTAAGTGTCTATATCTGGATCCGGAACAACTCCAGCTTCCTTCTCCCTTTTACCGATTTCCATCATAACCTCTTAATTAGACCAAAAATAAACGGTGATATTATTATCATCACTGTTGCGCATATATAGCTAGGGTGGGTATAACTAAATCATTTCCAAGTGAACTCCTAGGAAAACTTAATTACCTGCCCGGCTTCCGACACCCTGACAACGGGCTGAAAAGTCCAGTATTTCCCTCACAGTCATCTGAGGAATGTGCACGTCATTTTGGCTAATATAAGCTGAAGTCTTTTGTGGAACAAACTCTTCTAGTTTGTATCCATTATAGGAAATTTCCCCAGTAAACTATTAGACAAAAACAGATGGATAACTCAATGCTCAGGAAGACTGCAAACTAATGTAGCTCCCAACCAAAAGTTAATCTCTCAAAAATGTGTATAAGATGGCATATTATTTAACTCTATAATTTATGATAGTTTTTCTTTGAGATCTTCTTGACTTTTTCAATCATCATCTTGCAAGTTTGCATCACAAGTTATAGCTTCAAACTATCCCAATTAATGATCATATATGATCTTAATCAGGCTGATCATAGATGAATTCAAGTATTATTGAAGCGTAAAACCTTAAGAGATTGATCTAGATTCCCCGACAGAGCCTTTAAAAGGGAGGTCTTCCCACAACCAGGGGGCCAAGCAGTAGAGTTACCCTGCAGAAGGTAAGGCTATGTAAATACACTTCCATCCCCAAAAAATAATAATAATAATTATGAGGAGGTTGCTAATAGATAAAAAGGAAACAAATTGTAGATCAAAGAAAGCTTTGAAAATTGAGGGGAATGTATTACAATTCAAAAGTTTCATAAATTTGTGTATAACGACAGTATCAGTAAAGATTTCATAAAAATGGGATAGTGACAAGAAATCATCATATAATAGCCCCCAAGTGAAAATTCTATGTTGGATAAGCACCTACAATGAATACAGCATGACAATCCAGTCATATATGCTTCACAAGTTCTCATATCTTATAAATATAATGCAGGGTCCTCAAAGAGTCCTTAAAACACTGATCCAAATCACCTGACCAATCTGGTTTCATTTTAATTTTATTTCTTTTAATAATTTCAACATTCAATTAATTATTGTAAATTTCATCAACTTTTCTTTGAACTTGTACAAGGGTTATGCTCTATTATGCAAATTATTGGACAGTCAAGAAACATAATTTCATTAAAGCACACAGCTAGGATGGGGATCGTGAGAAGGATGGCAGGAACAAGAAAAATGATAGAACTGAAATGACTGCATGATTGAGAAGCTAAACAAAATGAAATGACCACTGACTTGATCAAAGGTCAAGCCTTCAAGGCCCTAAAAGGGCAAGGGAAAAACTCAAACAAAAAATGGTTGACCAAATAGAGTTAAATTAAGCAGAGTTGACTATTACCTTCCGGGCTTGATGATGCCACTAACGTCATTGATGATGTTTATCTTGGCTTGACGTGACTTGGAACCTGGCAGCTTAGCGCAGTCCTGTCAAAGAAGAATAATATATATAAATATTGTATGAGGATTCCCTATAACTAAACTGAGCTGATTTCAGCTTAATTTCAGGAGTAACACATCATACATATTGAAGAAGACAACCTCGATGGAGTAGACAAACATCTTATTATATATATATATATATATATATATATATAAATATGAGTAATGATATAAAGAGGATTAGAGTCCTCTTAGAGTCATCACAAATTTAATATAGCATTTACAATCACTATTCAATTTAAAATGATTGTTATTAAATTTTAATCTATTGATAATTTTAAATGTCACATTACATTTGAGATAACTCTAGGAGGACTCTCTAGTCCTCCTTATATCATTACTATATATATATATATAAAAGCCGAATCACTCTTTAGAATTAATCTAAAATTGTGACATGTGTCGTAAACTTTTTTTTTTTTTTTTTAAGGCCAAACCAGTTTTTTAAGATATAATTTTTTAACTGGTTTTTTAAGAGTGAATGATTTTTACTTAAAAATCGGTCATTAATTAGTGTAATTAATTGCATTAACTATATTTCAAGAGTTTTTCATATATAAATTATTTAATAAATTAAGTATTATTAATGTCTGAGTCAAATAAAGAAACAAATAATATAAATAAAATTATTATCTATTAATTTAGTCAATTTAATATGTACATTTATAGGTTTAGGATTCTAAAAAGAAAGAAAGAAAAAAAAAAAGATTTGCGCAATTTTTTTCTTTCCAAGTATTTCACTCTCTCTCTCCTCTTTTTTTTTTTTTTTTTTTTAACACCAACAATATTTTGTTTTCATTTTAAATTTACTCATAATTTTTAATAATTGAACCGTGCAAATATTGAAGGGTTTTTCCTTTTTCTACCTTTTTTTTAATAATAAATTAAGTGTTTTAATGCATTAAGGTCTCTACCTTTATTATTTTCCTTAATTAATGCCTTGATATATCGTGTTTTAGTATTTATATATCAAGGCATATATAAGCATTGAGATCTTAATATATATATCGTACGATAGTCTATAGTATATATAAAAAACTATATTTTTTTTAAAAAAAAAAAATTAACAATATATAGGATATGCTGTTAGAAAATTGGAAACGGATTACCAAAGTCATGATATGTTTTTTCCAAAAGATATCATACTAAAAATATTATATGCTTGTCCCCAAGAGGTAGCCGATTGATATGCTTAATATATAATATATTAACAAAAACACTTTATTTCATAAATTCTAATATAAGTAACTCTCAACAAGGATTTAGGCAATCTAGGCCAGTTCTTAATTGGTTGTGCGGTTTAGAACATATATAGTCCAGAAATGAATTGACAAAGTCAATGATTACTGATGAAGCTCCAAAAATGGAACTACTTACAGAGAGGATGCTTTTAACAGCATTCCACAGTGTTGGAAGGGGCTTGCCGTGTACTACTTCACACTCTGCTTCCATCCGCAGATTTTTGTATCTCACTTCCACAGTGGGCAATTCTACACCAACTCTGCAAAACAATTTGTACATGCATGGACAAAGAAGCAGTAAAAGTCAAAAGGCAGGCTTCAAAAGAAGCAACGAAAGTACTCAAAGGCTTACTTGTCTATTCGGTTTCTAATTTTTCGCAGCAATCGAAGGTTGTCATTCTCAATGTGTTTGATGAGCTTCTCAACGAACACATGCCGTTCTAGAGCTCCAAGCTTGGTAACATCGATCACCTGTTTTCCTGTATTATCAGTACCACCAGCATCGTCATCATCCTTATCAAATAAAGATGATCTCAGGCGGTCATATGTAGGCAATCTCTCAATTGCAGCCCACTGCAAGGCATACTGATCAGCGTCAGCATCACCCTTTGTAGAACTCAATCCCGAGCTGCTTCGGAAACTTGAGGTATGACGCCGAAAAGATGATCTAATGCTTCTTCCTATCTCAGCCAACTCAACTCTCAACGACTCTATCTCATCTGTACCGACCATCTGAGCCATTTTTTGATGAGCTTGAAGAGCTTCAAACTTGAAAGAAAGAGGTATATATAGACATGCAAGGCTTTTTTTATGTTCAAACCATAAGATTGAAGAAGGATGACGCACTCTCTTTCTTCATAGCCAAGGAAGTTGAATATAAATGTATGAGTTGACAAGCGAGATACAGAGAGTTCATGACAATATGAACCGAGAGAGACAGAGGGAGAGAGAAGTTTCTGTTGTTGATAAATTCAAGCTTCATCTATCTAACCAAATCCTTTTCAAGATTCAGAATATTACTTATTTAAGGTATAATCAAGGGGCTGACTTTACATGGAAGCTAGCTCTATGCTACCTATATATATATATACGTAAATGGTAGATACACGTATATGCATGCATCATCAAAGAAGCTTCGTTTTTTTTTTTTTTTGAAAATATCATCAAAGAATCTAAGGAATGGAATTGCCCATGTTTAGGCCAATTCATCCTTGCATATATATATATATATTCTATAAGAAGTGCTCCTTAAACTCTCGGACGTGACAATCAAAATTATCATTAAAAAAAATCTTGAGAGGCTTTTGGGTCATTTTAATAGTGTTAATTAAGGGGAAAAAAAAAAAGAAAAAGATGATGTCTGACGCGTGGTGGGGGATGACTCACCACTTTGCTCTTTCCCTTTGGTTGGTAGCAGCAAGTATTAACCAAAACAGATCAGTAAAAGAAACAAAGTAGAGAGAAAGAAGAGAGAGAGGGAAAGAGGAGGAAAGAAGAAGTCCATAAGAGTTGGAGAAAGAAGGGGGGGAGATATGATCGGTTTTACACCTAAAACCACTACACCATGGGTTGCTGAGTCAATGCCTCTTTGATTAGTTGGTTCTGTACAGTACAGACTATATTTTATTTGTTGATTGGTCATAGGTTAACAGATCTGTTTTAAGAGTTTGAACTGTAATACGTTTTGAATGACGTTGGTATATTTGTAGTTAAGCTACAGATACTTCAAAGCATACCTTGTATTGTAAGAGCTTTGCTTTTGATCTTTCATGAATAAGAATAAGTTGAATTTCTTTAAAAAAAGAAAAAACATACACGTGTGTGTGTGTATATATATATATATATATATATATATATATTATTAATTTATGTTGCTTACCCCTTTTCCTCTTCCCAGTATTGAATATATATATTCAATACGGGGAATTGAAGGGGAAAGGGGAAGGATTGGGATCCCCTCATATTAGAAGGGAAATATGAGAGCCTCATATTGTAATCCTGACAGTCCATTTTAATCCAACCATCCACAGAATGCCACATGTCACACTTAAATATATAATAAAATATTAATTAATTTTTTAAAAGAAAAGAAATTAAAAATAATAAAAAATTAAAATCAAATTTAAAAGAAAAAACTAGGTGGCCGGCGAACCCATAGGGGGTGGCCGGCCACCATATTTGAACCCAGGGGTGGCTTTGGCCACCCAGATCGGCGTCTGCAGTGGCAACCACCCCAACCGCACTAAGGCAAAAAAAAATTTAAAAAAAAAAAAACTGGATGGCCGGCAAAGCCATAGGGGGTGGCCGGCCATCCGATTTGAGCCTAAAGCCACCCCAAACCGGCCAGTATGGGGTGGTCAAACCACCACCAACCACCCCCAAGGCCAAAAAAATTAAAATCAAATTAAAAAAAAAAAAAAAACTGGGTGGCCGGCGAACCCATAAGGGGTGGCCACCCTCTAAATTTGATTTAATTTTTTATTATTTTTAATTTCTTTTCTTTTAAAAAATTAATTAATATTTTATTATATATTAAGTATGACACGTGGCATTTTGTGGATGGTTGGATTAAAATGGACGGTCATGATTACAATATGAGGGACTCTCATATTTCCCCTCTAATACGAGGGGATCCCGATCCAAGGGGAAAGGGGGTAAGCAACATAATATAATAATCTATGTATAAGATCTGCTAGAGTAGTCATTATCTAACTTATTGCCCACGTTACTTGTTTTCATACTGTATGCTGCCAACTTCTCTCTCTGTGCGCATATAGAAAATTCGAATCACAAAACAAACTAAATGATTTATATGGCTATTTGTTGATTTATTTAGCTAGTGTTAGGTGCATTTCAATATTAAAAAATGATTTTTCCTTTTCATAAGAGAGGGTATCCAAGGCTTCACCTTGATTTCACACATAGGGCTGTAAGCGAACAAAGCTACCCGTGAGCTCTTGGGCTTGATTCGATAGTTCGGCTCTGCGTGACTTCGATTATTAAATGAGCATCGTGGACACGAAAGACTGATTATTAAACAATACATGCGTATAAAACTCGACTAGTTTAAAGTTCATGAACATACTAGATAAGAGCTCGACTACTTATTAGCGACTCGTATATATTTATTATATATACATATTATAAATTTAATAAAATAACTTATATGGTATATTACTTATTATTTAATAGCAATTTAACAATAGTCAATGTATATTAATTATTAAGTATTTCTCAAAAAAGAATAACAATAATTAATTGGTATACAATATATAATTATATCTATGATTATAAGTAGATGTATAATATATAATTGAATGACAAAAGTTAATCATATGGTTATATCTTAAATAAAAATCATGATACATTGATACTTAATCATATTATTCATATAATCATATTGATTCATATCATATATAATAAAAATGTGATTAGAATAATCCCAAATGAAATTATTAGAATTAGAAATTTAAAATTGACAATAACAAATTAACAATGCATATAAGTTATATAACGTCATATAGTTACAAACTAAATATTGACATTGTCATTTGAAATTTGGAATTGATAGCATGAGATATTATTGTTGATAAATGATTTATATGGCTATTTGTTGATTTATTTAGCTGAGTGTTAGGTGCATTTCAATATTAAAAAATGATTTTCCTTTTCAAATAAGAGAGGGTATCCAAATTTACAACCTTGATTTCACACAGGTCAAGTTAAGCTAGTGCAGGCTTTCACCTGTTGGTGACTCCAAAGATTTATTTGCATTAAAGGGAAATAAAAACAATGATATTTTATTTAGAGATGAATAAATGTGACATAAACTAAGTACGGCTTGACCCATTAGGTTTCAGGTCAACTAGGATAAAAAAAAAAAAAACTAAATAACATAAATTAGAATGTCCCGTCAAATGAGTTAAGGGCCTCATCCAAACAAACCTAGGGCAATAGTGGAGGCATTTTAACTAAGTCACGTCCAAACTAGAAAAGAGTTCGTCCGAACGAGACATATTAAGTGTATGAGAGTTCCACGTGGCGATTTGATAGGAAATATTTTAATACTCTCCCTCACGTGTAAACTCCAACTGATTATTCTTAATAAGTGTGGCTCAACACATAAAATATTTAATTGAAAAGAGAAACGAAGGCCAAAAACAAAGTTCAAACTCATAACCATTTACTCTAATATCACATTAAATTATCAATTATTAAACTTATAGGAAATTGTAAAAAATACGATTATAATATAACCCTAAAAGTCCCGCGCATTGCACGGATTATAAGTTTGTTTAATTAATATGTTAACATCTCTACACAGAGAACAAAAGGTTTACCTACGCTGGAAATTCAGCTTTCCTATAAAAAATGCAAACAAGGAAGCAAAAACAAGGGGGAAGACGATGAGAAGAATCGCCACAAGAGGTAAGCGATCAGGGTGAAACCCAAAGTAATCTCTCAAGAAGGCAGCCACCGTTTTGATTTCTCCAAATGCCATGATCTCTGTATTTATATCTCCATACTGTGAAGTAAGCAAACCGTTGAGCGACCAAGATGTAGGAGTAAGATAATACATCCAGAGCCACCACTTTGGAATTTGCTGCAAAGAGTAATACAACCTGCTTAGTTCAACACTTCAACTATACATTCAAAATGGTCGCACCCACATATACTTTATGGTCCACATTATTGACAAGTTTTGCAGGCATTTAGCAGCTTACCGGTCCAGGCAGCATAAAACCAGAAAACAGGTTGAGCATTGTGAAGCAGGCCGAGGACAAAATTGAAGCTATCATGAAGTTCGGCGTCAACGACACCAGTAGCATTCCCATATAATTGAAGTAGAGCAATGAACAAAATATTGCATAGAAGTACCAGCAAACCTTATAAACTGTTCCATAATATCCAATCGTTGGATATGTGACCATCACAAATATAGCAGTTTCGGTGAAAATATAGGGAACTTCCACTATCACCTGCAAAATCAGTATTCAAAACTGTATAAGCCGAAAAATAGTAGCTAAATAAGAGGTCTCTAATGTATATCATAGGTTCCTCTCTGGTGGACCAACAGCTAGCTGCAGAAGTAGAACAAACAAGTAGGGGAATCGGGTGCAATCTGCTTCAATTCAAAGAAAATTATACCTGTGCAAGTGAATAAGCCCATGAAGAGTACATCCTTGAAAATCTTTCCCGATACATAACATTTCGCGCTGTTGCGACATGTGCAGAACTGTTAAGCTGTTATTTATGCCCAAGAAGAACACAGACATTCATCGAACCGAATATGTTGAACAAGTTCTGCTGGTTATTTCTAACGGATAAAAGAAAATTAAGGTCAGCTCTTCGTAATACTCCTAAAATATATATCTTAAGACGGATGTAGTGCTTGGTCTTGAACAAAGGAGAAATCTATAACAGTGAGAATCATGCTTATTGTCTAGCTGTACTATATCTCACAATTCTACACAAGATTAATAAGACTAGTAATTTCTCATGTACGTGATAAACATTTTTCTATAAGAAAAAAGTAAGAAAATAAGAAAACTCACAATTTTTTTCCTTGGTTCCAATATAGTGCCCCAAATATTAAAGCTGCTACAAGCGCATGCACGATACGCATCAAGTTGTATCCAGGATCCCTCCAATAAGCCAAATGCTGTTTCCATAGGCAAGCCTTGACTTGTCCCCAACCATTTTGTGAAAAGCGGGTAGGAAAATGCAGATCTCTTGAACCAGGAGGTGGAGTACTCAACTGCCTTACAAGCTCTTTGTTGTTCCTGAAAATGGGATAATAGTAGGAGTCATATCCTAGATTTCAAAGATGGCAATACTGCCAATACGGGTCAGGTCATATGAAGTTCATGGATGAACACATGAAAATATTTTCCAACAAAAAACATTTTACGTAGAAATAAACGGAGCCTAAGTTACTTTTGCAATAGTAGCACATTACTTGACATCACACAATACATAACCAGGGGCAGTTGCAATTGAACACGGCTACTCACTCATATAAAGTAGACTCCCTGTATTTTTGGGCAAAATCTACACCAAGTTCAACTTCTGCAGATGTAGAAATGACCTCTAACATCCATGTTGCTGGATTATAATTATCTCTGATCTTTGGAACTCCTGGAATACCCTATATATCAGAGTAAAAGTTGATTAAAATGAATATTTATTAGCTTAACCACTCAAAGAAAGTAGTATTACCAAACAAGAACGAAAGCAGAAAAAAATGCAATATATAAATGTATTCTTAAAGCAAACTGACCTCAAAATATTCAATAACCCTACTTGAATGCTGTCCTAATGGTCCAGAGTATATCATGTGTCCACCAGCTTTTAGAAGGATCAGCTGAAAAAGAGAACAAAAAAGAAAAAGAAAAAGGCATGAGCTAAATAAAGCTTCAATATTTGATAACAAGAAAAATGTTGCCTGTCCAAAACTAAGTCTCATTTTCTTCATTTGGAAAGTAGGTTGGAATGGAGCTCACGATTTCATACTCTGGTTGCACCACAACAGAGTACATTGTTTTACTCCATTGCAGCCAAAAGTCAAAACTCCTAGCTAGGACGTTTCTTTATGTCTTTAGTAGTCATGCATGTAATACTGAGTTCAACATCACTTCCAGAAGCAACATAATTGCTTCTTCTTGGTTTCACATGCAAATTCTAGTCCCAGTTTTACTTTAAAAATTATCAGAAATTGCTTTTTCACCTCATCAAATGATTCAAATATGTCAATACTAGGTTGGTGGATGGTACAAACAATTGTTCTTCCTGTATCAACTACATTCTTCACTGCTCGCATCACAATTGCAGCTGCTCTTGCATCCAAACCCGTTGTTGGTTCATCCATGAAGATAACAGAAGGGTTGGCAACAAGCTCCACAGCTATTGTAAGCCTCTTACGCTGCTCTGTTGATAGACCGCTAATCCCAGGTATGCCTACTAAGGCATCCTTTACTTCATCAAGCTCAATAGTCTCCAGGACTTCGTCCACAAATTCCTACAAGGCATGCCACAGTAACTTCCACAAATTATTATCTCAACAATGAATAGAAAACCAAACCTTTTAACTTTATGTCAGCCAGCACATGGAGATCTTACAGCTTTAGTTTCTGAGTCTAACTCAGGAGACAAACGAAGCCAAGCAGAAAAGATGACCGATTCTTCTACAGTGATTAGAGGAGAATGTATATCAGTTTGCTCACAGTAACCAGATATCCTAGCAAACGTTTCTTGAACCTTGGGATACCCTCCAATCTTTATTTGCCCTTCGATATAGCCACTTGTCGTTCTCCCTGCTAGAACATCAAGAAGAGTTGTTTTCCCAGCTCCACTGACACCCATTAATGCTGTAAGAACACCAGGCCTCAATGCACCGGTAATATCAGAAAGAAGTTGGAGTTTTTTGTTGGTGAATCCCTGTTCCCCCATTTCCTGGTAGCCAAAAAGAAAAAAGAAAAATAAAATGAGGGGAATGAGTTCAGTGTCATGTGTATGGTTATCAATTTAGCAACCACCAGAATCTTATATGAAGTTAAATGCGATTACCTTGGGAGTGTCAAAATAGTATTGCACTTCTTGAAACACAACTGTTAATGGTGTAAAAGGTAAGACCATCCTGCCTGTGAATTAAGGCAAGACACTCGTTAAACCGCTGGATAAATACATCTAAACAAACATAAAGAGGTAATGATCTGAAGAATAATCAGAAGAGCAAGCAAATTGATCTAACCTTTATTTGGTTTATTAGTATGTGGAGGAGAATTTCTAGATTTTTTGTCCACATGGGCATCATGGTGTGAATCTGAATTTCCTTGAATTTTGGAGAGCTTTTCATGCGAAATAATAGCACGAGATGATCCAGGAGCTGATGTTTATTAAACGAGAATGGATCAGCATCTATTGTCACCTTGCTATTTAAGTTCAAATATAATAACAATAATGAACTTACACTTCAAGAAACTTAAGGCCAGGATGTATCCAATGTTGAAAGCTAATGCAAATCCAAATAAGGCACCAAGTGATATCCAATATAGGTATCCATTAAAGTTTAATCCTCGACTTTCAAGTATTTCTCTCCCTAATGTAATGTTTGTGGACAACATCTACAGATAAGAAAGGAAGCCAATTTAATGTCAAAATTAATTACATACCATGTCCATATCTCACGATTTGTCAGACAATGGATAAGGAACGAATAATGCATGTCATAAGATACTCACCTTCTGCCATCTTGGGGCAAGAAATTCATTCACAGAAAGGCCTATCTCTCCATACGTCAGGGGAGAAACCCAGAAACCCCACTTCAACCAAACAGGCATAGAAGCTGCAATCAACAACACATCTCAGTTTGTCCTTTCAACTGAATCTCTTATAATTGGATTGACAAAAAGAGTTAACCTTACATTTGTTGATAATGAAGCCACCAAATAATACAAGAAATAATATTGCAAAACTAGCAGCGGTCAACGAAGCATTATTAGTCTTGAAGACTGAGGCCAGGAAACGGAACATAGATATTGAAGAGAAGTGCACCGCAAAAAGCAGAAAAAACTGGCGGAAGAACCTAAAAACCAGCAAATGATTAAAAAGTCACAACTAATAGAATTTGACAATGCCGCTGCACTAAACATTCCTAGTATTGGACAGGTACATAAGTATGTGCTAACTTCATTTGTCTTTGTTAGACAACATAGATAAAGTAAACCCTGACTTGCATAAAAAGTTTTCCAACAAAAATAAAATAAAGAAGAAGGAGCACCGCTTGAGCAAAAGAAGATGCTGTATGGAGGCTCTAGCTTATGAAAAGTTCTGTACTAAAATTTGCAAATAGATGAACAAAAACTGGGCAGAAATGAACAAATAAATATGCATATTTTCATTTCAAACTCACATCTGAGCCTCAGGACTATAGCCAATAACATAATATGTAAGAGATGTCCAAACTAGAGATTCCACAAATGAAATAGGAATCTTTAGAACACTTGCTGGAATTGCATAAGCCCAAGCTGGGTAGAAACGCATTGCTTTATGTTTGTAGAATAATTCAAGCCTTTGAACAGTCATGGACAACTCTGGCATCCCATCAAAAAGAAAGACGATAAGAGCACAAAACAAGGAACCCATATAGTAATTTGCGTGCATAACATCAACATCCATGCGAGTCCGTAAAAATAGAGTCATCGTGATAATTGCAGTAATTACAAGCTGCAGATAGAAATAGCAAAACATCTTTTAGATTTTGCAGTGCTTTAGACAAAGTAGATAAAGAACTGTGATAGGAAAGTGAGCACATGATTTAATGCCCCTACCAAGAAAATAAATAATAAATAATAAACTAAACTAAACTAAAAAAATAAAAATAAAAAACATAAAGGGTCAAGGATCAAGGAAAATATACAACAAATCTTAACCTGAGTTGTTTTGAATATATAGATAAAAGAATTCCTTTTCATGAGAAGAAGTTCCCTCGACGCACAAGCTCTAAAAAGTTCCCATTGAGAAAGAGAATATGGACTAAATGAGAGAGCATTCTGATGGCTTTGGGATTTATCATATGGCTCTGAGAGCTCCTCATCTAGCTTCTTCCCATAAGGAGACTCCTTGAACTTCCTAGCAAACATGTCCACTGAAACATAACTGTAAGGTACTTTTGTGCGATGCCAGTACTGTGCTTGATCTTTCCTAGAGATAACCTGCGGAAAAAGAGGATGAAGAAGTTCTTTTGAACAAACGAAAGTTTGAAAGAAAACAATTATAAGCTGCGCGCTAAGCACTAACCTCTTGGACAAAATCAGCAATCCCTTTCCTTTCAGGGCATCTAAAGCCGCAATCCTCAAAATACTCTAGAACATGATCACGTGGACCATGATACATAATCTTTCCTCCTGACATTAAAATGAGGTCATCAAAGAGATCAAAGGTTTCTGGTGCTGGCTGAAGAAGCGAAACCAGTACAGTAGCATCTGTGATATGCACCAGCTGCCGAAGAAAAGTAACAACATGAAATGCAGTGGAACTATCTAAGCCATTTGTGATTTCATCCATAAACAGAGCTTTTGTAGGTCCTACAATCATCTCCCCTGTAAAATAAAAAAATAAAAAAGTTATTTCATGCTACTAGCAAAACAGTGACTGTTACTCTTTTTGTTCAAATTACCTGTAGTCAATCTCTTTTTCTGACCACCAGATATACCTCTTCTCATTGCATCTCCAACTAGAGTGTCAGCACAGATATCAAGTCCAAGGATCTGAGAAGCCAAGTCAGCAATGGACATAAACTGGTGAGGTAGTTGTCCATATATTACTAATTACAGAGCACAAGTTTGCTTTCAGCTTTGTTAAAAGAGAATGACCTTTAGTATGTAGTCTGTTTGAATTGTACTTTTCATTCCTTCAACAGAAATTGCCTGTCCAAACAAATAATACATCAATATTTCAACATAATAATATGACATCATGCAAAATGCTTTATATATATTGACTCTTCAAAACTTTGACAGTTTTAAAACTATAACAATCTGATTTTAATCAATACACTCCACTAACTATAATACCTTCATGTAAGTGTCTATATCTGGATCCGGAACAATTCCAGCTTTCTTCTCCCTTTCACCGATTTCCATCATAACCTCTTAATTAGACCAAAAATAAACGGTGATATTATTATCATCACTGTTGTGCATATATAGGGTGTGTATAACTAAATCATTTTCAAAGTGAACTCCTAGGAAAACTTAATTACCTGCCCGGCTTCCGACACCCTGACAACGGGCTGAAAAGTCCAGTGTTTCCCTCACAGTCATCTGAGGAATGTGCACGTCATTTTGGCTAATATAAGCTGAAGTCTTTTGTGGAACAAACTCTTCTAGTTTGTATCCATTATAGGAAATCTCCCCGGTAAGCTATTAGACAAAAACAAATGGATAATACAGTGCTTAGTAAGACTGCAAACTAAAGTAGCTCTCAACCAAAAATTAATCTCTCAAAAATGTATTTACTGTATGCTAGATATAATCTAGCTGAATTCAATATATAAAATAATGAGATTGGCATATTATTATAACGAGCTTATAACTAGCACAATGTGCGGGATTTTTAGAATTAAATTAAAATTGTATTTTTTATAAGTATTATGAATTTACTTTTCATAATTGTACGAGAAAAACTTGAATTTTACTTAATCAAAACATTAATATAAAATTAGAAAGAATTTTTAATATTGTTGGTGTAATACTTATTAGATTTCAATATAAATGAAACTCAAAATTCTGAACACTTGAAAAAATACTATGGTCGTAGAAAAAAGTACGCGTGAGATTCTTTATTATAGTTTAATTTCAAAATTTAAACACATTTCGATTGAAATTTTCTTTAATTTATAGGTTGTAAAAAATATATATATCACGCCTCTTTAAATAAAAAATACATATTAAAGATTATACACCAATATATTACTCAACATATAAATTTGGATAAATCATACAAATAAACAAAAAATCTCATAAGCGAATAGGCCTTGAAAAAATATCAAATAAAAAGTATATTATATCGAACAAATAATGTTTTATAAACTAATGGACACTAAGCAAAAATAAGTCTCAAGATGATCGTTGTGATTTTACATTTTGGTTTGGACATCGAATTTATAATTGTTTGTAGGATGCTAATCATATATATATATATAAATTATTTTTGCTAATAAAATAAAAAATAAATACCTAATCATTTTTATTAATAATGCAATGAAATTTTTTTCTATTTTATTTCTACATCCTATCATTTAGTTGATCTAATTCAACTATAACATATAATATTATGTTATATACATATTAAAGTGATTAAACATAATAATACATAATAATTTGATTTATATTATTTGTTTCCTTATTTGATTTTGATATTAATAATACTTAATTTATTGCATAATTTATATATGGAAAACTTTTCAAATATAATTAAATGTCATTAATTATGCTAATTTAATGACCCGTTTTTTAAGTAAAAATCGGTTCACTCTTAAAAACCGGTTTCAAATTATGCCTTAAAAAATCGGTTTAGCATTAGAATAAAAAGGGTTCACGTCACATGCCGCAATATTAAGACACTTTAAGAATGATTCGGCTTTTATATATATATGATGACTAGCTCATAACCCGCGCAATGTGCGGGACGTCATTCCTTATAATTTTATTTCAAAACATAAAATGCATTTCCATCATATTTTTTTATTATTGGTTAAAAAAGTTGTGCCAAAATTTTTATTTCATTTGCAAAAAATAATCTTTATATATATAAAATAAAATAAAACCGCTTTCTAAGAGGCATAAAGATTATTAATAAAAAATTTCATTGCGTTATTTTTTTAAATATATAATTATATATTAATTATTAATTGTATAGGTTGTTGGATTTTTACTCAACTTAGGCATTTATTTTTTACAAATTATACCTTAAAAAACCGGTTTAGCATTAAAATAAAAAGGGTTCACGCCATATGTCACAATATTAAAGCACTTCTGAGAGTGATTCAGTTTTTTTATATATATATATATATATGATATGACTAGCTCATAATGCAGGACGTCATTTCTTATAATTTAATTTCAAAACTTAAAATACATTTCCATTGTATTTTTTATTATCGGTTAAAAAAGTTGTGTAAAAAAATCTATTATGCCTATTTCAATAATAATAATAAAGCATACTAAAGGTTATATATACAACAATATATTGCTAAACATAAATAACTTAGAAGTAAGGAAGAATGATAGAGATAAAAGTGACGGTGGAGAACAGAGAAAAACTTATTTGAATGGTTGAGTTTAAAAAATAATAATAATTAATAAATAAATAATAAATTAAGGGATTTGAATGGTTGATTTATATATAGAGACTAAGTTGGTGTGAGAGTCCAGTGAGATACTAAATGTACAGTTTTAAAAATACAAAACCCTTTGTTTTTCACTTTAAAAACATGAACCGGTTCAATTTTTATAATCTGCACTATACGTAGGATTCTTCATTATAGGTTAAACATATCATTTTTTATTATAAGTTAAAAAGACATAAAAATATATATATCACCTCTTTAAATAAAAAATAAATAAATCTTTGTTCCTATAAGTATATATGATTTAAAATGAATAGTATAAAGAAAAAAAAATTAGTAAGAATAATACATAGATTATAATATAGTTAACGCAATTAGTGACACTAAGATTATACTAAAATATAATTAACACAATTAATAACACTAATTAATGAATAATGATCGATTTTTTAAAGAAAACCCGATCATATATATATGACTTTTTTTTTTTTTTGAGAATCCCAAACGTATTAATATACATATTAAATTGACTAAATATAATAATTTAATTTATATTATTTGTTTTCTTATTTGACTATGACATTAATAATACTTAATTTATTAAATAATTTATATATGGAAAACTTTTGAATATATAAATGCAATTAATGACGCTAATTAATGACTGATTTTTTCTTAAAAAATTGGTTTACAAATTATGCCTTAAAAAACCGGTTTATCTTTAAAATTAAAAGGGTTCATGTCACATGTCGTAATATTAAAGCACTTCTGAGAGTGATTCGGCTTTTATATATACACTATCTCATAACCCGCGCAATGCGAGGGACGTCATTCCTTATAATTTAATTTCAAAACTTAAAACACATTTCCATCATATTTTTTTATTATAAGTTAAAAAAATTGTGTAAAAAAATCTATTACACCTATTTCAATAATAATAGTAATAATAAAAATACTGAAGGTTATACAACAATATATTACTAAACATAAATAACCTAGAAGTAAGGAAGAGTGATAGAAATAAAAGTGACTGTGGAGAATAGAGAAAACCCTATTTGAATGGTTGAGTTTTTTTTTTTTTTTAAGGGATTTAAATGGCTGAGTTATATATAGAGACTAAGACAGTGTGAGAGTCTAGTAGAATAATAAATGCACAGTTTCATAAATACAAAGCCCTCCATTTTTCACTTAAAAAACATGAACCGGTTCAATTTGTAACTAGTTTAGTTGAAGTAAGGAAGAGTGATAGAAATAAAAGTGACTGTGGAAAGCAGAGAAAACCCTATTTGAATGGTTGAGTTTTTTTTTTTTTTTTTAAGGGATTTAAATGGTTGAGTTATATATAGAGACTAAGACAATGTGAGAGTCTGGAACATGATCCTGTCCATTTCAAATGAAATGGATATATCCATTTAGTGTAAAATAAAGGGTAGTATTGTCTTAACGTTAAAGTTGAAGAACTAATTTTACTATATTACCCATCATTTTACACTAAATGGATATTGTCCATTTCATTTGAAATGGACAGGATCCTATTCCGTGAGGGTCTAGTAGAATAATAAATGCACAGTTTCATAAATACAAGCCCTCCGTTTTTCACTTAAAAAACATGAACCGGTTCAATTTGTAACTAGTTTGGTTTTTATAATCCGCGCTATGAGCGAGATTCTTCATTATAGTTTAAACATATCATTTTTTTATCATAAGTTAAAAATACGTATAAATATATATATCACCTCTGTAAATAAAAAAATAAATAAAGCTTTATTCTTATAAGTATATATGATTTAAAATAAATAGTATAAAGAAAAAAAAATTAGAAAGAATAATACATGGATTATAATATAGTTAACACAATTAGTGACACTAAGATTATATTGAAATATAATTAACATAATTAATAACGATAATTAATGAATAATGACCGATTTTTTAAGAAAAACCGGTCATATATATGACTTCTTCTTTTTTTGAAAATCCTAAACGTATTAATATACATATTAAATTGATTAAACATAATAATTTGATTTATATTATTTGTTTCCTTATTTGAATGGGACATTAATAATACTTAATTTATTAAATAATTTATATATAAAAAACTCTTGAATATATAATTAATGCAATTAATGAAACTAATTAATGACCAATTTTTTCTTAGAAAACTGGTTCACTCTTAAAAAACTGATTCATAAATTATGCCTTAAAAAAACCGGTTTAGCTTTAAAATAAAAAGGGTCCACACCACATGTCGCAATATTAAGACACTTCTGAGAGTGATTTAACTTTTATATATGATATGATATATGATGGGTTTACGTCACATGTTGTAATATTAAGGTACTTCTGAAAGTGATTCGGCTTTTATATATGATAAGCTTATAACCTACACTATACGTGGGATTTTTTATGATAATTTAATTTTAAAATTTAAACACATCATTTTTCATTATAAGTTAAAAAGACGTATAAAAATATATCTCACCTATTTAAATTAAAAAAAAATTAAATCGTTGTTTATATTATTTTTTAGAATCCTAAACGTATTCTTACATAATAATTTGATTTATATTATTTGATTTCTTATTTGGTTTAGACATTAATAATACTTAATTTATTGAATAATTTAAATATGAAAAACTCTTGAAATATAATTAACATAATTAATGATGCTAGTTAATGGCCCTTTTTTAAAGAAAAAACCGGTTCACTCTTAAAAAATCGGTTAAAAAATTATACCTTAAAAAACTGGTTTAGCCTTTAGAAAAATAGGTTCACGCCAGATGTCGCAATATTAAGGCATTTTTTAGAGCGATTCGGCTTATATATATATATATATATATATATGATTTATGATTTCAGGTATTTCATTGAGATCTTGAATTTTTCGATCATCATCTTGCAAGTTTGCATCACAAGTTATAGCTTCAAACTATCCCAATTAAAGATCTTAATCAGGCTGATCATAGATGCATTCAAGTATTACTGAAGCGAAAAACCTTGAGAGATTGATCTAGATTCCCTGACACAGCCTTTAAAAGGGAAGTCTTCCCACACCCTGGGGGACCAAGCAGTAGAGTTACCCTGCAGAAAGGAAAGGCTATGTAAATACACTTCCATCCCAAAAAAATAAATAAATTATGAGGAGATTGCTAAAGATAAAAGGAAACAAATTGTAGATCAAAGAAAGCCCCCAAGTGAAAATTCTATGTTGGATAAGCACCTCCAATGAATTAATACAGCATGACAATCCAGTCATATATGCTTCCCAAGTTCTCATATCTTAAAAATATAATGCAGGGTCCTCAAAGAGTCCTTAAAACACTGATCCAAGTCACTAGACCAATCTGGTTTCATTTTAGTTTTATTTCTTTTAATAATTTCAACATTCAATTAATTATTGTAAATTTCATCAACTTTTCTTTGAACTTGTACAAGGGTTATGCTCTATTATTGGACCATCAAGAAACATTATTTCATCAAAGCACACAGCTAGGATGGCCCGGATGGGGATCGTGAGAAGGATGGCAGGAACAAGAAATGATAGAGCTGAAATGACTGCATGCATGAGAAGCTAAACAAAATGAAATGACGACTGACTTGATCAAAGGTCAAACCTTCAAGGCACTAAAAGGGCAAGGGAAAAACTAAAATAAAAAATGGTTGACCAAGAAAAGGCAATAACAATATTTAGAGTTAAATTAGGCAGAGTTGATTATTACCTTCCGGGCTTGATGATACCACTAACATCGTCGATGATGTTTATCTTTGCTTGACGTGACTTTGAACCTGGTAGCTTTGCGCAGACCTGTCAAACAAGAAAATAATATATATATATACACATATGAACTTCTATATAATATTGGATGAGGATTCCCTATAACTAAACTAAACTGATTTCAGTTTAATTTCAGGAGTAACACATCATATATATTGAAGAAGACAACCTCGATCGAGTAGACAAACATCTTATAATAATAACTATAATACATCTATCTTAATATATAGTATATTAACAAAAACACTTTATTTCATAAATTCTAATATAAGTAAATCTCAACAAGGATTTAGGCAATCTAGGCCAGTTCTTAATTGGTTGTGCGGTTTAGAACATATATAGTCCAGAAATGAATTGACAAAGTCAATGATTACTGATGAAGCTCCAAAAATGGAACTACTTACAGAGAGCATGCTTTTAACAGCATTCCACAGTGTTGGAAGGGCCTTGCCGTGTACTACTTCACACTCTGCTTCCATCCGCAGATTTTTGTATCTCACTTCCACAGTGGGCAATTCTACACCAACTCTGCAAAACAATTTGTACATGCATGGACAAAGAAGCAGTAAAAGTCAAAAGGCAGGCTTCAAAAGAAGCAATGAAAGTACTCAAAGGCTTACTTGTCTATTCGGTTTCTAATTTTTCGCAGCAATCGAAGGTTGTCATTCTCAATGTGTTTGATGAGCTTCTCAATGAACACATGCCGTTCTAGAGCTCCAAGCTTGGTAACATCGATCACCTGTTTCCCTCTATTATCAGTACCAACAGCATCGTCATCATCCTTATCAAATAATGATGATAATGTAGGCAATCTCTCAATTGCAGCCCACTGCAAAGCATACTGATCAGCGTCAGCATCACCCTCTGTAGAACTCAATCCCGAGCTGCTTCGGAAACTTGAGGTATGACGCCGAAAAGATGATCTAATGCTTCTTCCTATCTCAGCCAGCTCAACTCTCAATGACTCTATGTCATCTGTACCAACCATCTGAGCCATTTTTTGATGAGCTTGAAGTGCTTTCAAACTTGCAAGAAATAGGTATATATAGATATGCAATATAAGATTGATTATTAAGGATGTCGCACTTTTTTTCTTGATAGTTGATAGCCGAGGAAGTTATAATGCTAGGTGTTTGTTAGAAAATTTTAAATTTACCTTTAATTTTAAAATAAAAAAATATAGTTATTAAAAAAAATTTTACCCACAGTAAGCAGAAAGACCCACTGTGGGTCAGCAAACCCACTTTGGGTCATGGCTGTGATCCAACCGTGGGTTAGCAAACGCATGATGTACAGTGTCACGGCTGTGACCCAACGTGGGTTAGGAGATCCACATGGAGTCACGGCCAGGACCCAGCATGGGTCATGACCTGACTCACGGGTCACACCTTGGACCCATTTTTTCTTTTTTTCTATGAAAATTTGAGGGTATTTTGGTCTTTTTAAGCATTACTATTAGTCTGTTAGAAGTTAACGGCTAAATCTGACAGAATTGAAGGAGGTCAATCAACTCAAATTGAAAGTTTAGGGGATTAGATTGAGAGTTTATTAAATTTAAAGGGATATTCTCAAAACAGGCCGTAGTTCAATAGTCTAAAAAAAAAAAAAAAAAAAGAGTGGACTTTTAGGGAGTTGACTTTTCATGAAACGTATCCCTTTCCCGCATTTATATATTTATATATATACACACACCATCTAGGGTGGTGGTTTAGTAGCTAGTCCCAATAAAATCTTCAAATTTGTCTAGTATATACTAAGACATGAGTTCCAATCTCGCAATAATAATCTTCATGCTTGATTAGTGTAAACCATCAAGGATCGGGTGAATAAGTCTATACATCACCCCCTCATCCCCATTCCATCCCCCAAATCCCCGTCTATTAGGGTAGACTTTTAAATTAGGCAACACCACAAGCAAAGAGTTTTTTATCAACTAAATTAACAGACGAAGATCATTCATTATTAGGTTGTCTAGATTTCTAGGGGTTGTATAACATACCTACCCCAAACAATTTAGATGCGAGATCAGACCCACAACCTTTTAGGGTTATATTATAACCTTTTAAGCAACTTTCCCAACTCTATTCGATTTAAAGCACAATTTGTGAATCGGTTTTTTAAGAGTGGACGGTTTTTTAAAGAAAAAATCGCTCATTAATTGCATTAATTATATTTTAAGAGTCTTACATATATAAATTGTTAAATAAATTAAATATTATTAATGTCCGAATCAAATAAGAAAACAAATCATATAAATCAAATTATAATATATTAGTACATTTAGTCAATTTAATGTATGTATATTAATACGATTAGGATTGGAAAAAAAAAAAAAGCGGTTATATGTATAACTGATTTTTTCTTAAAAAATCAGTTATTAATTGCGTTAATTATATTTCAATATAATCCACATATCATTAATTAGCATCATTAAATGCATTAACTATATTATAATTCATGTATTATTTTTGCTAATTTTTTTCTTTATACTATTCATTTTAAACCATATATACTTATAGAAACAAAGATTTAATTTTTTATTTAAAGAATTCCTTTTAACTTATAATGAAAATTATGTATTAAAATTTTAAAATTAAAGTAAAAATCAATCAATAAATTAGAGTCATTAATGACGTTTAATTATATTTTAAGAGTTTTTCATATATAAATTATTTCATAAATCAAGCATTATCAATGTCCAAATCAAATAAGAAACAAATAATGCACATCAAATCATATATATCATATATAATAGTCGAAACCTTCTTTTAAAGTGCCTTCAAATTGCGACATGTGGCTTAAACCTTTTTTTTTTTTTTAAAAAAAAAAAAAGACTAAACCAATTTTTTAACTCATTATTTTAAAACCGAACATTTAAAAATTAATCAGTTTATATTTTTGTTCTCTCTCTATCTCTCATTTATCCTCTCTCTCAACGTCTCTTTTTTTTTTTTTCTACGTCATTCACTCTCATAACCCACGCTATGCGCAGGATTCTTCATTCACTATATTTGTATGATTTACCCGAATTTATATGTTAAGTAATATATTGATATATAACATTTAACATGTCACTCTCATTCAATGTCATTCACTCTCATAAACCCATGCTATGCGCATGATTCTTCATTCACTATATTTGTATGATTTATCCGAATTTATATGTTGAGTAATATATTGGTGTATAATCTTTAATATGTCTTTTTTATTTAAAAATGTGTGATTTATTATTATTTTTTTTACAACCTATAAAGAAAAATTTGATAAAAATGTGTTTAAATTTTGAAATTAAACTATAACAAAGAATCTCACGCATACTTTTTTCTACAACCAAAGTACTTTTTCGAATGTTCATAATTTTTAGTTTTATTTATATTGAAATCTAATAATTAAGTATTACACTAACAATATTAGAAATTCTTTCTAATTTTATATCAATGTTTTAATTAAGCAAAATTCAAGTTTTCTTCTTATAATTATGAAAAATAAATTTCATAATACTTATAAAAGTATAATTATAATATAACCCTAAAAATCCTACATATTGCGCAGGTTATAAACTCATTTATCTAAATGAGGTCATTGTTAGAGTACTGGAAAAAAAAAAAGCTATAAAGTCAATGCAAGCGCATGATAGCATTGATGCCCAATTTTCTCCATTAGAATTTCAAACATGGAATGAATAACCAGACAACCCTGGATGGGAAGAAGAAACTGGTGGTCATGCTGACATGAGTGTCGTGCATGCGCATCATTACCCATTTACATTTCTCGCGCCTGATCACCCATCGCTTGGTTGACTAAAACATGCATATATTAATATAGCAAATGTGATAAAGAAATATTACTTGGTTGGCATTTGTCAAGAGTCGGAATTAAAATGGAAAATTAACCTAATTGGTTCCGTTCCCAAAGCACTAGTTTTATAATTGGATGGGCAACTTAATTATAATAATCGCGAATTTTGGAATGTCGCTATGTGAACCATGCGGCACATACTTAATTTGGCAAAAATGGCAACACGCCAAGTTATAGATGGAACACGAGTGGAGAAAACTTCGGGTTGTTTCTGTGATATTATCTTGATAGAATAGTCTACTCTATCTCTTTGATTGATTGATTTATAACAAACTATATTTTTGTACTCCAATCTTTCATAGTGATTTTCTTCGTGATCGCCTTAATTCGTCAATGGACTTATCTTACATTGAGAAAATCACTTAAATCTTAGTGTTATCTTGTGTATGATTGTTCTCGACTTATTTAACTATAATTGTGATCATGGTTTTTTCACAACATTAATTAAAAAAAATGATGTCTGACGCATGGTGGGGGATGACTCACCACTTAAAGAATGAGGGAGGGAGATATGATCGGTTTTAATTTACACCTAATAAAACCACTGCACTATGGGTTGCTGAGCCAATGTCTCTGCAGAAATGGGAGTTGTTTAATTATTCAAACAGATAGTTTATAAGAAGTCTTTTCATGACTCACTGTCAGCAATTTTGCCGTATCTAGCACTGATAGCCCATTTTATGCATTAGAAATTTCAAGCAAATAAGACAATCCAGGAGGACAAGAAGAAAAACGTCGTGCATCATTACTCCCCCTCTCGCGCCTGATCAGCTTTCGCTTTAGTGGACTAAAAATAGCCAATGGGATGGGTTGAGTTGAAGAAATATCACTTGGTTGGCAAGATTTCTTTTGCTCATGCAGCAACAATGAGAATTTTAGTGGCACGCTTTGGTCGTTCCAGAAGCTGTAGTTTTACTGGCTAAGCAACATAATATAATAATCTATAACATCTGCTAGAGCAGTCATTATCTAACATATTCCCTAAGTTCCTTGTTTTCATTCTGCATGCTGCCAACTTCTCTATCTCTGTGCACATATAGAAAATTCGAATCACAAACCGACTAAAATGATTTATATGGCTATTTGTTGATTTATATAGCTAGTGTTGAGTGCATTTCAATATTATAAAATGATTTTTCTTTTTCATAAGAGAGAGTATTCAGGCTTCGCCTTGATTCCACACAGGTCAATTCAGCTAGCGCAGGCTTTCACCTGTGGGCGTGACTCTAAAGATTTATTTGCATTCAAGGAAAATAAAAAACAATGATATTCTTATCATATATATATATATAAAAGCTAAATCACTCTCAAAAGTGCTTTAATATTACGACATGTAACGTGAACCCTTTTTATTTTAAAACTAAACCGGTTTTTTAAGACATAATTTGTGAACTAATTTTTTAAGAGTGAACGATTTTCTAAGAAAAAATCAGTCATTAATTAGCGTCATTAATTGCATTAATTATATATTCAAGAGTTTTCCATATATAAATTATTCAAAAAATTAAGTATTATTAATATCCTAATCAAATAAGGAAACAAATAATATAAATTAAATTATTATGTTTAGTCAATTTAATATGTGTATATATATATTTTGACATGTCCACACAAGAGGAGTGTAGGGGGATTCGAACTAGTGACCTCTGCTTCATTAGACGTGGTCCTAGCCGATTGAACTACCCATTGAGGACAATTTAATATGTATATTAATATGTTTAGTATTCTCAAAAAAAAAAAAGTCATATATATGACCGGTTTTTCTTAAAAAATCAGTCATTATTCATTTATTAGCGTTATTAATTGTGTTAATTATATTTCAATATAATCTTAGTGTCACTAATTGCGTTAACTATATTATAATCTATGTATTATTCTTGCTAATTTTTTTTTCTTTATACTATTTATTTTAAATCATATATATTTATAGGAACAAAGATTTATTTATTTTTTATGTAAAGAGGTGATATATATACGTCTTTTTAAATTATAATAAAAAATGATATGTTTAAACTATAATGAAGAATGCACGGATTATAAAAACTGAACCGATTCATTTTTTTTAAGTGAAAAACGGAGGGTTTTGTATTTTTGAAATTGTGTGTTTAGTATCCCACTGGACTTTCACACCGACTTAGTCTTTATATATAACTCAACCATTCAAATCCCTTAAAAAAAAAAATTTAAAAAAAACCCTCAACCATTCAAATAGGGTTTTATCTCTTCTTCACCGTCACTTTTATCTCTGTCACTCTTCCTTACTTCTAGGTTATCTATGTTTAGCAATATATTGTTGTATAACCTTTAGTATGTTTATTATTATTATTGAAATATGCGTAATGATTAATTATATAGATTGTCGGATTTTTACTCAACATAATGATAATGTATTTATTTTTTATTTCATTAACAAAAATAATTTTTATAATATATATATGATTAGCATCCTATGAACAATTATTTATTCAATGTCCAAACCAAAGTGTAAAATCACAATAGTCATCTTGGGGCATATTTTTGCTTAGTGTCCATTAATTTATAAAATCGTTAATTGTTCAATATAACATGCTTCTTATTTGATATTTTTTCGAGGCCTATTCACCGATGAAATTTTTTGTTTATTTGTATGATTTACCCGAATTTATATGTTGAGTAATATATTGGTATATAACCTTTAGTATGTAATTTTTATTTAAAGAGGCATGATATTTTTTTTTTACAACCTATAAAGAAAAGTTTGATAGAAATGTGTTTAAATTTTAAAATTAAAGTATAGCAAAGAATCTCGCACGTACTTTTTTCTACAATCAAAGTACTTTTTCGAATGTTCATAATTTTGAGTTTTATTTATATTAAAATCTAATAAGTATTACACTAACAATATTAGAAATTCTTTCTAATTTTATATTAATGTTTTGATTAAGCAAAATTCAAGTTTTCCTTTTACAATTAAGAAAAGTAAATTTCATAATACTTATAAAAAGTACAATTATAATATAACCCTAAAAACCATGTGCAATGCGCGGGTTATAAGCTCGCTTATTTAAAGATGAATAAATGTACATAAACTAAGTACGGCTTGACCCATTAGGTTTTAGGTCAACTAGGATTAAAAAAAAAAAAAAAAAGTCCCATCCAAATGAATTAAGGGCCTCATCCAAACGAACCTAGGGCAATAGTGGAGGACGCATTTTAGCTGAGTCACCTCCAAACCAGAAAGGAGTCCTTCCGAACAAGACACAGATTGAGTGTATGAGAGTTTCACGTGGCGATTTGACAGGAAATACTTTAATATTTTCCCTCAAGTGTGGACTCCAACTGATCATCCTTAATAAGTGTGATTCAACATGTAAAATATTTAATTGAAATGATAAGCAAATGCCAAAGACAAAATTCAAACTCATAACCATTTAGTACTCTAATATCACATTAAATTATCAATTGTAAATTTAACCATTTAATTAATACTTTAACATCTCCATACTTACGTACGCTGAAAATTATTATTATTATTAGAGGATAAATCCAAAAAATAATAATAATGAGAATTGCAAAAGATATTCGAGGGTTATGCAATTTTTTAGAATTCTACTAATGAGTATGAAAAATTGCTAAAAAAAGATGATATAAGATTGAGTTACTTGAAAAAATGAAGGCTAATTATGACGATGAAAAATTATGGAAGCAGCTAAAGTCATTCGGAATGGAATGTATTCCAGAAGTAAATGTATATATATGAGATTTTGCCTTACATTGTTTTATCCATGTTTTCTTATTCCGGTGTATATGTTATTCAAGCTTTGCCTCTTTTTCGGGATCCACGAAGCCACACCACAGAGAATGACGCTGTGGTTGAACAAGAAGAATTGCAGTTGATATAGGAAGAGGAGTTGCAGAGTATGAAGGAAGGGAAAGAGCCGGCCGATTGTGATGGTGAGTAAGAAAGGGAAGAGCCAATATTCATCAAACCAAAAGGGAAAGAGCTCATGGCCGATTGTGGTAGCGAGGAAGAAAGGGAAGAGCCAATATTCATCCAAAAGAAGAAGAAAGAATCGGCCGATTGTGGTTGTCACAAGAAATGAATGAGCCAGTAATTTTTTTTTAAAAAAAGGGCAATTGCTTTTTGTCCTCATGAATTTCAATGCCTTGGCACTTTTCTCATGAACTACCAATTATGACACTTGATCGTATCAAACTAATATATTATGACACTTTTCCTCATTCCATCAGTTAAATGGGTTAAAATTAACAATCAATGATCATGTAACTTACATGTGCCATTTTAAATTTTTTTTCCTTTCACTTTTGCCTCACTTCTCATGTGTTGGATTATGGTTTAGGAGGGTATAAATGTCATTTTACTTATCTAAAGTGAGGGCAAAAGTGAAAGAAAAAAATTTTAAAATGGCACATGCAAGTCATATGACCGTTAACCATTAATTTTAACCATTTTGACTGATAAGGGGAAAAAAATATCATAAGATAGTAATTTGATGAGTCAAATGTCATAATTGATAGTTCATAAGAAAAAAGTGTTAAGACGATGTAGTTCATGGAAGCAAAAAGTAATTACCCCTAAAAAAAATATATGTTATGCAAGTGCATTTATGGAAATAGCATCACAGCAAAAAGAACTTAAAGATTGGATATCAAGCAATCCACCTCCTGAAGACCAAAATGAGGCGTATGGTTATTATAAAGAAAATACAACGTTTAAGTTCGCAGATATATGGAAGTGTGTGCGGGAGTCCACTATCATGATGAATGAAAAGAAGCAGAGCGGGAGCCCATTGTCATGATGAATGGAAGGAAGCGAAAGAAAGAGAAGTTGCGGTTGATGAAGGAACAGACCTTAAGGTTTGTATGTGACGAGTCGACGACCACCTTCAGTGATGATTGAATAAAGTTTTATATATATATATATATATATATATATATATATATATTAAGAAGGCTGAGTTTTGGCAGCGTTCATGGCCCAAAGGTTAGAGTTTGTCTGAATGTTAGATGTTAATATGTTATTGTCAGTTTTACTGTTGAAATTTTTCGTCTTTTTTTCTTGTTCTTTTTTGTAATGGACCTCATCCTTATTTACCTTGATAGTAATATACCTATCGAAAAGATTAATTCCTTTCTTCTTTCCCCCTTCACCACGTGGAATAGACCAAAAATTAAAATAAATAATAAATCTGAAAGATATTTTAATAATTCAATTAAGTCTTAACAAACTTGTACTTATATATATACATAATATAGATTTTTGGTAATGGTTAATCAGTTGAAAATTATTTTATTATCTAGAATATGTACTTGGCACATGAAAGCTTTTGGGTGATATTCAGAGCCATACCAAGTTGTATTGACTACCGACTAGAAACTGGAAACCATGGGTGTATGTAAGTGTTGTTTTTTTTTTTAATTGATCTGATGTACCATCTCTAGGATTACAAGACTAAACAGGACCCATCTTACACAACCACATAATGAGTTGGACAAGCCGTCCCCCTCTCCCGCTTTGAATAGGAAAAAAAACAAAAGAGTTGGACAAGGCATATATATACCACCCACCACTGTAGTAATTTATGCATGAAATATGAATTAGTAGTCATAGTTTTCATTCAATGGGGAAAGTCAGACCCCTCAATCTGCAAAAAAATGGGGCACATGCATTAAGGCAATTTTGTTTTTCAAAGCTTCTCATGGCAGCAGCTGCATCCTTGAAGCAAACATAAAGACACTGATTTTCCTCCTTTTTTTGTTTTTTTTTTGTGTACCTAAAACAGTTTATTTTCTTTAAACAGAACCAAGAGCATATTCATCAAACAAATTTAGATCTATCCAATTCTGTACACAACCCCAACGTATTGGGTTCTTCACACCACTTTCATACACATCATAATCTCTCATCTACAAGAAGCCAAGAGTAAAACTGAAAAAGAAAAGAAAACTAAAAAAAATGAAAGAGCACCTTGCTCAACCACCAACCTCTCCCCCATGCCTAGATAGGCAAACCCAAGAATTCAATGAGTTGGAAAAATTGTAAGAATTACCCCACTTTATATAACCCCCTTTGATCCTCAAAATGAATCATTTGTTTGGTTATGTACGCTGGTATCCTCTGCTCTCTGATCTTGAATCTGGATTATCACTCCGATCGGTATCAGAGTATTCCTTCTGGGACTCGATCTCCATGCTACCCGCCTGAGTTCTTCGGTGCCTTCGATCCTGAAAAGTCAATAAAAATAATAAAAATATATATATTATTACAAGATCAGTCAAGGACCAACTCTCTGATTTCAGTTTCTCCTCAACAAGTGGTCAGAATCAAGATAAGATGTCCAGCCATTGACGAGCCCTTTTCAATTGGAAAGAGATTATTGCTAGGTCATTAAAGGAAATATATTCATATGAGCTTAGGAAAGTAAAATAATACGAAGCAGCAGGGAACAAAATCTGAGATGACTAGAGAAGTGGTTGTGGTAGGGAGCTGAGCCAATTGGAATGTCTGGAAAGAAAGTATATCAGTACTTTCATGGTATAAAAGTTGAGATGAAAATATAATCGGTACTGTTTGATTCTAGCACAAGAAATATTGGAAAGAATTAGAAAACTAATCATTATAATATAGTGACGCACCAACCAGAGGACAATGGAACAGAGATCAACCATCCTAGTCTGATGATGCATAAAGAAAGAAGTAATAACTCAACGAAAGAAAGATGAAGCAGGAAAACATATGCATATTTCTACACATGACTTCAGCAGCAATCAAATCCAATATAACTAAACTTACAAAAGATCCATCCTAATTGTTCATACTAAATTCAAATAAGCTGTCCAACAGAGAAATCGCCCATGCTATAGAAAATAAATCAGAAACTAACCTCTCTAGGTATGGGATACTCTTCGGATTCAAGCATACGAACAACCTGGCTCATCTTGGGTCTTTTTTCAGAATCTGGATCAACACACCTCAAAGCAGTCAAAAGAGCACGCTTTAAGGCTCTTGTTGATGGCCTTGGTTCCATGTTTGGGTCTACTACTTCTTCTGATCGCCTGCTCCCAACCATCATTTTCAGCCAATCAACCAAATTCACCTGTAAGTATCAATATTCATGTCATGTAAAACTTCAAAATCTCATTGGACCAAATAAAGTTGTAATTAAGATCAATGTTCTAAAACCTGCAGCACACCCATTTGAAGAATAAGTAAGACTGTTAATTTGTCCTAGTTTAACCGATCCTACTGCCCCTTTGAACATTTGAGCCATTGTTGAACCAACAAATTCCAGGTCTGGGATCATGTAAACAAGCCCAAGAGATGGTCAAAAGAATAAATTTGAGTTTGGAGTAGAAAATTTAGGTGGTGTTCCCTTTCTAGCAAAAACAATGTAAACTTTTGATACATCTAATTGATAAAGACAGTAGCCGGGAGGTATTAAGGTTACTCGCCATTATAACAGTAAATTAACAGGCTATTCTAAGATGTGAAGGGAAGCAACATGTCCATTTCACCGACAGTTGGAGGCCATGGTAGTTCCTACAGTAGTTTCAAGTCAAGTGGGGTTCCACCAAGGCCGCAGTTTAGGGGAAGGATCTGGTTGAAGAAACTATTTTCCAATATGATAAATATCTTTTAAAGTACAAAACAATTGGCTCCCATATTGCAAGATGTAATTTTGAATGTCATTTTGAGTTAAAGATATCCTCTTTGGTTCATTTGAACTGGTATAGGTTTTGGTTTTGTTTTGTTTTTTTGTTTTTTCTTTTCTGTATTAAAGAAATGCATTGCTTATAGCATTTGAATATAACTATTACGAGTCATTTTACCCGTTGTGCCACTACACACCAAACAGATCAACAAAGATTAGAATCAACCTTAGTTTCCAATATTTACCAAACTAAAACCAGCAAGTACAGTGAAAAACATAAGCAACATGCAACTTGGAGGTGTTAAAACAAACTAAAATGAGTAAAGTTAAAATAGGCCTCCGGTTGGCTTGCAACAAGTTGCATTACAGATAAATCTAGTAAGGGATCGAAAGCATGCAGCATCAACCAATATTTATCAGTATCCACCATCAGTGATTAATACTGTAAATACAAATTGCATCAAGTGCCTTTGTGACTCCTGGATAAGAACAATTCAGTTCTTTCAAGCAGTTAAAAAGGCATAAATACTAGAGTGTAATGGCTTATCCCATACCTCATGGGCAGGACGACCATAGTCCACAGGATCTCTTCCAGTAATGGCCTCTAAGAGCAAAACCCCGAAGCTGTAAACATCACTCTTTTCATTCAGAAGGCCAGTATTTGCATACTCGGGAGCAACATACCTGTAAATTTTTTGGAAGATAAGTGGAGAGGTATGAATATGAAAATTATTATTCCAGTCCAAATGTCTTGTTAGATTGAAACAACTTTTTTTTTATTTAAAAAAAAAAAAAAAAAAAAAAAGGAAATGAAACAACCTTAAAACCAGGAAATGAAATTTTCTACGCACTAGAAGAATTACTTACCCAAAAGTTCCCATAACCCGAGTTGTGACATGACTTTTTCCAGCACCCAGCAACTTGGCTAGACCAAAATCAGATACCTTGGCATTGAAGTCATCATCAATCAATATGTTGCTTGATTTAATATCTCGATGCACCACTTTTGGCTCAATGGCCTCATGCAAGTAGGATAAACTGCAACCAGTAATCCATATTAAATGAAATCTACAATGCCTGAACAGGATGTAAATGAATTGACTTACGCTTTAGCCGTGCCAAGAAGAACCTTCATGCGGGCCTCCCAAGTAAGATATCCATGCTGACGCATCGCTCCATGAAGCCACTGCTCTAAATTTCCATTGTTGACATACTCATAGACTAATATCCTGAAATTTTAAGACCAGTAAAGAGGAAGTAAATCCCTTGATCAAGGTACCTCTCAAATATTAAACATACAAAAGAGTTTTTTTTTACAACCTGAATATCTGGTAATCTAGTACTTGAAATATCTTTTATTGGTAGGAAATTGATTTGGCCTGCTGATATAAGTATTAAGTTAGACCTCAAACTAAAAGAAAATAGTACCTGTGAGTCCCTTCGACGCAGTATCCCAGAAGACGAACCAAATTCTTATGACGCACATGACCAATAGCTTCAACTTCCACTCTAAATTCTTTCTCCGCTTGGCCCCTAAAGTGAAGAAGTTGAGTTCAATTTTAGCGAAAGTCACATGAACAAGAACAAAAATTTATAAATAAATTCAGGAAATTGATAATCATATTTGAACTCACAAATTGTTGAGGATCTTTTTAACTGCCACTGGAGTGCCATTAATCAACTGTCCTTGATAAACAACTCCATAACCCCCCTCACCAAGAACGTTTTCCTTAGCAAATCGGTTTGTAGCAAGCTCAAGATCCCTTAATGTAAACCAGTGGCCCCAACCTAAGTGAGAGAACTCAGGCAGGCCACATAGAGGGGAAGGAGCAGTTATGGGATATGAGGAAGAAGGCTTATACACAGTAACCTTGCCAAAACTCCCATCTTCTCCTGATTGCGAACCACCACCATCTTTCTCAAATTGATGAAATGAACCTGACTGACTGCTATTGTCTCCATTCTTCACCGACCCCATACCCAGATGTACCAAAACCTTATCTGAATCTTTGTCACTGGATTTGTCATGAATGGTGAGAAGAATTCCATCACGAGGAACAAATTCACTTGCCGATACTTGCTCCACTCGGACTTCCTTGATTTCCTTTGAAACAGTCGGGATTTGGCTAAGAGGGATCTTGTCCCTAGCTCTCCTTGATTTCTTCCGTGATGTAAGACACAACGACAGCACAGAAAGGATAATTATGATAAATAACCCGACTGCAATCCCAATTACTTCCCAGACCTTAAGATCCAAAATGGCAGTTTTCTTTGACAATTCCGCGTTAAGATTAGTGGCCATTTTTTCAGATGCCCAGCTGCCTACAGAATTTAACAAAGAGATATGAACACTGCAAATCCATCAATGAAGAATCTCATATCAATATTGACTTTCTTCCACCATTTAGTTGAACCAATTAACATCTTCATGTCCTTTACTCTTATTGGGCAACCATCCACAGGGTTATAAAAAAGCTAGTAATTTTTGTGGTCATGGGTAGAAGTTTTAAGCATCTTCACTATTCTATACAAAACTAGCAATAACTAGAAGAGAATATGTCACAACCACAAAACCAAATAAGAAAGAGAGCAGGCCATGAAGCGTAAACATCAAAATAAGAACCTAAACAGAAGCATTTTAATGAAAAAATACTTAGATCATAGAACACAATGAAAACAGAAGATATAATAACGATTAGACCACTTCTGACATCACATAACTATTTCACCAACATAGAAACCGAAACTTTTCAAGGCATACAATCACACAATCACAAATAGAAAACAAAAATGAAGCATTAAAAGTAACAACTACAGAGAAAATGAGAAGTAGCACAAGTTGCTTTATGTTTCTGAAAACACTTCATCCTCTTACCTTCCTATGATGGGATCCAAAGGCAACCTTCAAAGTCCAGATCTCTGAAACCACTTCACCATAGTTTATTCTCAGACAAAGAAACAAAACCCACAATCTCAGATCTCTGGCCAAAGAAACCCAATTAAACACAATCAAGTAGACCCCATGTGTAGTAAAAGCCAGATCAACCCAGTTCAGAGAAAAACCAGTTTTATAGCCCAAACGATTATTTCCTATCTAGGTTTTCTCTGTGGATGCAAAATGCGGGTCTGAATCTAAGCTGGGATGGAGCTTTCTGACACCAGCCCTGAAGCTTCTTAAAAACCCGAACACGAGAATGACAAGAAAGGTCCTCTGCTGCTTGTTGCAGAGAGTACAGGGACATGGATTTCTAAGCAGTGGGGATAATAATAAGAAGGGATGGAGTTATCAGCGGTAGGTGATGGGTTTAGATGCCTTGTATCACATTTTCAAACAGTAAAAGAGAAGCATAGAATTCTGTCAGGTCCTCTTGGGATTTTCTTTATTTGTTATGAACATGACTGATTATCAGTAATTCAACTTACCTTTTCAATATTTTTTTTCCTTGTAATTTCTTATTTAACAAAAAAAAAAAATTCTATTATTTGTTTTTGGTTTTATTGGGGTAAAGTGTAGCACAGAGAAGAAATATTAACAATTACAAGTCTTCCACTGGTTTTTTTTGTTTAGTTGTTTTTCTTTCTTCATTTTTTTAATGTGTTAGTTGGTCAAACATCTTAATTAATACAAACAACTTGATTATTGTGATTAAGAAGAGATTAGTAATGAGGAAGTAGTGAGATTTGAAATGAATGCAAACTGTTATTGGCTAGTTGGATGGTCATATGAATGCAATCTGTGCCACTCTGGGAATTTCAAACTACTGTCATTGGGAGATGAAAGAGTAATTCTGAACTTTAAACCCTTTTTCCAATTTTCTGTCTCTAGTAATTAGCATCTGAAATAGTCAATTGGGTTGCCTCTTCTCAACCTCAAAAGATGAGCCATAAAATTCAATTGCCTCAAATATATACCTTCCAATTCATAAAAAGCCAACCCAAAATAATAATAAAATAATTTTGATAAAGATTGGCTTTAGGTAATGAGTTACTATGATTGAAATTTGAAGTCTAATGTAGAAAAAAAGTTAGATAACAAAGCAAATTGGATGTCTACATACCAACTTCTAGTGTAATTGGTTCATTTACATTGCAACTTGCAAGAGTTATGTGGTAGGTAAATCCTTTTTTTGGTGGTGACAATTAAACCTTTAACCTAATGAGGACCATGTACTAGATCCCACACTACTGTACACATGCAATCCTCATCCATAATTCATTGCATCCTTGTGTGTTGTATGTCAAACTTGCTGTCTCTCCATGCTAAATGGTAAAGTAACCATTAAAAATCTATGAGAAATTCTAGGTTTTCAAGTCCTTTTCTATTGTGTAAGTTGTAACACACATCAGCTTAGAACCAAAATTTTGAAAATAGTCTTCAGAAAAAAAAACCTAGCATCTCTCAACCATAACTATACTCAAGTACCCAATCATGTGTTTTATAGGGTATTTTTTGTTTTTTATTATTATTATTTTTTTAAGTTCTGATGATATAAAAATAAAAGTTAATTTTGTATTTTGAATTGTTTATTAATAATTTTATCTGAAGAGCATTATTATTATTTTTTTTATCAAAATAGTGTCTTGTGTACTTTGAGGAGTGAATTGAATGAAAATCATAAATGCCCTAAAAAGTGGATGAGGCAAACTACAACCAAGAAAGGGCTATATATTGAGGGATGTAAATAGGGAGTCATTATCCATTCAAAAATTATGTTTTTTATTTTTGATATTCAATGATCCTTTTTATTTGGTTCATAGTTATAGTAGTTTTTTTTTTTTTTTTGGGTGAAAAGATAAAAATGTTCTTACAATATAATTAACCGGATATTATTTAATTTAAATTAATTGAAAATATTCTTAAGAGGTAACTCAATCGGTTGAGACTATATCTAATAAAATGGAGGTCACTAGTTAAAATCTTCCTCCTCTCATAAAGATTCATGCTACAACTAACTGAATATTATTTAATTTAAATTAATTGAAAATATTCCTAAGAAGTAATTCAATCGATTGAGATTATGTCTAATAAAATGGAAATTACTAGTTAAAATCTCCCTCCTCTCATAAAGATTCATTAAGTAGCATGTGACACTAGCTTGCAAGAAATTCTCAAACTAATAAATGTCACATAGATTGATTAAAAGGTTTAAAAGCTTCTTTTTTTTCACTTTTAACAATATAATTAGTTATCAACTTATCATCATTCTTCCTATTTCTTTGTCTTTTTCAACTTAAGACAACATATGTATTGGCTACAGCTGGTTCTGTAATGGCCTAGGTCCATTGTCTTGTCTGGGTCCATAAACTTGGTTGCACCCATCACGGTCACTCGGCACATGTAGTAACACTTGCTCTGTCGTCACCATTTTTATTGGACTTAAATTTCTTAATTATTGTGTTTGAAAAATTCTTTTAATTCCGTTTGCTTTCCTTTTTCTCGGACCAAAAATAAAATAAAATTTCTCCGACCCAATTTCTTGTTCTCCGTTTTGTTTTATGTTTTCAAAACAACAACGTAAGCAAATAATATGACAGAACATAAAATAACAACGTAAACAAACAATATAACACAAATGTTTTTATCTTTACATCACGTCAGAACTTTTTTTTTTTTTCTATACAAGACTTGATCGTTTCCCATTATTGTGATGCATAAAAAAGTACCAAAAACTCTTTGAATGTTGAATAAATGTTACGCTACTCAATTGAATAATTATGTTTTGAGAATTGGAAGAAATGATCACCATTTGTGAGCTCCATTATCCAAATGACATGGTAGAGAGATAGATAGTCATGAACATGAGCCAATTAATCTCAGCCACATCTTTTGCGTGCCAATTTGTCGAAGACCCACGTTGTATATGACATCAATTTTCCTTAATAAGTCTTGATAGTTGAAAATCAGGAAGCAGTGGTCACAGTCAAAAGGGCTTACAATGATGCACGTCACAAAAGAGAGACAGTCACGACTCACGGGGGTGCAACGACTCATATATGCATGTGGTGGCTTGAAGCATAAGGATAAAGATGTTGAACAAATTTCTTCTTGTGTGATAACATGCAGGCTAGGTGCTTGATAATAGGTCGCCTTGAACGTGGGCTACCTTACAAAAATGCACAAATTTTGCTGTCTTCTCATACCAAAAATGAGAAGTTTGTTCATCCTCTTGTGAGAATATTTCCCATTACACTAACCTTTAGGCCCTCCAAGAAGGATCTAAACAAAGTTACAAGAAGTTATACGTTTAAGTGTAGCGTAGAATGGCATGCGGTCGTTTATATTTTACTGAGCGACATAGTAAGGGTCATATTAACGGTTACGTCAATTTGTAATGAATTTAGTACTACTAATTTATATATATAGCACTATTTACTATGCCTTTTGTGACTGAAATGTGGTTAGAAAATTTGGAATTAGGATTCCATACAATTTAAAATAAATTGTAGATTAATCTCATTTTACATAATTTAAGCTTTTTAGACATTGAAACGCTTGAAAAATACTACATATTAAAAATGTGACATGTTATCGAGACATACAAAAATAAAATCCTCCTCCAAGAATGATTTATTTGCCCTTTTACAAAGATGCATGTCACTTCTTTTTCTTAAAATGAAAAGACAGTTTTTTGGCTCAAAGCTTTTATACAACAAAATAAAACAAAAATATGATGAAATTAAATATACTCAACATTTTTCAAGCATTTTGATGCTTAAAAACAACATAAATTGCATAATTTATAATTTCTTTGAAATTGTAGGAGATCCTAACCAAAAAATTTAGGAGCGAAGACATTCAATTGCTTAATGGTTTTAAAGAATTAAAAGAAATAGTTTAAATGATTTCATAAAGTTTATATATAGGCCTACAAATGAAATTGATGACAATTTGGTACGTACCCAATATAAGGTTGTCAACTTGCTTCCTGGTACATTTCTTGTAGGCCAATCTCAGCTAGCTTTCACATAAAAATTTAATAGGGCACCTGGATTTTCTAGCTACCGGGGTCCAAGAAAATATATTCCAAGATTACTTTATGAATTAGATATAACGGTAATTATAAAATTAATTAAGCCAGGGTCCTATTAATTTGGTTGACTAGTTCATATAGTTTTTTTTTTTTTTTTATTAATTAGTCTAATCATAAGGTACCCAATCAATTTGTCTCCCATATTTATATTAATGGTCGTATTTCAAATGCTATTAGGCAGTAGGAAGACATGTTTATTGGGCCCCAAACTTTCAATTAATTTTTGTGCCTGGCATTGCGTGTTAACTGGAAACTCTTTGTGCATCAAAGGCTTCAAGAAAATAATAATTAATTATTAATAATTTGCAAGCCAATTTGATTTGCTATGATTTTCTTACATAGTATAATGACAATTATAAGGCTCAATCATGGAAGACCACTATTAAACAGGCCAATGCTAAGGTTTTTTTTTTTTTTAAAGCTAAATTCTATTCTATTAACAAGCAAAACATGTCGCCCTAAAGAAGCCCTATTCAAATGAATTTGCCTCGTAGATGCAATGGTTGCGATCTAATGTGCTATTGATGTCTTCTTATTGATACAAAATTTTGTATGTTTAGACTGAACAATGAGTCGCTTGCAAAACAGGGAAAAAAAAAAAAAAAACTAACTATTAGAATGGCGTTAGTATGGTGTCAACATGAAATCTTTGACAGTCAAGTCGGTGCTCTTTGTATGAGAAAGAATACTTACTTGAATTTAGAGAAGAGTCTTTTGTGAAGGTGGCCATTTAATTTGTTTATATATATATATATAAACCCCATACATATTTGACATTGGTTCTTATGCTTAATTTTTAAAATAATTTTCAGACTACTTACCGACTATGTTTTCAAAACAATAAACAATAATAAAAAACAATTGTGAATATATACTATGAAATTCGGTGGATCCAAGCCCGTGAAACCAAAAAGGCATGCATGCATATAACTTTTTTATTATTATTTTTTAATTTTATAATTTTTTTAAGGCCTTGTTTGGAAGTAAATCTGTTCTTGTTTTTACCTTTTTATTTTCAATACATATATTCAGATTTTGGATTGGTTATGTGAAAAAAAAAAAAAAAAACTCAAAATTTATCTTTCCTTTTTTTTCTTCTTCATGAAATTCATATTCTTTACAAACTCTAAATGCCAAAAACATTCATAATTGCATAAATTTTTTAAGTAAAAATAAAATTTAAGTTAAGTCTACTACCAAACAAGGTATTAACTATTTTATTTAGAAAAAAAAAAAAAAAAGGTATTAACTATTTTACGTGTCACTCCTACAAAAGTTAGCTCCCTAGGTTCTGTTATTCTCCCCTGTTAGACACAAGCTGATTCCAAGACAGACGCACGACAGAAGGACAAAGGCATAATTGTTGTTCTTTTTAAATATATATATATATATATATATATATATATATAAAATAAAAAAACCATATAAAATGAGGAAGAAGATTCTCAATACAATCATAATATTCATATCAGCACAAAATTAATTCAAAATGATCCAATCCCATAGTTCTTTAACCAATGGGACTGAAAAGAGGGCCGTCTCTATGGCGTGTTTTGAAGCAATTCGATGGTAAAACCACTAAAAAACATTTATTGCACGTTAGGAGAAAGATGTACATTTGATAATAACTTAAATGAGACCGTTAGATAAAAATTACCTTTTTTTCTCAACTTTCCGGTATGACGTTTTTTTTGACAATAGTGTATGAATGCACAGCATTAAACAAATCATCATAGTTGTCACATGATTCCGTAATTACAGCATATGATATGATACCTACTGATGTAAGAGTTTGGTTCCTGTATGTGACATAATATGTACTCTACCTTCTTGATGCATTTAACAACGTGTGATAAAAGCTTGCACAAGCCTAAGATTGTGACTTTCCCTTCAATCTCATTTGGATTACATTTCCCGTGACCCACACATTGAAAATTTACATTGCCCTAGATTCCTAAGATCCCGGGGATTGTTAACTTAATCTCTTAAAGATGATGTTTAGATTAATAAATCATGATAAAAGCATACTATAATTTATCAGAACAGGCTGACATGACACTTTTAACCAACTCTATGTCTTTACTAATCAATTACAATGTTTTGGAATCAACGCTCTAATTTTATAATAATTTGCAATATCTACCACACAAGTCCAATTCAATGTAAAATTAACAGATTAATAAATTACTTTGCCTGTCATTTTTTTATTACAATATGGATGGTGAGGTGGCCTTGCAATTACTCTCAAATTAGGATGTTGATTATATAAAAAAATTTGTAGTTTCATTAAAGGGACATTGTGATTAATCTCATGATGTAGATAGATAGCTATAATTAACACTAAACTAAACCCATTTTTACGGGCCAATAATTGAGATTAGGACTAAGCTGGTTGCACTAACGTTGGAAGGCTTGTGACGGCACATAGGAAAACAAATATATAAAATAAAAAATACAAAAATCAAAATATTTGAATTTTATAAATTCTTTCCCAACATATATATATATATATATAGAATGAATTAGATTCTTAGGACTTCATGCATCAAGCCATCAAACATATGCTCTATAACATCTTAATTTCTTTAAATAAGTAAAACGTCTACTTGTGCAAGCTAGGACATTTCACATGGAATTATTTATTTATTTATTTGGATGAATCATATATGGAATATTTATTTATTATTCCCTACCAAGAATTATTCATATATTACACAAGACTCCAAAGCATAAAACGGCCCTGTTTTATATATGTCTCGATCTTCTATGGAGTTTGAAACCGTCACCTTTTCTTACGTACGTACATCTTTGACCCTTTGATAACATATGATATGGCTATGGCTTTTTATTTGGTTTTGTTTTATTTTCTTAAATTTGCTTGCTAGGCAGGTATTTTTATTTATGTGCACTTGTACGTAAAGGTGACAATTTAGTGGTCCAATTAAGTGTACCAAGCGTAGTTCATAATTGTTGTTTGACCAAGTCTCAACCAACATCTCTTTGGAATTAAGATCTCCACCATCAATCACCAAGCACCTGAGGAGCGTGAATTTTCACGCTCATAATTTAGCTAAATGAACCTTTATATCTAAATTTATTGGATGCATTCTCTTCGACTTGATTGATAGTGAAAACACAAGTGGTATATTGGAAAGATACAACATATAGTTTATATAAAATGGATAAATTATAAATGTATTTACGGGTGATAGTACAAATGTAGTTAACGTTTTTTCTGGGTCGTTACAGATACGAACCTTGAATATCCCTTGGTATGTCGTCTTTTTTTTTTTTTTTTTAATTGTTTCCTTGGTTTGATTCTTTGTTATGCTTTTAGCCTAATTCTCGTGACTAATAAAACCAAAAGAAAGAGGAAAAAGCAAATGAATTCAGAAATATTGATAATCACAATTAACACGAATTGAAGGAGAGTAGGTTGGGTAGTCGACGTAGCCCATGAAACATGACAAGGAAACCCTAACAAATATGATTTGAAAGACATGGGTCAACTATAATTAGCTAGGAAGATTATGGGTTCAATTAATCAAAAACCCAAAATCCACAAATATTAATTCAGCAAGATCAATGGACCACTTGGCCCTTGCCTTATTATATTATAATATGATTCACTTACAAATTAATGAGGCTAGCTAGCTCAAAGTTTTATACATGTCGGTTTTCGCAAGCATGGTGCCATGGGGTGCATGTTGTTAGCCAGTATATAGCAGTCCCATCTGATCAAATCACAAGATTCATGTGTTAGCTCTGCCAAAAAAGCCTTCACTTCCCAGTGATTTCCTATTAATTGAGCATGTTTTCTTCTTCCATTAACAATTAGCAATATGTCACATCCGCGTGGATGGTAGCATGGCATTATCTAAAATCTCACGGGGGGAGGATATATATTTGGTTGGTTGTTCTATCTAATTGTCCCATTGAAATGATTTATATCTTAATCACAAATCTTTAGATCAGGATCAAAAGCAATTAGAGTGCATGGTATCTTGATTGATGAGGCCTATTGTGGGACACAACAAGTTGAAAGATTTTTGGCTTTTACAAATTGGATTCTTTCTTTTTTAAAGGATTTGATGGTGGATGTTACTACTCAAAATCCATGTTGGTTGTTTAATTAAGCTGAAAAGATTTGCAGCTTTTCTGTTTATTTGTTGTATTATTACAAGTTTAACTTTTTCAAAAGCAAAACAATTATCTCTAATCATTTTCTTTTTTAGTACATTCGTTAAAGAAACCCGTTAGAAACAGAGAGCGAAGGATCTGTCCCGTTATGGATAGGAGAAGAGGGTAAGGGGATGAATGAGAATGCAGCTAAAACATTTTCTAATCGTGGTCTAATACGGCACATGATTGAAGCAGAATTTTAGACTTTTGTGAACTTTTCTAACCTTTTAGGAAGAAGAAGAAGGAAATGGTGGAGAAAGTGTCCAAGACTGTAAAAATAATCTATCGATTTTGATGTGATGCCTGTCGATTGTTGAGCATTCGTTGTCGATAAGCTCTTATTGAGATTTTCAAAGGTCTCTTGCTCAGATGACTAATTTCATTGAATTACTTATATAAGTTATGGATGCTATCTCAAATATCAAATGACAAGCATTCAATATGTTGAATTGCGTAAAATTGATGTTGACTATACTATTTGACTAGAAAGAGAACTCTTAAAGGAGCGTGATGACTTTTCTTATGATTAATTGCTACAACAACATTAATGACATGTGCAAAACTTGTAAACAATAACAAAATTAGGTTTGCTAATTGCAATATTTTGGTTTTATAATTTTTGTGACAAAATTAGCGAGTTTCGAGAAGCTTTAACTTTAAAAAAAAAATTATTATTATACTTTTAAGTGCACACTTCTTGATGTGACCAAAAAATTATCATTAAATTTAAAATTAAATAATAAATTTAGATATTATATCAAGAAATGTGCACTTGAAACCATGTACGGGTTGCCCATGAAATTTTACAAAAATTTCAAATAGATGCGGCCCAGAATGTGGCCCAAAAAGAAATCACTCCGGCCCAAATGAAACTTTTCCCACCAAAACGCACCGTTTTCAAACTCCACTCCCGCCCAGAGAGAGCCATTTTCAAACTCTCTCTCACTCTCTCCGCGTAACAGTCTGATACGATGAATTCCGAAGCAGGTAGAGAGAGACAGAGAGAGAAACCCTCATTTTTCATTTGGTTTTTTCTCATTTTCGTTTCTAGAATGTGTTTTTATCTGTTTTCAGGTGGAATTTCCATTGATCTGTGGTCAGAAATCGTAGCCACTGAAAACCAACAACAACAACAGCCACAAGAAGTTGGAGAGATTTACAGAAGAGAAGACCCCAGAAAACCCATCAAGATGTAGACTTGTAAAAATCCTTCAACATTTCGAATTATCATTTTCTGTTTTTTGAAACTTTTTTGAAGGGTGTTTTTGGGGAATAAATTTTTTGTTGTTGTTTTCAGGAGGCAGTCAGGTTCTCGTCGAAATGGGAACAGGGTGAGTTTGGCCGCCCCCAAGCGAGTTAGTTGGAACCGCTCACTTTCCACCAGGTTATATAATTTGGTTCCAGTCTTTAATATTTGTCTTCAAATTAGCTATTTAGTAATTTTGTTGTATTTGTATTGAATTTTTTTATTGGGTTTTCTCTTTTTATTATGGGGGGTGTTTGATTTTTTTGACATTTTACTTGTATTGGGATTTTGCATGTGTTTTTGAGTTTGATTAATTGGTAATTGGTTTATTAAGTGTGTTAGTTTGTTTTTTTGGACGAGACCCTTCTAGTGTGGGAATCCATTTCACTTGCTTGATGATACACAACCGCCTTTGACCCATTTGGTGGTGTTGTTTAAGGTTGGCTGCTGTTGTATTTTCTGATTGAATTTAATTTTCTGCTTGACAGAGGAAGGACAAGTATTGCTGTTGGGGCTTGTGTGGATTATCAGCCCCAACTGAAGCAGGCGAAGAGAAAAGGAAAACCTGCTCTACCCAAAGTATGAATTCTTTTTGGTTTCTCCGTTATCCCTCAATTTGAATTACTCTCTCTAGTTTTGTCAAATTGAATTATGTTGTTGGTTCGTGGTTTTTCCAATAGTTTTTCCTATTATTTTGTAATAGTTTATGATTGGCCATTTTGATATTATAGGTTATTTGCATTTTTCTATCTGATAATTTCATACTGTCTTTTGGCTTTGCTTTTTCAAGGGAAAATTTGTACAACCTACAACCTTTGAGAAGGAGAGGACATACTTTCAAGAGGTTGATGCCTTCGAGTTGTTGGAGGAGAGCCCGTCACCCAAGAACTTTGGTACATGGGCCATGGGCAATCAAAGTAACAATATTGCACTACCACATTTGTCCTCAAGATTAGAGAAATGGCTAATTTCCAAGAAACTAAATCATAGTTGTGGACCTTCCACCACACTGTCGAAGATATTAGAAACACCAGCCATGGCCTTGGAACCTATATGTGGCATGATTTTGGACCTTCGAATTTGAGAACTCCAGAAAAATCTTCTATGAAGATTGATTCACAGCTGCTTTCGATCAATAGCAGATTTAATTCAATTTTAGTAGATAAAGATGTGCTTGAAAGGGAAAACAATTCACAAAAGACAAATGCAGTATTAGTGAGTGAGGGTCATGAGGAATTGTGAACATCTAGAAGTTGCTGTTAAGAAACTCTCCTGTCAACAACAGCTTCATTGGATCACGATCAGTTAGATCCATTTGCCGCATTATTAGCAGCTTGTGGACAGTCATCTCCTTCAACGCTAAAGGATGCATTCTCCAAATATTGGTTTGTCTTATTCTCAACTTGCTAATGTATTCATGAGTAGGCATTTTATGTACATGGAATGCCTTGATTGATTTCCTTTTTATGCTCTTCTATATGTTTGTCATGAGCTTTGTGGATAAATTTATCTGAGATTTTTTATATGGGTTCTCTTTGCTTCATAAGCTTTCAGAACTTTTGGCAGCTTTAGCTGTTCGGGCAAGGAAAAAAAACCCTGGAGATAATGAATCTATACTCTTTTAATGGAGGTTAATAAGCAAAACAGAAATTTGCATGACTTCATGTGGTAAAACTGAACTTTATGTTAATGCCTGGAAATTTTTCCGTGACTTAAAACTCTTTCGGGCGATTGTTAGCTTTAGTTTCACAAAAATAAGGCTATGAGCTTGTAGAGAAAATTAGAGAGGCATCTACTTATTGGAATTTCTAACTGTTACAGACTTACAGTCATTTGCGACACTTTAGTTTTTCTCTTCCTTTTGCCGATGCTTTAGTTGAATGTGGTACTGCATCCTCAAGCTGATTAGAGATTAAACTTTTTTGCACCAGTGAACTGGAAAATACCATTAAAATTGGTGAAGGTACTTTTGGAGAAGCTTTTAAAGCTGGTAACTATGTCTGCAAAATAGTTCCCATTGATGGAGACCAACGAGTGAACGGGGAAGTGCAGAAGGTATTTATTACAATTACATTTCTGGTTTCTATAAAGTTTTTTTGGCTACTGATACCATTTGAGGCTTAAGGGGAAGGAAAGGAGGGGGGAGGGGGGAACATTTATAAGCAATATGGGAAATAGCCTTCTCTCTGGTCAACACTGCCATGTCTATATATCTTGATGCGTAACTTTTGAAAAATGCTTGCTTTCGGAAATGACCTGAGGCTGTCATCTGAGATAATTGTTTGAGTGTCAAAAGTTCTTCAAATGTTCCAAAAGGGAAAAAATGTTGATTTGCTGTTTTTGTTGTGCAATGAATTGAATCATAAGATGACTATGTTTGGAGAAAGAGAAAACACTTAAGATATTTTGGTATGGGAGGACTTCTAATCTTTTATTAATAGTGTGATGAGCCTTCATTTTGTTTCTTCTTTTCAAAATATTTGTAGGCTGAAGTTAGTGAGTGCTGATTTATTTCTGACCTATGTGGTTTTGGTGCTCCAGAGATCAGAAGAATTGCTTGAGGAGGTCATTCTTTCTCGAACTCTTAATTGTTTAAGAGGAGACGCAGGAGATGTTTATAACTCATGCACTACATTCATAGAAACAATAGAGTACGTAATTTACTTAATATGTTCAAAAGGTTTTCCATGCTGCAACTACTTAGGATATTATAGAAAATAAGATTACGAACTCTAGATTTCCCTTTATTTAGTAGGGTACTAAGCTCACATTTTAGAAACGAGTAAAGCCAACTGCATGGATATGTGAAGCAATGGTTTCCTGATCAGCCCCATTGCCAAGACCTCTGTTTTAATATGTTGGGTTGGGCTTGGTATTTGTCAAACAAGACATGAAATTGAATTTAGAGTATGTTAGAGTATTTGTCAAACATATTGCAAGTCACTACTAAATGTGTTGGTGTATATTATTACTTGTACTGTATGTTATAGCTTTTCAGCACTTTAATGATTTGTTTCTCCGACAGCTTAAGGGTATGCCAAGGTTCTTATGATGCTGCATTGATCAAAGCTTGGGAAGATTGGGATGAGAGACATGGTTCAGAAAATGATCACCCTAAGGGGTTTCCAGAGAAACAGGTTGCTTATTGTCTCTATGATTGATGCTTGTAAATGTTGTGTACTAAGTAAACTACTCTCCACTTCTAATACCAAGGAAGACACACAAACACAGTATATGAAGACGTATTTATTTGGGCCAACATTGCTAATTTTCTGGAAACATTTGTTCTATTAGACGTATATTAGTTTATTTATTTATTTATTGGTGTTATTAAAAAAATTATGTTGTGGTGTTAAGCTTCTGTGAATAAGAAAACTGACAACTGTTCAAAACTTAGAGGATTTAAATTGTGTAATATGAATGACCTTTTCTTTTCTTTTCTTTTTTTAGTTTAACTAACGATTTTGCTTTCAGTGCTATGTCGTATTTGTTTTAGGACATGGCGGCAAAGATCTTGAAAGCTTTGTGCTTTTGAACTTTGACGAGGCACGGAGTTTATTGGTACAGGTAAATTGCAGATTAGAATCAGATTTTTAACTTGAACTTGCGTCATGAAGCTTCGATCTTTGTTTAAGTGATTGTCCTTTGCACATTGCAGGTTACAGCTGCATTGGCTGTGGCTGAAGCTGCATATGAATTTGAACACCGAGATCTGCACTGGTCTGGTTACTTTGGAATCTATACGTGCAATAGTGCCTGCTAACGAGTTGGCTAACTCATGATCATGCATTTGTTACAGGGGAAACATACTTTTAAGCCGGAAGGATTCTGAAACATTGAAGTTCACTCTTGAGGGGAAGCACATGTTTGTCAGAACATTTGGATTGTTGATATCAATAATTGACTTTACGCTTTCAAGAATCAATACCGGTGAAATTTTTTTAGCTTTTAACTGTGATAATTTGGTGGGATAAAGGGTAAGTTTCTTTCTGATAGAGCATAGCTAACAAGGATTTTATAATGCACAGGTGAAGATATACTCTTTTTAGACCTATCCTCAGATCCCGATCTCTTCAAAGGTCCAAAAGGAGATAGACAAGTAAGGGATTGGAGTGAAATTTATAAATTTCTTTTAGGAAGTTTATTTTTCTAATTTTACCCAGTGTTTCTCATATGCAGTCAGAAACATATCGAAAGATGAAGGAGGTAACAGATGATTGTTGGGAGGGAAGGTATAGCCATTGTATATTTATTTTTAGTTATGAAATTTGTATGGGAAATATTTTGGGGGGTATTTTTTTATTCCTAAATCATTTAAGAGAACGACCAAATTGTTTTTTATTTCTGTGATTTTTACTGATGCTGAATCATTTTTTATTTCATGTTTTACAGTTTTCCTAGAACAAATGTGTTATGGCTGCTGTACTTGGTGGATATATTACTCCTGAAGAAGTCATTTGTAAGTTTCCTCTATAATTTTAGCAAAGTAGTGACTCTTGATTTTATGTTTGTTTTAGAACCTGTTTTTTTTTTTTTCTAAGCATGTTAGTTTTAGAACTTAAAAACTATGGGAGCATGACACTCAAAGCAAACTATTGTTTTTGTTTGGTTATATTTATGTTACTTCTAAATTCTAGCCTTGTGCTTCTCACTCGGCTGTCGTGCTCAATATATGCCCCTCACAATGTGAAGCAGCATCTTCAAGATTTCTTGATTATTTGAAATCTAACATGTTTTAGTTGATGTTATGACAGACATTATTAAATTTTTATCCTAGTTTTGCATCCATGGGGTGAACTTTAAATTGATTAATGTGATCTTTTTTATATGACTGTTATTAGGGATACTACAATTTTCTTACAAACTAATGTGACAGTTCACGTGACACTTATCACTTCACCACTAAAATGTGTACTGTCACTTGACAGTCTACATGACACTTATCACGTTTATAAACTGATGTGCTAGCCTATGTGGTACTTATTTTTATAAAATATGAACTATCATGTGAGTTTATAAGGGAATTGTAGTAAAGCTATAATCCCTCAAACATTTTCCTCTATATATTCCTAATATGAACCTCAAGAAGAATAATAATGACTCAAATTATTTATTGATTAAATATGCGCTAGGAACGCACTTCGAAAGATGAGAGAGATTTGCGCTCCTTGAAGAAACGTCTAGACAAGTATCATTCTGCCAAAGAAGCAATTTTTGATCCTTTCTTCAGTGACTTGACTGTTGATCATGGCATGTGAGTGATAAGCGGAGAAGCAGAAAAGAGAAGAAAAGATGGTCTCTATCTTGTACATATTTAGCAGGAAGGTGAGCAGATGATCATGTCTAAAACCTGGATTCTCTTCAATATTCTGTGAAATATATGCTAATATAATTATGAAAGGATATGGCTTGAGGAAAAACAGTTTGGACAACTTAATGGCCAAGCTAATAACCATGGCTGATTTTACTAGTGAATGGCTTTCACATATTGCTACAATTACTTTTTATTGACCAGAATATACAAGATTTTTTGCTTAGTTAGGTTTTCAGGATCTTGTTTACACATCACCACTTTGGAGGCTCAGAGGGGTTTGTACAGGCACTAGCAAAAATCAGTGGCTGCGGTGCAAGTACATTATGAACAAGCTGACAAGCTCAAAAGTTTAAGGGGCTTTATATGATCAGCTCAGACTACTTTATATCCTCTCTCACCAGAATATAGCATGATATGTTTCCAAAAGTTATGGACATACACCTCATGTCTAATCTTATTTCCACCTTTCCCTGAAATTTCTTATTCTAGAGTACCAAATGACAGATTAAAGATTTGGGTAAGATAAAGATAACCTCTTTCTTTTTCTCCCCTTTCTTTCTCTCTTTTTGGTTTGGCATAACGGACCGGAATCGGGTGCAATTAACGGCTTATATTGCATGCAATACAAGTAGCTCATTCGATAGGTGTTTGGCCAGCACTTGCCTGCACCTGCTCAAGTTGTGTAGAGCCCACCTGTTTTCTCCCATTAACAGCCTATATTGCTTGCAACACGAACAATTAATTATACCCGGTCCAAATCGAGGGAAAAGAGTTGGTGCTCTTTACATGTAAGCTATTTCAACTTTCATCCAAGACTTAGCCAAACAATACCAAAAGGCAAAAGACATAAACTTAATGGTGCCCATATCTCTGACTGCTTTGTTTTTTTTTTAATTTTTTTAAATTTTTTTTAAATTTTTTATTCCTCTTTTCCAGATCCATATGAGGTTCCTTTTCAAATTCTTATTAAGTTTATCACCTCATCGCTGGTATGACTGTAACCATCTCCACTCTATATCTTGCCTGATTGCTTTCGGCTGTGACCTAGTCAGACATGGAGCTTTTGATTCACTAATTTGAAAGAAGAGAAGCACAGTAGATTATTCCACGTGGGGTGTCCCCACTAGGGTTGTATATTCTATCTTAAAATCCCCAGAAAGAAGATGCTGCTGACAGTGTTGCTTAAAACGATGATCCCCATTCCATTGCAAAAGGACAGTCTATGTGAAGGCCTGCCATAGTCCTACTGCTTGATGGAGAAAGGATCCTCTCCCGTCCAACACACTTGCTTGATGGTCTGAATATCATAAAAATAATTTTAGCGATTTTACTGTTTGAATTGCTATTAATTTGGACAGTAAATATAATAGAGCTTATATGAAATTTTTTTTCCTGTCCACACAAGAGGAGAGATGATAATTCGAACTAATGACTTGCTTCATTAGGTGTGATTTTAATTAATTGAACTACTTCTTAAGGATAATAGAGCTTATATGTGACCTACTTACTCAACCCAACTCGAATAGCTTGTCTCCATAAAAATTCTCTTATATTTATTGTTCGAATTGCTAATAATTTAAATAGCAAACTACTTAATCTTATATGCTCAAACTACTCAAATATAAGTAATTATAAAAATCTCTCTTGTGTCACTTTTATTCTCTAAAAAAATGAAGTTTTTAAAATTACCATTTGATCAAAATTCAATATTGATCAATTACAAGTATAATGATAATTTTAAGAGTCATATTATCATTGGAGGGACATAAAAGTGACATAAGATGAACTTGTAGTATTACTTACTCAAATATCTATTTAAATAAGTAGATCGACCCTTACCCTTTCCGCTCCTATTGATCTGTAATTTGTTTAGTTTACAGAACTTTTCTTACTTTAGCAGCTCTCTTTAGTAGTACCTGTACATTTTATGGATTGAATCATTTATTTGATTCATTCATAATTGTTCTATGAACAGTTTAATGCCTTTGTTTTTTATTTTCTTATAATTATTATTATTTTTTCTCTTTTCCTCCTTTTCCGCATGGGATGCCCTAACATTTGTATGGGCTTATTGCATCAACGTGTTTACGTGTTCTTTTTGCATAGGAAATTGTGTCAACCGATATATGTCCTACTTTATAATGAATAAAGAAATATAGGTCTTTTGCCTATAGCTTAGCTTAGGAAAAACATGGTAAAGGTTATGAGTTTGAGACCCATTATTAGATGGGTTACATCGTTTATGTTATTTATTAATTAAAAAATGTTATACTTTAATCCTTAATCCTTATTCACGTATTGGAGACGGGCCGAATTAATAAAATAATATTTTTTAAAATATAATTTTTGAAGTACTAGGAAACGTCATTTAAATTAACAATTCTTATAGTCTGACAAAAAGTTTCAATTTTTCAGTATGATATACCTAAATTTCAATGATCATAGTTAATGAGAAAAAATATATATATATTGTAAAAACACTTGTCTACTACTGACTAAAGGATTTTGTTCTCCAGTAGGTTGAATTAGGGTTTTTCTTTTATCTTCCATAATTATAAAAGTATGAGCTAACTTTTTTAAAAAATTAAAAAATTCTTAATGATTCTTTTTAAGGAAATTTTTTACTAGGAGTTTTTTTTTTGCAAAGAATTCCGGAATTTGGGGGGAAGCTTCAGTGCGGTCATGGCCCCCGAGGGTCTCCACCAGTGCTTTAATGATGTCCCTCATCATAAAAAGCGAGTAGGGAGACATAGGAAGCAGCACAAGATTTGGCACATCATAGGTGGCAGAAATTCACACAGATCTTAATCATTTAAGAAAGGCCCTTGTGAATCAACACCCTTGATGTGCCTTGTTACAGAATATTGTGGGGTACAGAGGCTTGGTACAAAATCTCTATAAAAAAAAATAAAAAACAGCAAAAACTTGAATAGAACGTGAGGCCTTATCCCCAAGAAAACCCTTTTTCACCCTTCCTTTTCTCTTTCTATACAATATATTTACTTGTCCTTGTAATGGTTTTTGCTGAGGTAAGCCTAATTAACTTTGTTATCCTCTTTGGTGCCATCCAGCCAAGTTCAAATCTTTCTGTCCCATTAGAATCTTAACTCTACATAGACTATGGTTAAACAGTTCATTCTTATCGGTTTAAGCTTTAATATAAATATTAATTTAATAAAAGACAAAAGATGAATAATATCTTTGTGGGTTTTATGGTCAGTAACTTTTGACGATGATCTTCCTTTATTTAACATTACCATATTTATTATTACCCTTGACACCAAAATGTGGCCCAGTGGGAATACACATTAAATATCAGGAAATTACTTGAACACCTTACTGTAATGCATGTGTGTTTGGTTTGTACATGCATGTGCACATGTTCTTCCATTTGCTTTAGACTTTGAGGCCATGGCTTTGGGAAAGATAACAAAGCAAAAAAGCATGTTGATTCTTTATACCCTTATGAGTTATCTGACAGCATATTTGCAGCCCCATCCTTCATGACAAAGTTAACATCTTTTCTTTGTCATCACAACTTGGTCATCTTTCTTTAACACTTTTTTTTTTCCCTTCCCCATTTGCTCTTTCACCTTTATCTACAGAAGCTTTGATTTCCATATTCCCCCCCTGCCTCTAACGGCTGCAGTTATAATTCCAGGTACAATTAATACCCTTGAAGCATCGACATTATATGTATCACATTAAAAATCCAGTCTGGTCTCTTCCAAGTGCCCAGACACAGATCCTGTCGTTAATATGGTCGGAGGAGCTTCTAAATGCCTCTTCTTACTCTTCCTGTCTCTTCTCACTATCTGCTGTTCTGGTAAGCAATTACCATTGCTCAAAAGACGGTTTCTTTTCCTGCAAGTTTCTGTGGGAAAATCCAAGGAAATGTAAACTTTACTCTTTTGAGTTTGCTTTCATTTCTGAAACCATGATAATTACTGGTGATTTATGATCAATTTCTTGTTGCTGTTTTGGTTTCTCAGTATATTGCAGCTGCTTAAGTTAAAATAATTTGAAGTTCCTCTCATCTTGTTTCTTATTTGCAGGAACTCTGGTGGGTTTCTCCTATCATGCAGGAAGCACTGCAACTTCATCGACAGCTAGAACTTTATCATTCCTGAAGCAAAACAAGGTCACCCCGTCTCAGATTCGGGTTTTTGTAGCAGACCATAGGGCTTTAAGTACTCTGTCAGACTCTGGTGTAACTGTTGATCTCTACCTAAGTAAAAGCCTACTTGGGAATTTGTTGAATTCGGAATCCAATGTTATTTCGTGGCTGAAAGCCCATGTAATGACATTTCTCCCGCATGTGAACATCAATAGCATCATACTTGCTAGTGGCAATGACAGTTCAGAACAAAGTGAGCTACCAATGCTTTTACCCACCTTAAAATCAATCCATTCGGTCCTCCGTGCTCTTCATCTAGAAAGCCAAGTTAGAGTTTCAGTAGCATTTTCATTGTCTTTCTTAGAGAATTTGAATAGACCACAGGAAAGAGACCTGCATAGGATTTTTGGTTTTATCATGAAAATGAAGTCTTATGTCATGGTTGAAGCCAGTATTGATGGACAGATAAGCATGGGAGATCAGTTTGTTCAGTCTATGATTGAAAGAGCTACCCTTTCCAGTTTTCTTCTTCCTCACAATGATGTTCCAGTGGTTCTGACAATTAAGATCCCTTCTGTTCCTAGTGCAACAGAAGTAGCTCAATTTAGTGATAAGATTTTGCAGTCTTTACAAAACAAAACTCAGATTACAGGACAGATAGTTGGGTTGTATGCAGAAGTATCATCCATAGAAGATTTTGTGCAGAAAGAGCTCAAAAGGGAAGAGGAACAGATCTTTCCTTCTTCCCACAGAGAACTCCTAAGCAAATCCCACCTCAAAGCAATTCTACATGACACTATCAACCCACCAACAACAATCTTTCCCACAACTCCAGGCATCACTCCTCCAGATAATCCCACTCCACCCATTATCACAGTTCCTGCTACTAACCCTGTCACAATTACGCCAGCAAATCCTGGCTCCACACCATTGACATTTCCGTCCACCCCTCCCATCACAATACCCTCCACATATCCTGCCAATTCACCAGTACCAGTCACCAATCCAGTAACAACTCCTACCACAGTCCCCGGGGCACAACCAGTGACTAACCCTGTAACAACTTATCCAACCCCATCAGGAGCTGCCCCTGTCACAAACCCAGTAGCGCCTCCAGCAACAACAAATGCTCCGGCAATTCCAGGACAAAGCTGGTGTGTGACCAAGGCTGGAGCTTTGGAGACAGCAATTCAGGCAGCACTGGACTATGCATGTGGAATGGGAGGTGCAGACTGTTCACAAATCCAGCAGGGTGGGAGTTGTTTCAACCCAAATACACTTCAAAACCATGCTTCATATGCATTTAACAGCTATTATCAAAAGAATCCAGCGCCAACTAGCTGTGACTTTGGAGGGACTGCCACGATAGTTAATGCCAATCCAAGTAAGAGCATCTTTCAATGATCATTTAATTTTGTGTTTCTCATGTAATATACTAGTGTGTGCAATATGCTTTGCAAAATTCAAATCACAGCTGCGACCCTTTTGATGGTAAATAGGCATTGGTTCCTGCATTTTCGCATCATCAGCAACAGCAACAGCAAATCCAACGCCAACGCCAACGACGGCGACAACAACAACAACAACACCAACACCAACACCAACACCACCATCACCATCGGGAGCAGGTGTATCAGGGTAATGTGTTTTGTTCTCTTGAATCATGGCTATGAAAACTCTGTTACTTCTAATCCCTGAAGAATAACCTTGTATATGCCTCTGTTTTATTATATCTACTTTGCAGGTATGGTACTCCACCTTCAGTGTTAAATTCAAGCGAACCAGCTTCTGGTACTACACCCTTTTTGGGGTCTGAAGGCCCTCCTGCTGCTGTTAACACATCAACATCCTTTTCATCTGGTTTACATCCCATTATTGGCTGCATCATTTTGGCAACATCCTTTGTTACTGGAAAAATAGTTCTGGACATGTAGAACTGCTATTTCTCCATGCACGTCAATGGCTCAAGAGATAAATTGCTTCACTAGCAAGTAGGAAATCAGAGTTCTAGCCGTTCAAGCCATGTACAGATCCATATTTTGCAGGTAAGAAATTAGAGGTCAGTTTAACAAAGCAGAACTATAACACCCTACATACTGCTAAGTGCTAACATATTCACTGGCGTGCATGAGCTTGCCTGGGATGCAAAACATGTTTACTTCTGTAGCTAAAATTTCTAGTTGAAGCAAAATCATATGTTCGATATATAATTTTAGCTACTATGAGAAAACTACCGTTTCAGGTAATGATAGTATGGTAGGGGTTCATGATCTTGTACATATTTTAGACGTTGTGGAGATTGTATTGTGTGCAGTGATAATGACAAATTGTACGATCGATTTGCTTCAGAAATTACCCTGATCTGCAATATTTTGACACAATTTCACCATATATGGTCAGCAGTTTTTCATTCTAATTATCTTCGAAAGCAAGTTCATCCACTAATTAGTAAATTTGTAAAATTAGAGCATAGCTCGATTAGATATAACAAAACAAAATATGAACCGTGAAATAAAAAGGATCATGTTCTAACATTCTATAGAAAATGAATGCATTCATTACAATGTTCTCATAACAGGAATTGGCCAACCACTCGCTTGAAATGGTCTGCTATCCCCACAAAGGATGAGTGATGGTTAGACTAAACACATCACTCTTTTAGGAGTGGAGGGTGATCGAATTACCCCAACCAACCATTCCCCTTGAGGGTTGCCAACCGTCTTAAGAGGTGGTGTGGTCACACCTTGACCTTTTATTTTTTATTTTTTATTTTTTTTTAATGCTTATGTAGCTTAATCTAAGATGTTCATTTTCAATGAACAGCCTAAATTAGTAAATTGCTTAATTTACACAGCCCCTTTAAGATTGTCTTTTCATTTCCACGTGGTGCGGTTCGACTTAAGCATGAGGAATATACAACTTTGTCAAAAAGCATATCCTAAGGTCTATGACAACATAATAAAGTAAAACAAAACCAGTGTTTCTCATGCGCTGCTAAGAAAATTTCTCCTGACAACTATAATTAGTAGGGCCACTGATATGTCTTTCATGCATCGGATGCCAAATGTATTACCAATAAAGATGACTTCGATCAGCAATTGATGATCCGATTGATTTGAGATTCCAATAGCAATAATCCGCCACTGCAGGAATGATGCAAATTATTAATTAAAGAACAAAAATTCAACAACCTCCACTATGCTAGAACTGGCCAAAATTATAAGCAGTTGGTCACCATCATGCTCGGCAGCTAATGAACCACTTAAAAGAAAACTAATCTAACCCATCTAGCCAGTACATAATGACAATACCATACATTGATTCAAGTTATGAGTGCCAACCAATGCAACAGAAATAACAGTGAGAACAACAAAAGGGAATTCTCAGCTAAAACTACATAAGAGAACCTCTAAAATGTGCATTTCTACAAGGAAAATGGCCTCTGCAGCGTTATCTGAACTCCTCACTTAAACTAAAAGGCATCGATTCTTTATACACAAGAACTGGATAACACAAAGATTTCATCTCTTTGAAAACACCACCAAGATCAGCATTGACATGGAAACAACCATCTTGAAACCAGAAGTTTCCCAGAAATTTTGTTTTTCAGCACCCAGAGCTTCATTTTGTTGTTTTGCTGCTAATTGATCTCTAAGTTCTTTTAGGGTTCTGTCCCTTCGCTCTCCCACCTGTCGATGAATGGAGTAGAGATTAACGATTCAAGTGTTTTCAGAAGCAAGCAGAGAGGTAAAAGGCATGAAAGCAGTACAGAGAACTCAAATTTATTGGTAATGAGATTAATTTATGAAGCTCAAGAAAATCGAATCTTTTTTAAGTTGCTGAAAACTAAAATATTGATGAACTGGCCTCATTAAAGTATTGTCTCATTTGTCAGGGTGAAAAAAAGAAACCAAAAAGAAGGGGGATTAAAAAAAAAAAGAGGCTGCAGCATTCAATAGTGGCACTTTCTACAAGGAATAGCATATCAGAGTTCAATTACACCGTGATGGTGCGGACCATTAAGTTGACTAGGATCTGATCCAAGTGGCTCACTAGAAGAATGAAAAATGAAAGGAGAAAAAAAAAAAAAAATAGAGGACCACTCACACCTTGCAAGGGTGTGGTTCATCAAGTCAATGAGAAACCTATATGTTGTGTCGATAGGCTTATAATTAACTTGCATGCTTAAGGTTTGTAATGCAAACTCTGAATATTGACCAACTGCAGACAAGTGGAGCATTAAATGATACCCTTTGGAGCTTTCGTGTCTGGGAACGAGCTTCCTGGAGGCAGAATTCCAACTTCAACACCCTCTTTTTCAGTTCCTGATCAGCTCGCCGTTGCTTCTCTATCTGTTCATCAAAACAGGTTGAAGTGCATAAACAAACAAGAATTGGGGACCTTAAAGAAGTGAAGCACCTAAATAGTGAACAAATGAACGAGTAGATTATAGAAGAAACTGAAGGTGAATGTACCTGTGACTCCAACTCCTTGGTCTTGTGTTTCCAGTGAGCAGACATTATCTTGATTTCATCCCTCAGTTTCGCTATTTCTTCATCCTTAACAATCAAAAGCTTATTAATCTTCTCAACGTTCTTTGGAGATACCTCATCTAATAATTTCCTCAGTTCACAATCCTTGCTTGCTCCAGCTTTGGTAACAGCCTGCATAATATCCTGCTCAACTCTCAAAACTTCGTCTTTTAGTTGCTTTTGTGAAGATTCTCTTGCTTGAAGATCCCTCTGCAGATTATCTAATTGCTCTCCTAACCTAATTACACGATCCTCATGCTGTTTTAGCGAACTGCTCTTCTCTTCTAATTCTTTTACAAGTGCTAAACACTGGAGCTGTGCTGATTGAGCGGATGCAGCACTTGAATCTGCAATTGCTTGAGTAGCTGAAAGCTGTGATCTAAGACCATCCAACTCCTTGAGGTACTGTATCCCATAAACAACTTACAATTAGGATTACAGAATGACAACATGATGAGAAATAACAAAGCTCGAACTAGAATACATAATGAATTGAATGTGAATATGTTTCAAAGTAAAAACCGTTGCTAAATATAATTAATGATATTGAATAGTGACTGAATCATTCAATACTAATATCATTCAATCATTAGAATATAAATTCCCTTAAATATGCTCAGCAATATGGTTACTAAATTCGCGATCTAAGTCTTAAAATCTTAGAACCCAAAACAACCTGGATATTAACTAGGATCTTAAACAGTTACCTTCCTTTAAATACTCAGCCAAATTCGTTCAAGTTACGGGAAGAAACATCTGACAAGTCAATAATGAAATGAATAGTGCATGATTAGAAAGTGCAAAATAATTTTGGTAGCAATTAGGATAAGGTGTTCATAGTGTTATATCTTTCATTTTCACTTCGAAGCCAAGCTATTTTTATCACAGACATTTAGCTACTCCCCATTTTCACTTAAAGTTATAAAATAGATCATTTTCTAACTAATAATGAATGCCTGAAAGGATTTATAATCTAAGGCTCTTCTATTGCAAAATCAAACCATTTCAGGAAAAATATCGGAGAGGACATCTGTTTTTGGAAAAGACATTTGTTTCCATGAAATCCCTCCACCACAACATCTTTAGGGGGTGCTATTTATTGTTATCTCGATAAAATCATTTGAGTTAGACTTTACCATGTTAATCTTCAATAGCATAGCTACTAATCAAAAAAAAAAAAAAAAAATCTTCAATAGCATAGCTAAATTGGGGTTTGAAATGCAAATCCTTATCCAATGTTAACTAAATAAATAATAGCATTTTTTGCTTGACTCTGTAAGTCTTAAAGACAGCATAATATGACACATGTATATAGCACACTTCACTAATCACGTAATAAAACCAGTGAAAGCTTAATACACATTAATTACATAATTATTTAAGCTGTTAAACTATTACATAAGCCATAAGATGTTACTCAAATTTTCCTTTGCAACAGAAACACACTCAACATTTGAAAAGGCTAAAGTTCAGATGATCTTTTTCTTCAATGGTAGATGCTATTATAAAGTGCTTGCTCGAATGTAAAAATATGCCAGAACTGAGGGCAGAATTTGACATTTTTCACATTCAAAACAATTTATTTGCTAATTTGCCAAATCGGTTGATGGCAAAATTCTGTCTCTTTTTTTTTTTTTTTTTTTTTTAATTACAAAATTTAACTAGTATCAGTAATCAGATAGACTTAAGACTTCATGGTTCCAACAAACGCAATCAGCCCCATCATTCCACACGTCATTCTTTCTGCAATAATCACCCAAGAGATAAAGAATGCAATCTTTCATTGAATTACAACTTTTCAACCTTAATTTCAGCAGCAACTATTTGCAAATGCATTAATATTAAATCATCCCAATACTTGGTTGTCTTCAAATTGAGGATCGATTTGAATCATCAGTCAGTATAATACTTGGGTTTAGAAAGTGGTGACGACAAAAAAGATTGAAAAGTTGGGTTTGGGGGGGGGGGGGACAAAAAAGAAAAAGAAATAATGGTTATAAATGATTTTATTATGAATCTCCCTCATTTTTGTCACTTTCCCAGCTATATCTTAGCCATTAACTTTATAAAATTGGTGGGCTGAACTTGTTGGATTGTATTTCAGGTAATTATGCATTTTTCAATTAATTTATACAAGTTTTCCTTAAGAGATGAGTGAAGAAGTCTACCTTGCTCTCTCCGGCACAAAAAAAAAATGTATCACCACAATATGCCCTTTTTAAAGAAAATTCAATAGTAACACGTACAGCATAACAAAAATATTGAAAAGTTGGGGGGAGGGGGACAAAAAAATAATAATTATGGTTATAAATGATTTTATTATGAATCTCTCTCATTTTGTCACTTTCCCAGCTATATCTTAGCCATGCAGACAAATTTTTCTTAAATCATCCTATGTAAATAAAGGAAGCAATAATATAATATCAAACACTTGATGGACTTGGTCATCTTTCCTCGCATGGGCTCCGCCAAAAAAAAACTAAAAGGAAAAAGCCAAAAGGCATCCAGTACCTGAGCATAAGATGCCCGGCTTATTTGATTACTTCAAAAGAGCAAGATGCGAAAAAACAAATAAACAATGAACGAAAAAGCAAAATGACCATTATTAGTGAATGATGGCCAACGTTCAAGGGATCAACCAAGAGACTAAAACAACTTAAATTAATTAATCATTAAATTAAAATTTGATGAAAGAAACAGAATAAAAAGACTGGGATCTGAATGAGACCTTCCCAGCAGTAGATGCTGAATCCTGAAGCTTTGCATTCCTCTCCTCCAATGTTTTATGCAATCTACCAATTTCATCCTCCATGTTCTTAGCTTTTGTCTCAGCTTCCTGAGAAAACATACCCATAAAAATCACACTAAATCCCAACCGACCAACTACAAATACATATGACCCCACAAACAAAAACACCCATAAAGAGTAGGATGATTGCCTTTCAAGATTCAAACTATATATACACAATACAACAAAAATAAACCAAAATCGCAAGATCACATGCCTGTCTTGTTAGAGCTTCTTTAGCACATGATTGCTCCTGAAATGATAGGCGGCTCCGAACCTCCTTCAACTCTGCCGCCAACGACACCACATTCCGCCGGAAGCTTTGCTTCTTTTCATTCAAGTCCTTTAACAAAGGATCAATCTCTCTAGCTGACATTGACGATGCCGTCAGCTCCATCACGGATGATGACGAAGATGATGGTTTCTCCTCGGAAACTGACATGAGGACTACAAAGTTTTGGATCAAATGGTGGCTGTAGCTTTGTTGTTAAAAGATCTAGTATTGTGGCCATACACTGAATACAGGGCTAAGGATCAGGCATCAGTGGTCCACGCCCCTTGCAGTGCAAGCCATTAAATTTTCATATATCTCATGTGAAAATGGTAGTTGACTACTAGTTGTGTATTAAATTTGAGAGGTCTCCGAGAAGTAGAACACTTAAGAAAGTACAGAAAATAATAATTTTAAAAAATATATATTTAGAGAAACAGTAACTTCGAAATTACTTAAGAGGGTTTGACAAATTTTAACTAAAAAAATTTCAAATTGGAAGTCAATCCAAAGTGATCTTCCACACTTTATATTATTTTCTCAGGAAAAAACTAGCCCAAGATTCACTTAATTTTTCTGGGAAAATCTACTCCAAGAAAATAAAGTTCACCTATTTTCCTGGCGCAGAAAAGAAGCACCTCTCCACCTCAACTATTATTGAGAGAGAGAAACAGAAAGAAAATGGTAGAGAGAGATTGACTCCAAAGGGCTTGTCAACCTCACCGGATAAATATAGTTACAAAGACAGAATAGAATCTTTTAGAGAGTCACAGAGAGAGAGAGAGAGAATATATCATATATGGGCATGTGAAATTTGAAATAAAAAAATTCGAACTTCGAAGCTGTTTTCAACAAACACACCTCTGTAATTTTTGTCAGGAAAATTTACAAAGAGCCTTTTAGAGAGAGAGAGAGAGAGGGAGAATAAATAGGCATGTCACATGTGGAATTTGAACTCGAAAATTCAAACTTTGGAGCTGTTTTCAACAAACCCACCTCTTTAATTTTCCTCGGGAAAATTTAAACTCCAAGAAAAAAAAAAAAAAGCACTTTCTTTCAGCGTTCAAACAGCTGATCTAAGACCACGCGTTATCGTTCTCTCACATCACATGCATAATCCTAAACTTGAGGTACTCCATGATTTCACAAGCAACATGTTGCTTAACAAAACCAACAGACTAAATCGAATAATTAAATTAATTAAAACAGAGAGAGAAAGAGAAATACCAGAACCCAGTTCCAGAAACAGCTTTCTCAGCAAGAAAATGACTTGCGCTTTTGAATTATGTGTCTACTTATTCTTCTTCCCCTACAGTTCTTGTTGAGCTTTTAGCAGCTGTAACGCTAAATGCAACGTCGTAATATCCGACGGCGCTGGTCAGCCTCCGATGCCATCCGACGATCCAGAAATGGAAGGCCAATCAGTATCGCCAACAGCCCGTCAAGTGAGGGTTTTTAATTAGCCAGGAAAACAAAACCCCATAAAAATAAATAAATATATATATCTAGATATAAAAGTAAAATCACTTATGAGTATCTGGTTTTGTCTGTAGTGCGAGAGTCCCTGTGTTTAAGCGACATGTCTTTACTCGGAGACAACGAGGGCTCTAGGTTCGGAGTGCCCGAGCCTCGGGTTCGGTTGAAATGCCAAAGCCCGATGCTGTTTCGAAAGAGGGTTCCGTGGGTCGTTTTGAGTCACAGCGCGGCAAATCCAAATTTTCGCCCTGGCCAATTAGTTAAAGCCACGTGTTAGAACAAGGGCCGTGCGATGGGCTGCAGCCCACTGGGCCTTGCTCCCCGTTCCTTCTCCTGTCATGGGCCTTTTTTAGGTTCAGTTTTGTTGCGAGTCTTGTTTTTTTACTACCTTTTCGGCTTAATTTTGAGGGGAAATTAAAATTACTTTTTGATTTCACATTACAAAAATCACCCTTTTGTCCAAATTCTTTAACCTAGAGACTTGCGTGAACATGTCAACAAAAACAAAAAACAGAATGGGGCTTTTGGTTATTTTAGGTCGGGGGCATAAGAATGAGTAATACATGAATTTGTTAATAAAAAAAAAGTGACGTGTAAATGAGGTGTAAAGGCGGTTACGGTTAGCGGTTATTGGTAAAAACCGCTAATCGTAACCACCTTAGCGGTTATTAAATTTCACTAACCGCATCCACTAGGTGGTTAGTGGATAGTGGTTAGCGGTTAGTAAAATAATTATCCCGCTATAACCACTTTTTTAAAATTTGGCTTTTTTTAAGCACTATAGCATTGTTCACTCTCTTTTTTTTTTTTTGTATTTTTAGTGTCTTTTTGGGCCAAATTGCTATAAAAAAAGCTTACATTGAAAAATAAAAAATATTTGACCTACTTTAAATTTTTTTAAAAAAAAATTCCTTAAATATTAAATCATAAGTTCATAACCGGTTAACTTAAAAAAATAAAAAAATAAAAAATAAAAATTCAACACAACATATAAAAAAAGTTCAATAAAACATATAAAAAAAGTTCAACACAGCATTTAGAAAAAAATAATAATAATAACAAATGTTCGAATAAAATATTAAATGATACAAATAAAATGTTAAAACTGTAAGATAGAAAGAGTTAGAGAGAAAGAAGCGACGAGAGAGAGAGAGACGGTCCAGAGGTAGAGTCTATAGAGAGGGACAGCCAATGGCGTCAGTGAGATAGGGAAGGAGAAGATAATAAGATGAAAATCTCTACCTTAACCCTTAATGCGTTTTTCTCTCCAAAACTGATGTCGTTTTAATGTGAAATTCATTCTTATTATTATTAATATAAAATAGAATATATATATATGGAAAAAGGCCGAAAATAAATGCTAGAAGATATAAATATATATAGTTTCAAAATTATTTGATTTCATTACAAACTTATGTCTTTGATATTATATAATCATATGATCTCATTAAATTAGATCATATGATTAATGATTTAAATTATTATCATATTATATATATATATATATTTTGAATTGAACTTATTATCTAATGATAATGCTCAAACTCCTAAGTCCTAAATTCATAATAATCTAATGGTCATACACTCATACTTAAATTATATGATAATATTATCTTATAAATCATAATTCATATTAATATAATAAAATTATCTTAGATCTAAGAATCTAAGATAATGTGATATATGTTTTCTAAGTATAAAGTATATGATAATGCTTTGATTCAATTGTGACTATAGGTAACACATTGTTTAATTTAATTGTAAGTATCATACTATCATTATACATGAATAATATGAATCATATAATTAACTTGTAGACTTATGACTTATGAGTCATATATATATAATTTGTTATTATATAATCAAATGATTTAATAATCAATTGATCATGTGATATAATCATATAAATTATAGTGATAATATAATATATTAATACTCAATTTGTGATTTAATTATTGAAAACAAAAATGTGATTTAATCATTAATGATCAATTGATTAAGTTATATATATAAATATTATTATAATTATAATTATTTAAATATATTATATAAAAAGCGATTAGCGTTAGTTACGGTTATTAAACCCAATAACCGCTAAGTGGTTAGTGGTTAATAAGTTAGCGGTTAAGCGATTAATGATTAATGGTTAAACGTTAGCGGTTATAGCGATAAGGTTTTCAATGTGACAACTATGAATTTATAGAAGCATTGTAGTAGTAAATATGGTACCATATACTACTAGTTCTAGCATTTTTCAAAAGAATTTTTAGGATTTGTTTGAGATTGTGTTTGGGAAATTTAAAAGTGCTTTTAACACTTAAAAAGTCTGTTTGAAAAAAAAAAATTTATTTGGTAGAAAAATTAAAAGCATTTTTAATGGTCCAAAAATCTAAAAATTACCAACAAGTACTTTTGACAAAAACTTAAAATTGAAGCTTTTATCCAAAAATTCTTTTTAACTTAAAAACTCTATTTCTCCAACGCAATCTTAAATATTAGTGGAAAAATAAGATTAGATTAATAAAAAATTTTCTGATGTTATTTTAAGATGGTCAAAGTTGATAGCCGCAAGTTGCTTGAAAAATGGCATATAGTATTAGTAGGTGCTGGAATCCTTGCCAGTTGCCATCCTCCTATTGGATCAAATTTGAAAGCCTTCCCATTTTTTAATTTATCATATTTAGATCCAAATAAATAAATAAATATTTATTCAATGCGTTCATACAATATTATTGTTTTTTTTTATTGGGAGTGCTTTATTGCTGTCGGTCAAATTTCAGAAGCTTTTTAAGGCCTCGTTGTCAGAGACTGGTTGTTGAGATGTCCATTGTATTTGATCAGATGCCCCACTCTTATTCTTGGTCCCACTATGTATCTATATTTATGGGAATTTATGGGAATCAAGTGACGGTCAAGGTCATTCATCAAGAAGGGATATATGTCTATCCATATTTAAGTTCTTAGCCTTAAATACAAATGTCTTAATTCATACAGATTACTAACTGAATGATGAAAATATTACAATAGAAAATCATATCCATTCTTGATCCAAATGGATAAATATCCCTTTCAAAATATATATATCTATTTATGGGCGAAATTAAGTGCATTTTTAGAATATGAGAACTTGCAAGTTGCAACTTTATTAAGGAACTCACACATGTTATGATGCGGATTCTTTGAAGTTAGGCTACTCAAATTTTATTGGAATTCAAGTAGGTTAAGGGGGGATTATGAAGCTTATTTACGTAAGACAAGTAGGCCTTGTACTTAGGTTGTCTGGAAGTGAAACCCGTAACTTCATTTTTTATGTTGCTTAAATTCTTTAGTAATTCAAACAACCTAATTTCAAAAAATCCCAATCTCATAGAGTGGCTTTCCTTCAATTGAGGAATTTTTGCTATCCGCTTTATTTTTAGGAAAAAATCATATTTAGTCCTAAGATTTTTATTTGATTTAGGTTTACTCATTGGTTTTTAATTTCAAGAATATGATCCTTAGGTTTTGTCAAAGTTTAGAATAGGATCTTTTTTTATTTTTTTTTTTTTGAAAATAAGTTTAGAATAGGATCCATATATCACTTTACCATCAAAAGTTAATAGTTTGCCATCTTTAGATTTCAAGTCTTGTGTTTCTTTTGTTGTGAAATCAAAAAAAATGTCAAGACAATATAAAAAGATTGCAATATATGAAACTAGTTTTGTAAGAACTATGTATGATATTTCTCTCTTATTGTGTATTTTACATGCTATCCAATGCTCCCTTTTATAGGTATGGAATAATGGGAGGTTAAATAATGTAAAAAAGGAAATATAAAAGGGTGGTATATGAATCAATTGGCTACATCAATGTATATATGAAAGTTATGGGAATGTGTAGAACTCTAAGAGATGAAACTAAATAGCCATCCACCAAATGCATGAATGCATTCATAACATCTTTAAGTTTTACATGGCATATTGATTATTTTTTTGGTTTGACAACTTCACTTTAAACCCCTGAATTACCACGCGATTTAACAAACCTCTTATAAACTTCAAAATCTCTCAATTTGAACCCCTAAACTTTCAATTACAGTCAATTTGAACCCATTCGTAAGATTTTAAACATTAAAAGTGAGACAATGACGTTTATACCTTTGACTTTTTTTTTTTTAATTATTATTATAAAATTTCAAATTTACCCTTAATTCCATCTTTTATATAAAAAAACATGAATATTTTGGCATTTTTATATATTGCCGTTAGAAGTTAACGGTTTAATCTAACCCCGGGGGGAGGTTCAAATTGACGGTAATTAAAAGTTTAAGAATTCAAATTGAGAGATTTTGAAGTTTGAGAGTTTGTTAAATCGCATAGTAATTTAGGGGTATAAAGTGAAGTTACCTTTTTTTTTGTCTTACCATTTTTATGCATTGCTACACATTTTAAGTGTTCATGACATATATAATCGATGACAAACCGTAAACTACTATCGATGCCATTGCAGTCACTAACACCGTCATCGCCAACCCCACTCAGTGAAGGCCCAAAACCTTATTTATCACCATTTTATAACCGTGAAGCAGCCATCAGAGCCCACCAACGTAATGCCCCATCACCACCAATCCATTTGCTCCTTATAAAACTCGAACAAAATGGGCCATTAAATATCATGTGCACAAATAAAACCAGCCCAAACAAGTCCCCATTTTGGGCTCACGCCTCTTCCATTTCTCACTAATTCCCAATGGATTTTGACCCATCTCCTTTCTTTTATCATTTTTCAATGGCCTTCTATGCTTACTTATTTATACCCAAAGATATTTCTAATTCGAATAATATTTTCTGAAAATCAAACGGAGTCGATAAACCAAAACAATATAATGGGATTTTAAGTCAATTAATTGCTTATATACTACAATGTCTTTAAATTTTTATTTGATAACTATAGTAGTTTTAATTTGTGAGAAACAATCAAAAGAAAGAAATTAAAATTAAAAATAATTTTAAAAAAACCCGCATACAACTAAGAGTCTAAGACCACAAAATTGAGAAAAAAAAATATACATAAGAATTTATGGTAACTTTAGTAGTAGGCCTTAGGCTACATAGTTATTATCTTCTTGCTTTGAATCTTTTTAAAAAGAATTTATGGCTAATTATTTACTTTAGATTATCAATATTTCTTAATAGTGTAAGTTGATTTTGCTCTGAACATAATATAACTTTAAAGAGAGACATTGACGAGACAAGTAGTAAGAAGATTTGGCATAATACGCGAGAAAAATAATAAATCTCATATGATAATCGCACATCATTTGAAAATGAATTTTTGAATTTTTATTTTATTTTATTTTTGGAAGTAAAACATTTTTCATATTCTAATGTGCTAGGCGTTGAATAAACTGCAAATGAAATGGGCGCAGAGGAACAAAACCCGGCTTTCCTACTCAAAAACATTAAACAGTAAAAAGAGGGCAAATCTTCCATTGACACAATCTGCGTCAGTAGCCTCTGCGTATTTCACTGTCTGTTGCATCTCTTCTCAGGTCAGTAATCCATCTCCGTTTGAATTTTTCTTCACACTACTTCATTTTTCCCGAGAAAATAGTTGCCTGAGAAAATAGAGGGTTCGTGAACTGCTTCAATGGCTGTAAAGCTTTCATCTTTGGCTATTTCCAAGAGAATTCCCAAATGGGTCAATCAAAGTGCATTCATTTCTTCAGTTTCATGTGCTAGTAGTATCGAAATTTTACCGGAAAACAGTCAGTATCCACTGAATTCATCGGATTTTGAACAAAATTTTCGGTTTCTAAGGAATAAGCTTTCCCCGGATAACTTAATCCGGGTTTTGGATAATACCAGTGATTTGAACTCGGCAACGAGGATGTTCAAATGGGCTGCCCTCCAAAAACGGTTCTGCCACACCGCCGATACGTATTATCGGATAATTCTGAAGTTGGGCATGGCTGGAAATGTTAAGGAGATGGATGGGTTTTGTCAGAATATGGTGAAAGATAAGTGCCCAGGTGTTGAGGAGGCTCTTGTGGCATTGCTTGATACCTTTGTTAGGCATTGTAGGTTAAGTGAAGCTATACGAGTTATTGTTAATATGAATTCGGGTGGTTTTAAGCCCTCTATAGATACGTTTAATGCCGTATTTGCTGCTCTAGTGGATGAGAAGAGGGACTTTCAAGATTTAATGTTTGTTTATAAGGAAATGGTGAAAGCAGGAGTTGCACCTTCTGTTGATACTTTGAATCATTTGTTGGAGGCTTTGTTTGAGACCAATAAGGTTCAGTCTGCTTTGGATCAGTTTAGGAGAATGAGCAAGAAAGGGTGTAATCCTAATAGCAGGACATTTGAGATAGTCATAAAGGGTCTCATTGAGAAAAGCCAAGTAGATGAAGCTGTTAGTGTTTTGGGTGAAATGTTTGAACTTGGGTGTAAGCCTGGTTTGAGTTTCTATACCTGCACAATACCTTTATTTTGTAGGGAAAATAAGCCCGATGAGGGAATTAGGTTGTTTAGATTGATGAGAGCTTCTAATTTTGTTCTGAATTCATTCATTTGTGAGATTCTAATACGGTGTCTGTGTGAGAACCTTTTGCTGGATGATGCAATGACCATTTTCAAAGAGATGATAGACAATGATATAAAGCCGTCTAATAATGTGTTTTTGGATATGATAAATGTTTTTTGTAAATTAGGGAAAATAAATGAAGCTTTAGAATTCTTGGAAGACATGTGTGTTTTTGAAACTTCACCACACAATGCATTGCTTGAAGGTTGCTGCCATGCTGGTAAATTTTCCTTGGCAAAAGGTCTACTTGAGAAAATGTATGAGAGGAACATAGCCAACTGTGACTCTTGGAATATTCTTATCAGATGGCTTTGCAAGAATGCAAGGATCAGGAAAGCATTTGAACTTCTAGGGAAAATGATTGTCTCCTCATGTATTCCTGACTGTGCCACATATTTGGCATTAGTTATTGGTAATTGTAGATTGAACAAGTATAGAGATGCATTGAAGCTATTTCACGAGATTCGTGCTAATTGCTGGGTTTTGGATGCTATATCTTATTCTGAGCTAGTTGAAGGCCTGTGTCAGGTGAAAAGAACACTAGAGGCTGCTGAAGTGTTTTGCTATATGTCTAGTAATAGATGCTCTCTTCAGTCTTCCTCCTTTGATATATTGATCAGGAGTGTTTGTGCCAGAGGAAAGGTAGTTGAAGCGATAAATTTACTGCAGTTAGCTTATTATTCTGGTACTTGGTGTAGTAATGCAACTTACATTACAATTATGCTCGAGTTGTCTAAACTGGGCAAGGCAAAAGATCTGTTAGTAGTTCTCTCGCAAATGCTGATAGAAGGTTGCAGTCTTGATCTGGAAGTATATAGCATCCTCATACAAAGCATGCGTTCACAGAATCAAATCAAGGATTGTGTATTCCTTTTTAACATGATGGTTAATGAGGGTTTGGTACCTGATTCTGAAAGGCTATTTGATCTACTTTCATGTATAGCCAACCATTCTCAGTTGTATAAGGTTTCAAGTTCAGTCGATAAACTTATTTGTAGTTCTGAAATTCTAAATCCAGCAATTTACAACATGCTGATTAATGGCTTTTGGAAAGAAGGTAATAAACGTGAAGCATGTCATTTATTGGATTTGATGTTGGAAAAAGGTTGGGTACCAGATTCTACGACTCATGGATTGTTGATTGGATCTGTTGCTAGAGAGGAAGGGGACAGGGGGGCATTTGCCTATGGGAATTCTACTGCACAAGATGCTGTTAGTAACATACTAGCTGAGGGCTTAGGGAATACTTGATGTACCTACTTTTCGAAGAATATTATTTTGATCAGCTGAAGCCTGAGTTCCCTGGCAAACGATAACTCTATGATTATAGATTTTCTCTCCAACTCATCAGGAGCATGAGGGATCGAAACTGCTTTCAGACATAGTTTTGTGTCTATGGTGGCATTTTGTGTCTATGGTGGCATTCTGTGACAAAATGGTCTTTTGTGGAATGTGATTACTGGCATTCCAGGTTAGCAATAAATTCATCTTTTGATCTCTACGATATGCAGCGTACTTGTATACTTCATAATGTACTTTGAGCAAGAAAATCTTTAGAAATGATAAAATATGATAAGTTCATCACCATGCAGCTATTTGCTGTTGTTCTTATTTATTCTTGCATGTCTGCCTGTTCATATTTGTACGAGCACAGATTGTACCTCCTCTTAAATGCAGAAGAGTCTTACCTATTATTATTTTTTGGGGGAAATGGGAAACTTAACCTCACTGATGTATGCCTTGCAGATGACTTACTCTGTTGCTGTAATCCTTTTCACCAGAGGTATCAACCACTAAGGAGTTCCTGGGGGCATCAGCTTGTCTCTAAACATGGAAAGAGTGGCATTTTCAGTTGGTAGAGGAGGACGAAATAATTGAGATTTGAAGCAGGGAAATTAAGGGTTCAATGTAGGATTCCCTTTAATTTACAACCAAGCTATTGGCCACAAATTTTCAAATCTAATGGACAAGATAGTAGCTGAAGTTGCTGGCAATAGACTAATAGACAAGCTAATTCAAGCAATTCTATTTAGCATTCAAGTTACTAGTGCAAATGTTTTTCTTCTGCCATAGAAGATGATAAAAGGAGTACTGAGGTGTCAATTTTATTTTGGTCAGCCTGGGCAGGTGTAGACGAGCTAATGCATGGGCTAGCTTTTCTGTGAAGCTCTTCGAAATTTAGAGTTGAAGTCTACTCAGGAATTAGAAGAATGGATTTAGACTACATTGCTTCCGCTGTTTCAACCCCATTGCTTCTAGTCAGTGACAGGAATTTTAGAGATAGCCGAGTGGTTTACCACTATATATTTTGTGTAATTAATGTAAAAACCAAGTGAAAGGGGTCATCATTATACGTGGGGTATTCAAACTATATACTCTGTTTCGATCTGTTTGTTAATGTGTTTTTTGTTATTGACTAGAAAAACTGTTGTGACATGATATAACTGTTCTGTTTTGTGTTGGGGTTGTTAATATTTTTTTGTTTTGAGACAAAACAAAAGTGTAGTCAAAGTAAGCCTGTAGATGGCTTGCAACTGCAATATTGCTTGATTTGCTTCCCCTGAGAGTTTACCAGTTTGTTCTGGTGGTCAAAAGTAGTTCTCCTCACCTGCTGACCTGGATATGGTTGCACCTGTGACCAAAGATATTGCTGACTTAGTCATACAGAGCAAAAGAGATGTGGTTGCAATTAATGGATATGGGCGATAACGGTGGCGGGGAGAGAGGGATAGGCATGTATGTATGCATGTACCCGTAGCTATCCATAGAGAAAAAAAAGGAAAAAGAAAAAGAAAAAAGAGAGCCAATCTTAATTCCTTAGTATCAATATTTATATACAGTAATTTATTATTTATTATTTTTAATAATTAGCTAGGCATCATCTTTCTAGAATGATTATGTACAAATTAAGTTCCAGTCAAATAAAGTGATGTGTTTAACACGTGATTTTATATATGTATTTGGAAGATTGCACGTGAGAATCACTCTATTTAGGCGCATGGCATGTCGTTTTGAGAAACGCACGCTACCCAAGTTCCAACCATGTACCGGCCGTTAGCGTCTTAAGCGACAGTATATTATTTCTGGTTGCCTTCGTGAGGCCTGCAAACTCATTTCTCCTACTTTTCTGACCTCCATTTGACTCCATACAGAAAAAACTAGAGATCACCCATTAATATTCATCCTAAGTTCTTCTTTCCGTACGTTCCTTGCTAATTAATGGCACCGTACGATGAGGAGGAAATATCACCGGATGACTTGTTGACAAACATGATCGTAATGGGGGCGTCTCTCATAGTAATTGCAGCAGTTGTCATCGGCGTTGTTGCCGGCGTAGACAGCAAGGGCGGCCCGGGGAAACTGGGCGAGAATGTCACCCTTGATAATGTGATGGGCGTGGGTGATGTATGTAATAAAACTGATTACATGGAATCTTGCATGGCTAGCCTAAAACCGGCGGGCGACAAAGCCAGCGTGAAAACGTATTTAACAGCCGCCATCAACGGTACAATTTCAGAAATGACAAATGCAATGCAGAAGGCAAAAGTTAATGCTGACGGGTTCGGCGATCAAAGTTTAGAAAAAATGGCACTCGAAGATTGCGAGGAGTTGATAGGGCTGTCCATTGAGGAGCTGCAGTCTGTGATGCCAATGGAAGATGTAGGCGATGCTAGGAGCAGCGTGAGTGCTGTGATCGCATATCAAAGAGCGTGCCTTGAGGGATTGAAGGAGTCTCTGTATTCCTCATTTGCAGATTTTGATGGGGGTCTGCAGAAGTCCAAAGAGCTTGCGAGCATTGTCTTGGCTATAATTTACGAGAATTTTGCAAACGATGACGCTACAGTTGATCGTTCAAATCAACGCAAAGTACTGCAGGATTACAACAAGGATGGGCAGATTCCCCATGCTTCGGTGGCTAAAGATGGGAGTGAGGAATATGGGAGCATCAAAGCCGCTCTTGATGCATATCCAAACGGCATCAAAGGGACGATATGTCATCTACGTGAAGGCCGGGGTGTACGAGGAGAATGTCGTTGTCGCCAAGAATATGACCAATGTATTCATGTATGGTGATGGGGTTACTAAAACCATTATCTCTGGAACAAATCTCGACGAGACTACCACCTATAGGAGAGCTATTTTATGTGAGTTCCTCATTAATCTTTTCCTCCTTCTAGCTTTTAACAAATAAATTTATTGTTTTGAGGCAGCTGGTTCACAAATTCGGTATTTGATATATAACAAGATTTGTACTTGAGATTTTTTTAAGAATCATATATATGTCAATTCAATAGTCAGACAGTAGAGTTGCTTGGCCATTTTCAAAAACACCTTGAGAATGTCCAGCCTTGAACCCAAAAGCTAGTTACCAATGCGAGCAAGTAGTATATTATGATTCTCTTTGAAGAGAACCAGAACATGTCGTTGTGATGTTGTCTGAAAATAAACCCAGACATAGAAGCTCCAATTTTTTTTTGGTTTCCTCATTGTTTAACAAACTGAATTTGCCTATCTTGTTGCAGCGGCAATTGGCAATGAATTTGTCTGCACGAATATTGGAATCCAAGTCCCAGATAAAAGCAGTGGAAATTCCATGGCGGCTGTAAAAATCCAGTCTGATAAAGCAGCCTTCTACAACTGCAGAATAAATGGCACAACATCAAACATATATGCATTAGCGCATCGCCAGTTGTTCAAGGAGTGTGAAATCTATGGCGTCACAAACATCATCAAAGGTGACGCTGCACTTGTAATCCAACGCTCCAAAATCATCGTGATGCAGCCATCTATGCCGGTGGCAAACATCTTAACTTTGCAGGGCAGGAGCGATAAGCGTGAAAACACTGGTTTTGTGATTCACGGCAGCGTTATCGCGGCAGACGAATCTAACTCCCCTGAAAAACTGAAAAATTGGACTTACTTGGGCATGGCAGTGGAGAAATATTCAAGAACAATCGTCATGGAATCATCGCTGGGAGATTTGATCAATGCACAGGGATGGAGTAGCAGCAACAGCTATGGAATAGAAAATGTGACGTTTGCAGAGTATAAAAACAGGGGAGCTGGAGCTCAAACCAACAACAGAGTCAATTGGCCGAGTTACACTGTCATCACCAAAAGAGACGATGCTCTGCTTTATACGGCTGATCGATTCATCCAAGTACAGAAATGGTCGCTAGACAACATAATCGGCCCCTTACACGCCGGTCTTTTTTCATGAAGATAGATAGAAAAAACATGTAGGGGAGGAGGGTACGAGGTACATAACGTATGGCTGTTCATATGCAAGACAATTTCTTTTGTTTGTTTGTTTATTTATTTATTTATATATCTTTTTTGTCAATCACAATGTTAGGCTACATAATGGGAGGTTGCCGACAGAACAATTTTAAAAATTAACAAGAAAAAAAAAAAGTAGAACCCTCTTTCCTTCAACCTTCCATGAGAGAAGTAACATCAAACAACGGGTATTTGAATTTCATTACCTTGCACACATGATGTCATTGGATCCAAAACGTTTTCTAAGAATTCCCAAGTATCCTGATTGTAAAGCAATAGAGTAATCTATTCTTTATGTCTATTTCACACCAACTACTACTGATATAACATGTTTTAAGTGGCTTTTCATGACTGTGAAAAGTAACTACAACAAGTAAGGAGACAAAAGGCTAATGAATAAAGGAGTTTGCTGGTCCAAAACGACAGCATTACTTATGAGTCATTCTTTAATGAACTTCAAAAAGTTGAAATTTGTTCAACCTTTATAGCCAACAGCAAGCACTAAGCAGCATTTTCATTGAGAGTGATATTTTTATGACATTAAAACACACAGGACTAAGGGCTTTGGCTTTAGCAGATACTCAAATCACAGGAACCAAATTCTTTCAAGCTCTCATACCATTGAGATTAATTGCAAAAACCCATATCAGCAAACATGTGGACTACTCATTTACAGGAAAAATTACATGCCATTATTTCACTACAAAGAATATGGCATCTGCATCCTTTACCCACCAAAAAATAAAATAAAATGGAAATTAGGAAATTATCTCTGTACCCTGGCTAACAACAACAACAATGTGCACATAAGATACAATCGAGCACAACCTACGTATTAGTCACATCATTCTTAGAATCCCTAGTGCAAAAATAAAGGCAACCAAATGAATGTATCAAGACAATGAATGCATGATGCTCCGGCAGAAACAAACAACTCACTCATCACCCATTCATATTCCCAGAAAGAGTGACGAAATTCCAATTCCTTTAGCCCCCAATTTCATACCTGCATTTCAAAAGCAACGAGAAAATCAAGATCAAAGACTAAAACCAAAGAAAGAAAAATCAAGATCATCAAAGACTAAAACCCAAATCTTACTTCAATCTTGGTGGCAATATTTGGCTTGGTCTCCACCCTCTCATTCCCATTACTTTGCATTGACTCGACCTCCTCCGCTTTCATCTTTCCATTTCTATTGCCATTGCTATTCCCATTGCCATTCTCGTTCCCAATCTTCCTCTTGCTGTTTTTCTCTCTGGCTTCCACCATGGCGGCCAGGTGCTCTAGCGCCTCATGGGCGCGCTTCTTTGCGAGTAAGGCCTCCCTGACCTTCCGATCGGCGTCGGCGCGTGCCACGATCACCGCCCTATTCATCGACGCCGACGCGACCCTGGCCGCGCAGAGCAGCACCGAGGACAGCTTCAAGTCCATAAAATCCTGCTTTTCGTCGAGGTCGAAGAAGGAGAAGTTGGGGTTGGAGCAGGGAGGGCAGGTGTAGGAAGCCGATGGCTTGGTGGCGGTCGGGAGGCAGCGCGAGTGGGCGAGAGAGGAGCACTTGGAGCAGGGGAGGGTGGTGGGATTGTTTTGAATGGGAGGGGCATCGAAGTATACGAAGCAGAGCGGGCAGAAGGAGGAGGGGTGGAGGCGGAGGACGCAAGAGGTGCAAAGCACCCGGTCGATACCGCGCAGGCGGACGTGGTGGAGAAGGAGGGCCCACCAGCCCCACCCTTTCTTTCCCTTGTGGGTCCACCCGCAGTTGCTGCACTCCAATGCTTCTTTTCTTCCACCTCTGTTGGTGGTTGGGAGGTTCATTTGGTTGGGATTTGTTATTACGATTTCTAGGGTTAGGGTTAGGGTTGCAGGGCGCGAGAGAGAGAGGAAGACGAGAAAGAGACGAGGACGAAGACGAGGGCAAGGTTGTTGGATGTTTAGTTTGCACTTATTCGTACGACGCCGTTTCGCTGGAGTAAGGTTGGTTTTTCTTTTTTCTTTTAAGTCTTTCCGTTGATTATAATATCAATTATTTTTCAACTGCACGGTCTCAGAAATTAGCAAAAGGAATATGATTTCAACGTAGGGATATGTATTTTTTTAAAATTAAATAATATAACACCATCCGCCAGGGACACCCTGCCAACTATTAATTGCTTATAACTGTTAATTGCTTTGGTAGACAGTTAATCGTTAACCACTAATCACTTATCATTATATATAATAATATAAATATGTATTTATTTTATATTAATAATAATTATAATATAACATTCAAAAATGACGTAGTTTTGGAAAATTTTTAACCCAAAACATTTAAAATAAGCTTAAAATATAGGCAAATTAAAGGATCAAAATACTTTAAAAAACCCAAAAACTCATATAAAAAAGCAATTATAAAACCACCTACTATTAAATTGAATAACAGCTAACTGCAACTAATCATTTGTGCAATTGCAATTATTAAAAAGTGATAACTGTCCAAAGTGGTTGCAGTTAGTAGTTATATCCAATAACTACCGATTATAATCGCTTAAACACCCCTACCATCTTCATTGTTATATTAATTAATTTTAAATTCTAATTGGATGATAATATAACAATAGTGCAATTGGTCCTCAATTAGATGATAATTAAGCCTTTATCAAAAAAAAAAATGATAATTAAGCGTACACCTTTTTCTTTACTAGCAACCGACAGCCATTGCTTGGACCCTAAATCCTCTTTTCATTAGGATTTTGAACAAAATCATCATGACCCGAGTAATTATTTTGAACAAAATCATCACGACCCGAGTAATTATTTTTAAACCGCTTGTTTTAAAATTACAAACCTAAGCAGACCCTTAGTGATGGTAAATTAGAACAACTACTGTAGATAGACATGATAGGAAATGTTGAGATCTTGCTCTATATATATTAGGCTTTGGATTCAAATTGTTATTATAAATGTACCTTTTTCATGAATATGAATTTACTAAAACAAAAGAGAGCAACTAATTGATATTATATATAAAGAGAATAACTTTTATAGACATATAATAGAGAAGTGCTAGAGAGCCAAAGAGAATTTTTCATATATATATATTTTAAATTGATGTGACAGATTACACGCTTTAATAAATAACTGTCACGTCAATTTGAAATAGGATATCAAAAATACACATTCACATAAGATTGGTTTGAGTCCGTAGAAGCTGGATAGTTTGAATTGTAACACCTTCCTGTTTTTAATAATTAGAAAACTACTTTGGCCTATACTGTTGACAATATTGAACATCCCACGACCGGCCACCACCCTTTTCCACACGTTAGTGCATAATAAAACATTGACAATTTGGATGATGAATCCAAAATAAGGTTGTTTTCCATGTTCAACAATAGGCCATTAAAATTAATGTATATTATTGGTTGGAGGTCAATAATGCCATTCAAACATTGGAACTTCATACATTAAAATAATACTAATTAATAAATCTCGGCCATAGCACAAAATATTTTTAAAAAATAAAACATAACGGAAATTTTTTTCCTCTAAACCAATATGGAAAAATATTCTTCAACCCAATTAAAATAGTATTAAGTGTCTATAAATATTTAAAACACATTGAATTCTTAAGGTTATTAATTGAAGTTTATTAATTTAAACGTTGTTTTAAATGTTTATAGACTCTTGGTATTATTTTAAATGGATTGTACGATATTTCCTCCATACTGGTTTGAAGGAAATTTCTGTCCAAACATAACATACTCTGCAGAAAAATTTTCACACTTTTTTTTTTTAATTATTAATAAGATTAAGACTATTTTAAATGAAATATGTGCAATAAGAGCTTGTTTGGGTATACGTTTAAGAAGCTTAAAAGTACAATTAACTCTCAAAAAGTACGTTTAAAGAAAAAATACCCATTTGGTAAAAACATTAAAAGCCTTTTAAGAGTCCAAAAAGCCTAAAAATAGTTAAAACGTACTTTTGGTAAAAGCTTAAAAATAAAGTTTTTGCTAAAAAAAAAAAACTTTTAGACTTAAAAATTATATTTTTCAAACACAATATCAAACATACTCTAAATGTGGTGGGTTGTCCACTTCTCATAAAATCTCTTTCATATTTAATATTTAGAATGCTAGCAAATTGCTGAAAATTCGAATTCTATCATAACACGACCTTGATGATTGATTGGGATAAAGAAAAAGAAAAAAAAAAAAGACATAAATTTCCTCTAAATCAATTTAAACGAAATTTTCTTCAACCCATTGTAATAAATGTCAAGTATATTTTAATATATTTAATTTCCTCAAAAAAATCAATATTTAGATTGTTAGATTTTTTTTTGAAAATCAACATAGTCTCATTCATTAAAGATCAAGAGCAAGCCAAGATCCGTGAGGTAAACTACAAAGATACCAACGCCATACAAGACGACATAATCCCGACTCAAACCATATCCGCTAACCTATGACTAATTAACAAATGAAAGACAAATATGTACTGCATGTAATCAACTAATGCATAGGTAGCAATTATTCCTTGACACCGAGCGAGAACCTCAGCTAACACTTATTCCTTGACACCGAGGGTTGAGAACCCAGTGCCAATACTTATTTCTTGACACCGAGGGCTAGGAACCCCAGTGCCAACACTTGTCCTCCTTGACAAAGCCAGGATAACGCTCACATCCACAACCTAAAGATCTCGACCAAGCATCACACCCCAAAGCAGCCGATCGAGACAAGACTTATTACAAGCAAAAACAATAAAATACAGGAAATAAAACCGATCACGTGCAAGTAGACCGTACACTAAAAGGGCGCGTTAAAGCTCGACGCGGTGGAGGCGCGGAAAAAGGCCCAGAGTGGATGGAGTACGGCAAAACAGACGAGAGAAGATCGTAGAACTGTAAAAATAACAAAACACACAAAAACAAACAGAAAAAAAGCAATACAGGAAAATACTAAAGCAAATACAAGGAAACCAAGCAAAACAAAAATAAACAAAGGAAACAAAATATAGGGAAACCAAATAAAACATAAAATAAAAAGAATGATCAACCGGAGAAGGCTCAGCGCATCTAGGAACACACCGAGGAAGGTGGCGATGAGAGAATGACGCGGAGGCGCGAGAAGACTTGCCTCAAAGGCGGAGGGTTGTGAAACACGAAAGCCGGAAGACCCAAACAGGCACAAAAGCCCCAAAAACAAATGGAAAAGACCGCCATACAAGGAGGCCGGGAAAGAAAAAGGAAAGGAAGGGCACCAGGACTAGGGCATCAAGTAAATAACTAGAGCCCGGTGCTAAAGAGACGTGGGAGGAGGGATGGCAGGGCCATTCCTCCTCCCCAAGAGTGACGGCTATCTAGAAAGGGGCTGCTAAAGCAAAAAACCTAGAGAGAAAAAAACCCTGTTGTTTTGTTTTCTGTTTCTAGATTGTTAGATTAATAGAAGGTGGTTGGAAGAAATTTCCTGGAAATCAATTTGGAGGAATTTCATACATATCTATTAATTCCATATCAGAGAACTTTTCCCCACCTCCGCCGGGGCCCGAACGCCAGCCAGGCTGCCGTGACTGGACCTTATTATAATTTAATAGGTGGACTAGACTTTGCTAGCCACCGGCCGATTTGTCCTTAAATTTAGGTAGCCTCGGTGACGTCCTCACAGGGCCTGCTTGAAAAAAAAAAAAAAAGAAAAAATTAAAAAAGAAAATTATACTTTGTTATTCATATAAAACAAGACATTGTTTGTTAACAACAAGGCAATTTTCATGGTACTGTCGATATTAAAAATAAGAATAATAAAAAAATAATAATTTGTATAGAAAAAAAATTGGTATTAAAAAGTGAAAAATTTTATTTTGTAGTTATTTTTTATTTTTTATGATGTGATATATGTTAAACTACTAGTTATTCCAAAAGTTTAAGCTAATAGGAAAATGTAAATTTAATTACTTAATCATTACTTTAACAATCTTCCTCATATGTGGACTTAAAACTTTATTTTAATAAGTGAGACCAAACATGTGAAATATTTAATTTAAATGATGAAATTTGACGGAGTCAAGCTTCGATCCCAAGACTACTGGCGTTGATACCATGTTAAATTACCAGTTATCTCAAAAGATTAAACTGATAAGAAAAGATAAATTTAATCGTTTAACCATTACTTTAATATATAAAAAGTGAATGATATGATATAAAAAGTAAGAATGTTTTGATGTTAATTTTTTGAGAAGTGTTAGGGAGCCAAACAAATGAATCCTGAAAAAGTTATAAACTAATGTGGTAGACCGTAAGTGGCAGACAAGGAAGAGAGAATTATATATATATTTTTAATTTAAAAACCTTGCTACATTGGTTTGAAATATTTTCTAAATTTATTTGTTTGGTTCTTTAGCACTTCTCTAATCGTTATAGGAAAATGAGATAAATAGTGTAGCGGTGTTGTTTAACAAACAGCACCCAAACAAAACAATGGACTCAAGTTTATCCACTTTTCTTTAAGGTGAGTTGAATATAGGCATTTGAGCATGTGCTAAATGGCAACTTTCCCTACTCGGAAGGGAAGACTCGACCAGTAAAATGGAAAGTCGCCGACGCGCACAATCTTGTGATTGGTGGCTGTGAGCATTAGCTTTCTTAATGCGGCTATATATGAAGAGGACTTAGGCAACCTCTCTCGCATATCCATATTATATGGATATCTCAATTCTATTCCTTTTTCTGCTGATTCTCCTGAAAACTCCTTCTCTATCTTCATCCAAAACACTTGACATTCTCAGAGCCTCATCTTTGTCTGTTGAGAAGCCAGCCCGACGCATTGGTTTCAGCAAATGGTGAATTCTCTGCCGGCTTTTTCCCCGTTGGGGATAACGCCTTCTGCTTCTCCATATGGTTCACGCGCTCCTCGGCTCCCACCGTTGTTTGGATGGCTAACCGAGATGATCCTGTAGACGGAAAAGGTTCCGAGCTTTCCCTTTTGAGTGATGGCAAGCTTATCCTAACAAACTCCGTCGGCATCAGCGTTTGGACCACGAAAACCAGTCTCGGCCTCATTAGACGCCTCAAGCTACAGCTACAACTCCTAAACACAGGCAATCTTGTGCTTCATAATTCTGATCCGAGCGTTATCATCTGGCAAAGCTTTGATTCACCTACAGATACCCTTCTTCCTCAACAAGCTCTGACCAGAATTTCAAGCCTTGTCTCCAAGAAAGGCCAAGCCGACTATTCTTCCGGCTACTACAAGCTCTATTTTGACAACGACAATGTTCTCCGCCTGCTTCATCAAGGCTTGACAATATCCAGCCTATATTGGCCAGCTCCATGGTTCGACGACCCCGGCCAAGCCGGAAGGTCTAGGTACAACACAAGCAGAGACGGAATATTTAACGTCTCGGGCTATTTCCTATCATCCGACCATTTTGAATTCCGAGCAGCAGATTTTGGCGAGGTGATTCCCAGACGGTTGACGGTTGATTCCGATGGCAACCTGCGACTGTACAGCCTGCAAGTGAATTCGTCTCGAGATTGGGTTGTGACGTGGCAAGCGTTGTCTGGGCCATGCCAAGTTCATGGCATCTGTGGACCCAATAGCGTGTGTAGTTATGATCATGCCACCGGCAGGAGATGTGATTGCATACCGGGCTTCAAGATGGAGGATCCAACTGACTGGTCTTTGGGGTGTACGCCGGAGTTCAATATCTCTTGTAGTCAAATGAATGAATCCAGCTTTGTCCAATTAGCTCATGTTGAATTCTACGGCTCTGATATAGCGGCCCCATTGAATCGTTCCTTACAAGGCTGCGAACAAGAATGCCAGAAGTCTTGTGCTTGCGTAGGCTTCCAATTTAAGTTTATAGCCGATGTGGGTCAATACAGTTGTTACCCCAAGTATATGCTACTCAATGGACGACGGACACCAAATTTTGAAGGAGATTTATATTTAAGACTACCTAAAGGTACTAGTCTTTTTGATAACAAGACCGCCTCGGATGATGACGAATCAAGGTTGAGGTGTTTAGGTGAAGTTTCTAAGCAAGTAAGAAGAACGTATGAGAATAAGACGGTGAAGCTTTTGCTTTGGTTTGCCACTGCAGTCGGAGGTTTAGAGGTTATTTGCGTTTTGCTGGTGTTGTTTTTCTTATTCAGGACCGACAAACATTCGGATCCGGCTGAACAAGGATACCTCCTGACATCTCGATTTAGGCGGTTCTCCTTTGCTGAGCTGAGAAAGGCAACGAAGGGATTCAGTGAAGTGGTCGGACGAGGTGCCGGGGGGACAGTGTACAAAGGTGTACTGCCTGATCGGCGAGTATGTGCAATCAAGCGACTCAACGAAGCCAGCCAGGAGAAGCAGAATTCTAGCAGAAGTGAACACCATTGGGAGGCTTAACCACATGAACTTGATAGACATCTGGGGATTTTGTGCAGAGGGAAAGCACAGGCTTCTGGTGTACGAGTACATGGAGCATGGATCCTTGGCGAAAAATCTTAGTTCTAATATTGCACTTGATTGGGAAAAGAGGTTCGAAATTGCTGTGGGCACAGCAAAAGGCCTTGCTTACTTGCATGAGGAGTGCCTAGAGTGGGTTCTGCATTGCGATGTAAAGCCTCAGAACATACTCTTGTACTCTAATAATTATCTGCCGAAAGTTGCAGATTTTGGGTTGTCTAAACTTCTCAATAGAAGCAAGCTTGATCACTCGAGCTTCTCAAAGATGAGAGGAACTAGAGGTTACATGGCTCCAGAGTGGCTTTACAATCTTCCCATCACATCTAAAGTGGATGTCTACAGTTACGGGATCGTTGTCCTGGAAATGGTCACCGGAAAGAGTCCGACGGGTATGCATAGCTCCAATAGCGGAGGGGCGGGAGAGTATGCGAGTGTGGTGAAGTTGGTGAAGGAGAAGATCAACAACGTTAATGCAAACAACACTGCAAGGGAGTCATGGATCGGAGAGATTATTGATCCCAGGATGGCCGGGAAATATGACTCTGCTAAGATGGAGCTTTTGGTCAAAGTGGCTTTGCAATGTGTGGCAGACGACAAAGATGACAGACCCACCATGAACCAAGTTGTAGAGATGCTTTTGCGCCATTAGATCATTTAATATTGTTTAAAATATAATTTAGAATTTTGTGTAATTTCAATTATGATTATTTTCTTTCTGCAATTATTATTTTTTTTTAATGAAATATTGGATATTTTAGACCGTAAAAAAATAGATTAATTTTACGATTCATCAACACTTGTAGAAGTTTGCCGGCCAAAGGATCTTATCATATTTCAGAATTGCATATCCGACTCCCATTAGTGACAAGTAAAGCATGAGTCTTCCCTAACAAAATAAAGAAAATTAATTATATATCAATGAGTTAATTAAGTAAATGTTTAAGACAAATAATTAATTAATTAACTAAAATTTGACCGAGATCGAGAGGAGTGGTGGGCACATGCATGGTGGGCGTGACCAGTGACCACGACTGAGGATCCCACCAGCCTAACACGCCGCGTAGAAACAACGAAGAAGAAGAAGAAGAAGATCGAGTAGAGGTCGAAGCAAAGGTTGGTATGAGAGATTTGCGAGTGATTTCTTTTTATTATCTTCATTCTGATGTAAAAGATCGAGAATATTATTGTGACAATTAAATAATCCATATAAACAATTGAGCTACGCACCGGTTATGGAAACATTTTACAGGGCTTGACTTTGGTCAAAGTCTAATAATATAAACAAAAGTAAAGGTAAATACCACAAATATCGGTTGGAAAAGTATATAAATCCTTAGTACTACCACTCATTATTGTCAATATACTGCAAAGATAATGATTGAGTTGAAATCTTTTTAAATTACCAAAAAAATTATCAATGTCCTCGTCAAAGTTAATACAAAGACAAAAATGGCTTAAATTTTTTTCAACAAGACAAAAATATGTGTTACAAAGTCTTAAGAAATTATTTATTCTCACCAGAAATGGCATACATGCAAAGGCTATATCATATGTATTTGAAACCGTCAATCTAGCTAGTTCCCTCTCTCCCACTTTGATTAGAAAAAAAAGAAAAAAAGAAATTGTTACTCTAGGAAACGGATCTCCATTTCAAATGAAATAGAGAGTATCAATTTAGTGCATTTAAGAGGGTTAACTCATATTTTTCTGGAGTGTGACTTGGCTAGAATATTGTGGAGATCTTCTCTGGCCAATTTCTTAATTATTCTCTTCCGACTTTTTATTGCACTAACTTTGGACCACATTTGGAGATGCAGGAACCTCCTCATTCATGAAGGCAGCATCTCTACTAAGGCCATCCACCAGTCCTTGCAGCTTGAAAATCCATCTGAAAATTATGTTTCAAGCTCAAATTCAATGTGCTTTCTTGTATTCTCCTTAAGAACCGAAAACTTGAAAACATGAAAATAACAGAATAAAAAAGATAATGATGTTAAAGAATTAACATATGCGTTGGCTATCTTTGGAAGGAGATGCTCTTTTAGTGATTCTTGCTATTAACAATCCTCCTTATTTTCTTCTTGGAATTTTGCTAATTGTTTACCTATTAGTCTAGTTTTATCCTCTTTTCAAAGTTATTTATTTATTTTCGTATAATTTTCACACATGTTTTAGGACAAAGCTTCCATCTTGTTTTTGGAGGAATTTCCTCAACTGATCTACCATGTCTCTCTTCCTTCCGGATCGAATAAGGATTGTAGCTTTATTTGCTTAGAAAAAAAAAGAGGGACATTTTATTGTGTAAAATTTGCTCATTTAATTAAAAGGACAATATTACATTCCTAGATACATTTAATGGATATTTTACCCTTAATTTGAAATGGATAGGAATTCTTTTCCATTAATCTAATTGTAAAACACACTTTCTCTTTTTTAAGTGGTCACTTGTGGTGTTTTAGTGCACTTAATGTGGCGTGCTTTGTGCTCAATTTCTCAATTAGAAGTGAGCTTGAACCCCTTTTAATTCAGAAAAAATTATGTTTCAAGCTCAAAATTCAATGCTTTCTTGTATTCTCCTTAAGAACTAAAACTTGAAAAAAAAATTAATTAAAAAGATAATGATGTTAAAGAATTAACATATAAAGGTTAAGGGCTTGAACGTAATATTAAATTATTATCGATTCTCTTGATCATTCAATACTCTTTGATATACCTTCCATTTAAACATTCTCAAATCACAAAATATATAAATATATATATACCTATTAATTTTGAAAATTTTAACAAGTTTAAAGAGTTATTTATTTATTTTTTAACTCACGATAATACTACCATATATATAAAGGACAAAGTTTTCCTCCAAATGCTGGAGAATTTCCTAACACTGGTCTAGAAAAGTGACATGTGTCCTCACTACGAAAAAATAAGGTTTAAATTGGAATCTTTAATAAAACATCCTATAAGGGACATTTTATTGTGTAAACATCCCTATTTAATTAAGACACTTTATCGAGACGCCTTTAATTTGAAACACTTGCTAGTCGACACCCTTAATTAGGGGTGCTTACCTTATAAAACCCCAATTAAATTAAGTAAGGACACTTATTAGCACTTATCTAAATGCCATTAATGTAGTTATTTAAAAACTTTTAAATAAATATCATTAAATTAAGGTAGTTATTTCTATTTAAGATGGTTTAATTTGTTGATGTTTATCAAACGCCTAATTTCTCATACCTAATAGCCTCTAAATAAGACCCTAATTAAATTAATTGTGGCATATTTTTTTATGCCAAATAACTACCTAGCATTTAAAATAAACGCCAAATTATAAGGTTTTTTTGGATAAGGTTTTTTAAATGCCAGGTAATTGTTTTAAAACTTATTGGCATTTATCTAAATACCTTTAAAAAAGGTTGTTTGAAAACTTATTAGCACTTATCTAAATGCCATTAAAAAATGTAGTTATTTAAAAACTTACTAACATTTATCTAAATATCATTAAAAAAGGTAGTTATTTTTTTTAAGATGGTTTGATTTGTTGATGTATTTATGCTAACATGCCCACACACACCCAATTTCTCATACACTTTTCTCTCTCTCCCTCTCTCTCACACACACACCCTCGATGAGTAGCAGAAGAAGAAGCTCGTTTCAGAATAAAAGCGATCAATGTCGGTTCTTTAATCTCTCTACATAATCCACCTTTTCTTTCTTCTTATTTTTCTTTATGAGTTTTCTTTTTTAATAACTTTTATATATAGGTGAGAATGAATTAACAAATGAAGATGAGCCTGTAGCTAATGGCGATCATCGTGGATCATCACAAAATATGTGTAGATCTTCATTGCGATCATCATGGATCGATCATCACAAAGTATGTGTAGATCTTCATTTTTCTGTCACTTACTTGTAATATAATGTTTGCAATTCAAAAATATTTCGATATAGGTTTGTAATTTATTTTTTATTTTTTGTTTCATCTTTTGCGTAATTGTTAAATGACGTATATATAATATACCTTGTTTATATTTTATTTCATATGTATGGTACAATTTTGTTAACTCTTTAAGAGTTGATACACTTTGTGTTTATGATATTGGATACTTATTTCATATGTATGAGCCTCATTGGTTAACTCTTTATGATGTGGTATACTTTATGTTATGATATCATTTTAGATTTAGTATATCTTATGATATATGATAAGATTGTATATATAGATTTAGAAATGTATTATGAGAGATAAATAAGATTGTATGATATTGATGAATAGAGAAAATTGTATAATTTGAATTTTATGGATTTGAGAAAATATTTTCCCCCTACAATCCGTATATATATATGGATTATAGGGGAAAATATTTTTTATATATTAATTATTGGGGCGCTTTGAAAGCATCCCCATATAGAAATAGGGACATTTACAAAAAGCTTGTACACCTTTTAAAAAGGGCGCTTGTAAACGCCTCCTTTTTAAAATAGAGCTTTTCTAGGCAAGCCCTTTTTTTAAAAGGGGCGCTTTGTTTTAAACGCCGCTTTTAGAGGCATTTTCAATAAAAAGTGTCCCAAATTTATATTCTAGTCGCTATGAAAACCGACATTTTCTAAGTGCCCCTAATAAAGCGTTGCTAAGTCATTGGGGGCGTTTTTTTGGCAAAAAATGCCCCAAATACCAATGTCGCTAAACCTTATTTTTTTTGTAGTGGCTTTTTTTTTAATAACATGTGAGATGCACATGAGTTTTTAATAAAATTTATTTCAACTTTGTCCCGACTATTAAAAAAACATGTGCATCTCACATGTTAAGGGACACATGTCACTTTTCTAGATCAGGTTAAAGGAAATTCCTCAAACTCAGCTTGGAGGAAAACTTTGTCCTATAAACAAATGTCCTCAAGCTTATCTAAACAAGCCATGTGCCGTAATCAAAGGTGTTGAGTATGCATGAGGTTAAGTTGGACCATATGCATAGATCGATCGATCGTCTTGTATTTGTTTGTCAAGTCATCATACTGCATGCACAAAAAGTCTTGGTCTGCGAATGGAAAATAATGGCCATAGCTAGTGAGCAACATTTTGTTCATTCATTAAGTGCGGTGGGGACTGCCGGACTGGGGAGGGAAGTTAGCGTTTGCTTAATTTCTTCGACTATATATATATGAATTACTAGGAAGGAGATTTAGAACGTACACGTACGTTGAAAGATATCGTGCAATTAACGTCCTCTCTCTCTCTCTCTCACACACACATATATATAAAATGGATATCTCAATTTTCTTCCCTCTTAAGCGTTGATGGAAAAGCTTAAGGGCCCTCCACTTTTTTTTTTTTCCTCTCTCTTTTACATTTTTTTATAATTTTTAGGAGTCATTTGGGTATTTAAAGTAAAGAAAATAGAGTGCATCTTCTAGACTTCTATGCAGTCATTGCACAATTAATGTCAAAACCCCTCATTTGTGTCACCACTAAAAAATGGACAAATCAGCTTTGAAACAAAGTAAGAAAACTCATGAAAAATACTAGATTATTTCTTCCTTATAACCAAACCTCCCACGCATGAAAATACATACAGCACCCTTCTCGACCATCACCTTAGTTTGTGCATTTGTTTCCAGCTTCTTAATGGTGAGCACAAAACTTTTAGTTTGTGCAAAGACCGCGTTGAAGTACATGTGAGCATCATATGTACCATTTGCACTTAATTTACAATAAAGTTGTAGTGTGAGGGGACTAAATGTTACTTTTTAAAGCTTATTTTTTCTATTCGGATATCACGTGATTTTTTTTTCTTTGGCACAAAAAAAAAAAAAATTCCCTCAACGCCTATTAATTCCATTGTTTATGTATTATCAGTTTGATTTAAAACATAAGCCTAAGAAACAGCCCATCTATACACAGAATTACTTTGTCCCCCAATTCCTAATCAAACAAGGCATATACTTAAACTCATTCAAACTTGGGCCTGTTTGGTTTGCAAAATAGAACCTTGGAATGAAATAGCTATTCTTATAGAATAGCAATTCATTTGTTTGGTAAAGACCTATATATTGCTAGGAATGATTATTCATGGGAATAGCTAATCCCTTCCACAAGGGAATAGCTACTCCTCTAAAAAAATGAGAGGATTAGCTATTCCTTTCCAAGTGGGAATAAGGATTCCGTTTAATTTGCCACAAAAGCCCTCAGTGCTTTTGTGCTATTTATTTATTTATTTTTACGAATAATTTTTTAGCATAATTGGAAAAAAAAAGCAATATACTTGACAAAATTAAAATGCTAAAAAGCATATAAAAATATTGAAAAGCATATAAAATAACAATACAGTGATGATTATGTGTTTATTTATTTATTTTTATAAATAATTTTGTAGCATAACTAAAAAAAAAAAAAAAGGCAATATACTTGACAACATTAAAATACTAAAAAGCATATAAAAATACTGAAAAGCATATAAAATAACAGTACAATGATGATTATGTGCTTTTTTATTTATTTATTTTTATAAATAATTTTGTAGCATAACTGAAAAAAAAGGCAATATACTTGACAAAATTAAAATACTAAAAAGCATATAAAAATACTGAAAAGCATATAAAATAACAATATTGTGATAATTATGTGCTTATTTATTTATTTATTTTTATAAATAATTTTGTAGCATAACTGAAAAAAAGGCAATATACTTGACAAAATTAAAAAAAAAAAAAAATTATAGTATAGTTGTTTATGTTTCAAAAATAAACAAAAAAAAAAATTACTTAATAAAAAAAATTATATATGTATCATAAGGGTATTTTAAGAAATTTGATTACAATAGGATTTCATTCACCATCTTATTGGATTGTACCAAACAAAATAATAGAAATGATTATTCCATTCCAGTGTTTAAAACCAAACTAAGGAATATGAATAATTATTCCATTCTACACTTTTCTATTTCAAGAATAACTATTCCTTTTCCTGATGGAATAGTAATTCCGCAAGCCAAACGAGCCCTTAATTGTTTAAAAATCAGGTATTAAATATGTAGATCAACATGAGACGTTTAGACTTTCTCGTAATTAGTTAAAAGAAAAGTCGGTACAGTCCTTACCAGCCGGTCGGCAACCACAACCAACAAAATCAAACCATTGACAAAACAACTGTTGTTAAGTTGGAAGAAAATTTATTAAAAAGAACATGTGATTCTTAATGTTATTTAAACTTGTATGTGTATCTCACATGCAAATAGATATATGACATTTTTATAGATTGAGTTGAAAAAATTAGTTTCCCCAACCTTCTTTGAAGAAAAACTCAGTCTGATCATCTCGATTAATGCAAACAAATTATGAACACCTGACATTTTATATACTGGGTTAGAGGAATGATCGAGTGGAAGTCTCTCATCTTTTATTTGTGGATGACAATTTGGTTTTCTGTGGGGCTGATGCTAGCCAAATTAGTTATTTAGGGGCTCTTTTAGTTTGCTTTGAAGCGGTCTCAAGGCTTAAGGTGAATTTAACTAAGTCAGCGTTGGTTCAAGTTGGCGCCTTGGAGGATGTGGATCAGTTGGCTGGCCGTTTGGGTTGTGGTACTATTGACTTGCCTTTGAAATACCTGGGATTACCGTTAGGGGCTTCTTTTAAGCTCAGGGCTGTGTGGAGGGATTTGGAGGATTTGATGGCCCCACGATTGGCTCATTGGAAACGATTATACCTCTATAAGGGGGGATGGGTTGCGTTGATTAAAAGTACCATTTCTAATCTGCTTACTTATTTGTTATCCTTGTTCCCAATTCTTGCTGATGTGGCCAAGCGCATTGAGAAGATTCAACGAGATTTCCTTTGGGGGGGATGAATGATGAGTCAAAGCTTCATTTGGTTGATTGGGACACTGTATACTCTCCCATTTTTGTAGGCGGCTTGGGAATTCGAAATATGAGAAAGTTCAATAAAGCTCTCTTAGGGAAATGGTTATGGAGGTATGCGCATGAGGATGATGCATGGTAGAGATCGATTTTGGTGGCTAAATGTGGGTCGATTAAGGGTGGTTGGCGCTCTTGTGCTATTACTAAGGTTTATGGGATGAGGCTTTGGAAGTTTATTTGCATGGGTTGGTAGAATTTTGAGGGACACTTCAGATTCGACCCATGGGTTGGATCCAAGATCAGTTTTTGGGAGGATGTTTGGTGTGGGGAGAGCTCTCTCAAAGACTCATTTCCTAGTTTGTTTAACATTGCCAGATGTAGGGAGGCGTCCATTGCGGATATTATGGAGTGTTCCAACAGTGTTGTCCAATGGAATATAGTGTTTACACGCTTGATTCATGACTGGGAGATGGAGGTTCTTGCTTCGTTTTACAGCCGCTTGTACTCGCATAAGTGGAGGGGTTGGGGAGGACAAATTGTGGTGGGTTCATTCAAGCAAAGGCATCTTCGAGGTGAGCTAGTTCTATAGGGCCCTCACGGCTCATGGGTCCCTTCCTTTTTCCTTGGAAAAGCATTTGGAGGACCAAGGCTCTGCCTAGAGTGGCGTTCTTTGCTTGAACGGCTGCTAGAAGCAAGATTCCCACCATTGACAATCTGCGTCGGAGAGGCATGATCTTGGTCAATAGATGTAGGTTGTGCGAGTCGGATGGGGAGTCGGTGGATCATCTTCTCCTTCATTGTGGAGTGGTGAAGGCCTTGTGGAATGTTAATTTCAGCCGGTTTGGGTTGTGTTGGGTTATGCCTGGCACGGTTAGAGAGTTATTCACTTGTTGGTGGCCAGTTGGTCGCTCAAGGAGCACAGTGGTGTGGAAGATGGTCCCCTTATGTCTTATGTGGTGTATTTGAAGGAAGCGTAATGCAAGATGTTTTGAAAACTCGTCGAGGTCTTTTGAGGAAATCTTCATTATTTTCTTTTTACTCTTTACACTTGGATTGCCGGATGGCTTGCCCCAACTGTAATTAGTTTTTCGGATTTTCTTTCTCGCTTCTCTTCTCCCCCTTAGGCTCTCCTTTGTATACTTCTTGTGTACTATAGGTTACACCCCTTTGCCTTTTATATAGGGGAAACTATCTTTAGCCCCCATGAACTACAAGGTGTTGGCCATTTGCCCCCATGAACTACCGAGTGCAATATCCGACCCCATCAAACTACTTAACTGTAGCCAATAGTCCCCTTCCCTCAGTCAACTCCGTTGAAACTCATAGTCAATGCTACACGTGCTCATCACATGCCACTTTAAGCATTTTGCTTCCATTTTTGCCCTCATCTTTCTTTTTTCTTTTATTTTTCTTTCTTCTATCTCATTCTTCCTCCTTAGAAAACAAAGAGAAGGACGAGAAGCTCGTTCTTTCGCTTGAGCTATAAAACCAAGAGCCATAGCGAGGGAATCGAAATTGTAATATAATGGCTTCCCTGAAGTCCATGACCATGTCTCTTCGGCCCCCAAATTTCTCCCCTGGGACCGGAAACTATAGGAACACCGACGCCATCAAGCTGCACCCGGAAAGAAACGCATCTCTGTCCCGGTTGCAGCGGATTCACCGGAGGAATCGTCGCCAACTCCACCATCCGAAAAGCCCAAAATCAAGCTGGAGTTCATCGGGGTGCGATTGACATTCGAATTTTGTTTGGAATTATAGAATTTTGAATAAACTAAACAAAATGAAATTTGATTGGTTGTGACTTGTGATTGTGGTCTTAGCAGCCGAACCCAGGGAACGACAAGTCGTACCCAGTGGAAAGAGCCAAAGAGATTAGTGGTGAGAAGCTTCTGAGGAACATCATGTTGGATAACAAGATTGAGCTCTACACATATGTATGTCCTTTTTCTTCAGAGAGAACATTATATTACAATTTGATTCTCTCGTTGTGGCCCTCTGTACTATGTTTTGTCAAAAAAAAAAAATTGTAGTTGTCGTGCAATTTGTACCCAATGAGAGGAAGAAGGGAGAAGGAAAAGGAAGAAGGGATTCATCAATACCCAAATAAAAATTAAAGTCTTCGTTTGATGGGTAAGGATTTTGAGGTGTGATTTTGAAACATAAGAAGCAAGCAAAAATGTAGAAGCTCCTCCAAGATTGATTTCACCGGGTACCCAAACGGAACTCTACCTGATTTCGCCATTTTCGTCCACCATATCCACCCACAAAATTCACAAACAAATAAATGAACAAAAAATATAATCAAATCAAATCAAAGAAACCCCATGGAAAAGAAAAAGTATAATCAAACCAAATCAAATAAAAATTATAATCTCTCTCCTGTTCTCTCCCTCCCTCATTGTCACGTTCTCTCTGTTTTCTAAGGAGGAAGAAGGAGATAGAAGAAAGAAAAGAAAAAAAGAAAAAGAAAGAGGAGGGCAAAAATGGAAGCAAAATGCTTAAAGTGGCATGTGATGGGCACATGTAGCGTTGACTGTGAGTTTCAACAGAGTTGACTAACGAAAGGGGGCTGTTGGCTACGGTTAGATAGTTTGATGGGGTTAAGTATTGCACTTGGTAGTTTATGGGGGCAAATGGCTAACACCTAGTAGTTTATAGGGGCAAATGGCCAACTGTAATTAGTTTTTCGGATTTTCTTTCTCGCTTCTCTTCTCCCCCTTAGGCTCTCCCTTGTATACTTCTTGTGTACTATGGGTTGCGCCCCTTTGCGCCTTTTATATATATTTTGACTTGTCAAAAAAAAGTGGATGTCTACAGTTATGGGATCGTTGTGCTGGAAATGGTTACAAGAAAAAGTCCGACAAGTATGCATAGCTCCGATAGCGGAGGGGCGGGGAGCACATGAGAATGGTGAAGTTGGTGAAGGAGAAGATGATGAGCAACATTGGAAGCAGTAGTGCAAATCAGTCATGGATTGAAGAGCTTAAAGATTCGAGCCAAAGGGTGGCTGGGAAATGACTCTGCTAAGATGGAACTTCTCGTCAAGTAGCTTTGCAATGTGTGGCGGACGACAAAGATGATAGACCCACCATGAACCAAGTTGTAGAGATGCTTGTGCGCCATTAGATCATTTAATTTTTGTTGAAAAAATAATTAACAAGTTTTAATTTGTGTACTTTAAATTACGGTTATTTTCTTTCTTACTGTTTTTTTTTTTTTAATGGTACTTGAATGTTTATAGACCATTATAAATAGATTAATTTGACGATTGTACTTTTGTTTCTTTTACATTTTGCAAATACTGTTAAATTCGAATCAACGCCTTGATCTTTATGGTAATTTTTTTTTTTGCTAAAACAAATGGGGTTTTTTTTTAAAATTAACGGAAGGATGAGATTGCAAACAATTAAAAGATGGATTCACCAACTAAATTGAAAAAAAAAAAGAACTTTATGGAAAACATTGCAAAAATGATAACAATTTAGGAGATTAGGTGAAGTTATTATTATTATTATTTTTTGGCAACGAAATCTATATCAATGGTCTAAAACAGCCCATCTACAGAGAGCTTTCCCCCCCAGTTCCCCTTCAAACAAGGCCTATGCTTAAACTAATTATATTGTAAGTTGAATAGACTTTTTTTTTTCTTTAAAAAAACAAAATAGTCTTTTTCGATGAATGAGTATTTATACTTGGACCAGACTTTGCTAGCGCTGATTTAGCAGCAAATTAGGCAGCCTCCACGATCCTCACAGGAATTGCCCAGTGTTCAGAGAAAGAAAAACAAGAAAAAAGACCTTAAAATTCTACTTTCTCTAGATAAAGTATAAACAAATTTCCTCAAGCTTGTCTAAACAAGCCACCGTAATCGATCGTCTTTGACATTTGTTTCCCCACTCATGCCAAAAAGACTTGGACTGCACATGGGATAGAGACCAAACCTTTTTGTTAATTCATTAACTATATATGCTGTGGGAAGAAGAATTAGAAAGTAGAAAGATATCGTGCAACCCCTCACATATCTAATGGATATCTCAATTTTCTTCCTTCTGTGTCTGCTGCAAGCTCCTCCTCTATTTTCATCTAAAACATTTGACATTCTCAGAGGCTCATCACTATCTGTTGAGAAACCAGGCGACAATTTGGTTTCTGCAAATGGAGATTTCTCAGCTGGGTTTTTCTCTGTTGGGGACAACGCTTTCAGCTTTGCCATATGGTTCACAAAATCCTCAGTTCCCACCATTGTTTGGATGGCAAACCGAGATGACCCTGTTGATGGAAGAGGTTCAAAGCTTTCACTTTTGAGAGATGGCAGCCTTATCCTAACAAATTCTGCTGGCAACACCATTTGGAGTACACCAGCTTCAATCTCATTAGAGGCCTCCATTTTGCAACTACAACTTCTAAACAATGGAAATCTTGTTCTTCATAATCCTGATCAGAGTGTTGTCATCTGGCAAAGCTTTGATTCACCAACAGATACTCTTCTTCCTCAACAAAAACTAACCAGGGTTTCAAGCCTTATCTCCAAAAAAAGCCAAGCTGACTATTCTATTGGCCACTATAAGCTCCATTTTGATGATTTAAATGTGCTCCGCCTGCTTTACCAAGCTCCAACAGTATCCAGTCTCTACTGGCCTAATCCATGGGTTAATAACCCTGAATCACTCGAAGGGTCCAAGCGCAACACAAGTAGAAATGCTGTACTAAACGTCTCTGGCTATTTCCAGTCATCTGATAATTTTACATTCCAAGCAGCTGATTTTGGTTTGGTGATCCCCAGACGATTGACGGTTGATCCTGATGGCAACCTTCGATTGTACAGCCTGCAAGAGACAGATTGGGTTGTGACATGGCAAGTGTTGTCTCTCCCATGCCAGATTCATGGAATCTGTGGACCCAATAGTCTGTGTAGTTATGATCATGCTTCTGGCAGGAGATGTGATTGCTTAAATGGCTTCAAGAGGAAGAATTTAACTGACTGGTCTTATGGGTGTGAACCAGAGTTCAATATCGCTTGCAATCAAACCGATGGGTCCAGTTTTGTTCAGCTAGCTCATGTTGAGTTCTATGGCTCCGATATAGACTTCATGCGTATAAATTTTACAGGCTGCAAAGAACTATGCTTGATGAGGTGTGATTGCAAAGGGTTCCAATTCAGTTTTATCCCTGATGAAGGTGACTTTCATTGTTTCCCCAAGTTTATGCTTCTCAATGGACAATGTACACCAAATTTTGGAGGAGACTTCTATTTACGACTACCCAGAGCTGGTCTTTTCCAAACCAAGACGCCAGATAAAGAATCAAAGTTGGAATGTTCACGCGAAGTTCCTAAGCAAGTACAAACAACGTATGAAAATGAGAAGGTGAAACTTTTGCTTTGGTTTGCCACTTCGTTGGGAGGTGCAGAGGTTACCTGCGTTTTGCTAGTGTTGTTTTTCTTGTTCAGGACTAATAGGCATTCAGATCCAGCTGAACAAGGATACCTGCTGACAATTAGATTTAAGCGGTTCTACTTTGCTGAGCTGAGAAAGGCAACGAAGGGATTCAGTGAAGTGATCGGATGAGGTGCCGGGGGAACAGTATACAAAGGTGTACTGCCTGATGAGCGGGTATGTGCAATCAAGCGACTCAACGAAGCCAACCAAGGAGAAGCAGAGTTCCTAGCAGAAGTGAACACCATTGGGAGGCTTAACCACATGAACCTGATAGAAATCTGGGGATACTGCGTAGAGGGAAAGCACAGGCTTCTGGTGTACGAGTACATGGAGCATGGATCCTTGGCGGAAAATCTTAGTTCCAATATTGCACTTGATTGGGAAAAGAAGTTTGAAATTGCTGTGGGCACAGCAAAAGGCCTTGCTTACTTGCATGAAGAGTGCCTAGAGTGGGTTTTGCATTGTGATGTAAAACCTCATAACATACTCTTACACTCTGATTATCAACCAAAAGTTGCAGATTTTGGCCTCTCTAAACTACGAAATAGAGGTGAGCTTGATCACTCAAGCTTCTCAAAGATGAGAGGAACTAGAGGATACATGGCTCCAGAGTGGCTTTACAATCTTCCTATAACGTCTAAAGTGGATGTCTACAGTTATGGGATCGTTGTGCTGGAAATGGTTACTGGAAAGAGTCCGACGGGTATGCATAGCTCTAACAGCGGAGGGGCGGGGGAGCACATGAGAGTGGTGAAGTTGGTGAAGGAGAAGATGATAAGCAACATTGGAAGCAGTAGTGGAAATGAGTCATGTATTGAAGAGCTTATAGATCCGAGCCAGAGGGTGGCTGGGAAATATGACTCTGCTAAGATGGAACTTCTGGTCAAAGTGGCTTTGCAATGTGTGGCTGACGACAAAGATGATAGACCCACCATGAACCAGGTTGTAGAGATGCTTGTGCGCCATTAGATCATTTAATTTTGTTGAAAAAATAATTAGCAAGTTTTAATTTTTGTACTTTAAATTATGGTTACTTTCTTTCTATGTATTGCTTTTTTTATTTTTTTAATGATACTTAATAAAACATCGACAATTTGGATCGATGATGAATCCAAAATAAGGTTGGTTTCCATATTCAACAATAGGCCAATAAAATTAATGTCTATTATTGGTTGGAGGTCAATAATGCCATTCCAACATTAGAACTTGGGGAAATTAGCTTTACCCCCCATGAACTATCACTCTCTCCATTTGCCCCTAAAATTACGTTAGGTACTATTCATGTTGACTATCATATTCCTTGACTAGGTGAGAAGTTAGTAACAAATACTAGTTCATGGGGGTCTTAGGTAACTTTGGTAGTTCATGGGCAAATGAAAATAATAGTTCATGAACTAATTCTAAAATCATGTCCTCAAGAGGTAGCTTAATTGGCTGGGATCATGCCTCATGAAGCGGAGGTTATTAGTTCGAATCCCCACTCCCCCCTCTTGTGTGGACATGTCAAAAAAAAAAAACATTAGAACTTCATACATTAACTGTTTGAAATTATGTTTGAAGAGTTCAAAAGTACTTTTAACATTTTAAAAGTCTGTTTGAAGAAAAAAAAAATACTTGTTTGGTAAAAAAATTATAAGCACTATAAAGGTTCAAAAAGCCCAACATGGTAAAAAAACAAGAGGCACTTTTGGCAAAAACTTAAAAATGAAACTTTTGTCCAAAAACTCTTTTTGAGTTAAAATTCTATTTTTTTTAAATGCAATCTCAAACATACTATAAAATAATACTAATTAAGAAATCTCGGCGATCACTTTTTAAAGAACCAAATACAAAATATTTTTAAAAAATAAAATATAACATACTTTGCAGAAAAATTTCACATTTTTTTTAATAAGACTATTTTAAATGAAATATGTGCAAGAAGGGCCATGTTTTTTTTTTTTTTTTTTATAAATTTTATTTTTTAACACAAGAGAGGAGAATTCGAACTAGTGACCTCCGCTTCATTATGCATGGTCTCAACCCAATCGATTGAGCTACCTCTTGGAGACCAATAAAGGCCTGTTTGAGTGTGCATTTGAAGAGAAAAATAGTACATTTAAGACTCAAAAAGTCAATTTGAAGAGAAAAATACCCATTTGGTAAAAACATTAAAATCGCTTTTAAAAGTCCAAAAACCCTAAAAATAATTAAAACTTAAAACACATTTTTTTGCAAAAGCTTAAAAATGAACTTTTTGCCAAAAAAACACTTTGTGACTTAAAATTTTGGGGAAATTAGCTTTACCCCCCATGAACTACCACTCTCTCTCCATTTGCCCCCATGAACTACCATTTCGCTACCAACGACCCCCTGTCGTTAGTCAAGGGTGTCAAAAGTGACGGTCAACATGAATAGTATCGTGAACAGTATCGTTGACTAACGTAATAGTGTCATGAACAGTATAATTGACCATTTGATTTAGCGTCTTTGGTTGGTGTAAGGGGTCTTTGTAGCAAAATTGCAGTTCATGAAGTCTTGTGACCTTGGTAGTTCATGGGGACAAATGGAGAGAGAGTGGTAGTTCATGGGGGGTAAAGCTAATTTCCCCTAAAATTTTTATTTTTCAAACGTAATACGAAACATGCTCTAAATGTGGTGGGTTGTCAACTTCTCATAAAAACTCTTTCATGTTTAGTCTTTAAATTGCTAGCAAATTACTAAAAATTTGAATACAATAATAACACGACCTTGATGATTGATTGGGATAAAGGGGAAAAAAAAAAGACATAAATTTCCTCTACACCAATTTAAATGAAATTTTCTTCAACCTACTATAATAAATATAAAGTATATTTTAATATATTTGATTTCCTAAAAAAATCAATATTTAGATTGTTAGATTAATAGAAGGTTGTTGGAAGAAATTTCCCCGAAATCAATTTGAAGGAAATTTCATTCAAATTGTCCAAATATCTATTAATTCCATATCTAAGTTTGTGATTGGACCTTATTATAACACTAGATGGAGGGTGCAAGGCACGTGCTTGGTTCTCGGTGTACTATATTTTTGTGATTCTTAATATTAACAATAATAATTCCATAATATCATATTTTCATAAACTTTTTAATCCATTCTAAAAAATTGTCCTTTAAATAACCTCAATAACATACAATTGAATTATTCATCCTACTATAAAATATACTTCAACAGTGACATCAAATAACGATTAATTCCAAATACATAACTCTTTCTATATTGATCACATTCTGTCATTAAATCAAACGCTATTACTCATAAAAAAATAAACGAAAATTTTTAATCAGACTTCATTGCCTGAATAAGTAAAAAATAAAAATAAAAAACTTGAAGAATGTACAACATTAACTTAAATAACTTTAGAAACTCTACTTTTTAAAACTTTATCTTGAAACCCTCAATTAGCTCAAAATCAGAGATTATAGACAAAAAAAAAAAAAAAAAATCAAAGCCAAAGAAAAATTAAAAACAAAATCTCTTTATTCTCAGACAAAACAAAATCAAAAGAAAAATTACAAACAAAATCACATTAATTACTTTTTATTATTATTTAAATAAAAAAATCACTATAAAATAAAAAAATTGTACTTTTTTATACAAAATATTTTTACTTGCATCAATTAAATTTGCTATAATACCAATTTACTTTCTCAAGTTCAATCCTTTGCTAAACACACCATGGAACGCCAGTCTGACACAAGGATAAGTTTCTGAAAGTCTCATTGAATGCTCTTATGTTTTGCTAAAATGAATCTTTTTGTGTCTCCTTCTATATATTGAAGAAAGAAGAACAAAAGAAGCAGATAAATACAACAACAAAAAGATGTCAGCAACGAGTTTGATTTAATTAGAAGGAAAAGAAATTGCCCTAGACTCTCCAATGTCCAACTCTATCAAATTTTTATCATGTATTCCAATACTGGAGATATGTTTTCTGAAAGGCATCATTGAATGCTCTTTTTTTTTTTTTTTTCCTGAAATGAATCTCTCTCTGTCTCGTACTCTTTATTGGAAAAAGAAAAAAAAAAAAAGAAGATAAATACTACAACAAAAAAGATGTCGGCAATGAGATCAATTTAATTAGAAGGGAAAGAAATTGGCCTAGGACTCTACAAAGTCCAAGTCTTATCAATTTTTTTTCCTTTATTCAAACATTTATGATTTTTCGGTGAAAATCCTGCTAAGTGCATCTAATATTATAAGTGACAACAAAAAAGATGTCGGCAATGAGATCGATTTAATTAGAAGGGAAAGAAATTGGCCTAGGACTCTACAAAGTCCAAGTCTTATCAATTTTTTTTTATCCTTTATTCAAACATTTATGATTTTTCGGCAAAAATCCGGCTAAGTGCATCTAATATTATAAGTGACAACAAAAAAGATGTCGGCAATGAGATCAATTTAATTAGAAGGGAAAGAAATTGGCCTAGGACTCTACAAAGTCCAAGTTTTATCAATTTTTTATCCTATATTCAAACATTTGATTTTTGGCGAAAATCCTGCTAAGTGCATATATATTATAAGTGAAAAATCTTTAAAAAGTATCAAATCTTTTTTTAAAGATATTTGAAAAATCTTTAAAAAGTGAAATGTATAGATATTACATTATTACTTTTTGAAAAAAAAAGGAAAAAAAAAAGATGAATAAAATTTCTCTGATATTAATAAAATTTCCAGGAAAAAACCTAGACTGCATTTTCGTATGAAGCTTCAAACTCCCAAAAATATTAATTGCTAATGGTTTACAAAGTTGCAGACAAAGACAATCTAGTGTCAAAAGTGGAGAACATCTTAAATGCTGCAGAAGAATTGCCACCGAATAAGGAATATCACATGGGTCTTAATGTCCATGCTTGTTTGTCAAGGGGCTATGTCATATTTTTTCTTGTCCTCTTGCCTAGAGTAGGTTAATTTAATAACCCATCTTTTCTTTCTTGCTAGCTAGACTACTTTCTCAATGTTTACGGTTGAGGATTTAAAGTATTATTAATTGTCTAGAAGGAAGTATAATACTCTAATTATTTTTATTTTCTTGTAAGTAGACTTGAATTTATATTAATAAGGCAATCAATCAATTTGAAATTAATATACTCATTTTATTTTTATGTCATTATTCCTCCGCAGAGAATTCCATTTCCTTCAACCTGTGATACATAAATTATTTTATAAGCAAATATTTTGATACAATCAAATTAACTAAGATAATGGTAATTTGTCGCACCATAAGAAAAATAGTAAGTAAATTAATAATGTGTAAAACAAATATAATATATAATAATTCATCAATGATATTTACCTACATCTTTGGTAAAAAAAAAATGATAAAAATAATATTAAAGCAGCATTATTTGATCAAAATTAATCAGTGAAAATACAGAAAAAAAATACCAAAATTAAGACTATAATTACTTTAGTGATTCTTTAATAATTCCATTATCCAAAAGGAGAGATAATTGTGCTAGTGGTAGGGTCCTGACCGAAAGGATGAAGAGGATAAGGGAGAAAAAGAGGAAAAGGGAAAGTGGGAATAGTTGCGTGAGAAGAAAACAAAAAACTAATTAGGTAGGTTGGAAAAAAAAAATGCTATAATAAAAGAAAAGAGAAAGATAAGATCATTGTTAGCAAATGATGCGAAATTTTTCAAAATTCAATGTCCCAAAAATAATTTTTTTAACTCTATTTGTGATGCCATCTTATTTAAAAATACCGACATAAAATCAAATGGGGTTTATTAGAGGTTCTTTCATAGTGTTCTTTTGGTATTCTCACAGTCTTATGTAGAACATAATTTGGGAAAAAATAAAATTGTAGTACCGTTTTTTTGCTAACAGATTAATTTTTATGAGTTAATAGTTAAGTTATAATGCTTTAAAATTTGTTTTTAGATTCAAAACTAAAATATAAGGGTGAAGGGTTAATCCTTTAGGGATGATATCATAAAAAATGGACTTAATCACACTAAATTTTGTGCTAATGCCTCAAATTTAGTGTTAATACCTCAAATTTAATGTTAATGCCTAAAAAAACCAGTGGTGGAAGTCACTACAATTTTATTTTTTCATAAATCATGTTTTACGTTAGACTGAAAAAACGCCAGGAGAACACTACGGAGAGAACCCCTAACATTTTTCAAATCAAATTACCCACATTTTGTAATTAAATCAAACCCTATTACTCGTTTAAAAAAAACAATTTTTTTCTTATCAATCCTTAACGCGGTATTCCCGTATAGAACCACACACATAGGGCCGGCAATTTTGACACGCGTGAATCCGGCTACCTAACAAACATAAAATTAGCGGGTTTGGGTCATCATAAAGTCAATTGCTTATTTACCCATTTATCTTACTTAAACGGGTCGTGTCACGGGTGACCTGCTAGACCCGTTTATCTTACTTAAACGGGTCGTGTCGCGGGTCACCCGCTAGACCCGTTTAAGTTCTTTTTTTTTTTCCATCTAAAGAAAAAAAATTAAAAAAAGAAAAAACACTTAAACCTAATCTCACGATTCTCACTTCTAAGGGTATTAAAAAGAGCTTATTTAGATATCACACATATGTTGTTACTTCAATTCAAAGGGTATTAAAAAATATATAGCACATTCATTCTTGTTTTGTTTTGTTTTGTTTATTAAGTGTTTGTTTTGTGCTAGCCAATTAGGCTTATTAAGTGTTTGTTTTATTTTGTAAATTATAAATTGTAATGATGTGGTTTGATTTGGTGCTAGCCAACTAGGAGTTTTAATTTTAAGAGATGAATTGCTAAAAATTATTATTTCATTTTAAAAAAAAATTGCATTTTAAGCTAAACGGGTCTAATGGGTCGTGTTGACCCGTTAGACACGACCCGTGACTCGTCAAACCCGTTTAGTTTAAACGGGTTCGTGGGTCGTGTCGGGTGACCCGTGAAATTTCACGGGTCGGTCGTGTCTGGAGCCCCAACCCGTTTAGTTAAACGGGTCGTGTTGAGTTTAGGTTAAACAGGTCGCGGGTCAACTGGTTGTGCCGGGTGACCCGTTTTGCCAGCCCTACACACACATTTACTTTCTAAAAAATTCAACCTTTTCACTTGAGAATTTAAAATTATACGAAAATGGGTACTAAAGCTAAAAGCAAAAGATAAAGTGATTCACAACTGTGCTTGTTGTCTTGCATATGCAAGGCGTAATAGATGCATATTGCCATTTTTTATAATCATTATCATTATCATTATTATTATTATTTCTTCTTTCTGTCTTTTGAGAAAGAATGCTTCTAAAAGTTGCGAAATCAAGAAACCCATCTTGGCAGTTTTTTTTTTTTTTTCACTGGCTGACGGTGTTAGTGAAAGCAATACCCAGCAACAGCTCTATGTAAAGCAAATAAGCAAATACCCAATCACTAACATGAGAAAGCAATATCCAGCTCTCTTTAATTAGTTTCTTAGAGCACTCACTCTAGGCTCTTTAAACACATTTTTTTGTTAGTTTGAAAAACCCATTTAATGAAAAGAGCTAAAAACACAACTTTTCAGCCTCTTCGTTTCAACAAAAAACTTAATAATATGAACAATATTTTTTTAAACATAACAATTACTATTCACTCTCTACTCTTTAAACAATTATATTTTATCTCTCCTCATTTTTTCTTTTTCTTTTTCTCTCTCCTTTTTTTTCTTTCCGCAGGTCTTGTTTTATTTTTTTCCCCCTCTCTCAGCTTTCTTCCTCTCTCATTGTTTGGCGCCATCATCGTTTCTGATGGCGTCATTTTCTCTTCGCCAAAGGGGTGAGTTAGGCCAGAGGAGGTATCGTCGACGTTGTCTGGTTCATCGACGGTGCTCGACGAGCAGAATCGGTCGGAGGGGGTATCATCGACGTCGCTAGGTTCATCGACGGTGCTCGACAAGCAGCATCGGTCGGAGGGGGTGTCGTCGACGGCGTCTGGTTCTTCGACGAGATCTGGTTGTACCAACAAGAGCTTGGGGTCTTCTCAAATACCTCAACACAAGAAGAACTCTCTTAAGTCGTCTCGAGAGTCCCACCACCAGGTGAATCGCAGAGAGAAAGAGAGTAAAGGCCAAAGAGGAATTGGGGAAAATGGCAGGATTCGTAAATATAACAACCATGAAAATTGACCCAAAAAAAGAAGATATTTTAATAAAATAGTAAAAGTAAATTGTTAAAGTAAAGAGACTGAAAAGTGTGTTCTGAAAATGTGAGTTGTTAAAATAACAAAAGATATACTTTTTGTTATTTTGAAGAGGCTGCTATGGATGCTCTTATTTAGAAGATTCCTTGAAACTGTATTCCATATTATTGACCATCACCCGACAGCAACTCACCAAAGCAGCAAAGACTCCTTAAAATATATGTTCTTGTGTTGTGCTACTAATATAATATGAGAGCAGCTGCCATTCGAATGGGGTGTAAAAGGGGGTTTTCTGCCCACCACTCATCAATTGACACCTCACTATTTTAAGAAAAATGCACAAATCTAAAATAGAATCAAAACACCCTATCAACAAATCAGGCAACCAAAAAATCCACACACCTCCATTCTTTACATACCAACCACCCACCTTCGACATTTCCAGAACCAAAAAAAAAAGAAAAAAAAGATAGACCCGGCCACTAGGGGTGGCCGCGATCCACCCCAACGGCTAGGGGGAGAGATCCGGCCACCCTCAGTGGCCATGTCTCTCTCTCCGGCGAACCAGCGCACCAAGAAAAAAAAAAAAAAAGATACATAGATCCGCCACCGGGTGGCGCGATCCACTCCCAGCTGGGGTGGCGAGATCCACCCAACGGCCGGGAGAGAATTGCCACTCGGTGGCCATTTTGGTCTCTCCGGTGAACGAAAAAAAATTCCGGAGCCTAAAATATCATTTCTAATGCCTCAAAAATCAATTCTAATGCCACCAATTCGTTTCTAATGCATCAAAACTAAAACCTAGAGGGGAAGGTGAACCCTTTTAGGGATTTTATCATCCTAAAACCCAAAGAAAAAAAAAAAGGCCGTGAGACCGGTAGTGGGTCTCTGGGTGGCCGAAATGGATCTCGGTGGCTCTTCTTTCTTTCGCCCAAGCCATCTCTCTCTCTGTTAAATGACAAGAAGAAGGAAGAAGAAGAGGGGGAGGAGAGGTTGTCGGCAGGGAGAAGAAGTGGGAGAGAAGAAAAAATAGAAGGAAGAAGAAGAAATAATAAAATAATCTAATGTTTTAGGATGTAGGATAGTGTTGTGCAATTTTTTTCTTTTAGATGAGGTGTCAAGTTGTCATTGGAGGGCAGAAAACCCCCACTTTACACACCATCCGAATTGAAGTTATTCCCATATAATATTATCTTTAAGGGTTTGGTAGGGGTTTTCTCAGTCTTACATAGAACATGATTTAAGAAAAAATAAAATTGTAATATCATTTTTTGGCTAACAAATTAATTTTTATGAGTTAATAATTAGGCTCTAATGCTTTAAAACTTATTTTGGATTCAAAACTAAAACCTAAGAGTGGAAGGTTAATCCTTTAGGGATGGTATCACCCAAAATAAATTTGATCATCCTAAATTTGATGCTAATGCCTTAATTTTGGTGCTAATGCCTCACAAATTTGATACTAATGCCTCAAATTTGGTGCTAATGCCTAAAAAAACCAATGGTGGAGGCCACTACAATTTTATTTTTTCTTAAATTATATTTTATGTAAGATTAAGAGAACGCCAAGAGAACCTACGAAAAAAACCCATAGCATTTTCCTATCTTTAATTGATGTTATACATATTAATTTAAGTCATAACCTTCTGTATATATTTGGCAATGCATCTTTGTAATCATTTAAGCAATGTATATATATTTTTTTCAATTCAATACAAAATCTTTCATATTATGTTTTGCCTTCACATGAGATCTCTCTCCTTTCATTTTCTTCCACTAAAAAAGGCTGTTAAGAGAATACACAACAAAATGAAGCAAGATTAACACGGTATTCTTCCTCTCTTTACTAAAAAAATTCAAGATTAATCCAGAAGATTAAGAAAAAAAACACAAATCAATAGCCAAAAGCTCAAGATTTACCCATAATCATCTATAATTCGGCCAAACTCAAGAAACACATAAAACACATCAATTCAATACCCAAATGCTCAAGATTTATCCAGAATTAGAGAAATATCCAAAACAAAACCCAAAAGCTCAAGATTTAAGAGCAAAATCCAAAAAAAAAATCACAAATCAATACCAAAAAAAGCTTAAGATTAATCCTGAAGATTATGAGAAAAATATACAAAAAAAAAACCCAAAAATCAATACCAAAAAAATCTCAAGATCCAAAAGATTAAGATTAAAATGAACTAAAAGTTAAAAAATTTATTTTAAAAAAACATTTACTCATTTAAGAAAAAAAAAAAAGCATTTAACAAAAAACAATATGCAAAAAGCTCAAGATTAACCCAGAAGACTTACGAAAAAAATATCCAAAAAAAAAAAAAAATCAATAGCCAAAAGCTCAAAGATTAACCTATACTCATCTCCTATAATTCGGCCAAACTCAATAAACACAGAACAGAACACAATATCAATTCAATACTCAAAAGCTCAAGATTTACCTAGAATTAAGAAAAAAAAAATCCAAAACAAAACCCCAAATCTCAAGATTTAAGAGAGAAAATCCAAAAAAAAAAAACCAAAATCAATACCCAAAAAAGGCTTAAGATTAATGAAGATTACGAGGAAAATATACAAAAAAAAAAAAAAAAAACCCAAAAATCAATACACAAGAGCTTAAGACTAACCCGAAAAACAAATCCCAAAAATCAATACCCAAAAGCAAGATTAATCAAGAAGATTATGAGAAAAATATACACAAAAAAGAAAAAAAAAAAAAGAAAAGAAATCAATACACAAAAACTGAAGATTAACCCAAAAAACAAATCCCAAAAATCAATACCCAAAAGCTCGAGATTTATGAGAAAAATATACCATAAAACCCCAAAAATCAATACCAAAAAAATCTCAAGATCTAGAAGATTAAGAGAAAAATGAACCAAAAGCTCAATTGATGAATCTCATCAAAAGCGTAAAAGTCAAGACTAACCCGAAAAACAAATCCCAAAAATAATACCCAAAAGCTCGAGAGATTTAAGAGAAAAATATTTAAAAAAAAAAACCAAAAAATCAATACCAATAAAATCTCAAGATCCAGAAGATTTAAGGGAAAAATGAAACCAAAAAAAAAAAAACCCAAAAATAATACCAAAAAACACCTCAAAATATCCAGAAGATTAAGAGAAAAATGAACCAAAAGCTCAATTGATGAATCCTTACCGGTGTGCCTAAAAGCTGAAGATTATTAACCCGAAAAACAAATCCCAAAAATCAATAACCAAAAGCCCAAGAGATTTAAGAGAAAAATATTATAAAAAAAAAAACCAAATACCAATAAAATCTCAAGATCCAGAAGATTAAGAAAAAAATGAACAAAAAAACCCAAAAATCAATACCAAAAAAATCTCCAGATCCGAAGATTAAGAGAAAATGGAAAAAAAAAAAAAGGTCCAAAAAATCTCAAGATTCAAGATTAAGAGAAAAACCAACCCAAAACCAACCCAAAAATCAATACCAAAAAACCTCAAGATCCAGAAGATAGAGAAAAATGAGCCAAAAGCTCACTTGTGTGTGGGGTTTGAGGAATGAGAAGAAGAGAGAGAGAGAGAGAGAGAGAGAGAAGAGGGGGAGGGAGGGAGGGAGAGAGAGAGTGAAAAAAAGAAAAAAAAGGTCCAAAAAAATCTCAAGATTTAGAAGATTAAGAGAAAAATGAACCCAAAAACCAACCCAAAAATCAATACCAAAAAAACCTCAATATCCAGAAGATAAGAGAAAAATGAGCCAAAAGCTTACCGAAAAATGTTAGGGGTTCTCCCCGCAAGTTCTCCTGGTTTTCTAGTCTTACGTAAAACATGATTTAAGAAAAAATAAAATTATAGTGGCCTCTACTACAGGTTTTTTTAGATATTAGTACTAAATTTTGAGGTATTAGCACCAAATTTATGAGGCATTAGCACCAAAATTGAGGCATTAGCATCAAATTTAAGATGATCAAATCCATTTTGGGTAATATCATCCCTAAATGGTTAACCTTCCACCCTTAGGTTTTAGTTTTGAATCCAAAAAAGTTTTAAAGCATTAGAACCTAACTATTAACTCATAAAAATTAATCTGTTAGCAAAAAAACAATACTACAATTTTATTTTTTCTTAAATCATATTCTATGTAAGATTGGGAGAACGCCAGAAGAACACTATGGGAAGAACCCTTAGCAAACCCCAAAGCTTACCGGTGTGCGTGGGGTTTGAGGAATGAGAAGAAGAGAGAGAGAGAGAGAGAGGGGAGGAGGAGGGAGTGAGGCGTGTGGGAAAGGAGATTAAAGAAAAGATAGAGTGGGGGATAGCTTGAGTAAGAGATGATGGGAGTAGAAGGGTGAAATACCCAAAAGCCATGTCAAACAAAATCAACTCTTTACAAACGCAAGGGGTAAAATAGTAATCATAAGGAAAAGACAACAATGACTATAAAATTTTTTAGAAAGTCGAAAGGCAAACAAGGACAAAAGAGTAATGTTAAATGTTGAAAGACAAAAATAACCTTGCATAATTTAAATCTGACGAACAAAAAATAACCTTGCTTTCAAAGTTGATGAAGGAGAAGACGATCAGCAACTTTGGAAGCAATTAGGGGTGTAAATAAGTTGAGTTTGAGTGAACTTTTCTTGTTTAGGCTTGTCTTGTTTAAAATTTACTTGAGCTCAAGTCGAGCTTAAGGATGAGCCAAAAAATTAAGCCGAGCCAAGTCAGTTCGCGATTTAACTCTTATATTTAATTTAATTTAATTTTTATTAATTTAATTTTTTTATTATAAATTTAAAAACGACTTAAGAAACCAGCTTGCATATGATCATTTGCTTAGTTTGACTAGCTAAATATGGAGCTTGAGTCAATACAACAAGGCACATGGTTTCAAAAAGAGATGATATGCATCATTTTATAATAAAAAGGATGAAAGAGATGATATGCATCATTTTATAATAACAAGGATGTTATTAGAAGAAAAAGATCATCAATTTTTAATATTAATATAAGCAATTATGTGAACAACTATCAATTCGAGCCTTATATGAGCTGCTCATGAGCTTAGCCGAGTTAAGCCGAGTTTGCTTTGTTTAATATTCAAGCAAGAATTCATGTCACGAAACACTTTATTTAATATTCAAGTCAAGCTTATACGAACCGAGCCTAAACTCGTTGTCGAGCGGCTTACTCTCTTAACAACCTTATAAGTAGTAGTGCAAAGGAGTCATGGATCGAAGAACTTATAGATCTGAGCCTGATGGTGGTTGGGAAATATGATTATGCTAAGATGGAACTTCTGGTCAAAGTGGCTTTGCAATGTGTGGCAGACGACAAAGATGATAGACCCACCATGAACCAAGCTGTACAGATGCTGGTGCGCCATTAGATCATTTAATTTTTTTGAAAAAAAATAATTAACAAGTTTTAATTTGTGTACTTTAAATTATGGTTATTTTCTTTCTTACTGCTTTTTTTTTCAATGATACATATATTGATACTTGGATATTTATAGACCATAATAAATGGATTAATTTGACGATTGTACTTTTGTTTCTTTTATATTTTGCAAATACCGTTAAATTCATATCAACGCTTTAATCTTTACAGTTTTTTTTTTTTTTTTACTAAAACAAATGAGGGTTTTTTGGGAAATTAACGGGAAGGATGAGATTGCAAACAATTAAAAGATGGATTCACTAACTAAATTGAAAAAAAAAAAAATTAGGGAAAACATTGCAAAAATGATAACAATTTTGGAGATTAAGTGAAGTTATCTTTTATTTTTCTTTTTTTACCGTTAAATTCAGATCAATGCCTTGATCTTTACAGTAATTTTTTTTTTTACTAAAACAAATGGGGTTTTTTGGAAAATTAACTGAGGGATGAGATTGCAAATAATTAAAAGATGGATTCACTAACTAAATTGAAAAAAAAAAAAAATTTATGGAAAACATTGCAAAAATGATAACAATTTTGGAGATTAAGTGAAGTTATCTTTTATTTTTCTTTTTTTACCGTTAAATTCTGATAAATGCCTTGATCTTTACAGTAATTTTTTTTTACTAAAACAAATGGGGTTTTTTGGAAAATTAATTGAGGGATGAGATTGCAAATAATTAAAAGATGGATTCACTAACTAAATTGAAAAAAAAACAAAATTTATGGAAAACATTGCAAAAATGATAACAATTCTGGAGATTAAGTGAAGTTATCTTTTTTTTTTTTTTTTTTTACCATTAAATTCAGATCAATGCCTTGATCTTTACAGTAATTTTTTTTTTTTACTAAAACAAATGGGGTTTTTTGAAAAATTAATGGAAGGATGAGATTGCAAACAATAAAAAGGTGGATTCACTAACTAAATTGAAAAAAAATTAAAATTTATGGAAAACATTGCAAAAATGATAAAAGTGAAGTTATTTTATTTTTTTTGGCAACGAAATCTACATCAATGCTCTAAAACATAAGCCTACGAAACAGCCCATCTACAGAGAGCTTTGCCCCCCAATTCCCCTTCAAACAAGGCCTATACTTAAACTTATTATACTGTAAGTTGACTAGACTTCTTTTTTTTTAAGAAAAAAAAATTGTCTTTTGGATGAATGAGTATTTATACTTGGACCAGACTTTGCTAGCGCTGATTTAGCAGCAAATTAGGCAGCCTCCATGATCCTCACAGGAATTGCTCAGTATTCAGAGAAAGAAAAAGAAGAAAAAAGACCTTTAAATTATACTCTCTCTAGATAAAGTATAAACAAATTTCCTCAAGCTTGTCTAAACAAGCCACTGTAATCGATCGTCTTTGATTTTTGTTTCCCCAGTCATGCCAAAAAGACTTGGACTGCACATGGGATAGGGACAAACCTTTTTGTTAATTCATTAACTATATATATATATATACTGTGGTAAGAAGAATTAGAAAGTAGAAAGATATCGTGCAACCTCTCACATATCTAATGGATATCTCAATTTTCTTCCTTCTTCTGTGTCTGCTGCAAGCTCCTCCTCTATTTTCATCTAAAACATTTGACATTCTCAGAGGCTCATCACTATCTGTTGAGAAACTAAGCGACAATTTGGTTTCTGAAAATGGAGATTTCTCAGCTGGGTTTTTCTCTGTTGGGGACAACGCTTTCAGCTTTGCCATATGGTTCACAAAATCCTCAGTTCCCACCATTGTTTGGATGGCAAACCGAGATGACCCTGTTGATGGAAGAGGTTCAAAGCTTTCACTTTTGAGAGATGGCAGCCTTATCCTAACAAATTCTGCTGGCAACACCATTTGGAGTACACCAGCTTCAATCTCATTAGAGGCCTCCATGTTGCAACTACAACTTCTAAACACAGGCAATCTTGTTCTTCATAATCCTGATCGGAGTGTTGTCATCTGGCAAAGCTTTGATTCACCAACAGATACTCTTCTTCCTCAACAAACACTAACCAGGGTTTCAAGCCTTATCTCCAAAAAAAGCCAAGCTGACTATTCTATTGGCCACTATAAGCTCCATTTTGATGATAACAATGTGCTCCGCCTGCTTTACCAAGGTCCAACAGTATCCAGTCTCTACTGGCCTACTCCATGGGTTAATGACCCTGAATCACTCGGAAGGTCCAAGCGCAACACTAGTAGAAATGCTGTACTAAACGTCTCTGGCTATTTCCAGTCATCTGATAATTTTACATTCCAAGCAGCTGATTTTGGTTTGGTGATTCCCAGACGATTGACGGTTGATCCTGATGGCAACCTTCGATTGTACAGCCTGCAAGAGACAGATTGGGTTGTGACATGGCAAGTGTTGTCTCTCCCATGCCAGATTCATGGAATCTGTGGACCCAATAGTCTGTGTAGTTATGATCATGCTTCTGGCAGGAGATGTGACTGCTTAAATGGCTTCAAGAGGAAGAATTTAACTGACTGGTCTTATGGGTGTGAGCCAGAGTTCAATGTCGCTTGCAATCAAACCGATGGGTCCAGTTTTGTTCAGCTGGCTCATGTTGAGTTCTATGGCTCTGATATAGACTTCATGCGTATAAATTTTACAGGCTGCGAAGAACTATGCTTGATGAGGTGTGATTGCAAAGGGTTCCAATTCAGTTTTATCCCTGATGAAGGTGTCTATCATTGTTTCCCCAAGTTTATGCTTCTCAATGGACAACGTACACTAAATTTTGTAGGAGACTTCTATTTACGACTACCCAGAGCTGGTCTTTTCCATACCAAGACGCCAGATAAAGAATCAAAGTTGGAATGTTCACGCAAAGTTCCTAAGCAAGTACAAACAACGTATGAAAATGAGAAGGTGAAGCTTTTGCTTTGGTTTGCCACTTCGTTGGGAGGTGCAGAGGTTACCTGCGTTTTGCTAGTGTTGTTTTTCTTGTTCAGGACTAACAGACATTTAGACCCAGCTGAACAAGGATACCTGCTGACAACTAGATTTAAGCGGTTCTCCTTTGCTGAGCTGAGAAAGGCAACGAAGGGATTCAGTGAAGTGATCGGACGAGGTGCCGGGGGAACAGTATACAAAGGTGTACTGCCTGATGAGCGGGTATGTGCAATCAAGCGACTCAGCGAAGCCAACCAAGGAGAAGCAGAGTTCCTAGCAGAAGTGAACACCATTGGGAGGCTTAACCACATGAACTTGATAGAAATCTGGGGATACTGCGTAGAGGGAAAGCACAGGCTTCTGGTGTACGAGTGCATGGAGCATGGATCCTTGGCGAAAAATCTTAGTTCCAATATTGCACTTGATTGGGAAAAGAAGTTTGAAATTGCAGTGGGCACAGCAAAAGGCCTTGCTTACTTGCATGAGGAGTGCCTAGAGTGGGTTTTGCATTGTGATGTAAAGCCTGAGAACATACTCTTAGACTCTGATTATCAACCGAAAGTTGCAGATTTTGGCCTCTTTAAACTACTAAATAGAGGTGAGTTTGATCACTCAAGCTTCTCAAAGATGAGAGGAAGTAGAGGTTACATGGCTCCAGAGTGGCTTTATAATCTTCCTATAACATCTAAAGTTGATGTCTACAGTTATGGGATCGTTGTGCTTGAAATGGTTACTGGAAAGAGTCCAACGGGTATGCATAGCTCTGACAGCGGAGGGGCGGGGGAGCACATGAGAGTGGTGAAGTTGGTGAAGGAGAAGATGATGAGCAACATTGGAAGCAGTAGTGCAAAGGAGTCATGGATTGAAGAGCTTACAGATCCGAGCCAGAGGGTGGCCGGGAAATATGACTCTGCTAAGATGGAACTTCTGGTCAAAGTGGCTTTGCATTGTGTGGCAGACGACAAAGATGATAGACCCACCATGAACCAGGTTGTAGAGATGCTTATGCGCCATTAGATCATTTAATTTTGTTGAAAAAATAATTAACAATTTTTAATTTGTGTACTTTAAATTATGGTTATTTTCTTTCTGTGTATTGCTTTCTTTCTTTCTTTCCTTTTTTTATTTTTATTTTAATGATACTTAATAAAACATCGACAATTTGGATGATGAATCCAAAATAAGGTTGTTTTCCATGTTCAACAATAAGCCAATAAAATTAATGTATATTATTGATTGGAGGTCAATAATGCCATTCCAGCATTAGAACTTCATACATTAATTGTTTGAAATTGTGTTTGAGCTAATGGTTTAAAAGTATTTTTAACACTCAAAATTTGTTTGAAGAAAAAATAATCGTTTGATAAAAAATTTAAAAGCACTTTAAAGGTTCAAAAAGCCGAAAATGGTCAAAAACATATTTTGGGCAAAAACTTAAAATAAAGCTTTTGTCCAAAAACCCTTTTTGACTTAAAAGTTATATTTTTCAAATGCAATCTCAAACATGCTATAAAATAATACTAATTAAGAAATCTTTGCGATCACTTTTTAAAGAACCAAATACAATATATTTAAAAAAAATAAAATATAACATACTTTGCAGAAAATTTTCACATTTTTTTTAATAAGATTAAGACTATTTTAAATGAAATATGTGCAAGAAGGGCCCTTTTTTTTTTTTTTTACATCTTCACGCAAGAGGGGGGAAGAGAATTCAAACTAGTAACCTCTGCTTATTATGCATAGTCTCAACAATTGAGTTACCTCTTGGAAACCAATAAGAGTCTGTTTGAGTGTGTATTTGAGGAGTTTAAAAGTACATTTAACATTCAAAAAAGCCAATTTGAAGAGAAAAGTACATGTTTGATAAAAACATAAAAAACGATTTTAAGAGTCCAAAAACCCTAAAAATAATTAAAACTTAAAACACATTTTTTTGCAAAAGCTTAAAAATAAAGTTTTTGCCAAAAAACACTTTGTAATTTAAAAATTTTATTTTTCAAACGTAATACCAAACATGCTCTAAATGTGGTGGGTTGTCAACTTCTCATAAAAACTCTTTCATATTTAATATTTAAATTGCTAGCAAATTGTTGAAAATTCGAATACGAAAATAACACGACCTTGATGATTGATTTGAAAAAACAAAAAAACAAAAAACAAGAATTTCCTCTACGCCAATTTTAAGGAAATTTTTTTCAACCTACTATAATAAATGTCAAGTATATTTTAATATATTTGATTTCCTCAAAAAATCAATATTTGGATTGTTAGATTAATAGAAGGTGGTTGGAAGAAATTTCCCGGAAATAAATTTGGAGGAAATTTCATCCGAATTGTCCAAATATGATCTATTAATTCCATATCAGAGAACTTTAATTCCCCACCCATTGCAGGTTCGAGCGCTGCCAGACCTTGTTATAACATAATAGGTTGACTCGACTCTGCTAGCTACACTCCGATTTATGCTTAAGGGAGCCTCAATGACGTCCTCCCAAGGCCTTGCTCTTAAAAAAATAAAATAAATACAAACACAGAGCAATAAAAGAAAAGAAAAAAGATCTATCGCTTATGTATTTATTTTAAGGGGAAACTTCATATACCCCTCCTGAACTTTCACCGATTTACAGAAAACCTTCCCGATACGAAAAAACTCTCAAATACCCCTCTGAACTTCTAGATTCTTTCACTTAGGACCCTTTTGGTGGTAAGTTGTCCATTATACCCTCCACTCCAAAACTACGCCGTTTTGGGCTTGTCCAAAATGACGCCGTTTTGGGCAAAACGGCGTAGTTTTGCAAATTTTAGGATTTTTTTTTATGAAAAAAAGAAGGAAATTAAAAATAAAAAGAAGAAGAAGAAGAAGAAGAAGAATCGGTGGTGTGGAGCCACCCTTGCTTAAAAATGGGGTGGCCGGACCACCCCATTTTTGGCCAGGTGGCCGCCACCCCATACCGGCAGAGTGGCTCAAGCCTTTGGGGTGGTCCAAACACCTTAAAGGCCAAAAAAAATGGGTTTGGGATTTTGGGGTGGTCCGCCTGGGGTGGCTTTGACACCACTCATCGATCGATATGTGGTCAGCCACTTGTAAAAAATGGGTGGTCCGCCACCCATTTTTGAGCAAGGGTGGCTTCAACCACCCCGATTTCTCCTTCTTTTTTTTTTTTTTAATTTCCTTCTTTTTTTCATTAAAAAAAAAATCCTAAAATTTGCAAAACTACGCCGTTTTGCCCAAAACGGCATCGTTTTGGACAAGCCCAAAACGGTGTAGTTTTGGAGTGGAGGGTATAATGGGCATATATATATATATATATTTATATACCCATTATACCCTTGAAGGGTCCTAAGCGAGAGAAATTGGAAGTTCAGGGGGGTATTTGAGAGTTTTTCAGATCGGCGGGTTTTCAGAATCGGTGAAAGTTCGGGGTATTCAAGTTTTCCCTTATTTTAATAAAATGCGGGTTATAGGATTAATTGACTATAAAAAGGGTGGGCACCCCGATAACAAAACCCAAATGATAAACGCAATACAAATTCAGGAACAAATTTTAGATCAGGTCCAAAAGGACCCAACAACACCAGACATTGGTTTTGCTAATAGTCCCAAAAGAATTATAAACAAGTCAGACCTTTTTTAGGGCCACACAATGCGGTGACAAATTGCAAAAGATCTTCGTGAAGTGTTCGTTACGGTAAAGGCAACAATCATTGTTAAATAGTTGTTTGTTAAACAATACCTCATAACACCCCATTCCCAAATATTATTCACTTCATTTCAAAAAAAAAAAAAGTCAACATAAAAACATTCTCAATTTTATATCACATCATTAACTTTTTCTATTATATAATTTACTTCTTTACTACTATTTAAATAAAAAAAATTACTACAAAACAAAACTTTTCTAGTTTTTAATACTATTTTTTTTACTTTTCCATACTAATTATTGCGTTTTTTTTTTGTATGCCCCTTAGGCCTTAGTGGTGCCATTATAAATAGTTAAATTGGTTCTGTAACATATATTAGTCATCTATCTTGTAAACTTTAATTTTCTCTTACAAGGTTGTGATTTAATTTGAAAATTTAAGGTTCATGAATCATTTCAAAGTTTTAAACTATTGATTTTATATTTCAAATAGAAAGAAGCCAACCAAAGTAATACACTATTGAATTCCAAGGATTGAAGATGAAGAAGATCATTTTGAATCTTTAATTAAAAAAATTTTAAAAATGAATTCCGCCACGGGAAGAGAAGACTCGACCAAGAAATGGAAAGTCGACGCCAGCACAATCTTCTGATTGGTGGCTGCGAGCATTTGCTTTCTTAATGCGGCTATATATGAAGATTGAAGAGGACTTAGGCAACCTCTCGCATATCCATATTATATGGATATCTCAATTCTATTCCTTTTCTGCTGTGTCTCCGAAAACTCCTTCTCTATCTTTGTTAGTGCACGCTTCCGATTGATGACGTGGCACGCTATTGGGCTCTGGATTCATCGCTTGAGCCTCGGACTGCACAAAGAAGAAAACAATAGGATTGAAGGGAGATCGGTGAGCCGATGGGGTTACTCATGCCTAAGTCGAAGATTCTTGTATGTAGAGAGGAGAAAGCGGGACGTAAAGAGGGCAAGAATTGCGTTACCTCAATGTGTCGCTACTTTGCATTATATAGGCACGGAGTGGTAGTCTTTCAATCAATTCGACTCTTCCTCGATTTGCGAGGCGGTTTGTTATCGAGGATTTGAGAGTTACTGTTCTTGATCTTTAGAAGATCAAGATAGGATTTAGTTGTTAGCTTTTGAATTTTGAATTCTGATTGATTATAAGAATCTTCCAGTGTCGTTGGAGTAATAGAGGCTTTGTATCCGAGAAGGCCTCGGGCCTAGGCCTCGGATGTTATGGGCCCAGAGTAACATGTGGTCGAGGCAGTCGAGGCCTGAGGAGGTCTCGGTCTTCAAAGACAACGAACTGGGCCGACCCTGACTTGGGCCTAACAGGTGTCTCGGAGTAAAGTATGTGGGGTTGATCCACGACCCAACAATCTTCATCCAAAACACTTGACATTCTCAGAGCCTCATCTTTGTCAGTTGAGAAGCCAGCCGACACATTGGTTTCAGAAAATGGTGAATTCTCTGTCGGCTTTTTCCTCGTTGGGGATAACGCCTTCTGCTTTTCCATATGGTTCACGTGCTCCTCGGCTCCCACTATTGTTTGGATGGCTAACCGAGATGATCCTGTAGACGGAAAAGGTTCCGAACTTTCCCTTTCGAGTGATGGCAAGCTTATCCTAACAAACTCCGTCGGCATCAGCGTTTGGACCACGAGAACACCAGTCTCGGCCTCATTAGACGCCTCCAAGCTATAGCTACAACTCCTAAACACAGGCAATCTTGTGCTTCATAATTCTGATGAAAGCGTTATCATCTGGCAAAGCTTTGATTCACCAACGGTTACCCTTCTTCTTCAACAAGCTCTAACCAGAATTTCAAGCCTTGTCTCCAAGAAAAGCCAAGCCGACTATTCTTCCGGCTACTACAAGCTCTATTTTGACAACGACAATGTTCTCCGCCTGCTTCATCAAGGCCTGACAATACCCGACCTCTATTGGCCAGCTCCATGGTTCGACGACCCCGACCAAGTCGGAAGGTCTAAGTACAACATAAGCAGAGACGAAATATTTAACGTCTCTGGCTATTTCCTATCATCCGACCATTTTGAATTCCGAGCAACAAATTTTGGAGAGGTGATTCCCAGACGGTTGACGGTTGATTCTGATGGCAACCTGCAACTTTACAGCCTGCAAGTGAATTCGTCTCGGGATTGGGTTGTGACGTGGCAAGCGTTGTCTAGGCCATGCCAAGTTCATGGCATCTATGGACCCAATAGTGTGTGTAGTTATGATCATGCCTCCGGCAGGAGATGTGATTGCATACCGGGCTTCAAGATGGAGGATCCAACCGACTGGTCTTTTGGGTGTTCGCCGGAATTCAATATCGATCACATGAATGAGTCCAGCTTTGTCCAATTAACTCATGTTGAATTCTATGGCGCTGATATAGAGGCCCCATTGAATCGTTCCTTACAAGGCTGCGAACAAGAATGCTAGAAGTCTTGTGCTTGCGTGGGGTTCCAATTTAAGTTTATAGCCGATGTGGGTCAATACAGTTGTTACCCCAAGTATATGCTACTCAATGGGTGACGGACACCAAATTTTGATGGAGATTTATATTTAAGACTACCTAAAGGTACTAGTCTTTTTGATAACAAGACCGCCTTGGATGATGACGAATCAAGGTTGAGGTGTTTAGGTGAAGTTTCTAAGCAAGTAAGAAGAACGTATGAGAATAAGACGGTGAAGCTTTTGCTTTGGTTTGCCACTGCAATCGGAGGTTTAGAGGTTATTTGCATTTTGCTGGTGTTGTTTTTCTTATTCAGGACCAACAAACATTCGGATCCGGCTGAACAAGGATACCTTCTGACATCTCAATTTAGGCGGTTCTTCCACAGCAAAAAGCATGAGGTGGGTGTTCTGCATTGCGATGTAAAGCCTCAAAACATACTCTTGTACTCTAATAATTATTTGCCGAAAGTTGCAGATTTTGGGTTGTTTATGAAAACAATTTAGAATCAAAATATATTGATTGCTTGAATTAGAATTACATAAGGAGTTACTGAATTTATAGAATCAGTAGCTTAGACAGGATAAAATACAATATTTTAGAGACAAGGAGACAGCAGGTGGGTTGGTTTGTCTGCTGGGCAGCAACGTTAGCAGGGCAGCAAGTGGGCTGGTTTGTCTGGCAGCACAGGAGCCGGGGGCAGTAGGTGTGAGCTGCTTGTTATCCAGGTGACGCTCTCCTTTAACACCCTCCCGCAAACTAATGGTAGCAACTTCCATCAGTTTGTCTAAACAGAAGGAGAACCCTTTATTTAGCCAGAGAAAAGAAAAGCTTGGGTTGGTTTCAAACTGTACCTGAAGCTTGTTCTTACTTAGGTCAACTATTGATGTAGATTAGGATGAGTGGATGGCATCTTATCTTAGTCTTTTATTTAAATTAGGTTTCTTTATTAGTCTAATTGTTTTAGTTTCTTTTCCTTCTAGTACGCAGCTTTTAGATTACTTTTCTTTCTGGGCTGCTTGTAATCTTTTATCTTAGATTACTTTTCCTTCTAGGATATGTAATCCTAGTTTATCTTAACTCTTTTATGTTTTAGTCTCAAGCCTATAAATACAGGCTTAGATCCTTTGGAAACAGTTTATTATTATTATTGGTTTTGTTTAATAAAAAACTCTGAGTTGAGTTCGCTTTTTCCTTAGCTTAGATAGTCTCTGAAGAAGATTTCTTTGATTTTGTGATAGTCACAATCTGAATATTTATCTTACATTTACGTTTTCTTGATTATTTACGTTCTAACCCTGCATCAACTATGGACCAAGAAGAGAAAAGCCTTGGCATTTTAACATTACCACAAGGCTATGGCATAGGTCTTAAAACATTACATCTATGCCAGAAATAAAGAAAGACAAGAGAGAGGCTTGAGTATTCAACTTTAACTCAAAGACATCAAATGGTAAATAGGTAAACATGAGCCTGGGTTTTTGAACTGTACCACAGGGCTTGAAGAGAGGACCAACATAAAGGGGGCCAACAAATGGCTTAAGTAAAGAGGAGAAAGCTTCGATTTTTTTTTTTTTTTGCTGTTGCTGCTGTCCGGGTATAGGACTCACCCCTGGCAAAGGCTGTTACACCAGGGTGTGTGGGGGCTCACATGAGCTAAACCGACAAGGAGAAAATAAAGGAGAAGAGTCACATGGCTAAAGAAGATGTCATGTTGTCTGCCAAAAGGAAAGATGCTAAAAGAGAAGAAAAGTAATGGCAAGTGGGTGAGTGCACGTGTGGGTTGTCCAGCAAATGCACCGAAAGTGGAGAAAAGAAGAGAGAGTGAAGCTGGGAATAGAGAGCTGAGAACTTGAGGTAGGAAAGAAGAAAGAAATAAAGCTCACATGAGGAGAATAAGCTGTCGGTAGACAAAATAAGGAAAGGAAAGAAAATAGGAGACCATGGAGCGATGATCGGGAAAATGATCAAGGGAACCATGGGTGCTAGATGGTGAGTGGGCAACTGCTGAGCTGCTCAGTGTTGACTGGAAAGAAACGACTAGAAGCAGAGAGAACCAAAGGCGGAAAGACCCAGGCAGGGAGATAGCTGCCAGGCCGATCACCGGTAAACATTTTTTTTTTTTTTTTGGAATGGAAGATGATTTGGGAGATATTTGGAGAAGTGGTTTTGCTATGTAAAAGAGTGGATAGAAAAGGTGTTAGAACAATTTGTGTGGTTGGAGACACTGATGTGAGGGTGAGGTGTTTGCAGAAATGCCTCAAAGAGCAGTAAAGAGTAAGGACAACTCTTGAAGAGCTTCTCAAGGCATTGCCAGTGTGGGCTGTGGGTTAAGCCTACACTGGTGGTGCTGCCAATAGATGAAGTGAACACCAAGATCAAAGGCGTTAACCAAAACGCTTTGATACCATGAAAACAATTTAGAATCAAAATATATTAAATTGCTTGAATTAGAATTACATAAGGAGCTACTGAATTTATAGAATCAGTAGCCTAGACAAAAATGGATAAAATACAATATTTTAGAGACAAGGAGACAGTAGGTGGGCTGGTTTGTCTGCTGGGCAGCAACGTCGGCAAGGCAGCAATTGGGCTGGTTTGTCTGGTCGGCAGCACAGGTAGGACAACAGGTTTGGGCAGCGTGGGGGCAGAGCAGGTGTACCCGGGCTGCTTGTTGTCCGGGTGTCCTGGGCTGCTTGCTGCTTGCTTTTATCTTTAACAGTCTAAACTTCTCAATAGAAGCGAGCTTGATCACTCGAGCTTCTCAAAGATGAAAAGAACTAGAGGTTACATGGCTCTAGGTGGATTTACAATCTTCCCATCACATCTAAAGTGGATGTCTACAGTTACGGGATCGTTGTGTTGGAAATGGTCACCGGAAAGAGTCCGACGGGTACGCATAGCTCCGACAGTGAATGGGCGGGGAGTACGCGAATGTGGTGAAGTTGGTGAAGGAAAAGATCAACAACATTAATGCAAACAACACTACAAGGGAGTCATGGATTGGAGAGATTATTGATCCCAAGATGGCCGGGAAATATGATTCTGCTAAGATGGAGCTTCTGGTCAAAGTGGCTTTGCAATGTGTGGCAAACGACAAAGATGACAGACCCACCATGAACTAAGTTGTAGAGACGCTTTTGCGCCATTAGATCATTTAATATTGTTTAAAAAATAATTTAGAATTTTGTGTAATTTCAATTATGATTATTTTCTTTCCGTAATACTTTTTTTTAATGAAATATTGGATATTTCTAGATCGTAAACAAATAGATTAATTTTACGATTCATTAACACTTCTAGAAGTTTGCCGGCCAAAGGATCTTATCATATTTCAGAATTGCGTATCCGACTCCTATTAGTGACAAGTAAAGCATGAGTCTTCCCAGATTTTTCATGCCAAACAAACAAAGAAAGCAAAATCTTCTACCCCATTTTTCTATAGAATGCTCTCTACCACTTGCATGAAACCAGATCCCAAGGAGGAGCTTTTCTGGAAAATAAGTTTGTTAGCCCTCATACATCCTCCACTGCTGGGCACTCCCATAGCACATGCATGATACACCATTTCTGCAACTTGACCACAAATAGGATAGAATGGTTTCTTAACAATCTTCCTCCTTAGAAGATTATCCTTTATCGGAAGAAGATTGTGGCCAGCCTCCACATAAAATTCTTTTCCGCAGTTTGGATGGGTAATTTCCCTAAAATTCACCAAATTTCACTATCCCCAACCAAATGGACTCTTCTAGTTGTCCACTTTGTTCCACTTCTTTTACGAGATGATAAGCACTTTTCACTGAAAAAATACCGTTGTCGTACATTGCCAAACCTGCCTATCCGGTTGGTTGGTAGAGCTGAATGGGATGGTATTAATAGTGTTTTGCTCTTCCATAGTAAATAGATTTGCCAGCAATTCTTGGTTCCACCATCCGGTATTAGGATCAATAAGCTCCCCTACCTTAGCGTCACTTGTTAAAAACCTAGGGAAACAATGGGCCGTGTATGTGGAAGGCTTTAAAATCCATTTGTCCCCCCATATTCGAACTTTGACCATTGCCAATCCGCTAGCAAAGTCCTTCTTTGACAATGTTTAGTTCACCATGGATATTTCTCCACACAAAGGATGGTTTTTTTGCCTACATTAGCTTCAAATATTGAACTGTGGGAATAATACTTAGCCTTTATGATCCGCGGTGTGATGATGTTTGGGGATGTGAGAAGCCTCCAACCTTGCTTTGCCATCAAAGCCTTGTTAAAACATACAAGATCCCGTAATCCTAAGCCTCATTTTTCTTTTGGTGTCCCCATTCTACTCCATCTCATTCAATGAATACAGGATTTGTTTTTTTGGTGTCCCCACTAAAAATTCTGCATCATCCAATTTATGTTGAAGCATAAATAGTTCCGTTGAGCTTTCTAATTGGCCCATGTATCGAGTGTTAGGCCAATGACTCCCAAACCAGATGGCTTTAGGACATTGGGTGTAAAAACACCCCTAAGTGCTTACTAACTCGAGTTAAATACGAAGATAAACTAGCCATGCTATTAATCAAGCCAAATCAATGGTGAAATACAAAACAAGCATTATCTTCTTGTTCATATTTCTTACCTTTGACTAATTATGATAATATCTCACATAGAAAACTTGAAACAATTAAAAGAAAAAAGAAGATAAATAAAATAAATAATTCATTTATAAGGCAATATGTATATATACATGTTGGGCCCAGAAAAGAAACACTAAAAGCCTAAGTTAATATGGTCCACTTATGTATATTAAGGCCCCGTTTGGTTCGCGGATTAGGCCCTTGGATTGGACTAGCTAACATTAGTGTTAGCTAATCCTTTGTTTGGTAACATTCTATTCCTAAGAGTAGTCTATTCCCATGGACTATTATTAGCTAAGCCATTAAAAAATGAGTGGCTTAGCTAATCCTTTTCTGTGGGATTAAACATATCATGTAAAATTGTCCAAAAAAACCCTAGACTTCTCACATCTTTCACGATATCCATCTCTCAAAGCAATGTTCTTCCTCTCTCAAAGCAACGATCTCCATCTCTCAAAGCAAGATATCTCTCTCCTCTCTTCTCTTCGATTTCTATTTTCTTGATTATTCCTTTCTCTCTGTGTTTCTTGAATTTTTTTTTTTTGGTGGTATCTTCTCTCTCGAGTTTTTTTTTTTTTTTTCAAGTCGCAAAGTTGGCAAATACGATTTTCAAATCCCACTCTCAACTTCTTTCAAATCGCGCTTTTTTTTTCTTGCTTTCAATTTACATTTTCGTTATTTTCTCAATTTTTTTCATTCTCCTCCTTTAGAGATTTTTTTTCCAAATCGCATAGTTTTTTCCCTCACTCTGATCCTATCAACTTTGTTTCTTTCTCAATTTTTTTTTTCGCTCCTCTTCGTAAATTTTTTTTTTCAAATCGCATGCTTTTTTTTTTTTTTCCTCAATCTCAAATCCGATTCTTTTGTTTCTTTCTCAATTTTTGTTTTCGTTCTCCTCTCATAGATTTTTTTTTTTTTTTTTTTTTAAATCACACAGTTACAGCTTCTTTTCTCTCTCAATTTCTTTTTTCGTTCTCTAGTTTTCAGATCCTATCAACTTTGTTTCTTTCTCAAATTTTTTTTTTTCGTTCTCCTCTCTCAGACAGTTTTAATTATATACTATGGTGATATGATGATTATGTGATTTTTTATATAAATAATTTTAATTTTCTAGTATAATTGCAAAATAAATAAATAAATAAATAAATAAAATCTCACATACATAACACAATTAAAAAAAAAAAAATTATAGTATAGTTGTTTTATGTTTCGACCAAAAAAAAAATGTCCTTAATAATATAAATTGTATTTGTATTATAAGGATATTTTAGGAAATAAGATCAAAATATGATTCCATTCACTAACATATTGCATTGTACCAAACGAAGGAATATGATTAGGTAGTTTATTCCTTTGTTACAACCAAACAAAAAAATAGGAATAGCTAATCTATTCTCAGTGGTAGCTAATCCTTTTCCAATAGATTAGAGAATCCACAAACCAAACGAGGCCTAAGTGCTTCTTTTTTCTTTACTTTTTTTTTTTTTTTTCCATATACTTTCTCAATATGGGACTCCCAACAATACATAATATAGCAACAAATAACTTTATTTCAATAGTCACATACTAAGGTAGATAGGTGATGAAGATGTGCTCTACTTGCGCTGCTTTTAATCACCAGGAATAGACAAAAACAAGTATATTTTGGGCGTCATATTGAGTTATATTGTCCTGATTAATCCCCAAAAGACATCGATGACCGCATAACTGGTTGTCCGCATCATACGCGTAAACTAGATAATTGTTATGAATTACATATATTTTGTTGTTGATCCATACAAAATTACATACGAATTTTGTAGACCCTAAAAAGTTGGGTTTAAAGTTGAAATTGAGTGTTTGGTTTGTTTGGAGAATATGGGTACCAAGGTTATCTTCCGATGAATGACAACTAAGTGTAAGAGCAGTCTTCAAATCATTTCTTATTGTCATGTACACTCGCTTTTTTACGAATATGCCGCCTTCAACGCCACTCTTAAATGATATACTCATAAACATAATTATCAATAGCAAACTTACATTTCTACCGGATGACATGATCATCTTCTTCCTTTATTTCTTTCTTTTTTATTGCTCTCCTCCACACACGGTATATATAGTGGTGGAACCTATAGGCTACAAACTGTAAAATTAAAAATAAATAAATTGAAGTCGTCAACATATGCTATTAATATGAACCAAATGTTACCTAGTTTACTTACCAAATAGATACTGTTCAAGTAGATAACATTTAGATTTGCTAATTTAATACATATGCTATTATAAGCATTTATGTTGGAATTGTAATCTATCTTTAGACACCTTTAACTAACCATTTATCTATATCTAACGTGGGTTCTTCTTTTTATAGATGAGATGAGAAAATATAGTAGAGAAAAATATGAAAGATTTTTAAGAGGAGGATCCCGCTTTATATTTAATTCCATTATTAAGGGGAAGACCAAGTCAAGGAAAAATAGAGAGAAAATACAATTCAATTCCCCCTTCAACTATCACTACCTTTTAATTTATGCCACCAAACATTAAAAAAAAAAAATTGGCATTAAGGGATACGTCAAACTACGTCAAACTACCATCTCATATCATAAGCTATTATATCAAACGTTATTCAAACGTTAAAATAGATGGAAAATTGTCACGTACATCTACATTTCATCCTTAACACCCTCATTTTTACTTTTAAAATACCATAATTATTGCTCATAAGCTCATGTTGTTTGTTTGTCAACTATGCTTGGTTGCATTATAATTTATAAGAGAAATGTGAGTGACATCTAAATAGTTTCCATGCATGCATTGTATAAATAGGGGTAAAAACAATGGGCTAACTATGATAAAGTTAAAAACAAAACTAAAAAAACGCGTGCCATTAAAGTCTTGGCATTTTCTTCATAGACCCCTATTAATTGTTGGCGTAACCAAGCAAATGCCAAAAAATTAAAAATTTCTAGCATTTTAAACCTAGAATTCCTTGTATTTAATTACAAAACTTTAGGAGTAGTTTCTAAATGTGATATGGTATTTAAAATTATTATTAAATTTGAAATAAACCAAACCAATTAGGAGAGACTTTCAAAAATAACACGAGGGTCAATGATAACCCTATGTTTGAGGGAAATAGTGGGATCCATGCAAGGGCCCTTCACTTGGATTTTTTTATATATAAATTTTTTTTTTTATTTTTGTGCGCACATTAAACGTTGTTAAATGTATTCAGCAGAACATATTTTTAGGAAAAATGACTTTCAACAATATTTTTCAATGAAAACTATTTAATGTCGAAACAAACAGAGCCCTAGAGTTGTTTCGGGTTACCAAAAAAACAGGAAAAGTAGTGCAATGGGGGAGACAGAGAAGTTATAGTTTGAATGTCTTTTCATTTCTTGTAGGCCTGGGCCATCTTAATGGGTCAATTATTTGTGTTATGGGTTTGGGTCTTCCTTATATATTAAAGCCCAATATGATCTTTCAATTGAATCATTGAATTTGGTTGCAAAGAACCGAATCCGGGCTGCCCCAAAGTGGCCCGAATAAACCCGCTTTCAACGACCCGCAACTCCCTCACATTTCTTCCTTATCCACCTTCCTCTCCTTCTGACATGGTCTTTGCAACCTGCAAAAACAATGTCCCAATCAAAACAAAACCCAATTAAGTTTCCATCCCAAACACTCGTTCACTGACTCGTCCATGACTCATCCAACTCATCGACTCGCTCACTTCCCACTTCTCTCTCTACCACTTCCACTCCAACTCTCATGCCCCAAGCCCTAATCCTAACCCCACCAGGTCCGCCATTCTCAAATGGTTCTCATCTCTCACAGTCCACTAGCGCCAAGCTCACCTCACGGCAGTTGATTCCAAGTTCGTCCAAATCCTCATCCAAATGCTCCGCAAGCTGCGCACCCACGGCCATAGTTCCTTCATCGCCCTCCCCGACCTCCCCTCACGTGATCTCCCCTCCCTCTGCTTCAGGAAGTCATGTGGCCTCGTCTCCCGCGTCGCCGAGTCGAACCAGTTGTATTTTGTATCAATGAGTTAATTAAGTAAATGTTTAAGACAAATAATTGATTAATTAACTAAAACTTGACCGAGATCGAGAGCAGTGGTGGGCACATGCATGGTGGGCGTGACCACGACTGAGGATCCCACCAGCTTAACACACCGCGTAGAAACAACGAAGAAGAAGAAGAAGAAGAAGATCGAGTAGAGGTCGAAGCTAAGGTTGGTATGAGAGATTTGCGAGTGATTTCTTTTTATTATCTTCATTCTGATGTAAGAGATCAAGAATATTATTGTGACAATTAAATAATCTATATAAACAATTGAGCTACGTACCGGTTATGGAAACATTTTACAGGGCTTGACTTCGGTCAAAGTCTAATAATATAAACAAAAGTAATGGTAAATACCACAAATATCGATTGGAAAAGTATATAAATCCTTAGTACTACCACTCATTATTGTCAATATACTGCAAAGATAATGATTGAGTTGAAATCTTTTTAAATTACCAAAAAAATTATCAATGATCGTCAAAGTTAATACAAAGACAAAAATGGCTTAATTTTTTTTCAACAAGACAAAAATATGTGTTACAAAGTCTTAAGAAATCATTTATTCTCACCGGAAATGGCATATATGCAAATGCTATATCATAAGATTTAATGATCATTTAATAGACAAAAAATTTTTTTTCAACAAGAAGGACAATAACAATGTTACAAAGTCTTAGAAATCATTTATTCTCAGAAATGCAATATGCAAATGCTATAATCTAATTTTGAAACTGTCAATCTAGTTCACTCTGGTCCCACTTTGATTATAGAAAATGAAATTGTCTCAACTAGGTGAGCGGATCCATTTCAAATGAAAAATTATTTATTTCAAGTAAAATTTAATGTACTTTCTATTTGCTCATAAAAAGAAGGACAATAAGAAATATTACATTCTTAAAAAAGATTAATGGATATTCTCAATTTAATTTGAAATGGATAAGGAATTCTTTTCGTTAATCTAATTTAACACACACTTTCTCTTTTCAATGTATCACTTGTGGTTTGATATACTTACATCTGTGGACTGCTTTGTGCTTGGTCTCAACACAAAATATGAGCTTGAACCCCTTGTCCAGCATCTGAAAAATTATTTTCAAGCTCAAAATCAATGTTATTTCTTTTATTTTAAGAACCTGAAAACATGAAATAACACATAATAAAAGATAATGATGTTAAAGAATTAACATATGTGAGTTAAAGGTGTTGAGTATGCATGATTATTGATTGATATCGACTCGATCGATCGTCTTCAATATATTTCTTTGATCAAGTCATCAACATTCTCAAAATGTTGAAAATATATATATACCTATTAATTTTGAAAATTATTTAACAAATTTCATGAAGAATTTCTAAAACAAATTTGATATTATATATTTATAATTTTATAATACTCATATATATAAACAAATGAATTTTTCATATAGCTTATCTAAATTGATGCCATGCCGTAAATAAAGGTGTTGAGTAAAATGAGGTTAAGTTGGACCATATGAATAGATCGATCGATCGTCTTCAGTCTTGTATTTGTTTGTCAAGTCATCAACATGATAAAATGTTGAGATCTTGCTCTATATATATTAGGCTTTGGATTCAAATTAGATTATAAATGTAAAACTTTTTTTTTGAATTCAAATTTACTAAAACAAAGAAGCAACTAATTGATATTATATATAAAGAGAATAATTTGATCATCCTAAATTTGAGTGTAGAGAGCCAAAGAATTTTTCATATATATATATTTTAAATGAATTTGACAGATTACGCTTTAATAAATAATTTTATCCGTCAATTTGAAATAGGATATCAAAAATACACATTCACATAAGATCGGTTTGAGTCCGTAGAAGCTGGATAGTTTGAATTGTAACACCTTCCTGTTTTTAATAATTAGAAAACTACTTTGGCCTATACTGTTGACAATATTGAACATCCCACGACCGGCCACCACCCTTTTCCACACGTTAGTGCATAATAAAACATTGACAATTTGGATGATGAATCCAAAATAAGGTTGTTTTCCATGTTCAACAATAGGCCAGTAAAATTAATGTATATTATTGGTTGGAGGTCAATAATGTCATTCAAACATTGGAACTTCATACATTAAAATAATACTAATTAATAAATCTCGGCCATAGCACAAAATATTTTTTAAAAATAAAACATAACGGAATTTTTTTTCCTCTAAACCAGTATGGAAAAATATTCTTCAACCCAATTAAAATAGTATTAAGTGTCTATAAATATTTAAAACACATATCGAATTCTTAAGGTTATTAATTGAAGTTTATTAATTTAAACGTTGTTTTAAATGTTTATAGACTCTTGGTATTATTTTAAATGGGTTATACGATATTTCCTCCATACTGGTTTGAAGGAAATTTTTGTCCAGACATAACATACTTTGCAGAAAAATTTTCACACTTTTTTTTTTTAATTATTAATAAGATTAAGACTTTTTAAATGAAATATGTACAATAAGAGCTTGTTTGGGTATACGTTTAAGAAGCTTAAAAGTACGATTAACTCTTAAAAAGTACGTTTAAAGAAAAAAAATACCCATTTGGTAAAAACATTAAAAGCCTTTTAAGAGTCCAGAAAGCCTAAAAATAGTTAAAACGTACTTTTGGTAAAAGCTTAAAAATAAAGTTTTTGCTAAAAAAAAAAAAACTTTTTGACTTAAAAATTATATTTTTCAAACACAATATCAAATATACTCTAAATGTGGTGGGTTGTCCACTTCTCATAAAATCTCTTTCATATTTAATGTTTAGAATGCTAGCAAATTGCTGAAAATTCAAATTCTATCATAACACAACCTTGATGATTGATTGGGATAAAGAAAAAAAAAAAAGACATAAATTTTCTCTAAATCAATTTAAACAAAATTTTCTTCAACCCACTGTAATAAATGTCAAGTATATTTTAATATATTTAATTTCCTCAAAAAAATCAATATTTAGATTGTTAGATTAATAGAAGGTGGTTGGAAGAAATTTCCTGGAAATCAATTTGGAGGAATTTCATACATATCTATTAATTCCATATCAGAGAACTTTTCCCCACCTCCGCCGGGGCCCGAACGCCAGCCAGGCTGCCGTGACTGGACCTTATTATAATTTAATAGGCTGACTAGACTTTGCTAGCCGCCGGCCGATTTGTCCTTAAATTGAGGTAGCCTCAATGACGTCCTCACAGGGTCTGCTTATAAAAAACAAAAGGAAAAGAAAAAGAAAAAAGAAAATTATACTTTGTTATACATATAAAACAAGGCATTGTTTGTTAACAAGAAGGCGTTTTTCATGGTACTGTCGATATTAAAAAAAAAAATTGAAAAATGAAATAGTAATTTGTATAGAAAAATAAAAAAATTGGTATTAAAAAGTGAAAAATTTTATTTTGTAGTTATTTTTTATTTTTTATGATGTGATATATGTTAAACTACTAGTTATTCTAAAAGTTTAAGCTGATAGGAAAATGTAAATTTAATTACTTAATCATTACTTTAACAATCTTCCTCACATGTAGACTTAAACTTTATTTTAATAAGTGAGACCAAACACGTGAAATATTTAATTTAAATGATGAGATTTGACGGAGTCAAGCTTCGATCCCAAGACTACTGGCTTTGATACCATATTAAATTACCAGTTATCTCAAAAGATTAAACTGATAAGAAGAGATAAATTTAATCGTTTAACCATTACTTTAATATATAAAAAGTGAATGATATGATATAAAAAGTATGAATGTTTTGATGTTAATTTTTTGACAAGTGTTAGGGAGCCAAACAAATGACTCCTGAAAAAGTTATAAACTAATGTGGTAGACCGTAAGTGGCAGACAAGGGAGAGAGAATATATATATATTTTTAATTTAAAAACCTTGCTACATTGGTTTGAAATATTTTCTGAATTTATTTGTTTGACTCTTTAGCACTTCTCTAATCTTTTTAGGAAAATGAGATAAATAGTGTAGCGGTTTTGTTTAACAAACAGCACCCAAACAAAACAATGGACTCAAGTTTATCCACTTTTCTTTAAGGTGAGTTGAATATAGGCATCTGAGCATGTGCTAAATGGCAACTTTCCCTACTCGGAAGGGAAGACTCGACCAGTAAAATGGAAAGTCGCCGACGCGCACAATCTTCTGATTGGTGGCTGTGAGCATTTGCTTTCTTAATGCGGCTATATATGAAGAGGACTTAGGCAACCTCTCTCGCTTATCCATATTATATGGATATCTCAATTCTATTCCTTTTTCTGCTGTGTCTCCTGAAAACTCCTTCTCTATCTTCATCCAAAACACTTGACATTCTCAGAGCCTCATCTTTGTCTGTTGAGAAGCCAGCCGACGCATTGGTTTCAGCAAATGGTGAATTCTCTGCCGGCTTTTTCCCCGTTGGGGATAACGCCTTCTGCTTCTCCATATGGTTCACGCGCTCCTCGGCTCCCACCGTTGTTTGGATGGCTAACCGAGATGATCCTGTAGACGGAAAAGGTTCCGAGCTTTCCCTTTTGAGTGATGGCAAGCTTATCCTAACAAACTCCGTCGGCATCAGCGTTTGGACCACGAGAAAACCAGTCTCGGCCTCATTAGACGCCTCCAAGCTACAGCTACAACTCCTAAACACAGGCAATCTTGTGCTTCATAATTCTGATCCGAGCGTTATCATCTGGCAAAGCTTTGATTCACCTACGGATACCCTTCTTCCTCAACAAGCTCTGACCAGAATTTCAAGCCTTGTCTCCAAGAAAAGCCAAGCCGACTATTCTTCCGGCTACTACAAGCTCTATTTTGACAACGACAATGTTCTCCGCCTGCTTCATCAAGGTCTGACAATATCCAGCCTATATTGGCCAGCTCCATGGTTCGACGACCCCGGCCAAGCCGGAAGGTCTAGGTACAACACAAGCAGAGACGGAATATTTAACGTCTCGGGCTATTTCCTATCATCCGACCATTTTGAATTCCGAGCAGCAGATTTTGGCGAGGTGATTCCCAGACGGTTGACGGTTGATTCCGATGGCAACCTGCGACTGTACAGTCTGCAAGTGAATTCGTCTCGGGATTGGGTTGTGACGTGGCAAGCGTTGTCTGGGCCATGCCAAGTTCATGGCATCTGTGGACCCAATAGCGTGTGTAGTTATGATCATGCCTCCGGCAGGAGATGTGATTGCATACCGGGCTTCAAGATGGAGGATCCAACTGACTGGTCTTTTGGGTGTTCGCCGGAATTCAATATCTCTTGTAGTGATCACATGAATGAGTCCAGCTTTGTCCAATTAACTCATGTTGAATTCTACGGCGCTGATTTAGAAGCCCCATTGAATCTTTCCTTACAAGGCTGCGAACAAGAATGCCAGAAGTCTTGTGCTTGCGTAGGGTTCCAATTTAAGTTTATAGCCGATGTGGGTCAATACAGTTGTTACCCCAAGTATATGCTACTCAATGGACGACGGACACCAAATTTTGAAGGAGATTTATATTTAAGACTACCTAAAGGTACTAGTCTTTTTGATAACAAGACCGCCTCGGATGATGACGAATCAAGGTTGAGGTGTTTAGGTGAAGTTTCTAAGCAAGTAAGAAGAACGTATGAGAATAAGACGGTGAAGCTTTTGCTTTGGTTTGCCACTGCAGTCGGAGGTTTAGAGGTTATTTGCGTTTTGCTGGTGTTGTTTTTCTTATTCAGGACCGACAAACATTCGGATCCGGCTGAACAAGGATACCTCCTGACATCTCGATTTAGGCGGTTCTCCTTTGCTGAGCTGAGAAAGGCAACGAAGGGATTCAGTGAAGTGGTCGGACGAGGTGCCGGGGGGACAGTGTACAAAGGTGTACTGCCTGATCAGCGAGTATGTGCAATCAAGCGACTCAACGAAGCCAGCCAAGGAGAAGCAGAATTCCTAGCAGAAGTGAACACCCTTGGGAGGCTTAACCACATGAACTTGATAGACATCTGGGGATTTTGTGCAGAGGGAAAGCACAGGCTTCTGGTGTACGAGTACATGGAGCATGGATCCTTGGCGAAAAATCTTAGTTCTAATATTGCACTTGATTGGGAAAAGAGGTTCGAAATTGCTGTGGGCACAGCAAAAGGCCTTGCTTACTTGCATGAGGAGTGCCTAGAGTGGGTTCTGCATTGCGATGTAAAGCCTCAGAACATACTCTTGTACTCTGATAATTATCTGCCGAAAGTTGCAGATTTTGGGTTGTCTAAACTTCTCAATAGAAGCGAGCTTGATCACTCGAGCTTCTCAAAGATGAGAGGAACTAGAGGTTACATGGCTCCAGAGTGGCTTTACAATCTTCCCATCACATCTAAAGTGGATGTCTACAGTTACGGGATCGTTGTCCTGGAAATGGTCACCGGAAAGAGTCCGACGGATATGCATAGCTCCAACAGCGGAGGGGCGGGGGAGTACGCGAGTGTGGTGAAGTTGGTGAAGGAGAAGATCAACAACATTAATGCAAACAACACTACAAGGGAGTCATGGATAGGAGAGATTATTGATCCCAGGATGGCCGGGAAATATGACTCTGCTAAGATGGAGCTTCTGGTCAAAGTGGCTTTGCAATGTGTGGCAGACGACAAAGATGACAGACCCACCATGAACCAAGTTGTAGAGATGCTTTTGCGCCATTAGATCATTTAATATTGTTTAAAATATAATTTAGAATTTTGTGTAATTTCAATTATGATTATTTTCTTTCTGCAATACTTTTTTTTTAATGAAATATTGGATATTTCTAGACCGTAAATAAATAGATTAATTTTACGATTCATCAACACTTGTAGAAGTTTGCCGGCCAAAGGATCTTATCATATTTCAGAATTGCATATCCGACTCCCATTAGTGACAAGTAAAGCATGAGTCTTCCCTAACAAAATAAAGAAAATTAATTATATATCAATGAGTTAATTAAGTAAATGTTTAAGACAAATAATTAATTAATTAACTAAAACTTGACTGAGATCGAGAGGAGTGGTGGGCACATGCATGGTGGGCGTGACCAGGATCCCACCAGCCTAACACGCCGCGTAGAAACAACGAAGAAGAAGAAGAAGATCGAGTAGACGTCGAAGCAAAGGTTGGTATGAGAGATTTGCGAGTGATTTTTTTTTATTATCTTCATTCTGATGTAAAAGATCGAGAATATTATTGTGACAATTAAATAATCCATATAAACAATTGAGCTACGTACCGGTTATGGAAACATTTTACAGGGCTTGACTTTGGTCAAAGTCCAATAATATAAACAAAAGTAATGGTAAATACCACAAATATCGGTTGGAAAAGTATATAAATCCTTAGTACTACCACTCATTATTGTCAATATACTGCAAAGATAATGATTGAGTTGAAATCTTTTTAAATTACCAAAAAAATTATCAATGTCCTCGTCAAAGTTAATACGCAAAGATAATGATTGAGTTGAAATCTTTTTAAATTACCAAAAAAATTATCAATGTCCTCGTCAAAGTTAATACAAAGACAAAAATGGCTTAAATTTTTTTTCAATAAGACAAAAATATGTGTTGCAAAATCTTAAGAAATTATTTATCCTCACCAGAAATGGCATATATGCAAGGGCTATATCATATGTATTTGAAACCGTCAATCTAGTTCCCTCTCTCCCACTCTTATTAGAAAAAAATAGAAAAAGAAATTGTTACTCTAGGAAACGGATCTCCATTTCAAATGAAATAGAGGTATCCCATTTAGTGTATTTTAGAGGGTAAATTTGTCCAAAAAAATTGCTCATAAAAAAAGGAGGACAATATTACATTCCTAGATACAGCTAAATGGATATTCTCTATTTCATTTGAAATTACTGGATAGGGAATTCTTTTCTGTTAATTTAATTGTAACACACACTTTCTCTTTTTTCCATGTGGTCACTTGTGGTGTGCTCGTGTGCACTTACGTCCGTGGACTGCTTTGTGCTTGGTCTCAATTAGAAGTGAGCTTGAACCCCCTTGTCCAGCATTTGAAAAAATTATGTTTCAAGCTCAAAATCAATGTATTTTCTTGTATTCTCCTAAGAACCTGAAAACATGAAAATAACACAGAATAAAAAAGATAATGATGTTAAAGAATTAACATACGCGAGTTAAGGGCTTGAACGTGCAATATTCGGTGCTTAATTATCAGACTCTCTTGATCATTTAATATATACTCTTTGATATACCTTCCATTTAAACATTCTCAAATCACAAAATATATAAATATATATACCTATTAATTTTGAAAATTCTTTAACAAGTTTAAAGAGTTATTTATTTATTTATTAACGTGTAATACTCATATATATAAACAAATGTCCTCAAGCTTATCTAAACAAGCCATGCGCCGTAATCAAAGGCGTTGAGTATGCATGAGGTTAAGTACTTGGACCGTATGAATAGATCGATCGATCGTCTTGTATTTGTTTGTCAAGTCATCATACTGCATGCACAAAAAGTCTTGGTCTGCGAATGGAAAATAATGGCCATAGTGAGCGACATTTTGTTCATTCATTAACAAGTGCGGTGGGGACTGCCGGACTGGGGAGGGGAAGTTAGCGTTTTCACGACACGCGTAAGCGTTGATGGAAAAGCTTAAGGGCCTCCACATTTTTTTTCTTTCTCTTTTACATTTTTTTATAATTTTTAGGAGTCATTTGGGTATTAATTTCAAGTAAAGAAAATAGAGTGCATCTTCTAGCTAGACTTCTATGCAGTCATTGCACAATTAATGTCAAAACCCCTCATTTGTGTCACCACTAAAAAATGGACAAATCAGCTTTGAAACAAAGTAAGAAAACTCATGAAAAACACTAGATTATTTCTTCCATATAACCAAACCTCCCACGCATGAAAATATAGACAGCACCCTTCCCGACCATCACCTTAGTTTGTGCATTTGTTTCCGGCTTCTGAATTGTGAGCACACAATCTTTATTTTGTAAAATATAAACAACACCCTTTCCAACTATCACCTTAGTTTGTGCATTTGTTTCCAGCTTTTGAATGGTGAACACAAAACTTCTAGTTTGTGCAAAGACCGCATTGAAGTACATGTGGGCATCATATGTATCATTTGTAATTAATTTACAATAAAGTTGTAGTTTGAGGGGACTAAATGTTACTTTTTAAAGCTTTTTTTCTATTCGGATATCACATGATTTTTTTTTCTTTGGCAAAAAAAAAAATATCCCACAACGCCTATTAATTCTGTATTATCAGTTTGATTTAAAACATAAGCCTAAGAAACAGCCCATCTATACACACAGTTACTTTGTCCCCCAATTCCCCATCAACATGAGACGTTTAGACTTTCTCGTAATTAGTTAAAAGAAAAGTCGGTACGGTCCTTACCAGCCGGCCGGCAACCACAACCAACGAAATCAAACCATTGACGAAACATGGAAGAAAATTTATTAAAAAGAACATGCGATTCTTAATGTTATTTAAAATTGTATTTGCATCTCACATGCAAATAGATATACACCATTTTTATAGATTGAGTTGAAAAAATTAGTTTTCCCAACTTTATTAAGAGAAAAACTCAGTTTGATCATCTCAATTAATGCAAACAAATTATCAACACCTGACATTTTATATACTAGGTTGGAGAAAGTTTTTCCTATTTAGTTTAATTAGAAGAAGACGCTGTGAGTACACGTGCGTTTTTAATATAATAAATTCAAAGTAAAACTACAAAATTTTAAGGAAAAACTAATATGCTCCCTCAAACTACCAGACTTGGATCCTCTCCATTTCAAATGAAATGGAGGGGATCCATTTAGATAAAATAAGACGGCATTTTAATTTGTCACCCTAAAACATTCGAACAAAATGGCAGGCTTAACCACATGAACTTGATAGAAATCTGGGGATAGTGCGTAGAGGGAAAGCACAGGCTTCTGGTGAATGAGTACATGGAGCATGGATCCTTGTCGGATAATCTTAGTTCCAATATTGCACTTGATTGGGAAAAGAAGTTTGAAATTGCAGTGGGCACAGCAAAATGCCTTGCTTACTTGCATGATGAGTGCCCAGAGTGGGTTTTGCATTGTGATGTGAAGCCTCAGAACATACTCTTACACTCTGATTATCAACCGAAAGTTACAGATTTTGGTCTGTCTAAACAACTAAATAGAGGTGAGCTTGATCATTCAAGCTTCTCAAAGATGAGAGGGACTAGAGGTTACATGGCTCCATCATGGCTTTACAATCTTCCTATAACATCTAAAGTGGATGTCTACAGTTATGGGATCGTTGTGTTGGAAATGGTTATTGGAAAGAGTCCGACGGGTATGCATAGCTCTGACAGCAGAGGGCAGGGAGCACATGAGAGTGGTGAAGTTGGTGAAGGAGAAGATGATGAGCAACATTGGAAGCAGTAGTGCGAAGGAGTCATGGATTGAAGAGCTTATAGATCCAAGCCAGAGGGTGGCAGGGAAATGACTTTGCTAAGATGGAACTTCTCGTCAAGTGGCTTTGCAATGTGTGGCAGACGACAAAGATGATAGACCCACCATGAACCAAGTTGTAGAAATGCTTGTGCGCCATTAGATCATTTAATTTTGTTGAAAAAATAATTAACAAGTTTTAATTTGTGTACTTTAAATTACGGTTATTTTCTTTCTTACTGCTTTTTTTTTTTTTTAAATGATACAATATTGATACTTGGATGTTTATAGACCATAATAAATAGATTAATTTGACGATTGTACTTTTGTTTCTTTTACATTTTGCAAATACCGTTAAATTCATAGCAACGTCTTGATCTTTACTGTAATTTTTTTTACTAAAACAAATGGGTTTTTTGGAAAATTAAGGGAAGGATGAGATTGCAAACAATTAAAAGATGTATTCACTAACTAAATTGAAAAAAAAAATTATGAAAAACATTGCGAAAATGATAACAATTCAGGAGATTAATTGAAGTTGTTATTATTATTATTATTTGGGCAATGAAATCTACATCAATGGTCTAAATCATAAGCCTATGAAACAGCCCATCTACAGAGAGCTTTGCCCCCCCAATTCCCCTTCAAACAAGGCCTATACTTAAACTTATTATATGGTAAGTTGACTAGACTTTTTTTTTCTTTTAAAAAAAAAGAAAGAAAAAAATTTCTTTTGGATCAATTATACTTGGACCAGACTTTGCTAGCGCTGATTTAGCAGCAAATTAGGCAGCCTCCATGATCCTCACAGGAATTGCTCAGTGTTCAGAGAAAGAAAAAGAAGAAAAAAGACCTTTAAATTCTATTCTCTCTAGATAAAGTATAAACAAATTTCCTCAAGCTTGTCTAAACAAGCCACTGTAATCGATCGTCTTTGATTTTTGTTTCCCCAGTCATGCCAAAAAGACTTGGACTGCACATGGGATAGGGACCAAACCTTTTTGTTAATTCATTTACTATATATATATACTGTGGTAAGAAGTGTTGTGACAAATGCAAATTTCAAGATCATCAAAGAAATAGAAAAACAACACAGTCACACAAGACATCAAGATTTAAGTGATTCAACTAAACAAGCCTACATCCACTGACGGAGATGATTTAAGAGAAATTCACTAACCAAAAGAGTGGAGTACAAAGAATATTACACATAAAACCACTCAAACCTAAAAGCCTCAATACACCCAAATCTCACAAATTACAAAAGAGAATTAAATAATGCAAAAGAGAAAACTTCTCTATATATAATTCTCTAAGCTTAAAATAAGCATACAAAAGTGAGATGAATAAATTGGTGTATCACAAGTCTCTCTCTTTGTCTCAAAGATGAAGCTTCTGCTGCTCTCACAAAAATAGTCGAATGGCTATATATATAAAAGGCCAAGCAATTTTCTCCGAGAAGCAAAGTCAACAAAGGCCGCCCTTCATAAATGTTGCTCCATACCTCTTTAAATGACCCAAGCCAACTTTTCTTTTTTCCTTTTTGTAGTTGCTGCTTCTCTCCTTGACCGAATGCAGGGGCAGACCTTGGGGGGGGGGGGTTCATATGCCCACCCACAAAGCAATTCACCTCCAAAATATAACAAAGTCATCAAGACATCAACTAGAGATAACAATTCTGAAGTTTGTTTTTCAAAGTTCCTTTATGAATGAGAAAATTAAGTTATAAAATTTGTAGGATAAATCTCTATTTATAGACTTTGAAAAAGCTCTTCTTGAAAAGTTATAACTTTTTAATTTATAGTTGTACGTAAATGGTTACATATAAATAATATAGTTGGTTTATAATGCATAACACGCTTATGGTCGGCCTAATGGTTTAGAGGTGCCTTTTACAAGGAGAATGACAATGATTTGACTCCGCACAATTGCATCTTTAATAACAGCCTAACTCAAGGCTGGCCCATGTGTTGGACGTCCATCTAAGCCTGCAGGTGCCCAAGCCCAACTCGTTGAAATAAAAATGTAAAAACGAACACTTTCTTATTGAAGGAAATTTAAATGAAATAAAAATAATTGTTGCGAGGCGAACCCACGGACTCATATTTAATATTTAATTATTTTTTTAGTATTTTTAATTAATTTTAAATTTTTATTAATAAAAAATGCCCCATAAATGAACATCCTAGATCCGCCATTGCCGATGGTTATGCATAGCTCCGACAGTGGAGGGGCGGGGAGTACACGAGTGTAGTGAAGGAGAAGATCAACATTGCAAACAACACTGCAAGGGAGTCATGGATTGGAGAGATTGTTTATAAGGGGACATTGCTATTTCTTTTTAAAAATGATAGGTAGTTTGAACATTTTGACAAAAATGAATAGGAAATCCTAATGAAATAGCGTAATTGAAAGAAATTGAAAATTCGATACCCTTAATTAACAGTTTTTAAACTTTGAAATAGTGTCAAAACGATTAAAAGTTCAATGAAGTTTTCCTATTATATGCTATATAATTAAGCATTTCAAGAATATATTAAATAAAAAACTGTAGGCATTTGAGACGGCCACTTGTTGCAATTTTGACATATTCTCTTGAAGTTTCAACTTCTATATATGGATATGTATTTATTAGTTAGGTGAGTATAAACCAATATTTTTAGCCTTTTAGGCTAAGTTATAGGTGTGCGGGACAATCTAATAGTTTTTTTTTTTTTTTTTTTTTTTGGTCATATGTCCATACAAGGGGAGAAGAAAAAGAGGAAGTGAATTCGATTAGTGAGATCTATTTCATAAGACGTAGTTTTTAGTCAATTAAGTTATCGCTTAGAAAACTTTTATAGGGCTCGACTTTGGTCAAAGTCGAATAATATAAACAAAAGTAATGATAGATACCACAAGTACCGGTTGGAAACGTATATAAATCCATAGTACTACCACTCATTGTCATTGACTGCAAAAATAGCAATCGAGTCATTATCTTTTCAAATTACCAAAAATTATCAATATCACATTCAAAACAAAAGTTGCCTTTAAATTTTTAATAAGACAAAAATATGCATTACAAAGTCTTAAGAAATTATTTATCCTCGCCAGAAATAACACACATTTTCTCAAGCTTATATAATTAACAAGCCACTATAATCAAGGCGTTGAGTACGTTGAACCATATGAATCGACCGTCTTGTATTTTTGTTTCTCCAGTCATACATCATGCACAAAAAGTCTTGGTCTGCGAATGGAAATTAATGCATGGATTAATAGTGAGCAACATTTTGTTCATTCATTAACAAGTGGGGAGGGGAAAGTGAGCGTTTGCTTAATTTTTTTTGACTATTTATGAATTGTAGGAAGGAGATTTAGAAAGTAGAAAGATATCGTGCCTCTCACACATCTAATGGCTGTCTCAATTTTCTTCCTTCTTCTGTGTCTGCTGCAAGCTTCTCCTCTACTTTCATCTAAAGCATTTGACATTCTCAGAGGCTCATCTCTATCTGTTGAGAAACCGAGCGACAATTTGGTTTCTGCCAATGGAGATTTCTCGGCCGGGTTTTTTCCCGTTGGGGATAACGCTTTCAGCTTTGCCATATGGTTCAAAAAATCATCAGTTCCCACCGTTGTTTGGATGGCAAACCGAGATGATCCTGTTGATGGAAGAGGTTCAAAGCTTTCACTTTTGAAAGATGGCAAGCTTATCCTAACAAATTCTGCTGGCAACACCATTTGGAGTACACCTGCAGCCTCGACCTCATCAGAGGCCTCCAATTTGCAACTACAGCTCCTAAACACAGGAAATCTTGTTCTTAATAATTCTGATCAGAGTGTTGTCATCTGGCAAAGCTTTGATTCACCAACAGATACTCTTCTTCCTCAACAAACACTAACCAGGGTTTCAAGCCTTATCTCCAAAAAAAGCCAAGCTGACTATTCTATTGGCCACTATAAGCTCCATTTTGATGATAACAATGTGCTCCGCCTGCTTTACCAAGGTCCAACAGTATCCAGTCTCTACTGGCCTACTCCGTGGGTTAATGACCCTGAATCAATCGGAAGGTCCAAGCACAACACTAGTAGAAATGCTGTACTAAACGTCTCTGGCTATTTCCAGTCATCTGATAATTTTGCATTCCAAGCAGCTGATTTTGGTTTGGTGATTCCCAGACGACTGACGGTTGATCCTGATGGCAACCTTCGATTGTACAGCCTGCAAGAGACAGATTGGGTTGTGTCATGGCAAGTGTTGTCTCTCCCATGCCAGATTCATGGAATCTGTGGACCCAATAGTCTGTGTAGTTATGATCATGCTTCTGGCAGGAGATGTGATTGCTTAAATGGCTTCAAGAGGAAGAATTTAACTGACTGGTCTTATGGGTGTGAGCCAGAGTTCAATATCGCTTGCAATCAAACCGATGGGTCCAGTTTTGTTCAGCTGGCTCATGTTGAGTTCTATGGCTCTGATATAGACTTCATGCGTATAAATTTTACAGGCTGCGAAGAACTATGCTTGATGAGGTGTGATTGCAAAGGGTTCCAATTCAGTTTTATCCCTGATGAAGGTGTCTATCATTGTTTCCCCAAGTTTATGCTTCTCAATGGACAACGGACCCTAAATTTTGGAGGAGACTTCTATTTACGACTACCCAGAGCTGGTCTTTTCCATACCAAGACGCCAGATAAAGAATCAAAGTTGGAATGTTCACGCGAAGTTCCTAAGCAAGTACAAACAACGTATGAAAATGAGAAGGTGAAGCTTTTGCTTTGGTTTGCCACTTCGTTGGGAGGTGCAGAGGTAACCTGCGTTTTGCTAGTGTTGTTTTTCTTGTTTAGGACTAATAGGCATTCAGACCCAGCTGAACAAGGATACCTGCTGACAACTAGATTTAAGCGGTTCTCCTTTGCTGAGCTGAGAAAGGCAACGAAGGGATTCAGTGAAGTGATCGGACGAGGTGCCGGGGGAACAGTATACAAAGGAGTACTACCTGATGAGCGGGTATGTGCAATCAAGCGACTTAGCGAAGCCAACCAAGGAGAAGCAGAGTTCCTAGCAGAAGTGAACACCATTGGGAGGCTTAACCACATGAACTTGATAGAAATCTGGGGATACTGCGTAGAGGGAAAGCACAGGCTTCTGGTGTACGAGTACATGGAGCATGGATCCTTGGCGAAAAATCTTAGTTCCAATATTGCACTTGATTGGGAAAAGAAGTTTGAAATTGCAGTGGGCACAGCAAAAGGCCTTGCTTACTTGCATGAAGAGTGCCTAGAGTGGGTTTTGCATTGTGATGTAAAGCCTGAGAACATACTCTTAGACTCGGATTATCAACCGAAAGTTGCAGATTTTGGCCTCTCTAAACTACTAAATAGAGGTGAGCTTGATCACTCAAGCTTCTCAAAGATGAGAGGAACTAGAGGCTACATGGCTCCAGAGTGGCTTTATAATCTTCCTATAACATCTAAAGTTGATGTCTACAGTTATGGGATCGTTGTGCTGGAAATGGTTACTGGAAAGAGTCCAACGGGTATGCATAGCTCTGACAGCGGAGGGGCGGGGGAGCACATGAGAGTGGTGAAGTTGGTGAAGGAGAAGATGATGAGCAACATTGGAAGCAGTAGTGCAAAGGAGTCATGGATTGAAGAGCTTATAGATCCGAGAGAGAAGGTGGCTGGGAAATATGACTCTGCTAAGATGGAACTTCTGGTCAAAGTGGCTTTGCATTGTGTGGCAGACAACAAAGATGATAGACCCACCATGAACCAGGTTGTAGAGATGCTTATGCGCCATTAGATCATTTAATTTTGTTGAAAAAATAATTAACAATTTTTAATTTGTGTACTTTAAATTATGGTTATTTTCTTTCTGTGTACTGCTTTCTTTTTTTTTTTCTTTTTTTTTTAATGATACTTAATAAAACATCGACAATTTGGATGATGAATCCAAAATAAGGTTGTTTTCCATATTCAACAATAGGGCAAAAACTTTAAAATGAAGCTTTTGCCCAAAAATTCTTTTTATTTAAAAGCTATATTTTTCAAATGCAATCTCAAACATGCTATAAAATAATACTAATTAAGAAATCTCGGCAATCACTTTTTAAAGAACCAAATGCAATATATTTTTTAAAAATAAAATATAACATACTTTGCAGAAAAATTTCACATTTTTTTAAATAAGATTAAGACTATTTTAAATGAAATATGTGCAAGAAGGGCCTTTTTTTTTTATATGTTCACACAAGAGGGGAGATGATTGAACTAAGCTCTCTTCATTAAGATACCAACCTATCGATTGAGTTTCTCTTGGAGACCAATAAGGGTCGGTTTGAGTGTGTATTTGAGGAGTTTAAAAGTACATTTAACATTCAAAAAAGTCCATTTGAAAAGAAAAGTACATGTTTGGTAAAAACATAAAAAACGATTTTAAGAATCCAAAAACCCTAAAAATAATTAAAACTTAAAACACATTTTTTGCAAAAGCTTAAAAATGAAGTTTTTGCCAAAAAACACTTTGTGATTTAAAAATTTTATTTCTCAAACGTAATACCAAACATGCTCTAAATGTGGTGGGTTGTCAACTTCTTATAAAAACTCTTTCATATTTAATGTTTAAATTGCTAGCAAATTGTTGAAAATTCGAATACGAAAATAACACGACCTTGATGATTGATTTGAAAAAACAAAAAAAACAAAAATTTCCTCTACACCAATTTAAAGGAAATTTTTTCAACCTACTATAATAAATGTCAAGTATATTTTAATATATTTGATTTCCTCAAAAAATCAATATTTGAATTGTTAGATTAATAGAAGGTGGTTGGAAGAAATTTCCCGGAAATCAATTTGGAGGAAATTTCATCCGAATTGTCCAAATATGATCTATTAATTCCATATCAGAGAACTTTAATTCCCCCAACCCCACCCCCGCCGTGGCCCGAACGCCTGCCAGGCTGCCGTGACTGGACCTTATTATAACATAATAGGTTGACTCGACTCTGCTAGCTACACGCCGATTTATGCTTAAGGGAGCCTCAATGACGTCCTCCCAGGGCCTTGCTCTTAAAAAAAAAAAAAAAAAATACAAACGCACACAGAGCAATAAAAGAAAAGAAAAAAGATCTATAGCTTATTTATTTATTTTAATAAAATGCGGGTTATAGGATTAATTGACTACAAAAAGGGTGGACACCCTGACAACTAAAACCCAAATGATAAACGCAATACAAATTCAAGAACAAATTTTAGATCAGGTCCAAAAGGACCAACAACATTAGACATTGGTTTTGCTAATGGTCCCAAAAGAATTATAAACAAGTCGGACCTTTTTCAGGGCCACACAATGCGGTGACAAATTGCAAAAGATCTTCGTGAAGTGTCCATTGCAGTAAAGGCAACAACCATTGTTAAATAGTTGTTGTTTGTTAAACAATACCTCATAACACCCCATTCCCAAATATTATTCACTTCATTTCAAAAAAAAAAAAAAAAAAGTCAATATAAAAACATTCTCACTTTTATATCACATAATTAACTTTTTCTATTATATAATTTACTTTTTTACTACTATTTAAATAAAAAAAATTACTACAAAACAAAACTTTTCTAGTTTTTAATACTATTTTTTTTACTTTCTCATACTAATTATTGCCTTTTTTTTTTTTTGGTATGCCCCTTAGGCCTTAGTGGTACCATTATAAATAGTTAAATTGGTTATGTATCGTATATTGGTCATCCATCTTGTAAACTTTAATTTTCTCTTACAAGGTTGTGATTTAATTTGAAAATTTTAGGTTTATGAATCATTTCAAAGTTTTAAACTACTGATTTTACTTTTCAAATAGAAAGAAGCCAACCAAAGTAATACACTATTGAATTCCAAGGATTGAAGATGAAGAATATCATTTTGAATCTTTAATTAAAAAAATAATAATAATAATTAATTTATTCAGCGGCACCTGCAACATGAATTTGCCGGCTTCGCCACGGGAAGAGAAGACTTGACCAGCAAAATGGAAAGTCGCCGACGCGCAGAGTCTTCTGATTAATTGGTGGCTGTGAGCATTTGTTTTCTTAATGCGGCTATATATGAAGATTGAAGAGGACTTAGGCAACCTCTCGCATATCCATATTATATGGATATCTCAATTCTATTCCTTTTTCTGCTGTGTCTCCTGAAAACTCCTTCTCTATCTTCATCCGAAACACTTGACATTCTCAGAGCCTCATTTTTGTCAGTTGAGAAGCCAGCCGACGCATTGGTTTCAGCAAATGGTGAATTCTCTGCCGGCTTTTTCCCCGTTGGGGATAACGCCTTCTGCTTTTCCATATGGTTCACGCGCTCCTCGGCTCCTACCGTTGTTTGGATGGCTAACCGAGATTATCCTGTAGACGGAAAAGGTTCCCAGTTTTCCCTTTTGAGAGATGGCAAGCTTATCCTAACGAACTCTATCGGCGTCACTGTTTGGACCACGAGAAAACCAGCCTCGGCCTCATTAGACGCCTCCAAGCTACAGCTACAACTCCTAAACACAGGCAATCTTGTGCTTCATAATTCTGATCCGAGCGTTATCATCTGGCAAAGCTTTGATTCACCTACGGATACCCTTCTTCCTCAACAAGCTCTGACCAGAATTTCAAGCCTTGTCTCCAAGAAAGGCCAAGCCGACTATTCTTCCGGCTACTACAAGCTCTATTTTGACAACGACAATGTTCTCCGCCTGCTTCATCAAGGCCTTACAATATCCAGCCTCTATTGGCCAGCTCCGTGGTTCGACGACCCCGGCCAAGCCGGAAGGTCTAGGTTCAACACAAGCAGAGACGCAATATTTAACGTCTCGGGCTATTTCCTATCATCCGACCATTTTGAATTCCGAGCAGCAGATTTTGGCGAGGTGATTCCCAGACGGTTGACGGTTGATTCCGATGGCAACCTGCGACTGTACAGCCTGCAAGTGAATTCGTCTCGGGATTGGGTTGTGACGTGGCAAGCGTTGTCTGGGCCATGCCAAGTTCATGCCGTCTGTGGACCCAATAGCGTGTGTAGTTATGATCATGCCTCCGGCAGGAGATGTGATTGCATACCCGGCTTCAAGATGGTGGATCCAGCTGACTGGTCTTTTGGGTGTACGCCGGAGTTCAATATCTCTTGTAGTCAAATGAATGAGTCCAGCTTTGTCCAACTCGCTCATTTTGAATTCTACGGCTCTAATGTGTCGCCCATTGAATCGTTCCTTACAAGGCTGCGAACAAGAATGCCAGAAGTCTTGTGCTTGCAAAGGGTTCCAATTTAAGTTTATAGCCGATGTGGGTCAATACAATTGTTACCCCAAGTATATGCTACTCAATGGACGACGGACACCACATTTTGAAGGAGATTTATTTAAGACTACCCAAAGGTACTAGTCTTTTTGATAACAAGACCGCCTCGGATGATGACGAATCAGAGTTGAGGTGTTTAGGCGAAGTTCCTAAGCCAGTACATGAAAATGAGAAGGTGAAGCTTTTGCTTTGGTTTGCCACTGCGGTGGGAGGTGCAGAGGTTACTTGCGCTTTGCTAGTGTTGTTTTTCTTGTCGAGGACTAAAAGACATTCAGACCCAGCTGAACAAGGATACCTGTTGACAACTAGATTCAAGCGGTTCTCCTTTGCTGAGCTGAGAAAGGCAACGAAGGGATTTAGTGAAGTGATCGGACGAGGTGCCGGGGGAACAGTATACAAAGGTGTACTGCCTGATGAGCGGGTATGAGCAATCAAGCGACTCAGCGAAGCCAACCAAGGAGAAGCAGAGTTCCTAGCAGAAGTGAACACCATTGGGAGGCTTAACCACATGAACTTGATAGAAATCTGGGGATACTGCGTAGAGGGAAAGCACAGGCTTCTGGTGTACGAGTACATGGAGCATAGATCCTTGGCGGAAAATCTTAATTCTAATATTGCACTTGATTGGGAAAAGAAGTTTGAAATTGCTGTGGGCACAGCAAAAGGCCTTGCTTACTTGCATGATGAGTGCCTAGAGTGGGTTTTGCATTGCGATGTAAAGCCTCATAACATACTCTTAGACTCTAATTATCAACCGAAAGTTGCAGATTTTGGTCTATCTAAACTACTAAATAGAGGTGAGCTTGATCATTTAAGCTTTTCAAAGATGTGAGGGACTAGAGGGTACATGGCTCCCGAGTGGGCTTACAATCTTCCCATCACTTCTAAAGTGGATGTCTACAGTTACGGGATCGTTGTGTTGGAGATGGTTACCGGAAAGAGCCCGACAATTATGCATAGCTCTGACAGCAGAGGGCAAGGGAGCATACAAGATTGGTCACATTGGTGAGGGAGCAAATCGGCAACATTATATATCCCGATATGGCAGGCGAATATGCTGCTAAGATGGAACTTCTAGTCAAAGTGGCTTTGCAGTGTGTACCAGAGGACAAGGATTATAGACCCACCATGAACCAGGTTGTAGAGATGCTTATGTGCCGTGAGATTAATTAATCTCATTAATTAACGTCGTTGACAAATAACTTGTGCTTTCTTTCTTTTCTTTTCTTACCTACAATGTGGTGAAAGACTATTGCTTTTTTGGGCTACTTATAAAAAAAAAAAAGATTATTTTGTTGAGAAAAATCATGATATTTAATAGTAATTCAGTGGGAGTGTGTGTAACATTACTATTCAATTTTCTTGATTAGTCTAAGTAGAATTCTAAGTTGTTATCTTCTGCTCAATCATGCGGCCTCTTCAAATTGATGAGACTTGGCTACTAAGGCATGTCCTTGGTCAGAAACACAATATTGTATTATTGTCAAAACCCAGCTCTCATTGGCTTCCTCCCCTTTTGTTTCTGCTACAGAAAACATAATCGAACCCACCATAACAAGTTTACCCATCTCGTATCCCAACTCCAGAATCCGTCGAAATTCCAAGTGGGTGTCACAGGCAATATTATCCCGACCAATTCGCCAGGAATAACAGCTTCGACCTCGATCAGGGCCGCATTCTACAGTTTTATCCTCATGCCAATGACATTAACGATATCTGGGTTTTTCACTCCATGTAGCAGAGTACCTGACCGTTGCTTCATCTCTCATCCTTCACCTTGTTGCAGTCTGTGGTCATGTCTCTTTTTCGTGCAATGATGGTGACAACGTGAAATATGGAGCTCAAAACGTATGAAGTTGATGCTTAACTCAACCTGGTCGCCCAACATTACAATTCATTTTTATAAGAGTGGACATAAGCAAGTTTGATGTCCAAGTTTGAGAACCAGAACAAGACCCTTTTCCAACTTCGAGCAAATATGAGAATCACATGTCCTGATCTTCTGATCTCTTTCAGCTTTTATTACCTTTACTTACCCATAAGAAATGAAGAGAACTTCCAATCCGGCGGAGCCATGTAATGCTGATATTACTGTGGGCAACGAGAACACCACATCAAAGTTATACATGCCCTTTGGTCCCCAATACAGAATGGATAGTGTTCGAAGTAGATGACACCCTCAATATCTCCTCAGCAAACCACAATTGGACTGTACTTCATCACATGAAAATAAAATAATTTAGAACAAGGCCGCTAAACCCACCTATCATTCTCACAAAAATAGAAATAAAGGATTGAAATACATACCAGTAAACTCCTACTTCTCTTGCCTCTAAAACTTGGGGACGGTAAAACCAAAATAACCAAAATACTTGATGTTTACATCAGCAAGGTGACTTCAACTTGTATAAACCTTTCAAACAACCCTAAGACATTCTTTTCATATCATTATGTCCTGGTTGGTAAAAGTCATTTAAACTAGCAAAGATTGAAGTTAGAAAAGACAGAAAGAACAAAAACAGAAACTACCGTCACATACATCTCATGACTTGGTTATTTAAAACTAAATTACAGGTTTATCTTTCAGCCCTTCCGATAGAGTTGTTAAATGTACAAGATTGTGACGCCCGTTGTCCTTCTGTGCAATCCTATTAACAGAACACAAGGAGATTGATTAATTAAATGTGAGATAAAGAAGTTAAAACAGGGAAGAGAGAGAGAGAGAGAGAGAGAGAGAGAGATCCTGCAGAGTCATTGCATCTAGGGAACTCTGTTGGCTCATCTAAAATGTTCGGTGCTAGAGCTACATATCAGCATGTGATCAACATCAATCAACATTGCCCATCAATATTTGGTGTGCAACAGCACATGCATAGACAAAAGAGTCACCAACTGATTGCAAAAAATGGCATGATCAGTCTGTTGACAAGTTGAAATGTCAATGGGTAATTTCTATACTCACGTTTATATTGACATCTGGGTAATGTATACGCATGATTAAATGAACAACAAAGGAGAGCATGGGAGGCCATACCAACAAATGCACATGTATACTTACACAGTCTCACACATGCAATATATACGGTCATCAGCAAAACCAGTGAAGATTATACACGAGATGGAACGCAATATATATTCCAAAGGACAACAGAGTGCAAAGAGAGCCATACCCAAGGATGCAAATGAATACTTACGGAATGGGGTGTGACATGCAAAATATAAATACATCCAGAAGATATGCTCATCAGCCAAACCAGTGAAGATAACAATATTAAATGGGTATAAAGATGCATTATAAATGAGAAGCTGATGCTTACAATGTCTAACACTCTAAATGCGCTCTCTGCAAGTGGACTTGTTGTGCCCTAGACCCTTGCACCTGCTGCACTGGAGTTGACGTTTCACTACCTCTTGTGGTCCATACCGCTTTGTAGTGGGCCGGCCTGGTGGACGACGGGTGGGAGGAGGGGTTACAGTTACTGTGACCTGAGAAGAATCTCTCTGCACAGGCATGTCCACATTTGGAATAGGATGTACAGACTCTGAATAAGTTAGTCTGTAGCTCTCAGTTGTGAAGTATCTGGAACAATAATCATAAGGGCTCCGACCAAGGCAACTAATAACAGCAATTGCATGGCAGCATGGTAAACCAGTTAACTGCCACCTTTTGCAACTACAATCCCAATTATCAATGTCAACCACTTCAATGGAGTCACCACGAACCTCAAATGTGCTACCAGCTGACAGTAGCACTTGAAGGGAATGGACTTTATGGCTTTCTTTTTTCAGTTTGTCCTCCATGGATGGACTTAGTCTTGTCAACCACTGGTTCGACTCTGCTCGTCGTGTGTAGATCAACTCCATAATCTTGCCCCTTATAACATCAACCATCTGTGTTATAGGTAATTCATGTGCATCTGACGCCCAACTATAAAATAGCTCCCCAAAGTTTGATGCCATATGGTCATATCTGGAACCCTGATAATACGAATTTGCCCAGTTCTGGGGCTCACTTTGTATGATCCAATTGTAAGCTTCTGTAGAAATACTTTTAATGCTTTCAATACATCTTTGAAAGCTTTCTGCAGTAGGTGCATAAGCAGCAGCATAAAAATCCTCAACCATAAGTCGCTTCACCTCATGAGAAAACTGCCCTTTCAAGTCTCTAAGAAGTTGCTCGGTCAAGTATCTTAGGCAGTAGCCATGGTATGAACCCGTAAACACATCAGCAATGGACTCCCTTAACCCCTTTTGTCTGTCGGCCACAAATGTTATAGGACAAGATGTTGACAGAGCAGATTTCAGTTGTAGCAAAAACCAATGCCAGTTATCATCAGATTCAGAATCAACTACAGCAAAAGCAACAGGAAAAACACCATCATCCCCATCTGCTGCTGTTGCAGCTAACAAGGTGCCTTGATATTTTGACTTTAAGGGTATACTATCAAGAAAAAGGAGAGGCCGGCAAGCTTGTTGGAAACCATATAATGAGGCATGGAACGACACAAAGAGACGATGGAAACTTGAGTCTTCCTTAGTGGTGAAAGTAGCAAGACTTCCTGGATTGGTCTCCATTATCTTCCCACAAAAAAAAGGTAACTGATTATATGCCTCTTTGTATGAACCCTGAAGCTGCTCCTTTGCAATTTCTTTCCCGCGCCATGCCTGAAAATAGTTCAGTTGTATTCCATATTCTTGCTTGATGTCATTGACAATATCTTTGGGCTTATAATTTGGGAAAACTTTCAACTTCTCCTTGATAATACTAGCCACCCAACTCCTAGTCGCCTGATGTCCTGTTGTTGCAACAGCACCTTCACATGTATGTGTTGGATTCATCTTTTTAATACATATTAATTGAGTCGTTGACAACCTTGATGCATGGATTCTCCAAGGGCAGCCTTCTGCTTTGCATTTGACAGTCACACGATGACTATCATTCTTCTTGTACCTGAATGCAAACTGGTGCGCAATGGCATATTTACGCAACGATTCACGAAATTCATGAACACTGCTGAACCTTTGCCCCACACCTGTAATAGTATTCTGCCACTGCTGTGCACCTTTAGCATGCTTCTCATCATTGGAACCAGTGATAGTGAAAATGGGAGAAATTTCAGAGGGTATATCAATATGGGCATCAACATGGTTCGTATCATCCACAACATCAAGAGCATTAAGGGGGATTTCTGGCTTCATGGTATCATCCACAATATCATCAACAACAGCAAGGGGGGCATCAACTGGAAGAACAGTTTCTGACAAAGTTGTTCTGCTTGACCTACAAAATCCAGGAATTTCTATATCCAAACCAAAAAAAAAATCCAAATTAACAATTAAATAATAGCTAAGACATCAAGAAGACTACCTACTGGCAGGAAAGTTCGACACATCGGGGGCAACAATTTCTTCCATAATGACATAAACATCAGCAGTGACAGAGTCCCCATGGAATTTTATCATGCGCTTTAGATCCTTGTCATTGGAAATTGTAATGAGAGTCTTTTTGTTGCCGGGAAGGAAGTATTTGATATACATGGTATCAATGCTACAATTAAACATTTCTGCTACTTCAATCTTAAACTCATTAAACTTCATTTGGTCATCAATGTCAATAGCATGAGCATCACCACCCCTATACAACAACGAACCATCTCTATCTGTCTCAAATTCTCCCCCTGACTGACATATCGCTATAATCTTCTTCCCCGCCATGATCTGGATCAGTTAGAAATAACTTACATACTTTTCTTTTGATAAGTAATAAAAGATTTTATTAAAGAAAAAAGCGTGAGGCGGCCCTAAATACACATGAAGTATACATAGGAAAACTAAAGCTAGCCCACAAAAGAAACCCAACAAACAAACTTACATACTTATTTGAAATCATTAAAAATGCAAATGAACAAGGCTATTTATTTCATACTTTAAGAACTTTCAAAATGAAAAATAAATGAAGCCATTGGTTTCTGATACGGTTAATTGTATTGCACACAAGTTCACTATGATCGTAAAACCTCTACATTCAAGGAACATTCAAGGAAGGCATGAAATTAACCACCCCCCCCCCAAAAAAAAAAAAAAAAAAGGTTGTTAAGAAAATGTTGGAAACATGTTGAAAGCATTAAAAATAATAATATTTAAAGTATTTCACTTGAATTGAGGGGGCCGTTTATAAACTAACATGTGAATAAGATTCAAAATTTATCTTGAATAATCTCCTCCGTTTTCTAGCCAAAAAATTTGATCTTCTGAATCACAATTTTTTACTAAGTATTTCCCATAAAGAAAATACATATTGAATCAGATGCAGCTATTAGGCAATTGATGGGGATTCTCATAATCACAGAATACACGGACATATCATCCAACGTCCCCAAAAAGTACAATAAAGAAATACAACAAGGAGTTCAGAAGAACCAGATGGGCACGCAAAAAATCAGTAAAACAATTACCCAGAAGAACACCCAATTCGCCGTAAATACCAAAAATTATCAAAATTTTAGATATCCAACCCCTGAAAGCGTCAAATTCAGCAGAAACCTCAAAATTGCGTAGAGGGTCAATCCAAAACCTCAGATTAAGTATAAAAACTCAAAAAAAAAAAAAAAAAAACACACATACTTTAAACGATTTGGATAGGAACTCTGTACCTGAGAGGCAATGAGAAAACGAAAACAGAGGTGTTCGGTGCAGTACCCAAATCGAATTGGGCTCTCTCACCCACAGTTCGCTACGAGACGCTCACACATACGTAACATGTCCCGCAAAAACACACACAGAAAGAGAGAGAGAGAGAGAGAGAGAGAGAGATATGGATAAATTTGGGGTATTATTATTATTTGTTTAAAATTGGGATTCTTGAAGTTGTATAATTTTGATTGGATACGTGACCAATCACGAAGTTTGCTTATAGTCGACCTATTTTTATTTTTTATTGTCGGATTAAAAAGTAAAAAGCTAATACCAACGAGGTAACGATATTACCATACCAGGTTTATTTATTTATTCTATTAAATATTATCATACCAGTTGGTATTTACACCTTCCCACCACACACCATCTTTGTAATTGAATATACCCTTTTTTCTTTTTTCAATCTCTCTCTCTTTTTTCTTTTTTTCTTTTTTTCTTTTTCTGGGTAAGTAGTGAACAACAAGAACGAACAGAAAACAGGAGAAACCAGCCAAAAACAAAAACACGAGAAACAAAGCAAAAGAGAAAGCAGAAAGAGGGGACAGGCAAGGACGAAATTGGAATGCTCTTTATAGATATGGCCGACGAAATGGGGATGTTTCTTCTATGGCGGGCGGCCCATGCCCATATGCGCATGAATGGTAATGGTATGATTGTATTTGACACAACTCAATATTGAAGTTAAAATGGTACCTTCTTTCTTTCTTTCTTTTTTCCTCTCTCAGAAAGTTGATACCAGTTGAAAAATAAAATTGATTCCTATGGCTACGGAGTCGAGGGGGGCAAGCAAGCAGATATAGAATAAGCTTCGATTTATTAAGACTTTTGTTCTCAAAATAAGTACATTAATAAACAATGTGAAACATAAAACTCTTCAAATTACATAAAATAACGGGAAAAAAATAATGACTTACCAAATTATCTATTGAGGACACAGTTTTGATTTTTATGTTACATCATAATATTTTTTTGAAAAAAAAAAAGAGCTCCTGCAGAACGCATTAATAAACAGAGCTTGTGACAATTACTTTAAAAAAGACAAGTACTTAATACACATAAAGTTACTTCTCCGCCCCCAAGTGATTTTGCAAGGTAAACTCCTTCCCTTATCTCTCTATTTGGCCCTATTTGACAACCGAGATGCGGATGCACTGTTCATTGGGGAGTTACTGTAGCACCTACCGTTGTTGACCACGTTTGAATTTGGGTTTCAGATGTTTAGGGCTGTATTTACATTTTTACCCTTACTCTTAATGTTTCACGGAGCACGTTTTCCCTTCCCCCATTTTGGTCTCTCCCCTGCTCCCCTGCAACACGAAAGCTCTGAAGAAAACAGATGCCTCCAAATCCAAGATTCTCACCACGCAACTCTCCGAGGACCGATCAGCAACCACCCCAGCACCACCCTCGTCGAACCTTGTAGTCACGCTCTCCGTCGACTACAGGGTTATGCATGTCAGATTCTCCATCTCCAACAAGATGAACTGGGAAGTGCTGGAACTTCAAATATTTCTGTCCTCGCACTTGCCGGCGTTCTGCATCTTGGTCGGCGAGGTGCCCCGTTTAACAAAGACCGATCCACCGCCGTTTTTATGGCGTTTCCAGTTGCAGATCTAGCTAACAGGAATACGAACTCCAAAGCAAACTACTAAAACGCCAAGACATTCACTAAAACGGCAAAAACTCAAAACACCCAAAAAAAAAATCAACTTTTTTTCTCTTGCAAATATCATCTTCGAGGTCTAAAAAAATAAAAATAAAAAAGGCCGCGAGAAGACCTTTCGTTGTAAAACTCACACGCCTTTGCGAGGGGTTTGACAAAGCGGTTGTTGTTGTTTTGGTGAATACCTTGGCTGCTGCAAAACTCACATGGGCTTGGAGCCGGAGCACGCGTTGAGCACGTTGCTGCAAAACCAATTAGGCAGGTGGGCTCAGAGGTTTGGTGAGGCAAGAGCAAGTCCCCGGCGAGATGGGGTTGAGCTCTGTAGGCAGCTTGATGGGTCCTTGGGCGAGACGGTCTCGCGTTCGTGAGGTGAAACAGGGCAAAGAGATAGCGTCTTGATTTCCGAAAAGAATAAGAGGGCATAATGGTAATTTCTTACACTGATAGGCTGAGCGTTGGGCTGATTTTAAAACGCAAAACGACAAAAAAAAAAAAAACAGTGACTTCTAAGTGAACAGTAGCTCCACAACCCTTTCGGGTTGTCAAACACCCCCTCTATGGTGAAAGTGCTTCGGAAGTTTAGCACTCACAAGTGGCGTACCTGAAATCAGGCTTAGGTGCTATATTTAAAATACAGCACCTATGCTGTAGTTCTTTTAAGGGTTGAGATACGATGTTGCTTCTCTCTTTTTCTCATAGAATATTGAAAATTGAATCTCAACCCTTAAAAGAACTACAACATAGATGCTTAAAAAAATAATAAAAAAAAAAATTACAGCAAATCCACCATCAAAAGGATCAGTATTGTGCTCTGCATTGTTGAGTCAATAAATTCTATTAAAGGGATTGCGTTCAAGTTTTACCCACATAAATAAGGATTTTCTCCAATTCAAATGAACTGGATAACATTCAGTTAGCTATATTAAAGAAGTATTTTTGTCAATATAATTAATAGGATATTATCCAGTTCAATGAAATGGGTGATCCTGCTCATTTGGAGAATTTACTCACTATTGGATTTTGATTATAACATGTTTTAAGCTCTGATGTCCATGACTGGGTGTCGCAGCTCTCTTTGCGAGAGAAGATTATATCAACACACACAGCGGATGGCACAAACAAGCAACTAAGGTAAACACAGAGTTCAATTGACAACTAAAAAGTTAAAAAGCAGTCAGAAAACTAAAAACAAATAGCTCTAGAGCCCAACAGATAGATAGCTGTATCGCCGATCTCTTAAACGAATTCATATCACAAAAGCTATCTTCATCTGCTCTGTTATTTGCACCTCTGCAGCTTCTTTCTCCAATTTTGGGAGTTCATGGTACCAAAACCATGAGAAGTAGCCAAAACCCCGCAAGCCACCCAGAGAACTACGGCTGTTATTCATAAAAAAGACTTATTTAGTGACTCATTGAAGTACAGACAAATAGAAAACAACATGTCAGAAACAACTAAGAAGTAGCATCTTTCAGATTCTAATTCTCTTCAGTTATAACGAATTCACCAAGCACCTAATAGACATATTGCTCACCTAGTTATGTTTACGGAATATATCGAAGAACCACGGAAGGTTTCCTCTGTGCATGTCACTAGCTCCATGCCAACAAGGGCATTTCTAATAATCACCACAAACTTTTCATACAACTACTTTTCACAGATACAAGCACACATGAAATATTTCAAACCATACTATCATAAACACCACAAACTTCATAACAAACAATTTGAATACAAAAGCAAGAAAACTTACTTTCTTAGTTGAACCAAATGACAACAATATTGAGCTTTTATACATAGCAAGATTGAAAGAAGTTTCAATCCGAGTCATTGGAAATGACAAAACACGATTCTTGAAACTGAGCCTCAGGAAGTTGAAAGGAGGGAACAGAAACTGATGACAGCTTTTAAATTAAGAACAGCAAAACAGGCACAAAGAACATAATAAAATCTACTTAAAAAAAAAAAAACATAATAAATTCAAGAAATGAGAAAACACCTACACAATAAGATAACAAAAAGAGTTTTTGGACTTAAAAAGACATGGTGACATCAAAATCTACCAGCACGTTGGAAAGACATTACTGAGGCAAAATACGAGAGGAGGCAGAGTGGCGACGGAAGAAAAACAGAGTATGGTGCTTAAAAAGGTTGTCAATTTAAACATTTAATGAGAAGAATCAGAGTTGTTTGTAGATGACAATACAATTTTACTACGTCCATGGTTTCAAATAACATATACGAATTCTGCAACGACACTCGAACAATTTCTGACACAAGAAATTGGAATCTGTAGGACAATATAAACGTCTTACAAAAAAATAAACAATTAGAATGGATAAAAGAAATGAAAACATGCCTCTTCATTTAGAAAGCAGTGCGCAAGTGAACCCATCGCAAACAAGTTGGTTAACTGCATCCCTGAACCTGATGTAGTCCTCGACTTTGTTATAGACTTGATACGAAATTCGTGCATACCCAGTAATCACCCCAACCTCCTCATCTTTTGGTGCCCGGTAATATATCGGTACTTCCACACCGAAATTACCCCTCAGATGTGTCCTTAGCTTCATTGTATCCAACTCACTTGAGATCCCCAAGGAAGCCGGCAACCCAACCATGATCATGCTCGCGCACATCTCCGGAGGACACCCGAGATTGGTCCCCCACGCTTTAGCCAACATCTGCCCCATCTCCACAACGTTATCATGATTCCTCTTCTTGATCCCATCAATACCGCCTTCAAACCTATTCGCAAACTCCAAAACCTTTGGAACCACCAACTGAGCACTATAGTCCCTAGTCCCAATCCAGGCACTTTCCACGGCCAACCCATTTCCATACTCATGGGACACAACGGGATGGTGCAAGTCTAAGCAACTGGGTGACTTCCTACAGTACAAAAACGCAACGGACGGCGGGCAAAAGAACCACTTGTGCAGATTGCTCGTATAGAAATCGGCCCCAATGTCTTGCATATCAACATCAGTGCACCCAATTCCATGGGCTGCGTCAACAAACACCTGGTCCACACCTTCCTCTCTACAAATCCCAACCAATTCCTTTACAGGAATCACCACGGAAGGCATGGAAGCAATGTGATCAATTACAGCCAACCTAACTCTCCTTCTCCCATTCTCTTTCCCTCTCTCTATGGCCTTCCTAAACTCATGGACAATCTCATCATTGGAATTCACAGGAAAAGGCAACTGCACCTCGATGACGCAGCCGCCGGCGCGGGTCACGTAGGCCTCGATGGACTTCTTGACGGCGCCGTAGGCGTAGTGGAGCATGATGGCAACGTCGCCCTTATCGAAGCGGCCCTCGGCGAAGGCCCAGGCAGTGCGCTGGAGGACTATGGCGGCGGCGGTGGTGGCGTTGTCAACGATAGAGACCTCGTCGACGTGGTGGGCGTTGATGAGCTGTTTGATGAAAGTTCTCGACTCGAGAATACCGGGCTTGAGGTTGTTAAAGTAGAAGTGGTCGGGCTGGCGGAGGAATTGGAGCTGGAGGAGCTGCTGGGCCTTCACGATGGAGGCCGGACAGCACCCGAAGCTGCCGTTGTTGATGCGGGCAACAGAGGGGTCGTGGTGGGAGAATTCTGATTGGATTTCGGAGGCGGTGATGAAGGAAGAGGAAGAAGAGAGTTTGGGTTTTTTGGCGAGGTTGGTATTGGTGTCACCGTTGAGGTGGTGGTCGTGGGCGGCCATGGTGTGGGGTTAGGGTTCGGAGGGGTGTGGCTCTGCCCTTGGAGACTGAAGAGAAAGAAAGGGGAAAGGGAGAGAACTCAGAAGTGATGGGGAGAGAGAAATATGAGTGGGGATGGGGACAAGTGGGGAGCCATGGGAGCTCCTCCCACTAACTGAATAACGAATAAACTACTCCTCTCGCACCACCATTATCCTTAGTAGAATGAATACATAATCATACTTTTTTGTTTCTCTCGCTCACTCACACACGTGACATGCACGCGGACTTCGGCAAAGTTAATTCCAATTTTTTTATTATTATTAAACAACTTTCTCTTTTTATAAATAGTGATATAAATAGGCCAAAAGAAAAAGAGTTTTAATTGTAAACTAAAAATCAAGAGACGATGAAAAGGCCATAATACGTTTTTTTTTTCTTTTTTTCTTTTTCATAAATGAAATAACTCTGAAAATAAATATTCTCAGAGAACTATTAGTCACTTTTACAAAGTTAATGCACTCCTTCAACTTCCACACTCTTGACGGGGTTTGTATGTCACTCCAACTGAACCTTTAACAGTGGTCGCCCCATAATTTGAGGGTGGTTCAATCACCTTTGCTCCACATAGTGATTGGGGGTAGAGTTGATTAAGAGGAATGTTGGCAAATTTTATAAATAGTGATATTTTAAAATTTTGGTTAAAATATCATGTTGTAGCATACCATACGAAGGGCACTCTTCCTATGTTGTCACCAAACGAATAAATAGCAATGATCATTCGATTGTATTTTTGGTAATACTCATTCATATTCCCAAATAATCATCATTCCAGTATATGAAATGCACCCTTAGTTTTAGTGAGTTTTCATTTGAAACTAGAATAATAATTGGCAAAAAACTCAATGCTACGATTAGTTAGGGTTGTATGCTCCTTTAGCAGGTGACACCTGGTCAAGAATGTACCCTACTAAAAGACACAGATTAAACCCTATGCTCGGTCAAAGCTACACCTCATCACCCGATGACACATAGCCAACCCCATACAATGTCCATCAACCCACCGCACAAAAGGAGCCATGCCACCTATGTAAGCAATACATGCTCCTTATTCTTGCTAACTTAGGCATCGAAGCCGCCCGGCCAGCACCCTCACAAGTCTTCCAAGCATCCAATCATATTTCTCTTTTGCATATAGTCGTGCAATCCACTATACCATCAATATGGATAGGTGAGTATGCAGTGTGTTTTTAGTGCTTTGTTTAGTGGCATATAAACTAAAAAGGATGCGAAATTGAAAGCAAATGAGTAAGGTGACTTTGACTCCATTTGCTAGCAACGTGACATTCACGACCCATCTGCCTGTGAGGAGTCAACAGTCATGCATCACTTCTCTATGGAGAATCTCTCATTAGAATTGATTGTGACGGTTTGTTCATCACTCAAAGCATCCAACACAACACAAGATGATATTCGTATCAAATAAGAATCCATGTTTCCATGATGATATTTGAACAAATAAATAAACAAAAAATATGTTTACTCCACTAGGCATTTAACCAATCTAATGTATTTTGGTCCTTCGTTGTAAGGAAGAGACAAGAATCAAATGAAAATGGTGGTCCAAACACACGTAATTCAAGGCAACCAAATCCTATTTTATGTGTTAAAAAAATTCCATAAAATTAAGGACGGTGTTTATTTATTTTAGTTATGGGGTTTTGATGTTGACCCTCCGTCTGTTTACTTTGGCTTTCCTCATATAGCTGATATTTACAATGGCATAAAGCCAATCTCATTTTCCTCATTGTATCCATCACTTCTGCCGTTGGCATATCATTTGGCTTTTTCAAACATCCACACGAGAAACTGGACGGATAACAGGTTGCATCCAGGTTGGTCACTTGGTCCCATTTCTCATTTTATGGATGAAATTTGGGACAATGATGTAGATGGAAGTGATTATGTCTACAAAGAAAAACTATGATAACAAGAAAAAAAAATTAAGGTCTTAGATTGGGGCTTCTTCGTATAAACAAGGAAGGCCAAAATGGGATCTCCGCTCAAATTGCTAGTAATTTGAGCATAAATGCAAGAAAGCTCTTTTGGGCTCTACATGCTCCAACAAGTAAGTTGTTCGAAATTGGGACATGAACAGTGAGCCCCATAAAACTTTCTCATATTTACAGTCCAAATTACTAGCAATCTGAACAACAAAATTGTTAAGAATCTGTCAACTTTCTTCCCTTGGACCGCTCATCCACTAGCCTACAGTTTTTTTTAGCGAAGCGGGAAGCTTCACAAAGGGTTTTGTGTATGCAATTGTTAAAGCACCTTTAAATGTGAGCAATCGCTGCTTGAAGTCCATGATAAAGGGTGCAGTGTGCAAGATGATTATGGGATTCTAATAACAGAAGCCAACAGAGAATAATATGCATAACCAAATTCTACGGGGTTATACTAAATTAAAAGACAACAACTTTTTCATTTCATTTGAGACAAACATTTTATAAACCTGTTTATAATGTAATTAAAAGATGCACTTCTAGACAGACAACCTAGCATTCTATGAATTTAAATCTTGGTAGGTTATCTTGGGAAAGGGTAATAAGATTGGTCCTACATAAAAGACTCAGAAATAGATTAAGACAAGCTTTAACCTTCATGAACAACCTATAGCACTACTTTCCCTTGTCATAAGCAGCTATGTTCTGGGGTTCACATTCAGGACTAAATAAGCGAACGAGTAAAGCAGAGGTTGAGCTCACAGATACTGCTCCACAAGCTGCCCACCTAAGAGTCCTAGGAACCGTAATTCTGGGACCTGCATGAGCACAAAAAACAAATATTGTGATTTTTATCAAACATTACAAGAGAGAAGAAAGAAATGAAAAGCATAAGAAAGTCCCCTTCAAATGCATTTGATCTTAGAAGTTACTGTAGACCATACTGGACTAATCTTGTTAGATGGAATTCTATAGTAAGAGTAATTCAAACTCATTGCCTTACTGCAAAATCATAAATGGTTCCTTGGGTTATAAACAACTCTCCATAGGCAAGATAATACGTTCACATCATTTGTAATTTCTTTTGGTTGTGATGTATTCAGTTTTGAACAACCTTTTATGCAAAGGTTAGAGATTCCATACCAAAATTTAGCACGAGTAAACACGTTATCCACCTAGATTGCCAATTGAAGACCAATCACTAATCAAACTATCAAACTTGGTGCAGACCAGAAATTGAAAAGAGAAGTATTAGCATCATCAAACAAAAATAATACCATTCATATTTTCCTCCTAGGTAGCGTTCAAGAATCCTATTAGACAACATAATTGGGCATTCAAGATCAACGATTGAAGTATAAATAAAAAGCAGAAAATGTAGGACAGACCATAGTGCAATCTGCAAAGAATCCAAAATGCTAATCCTCCTCCAACGGTAAAAATCCCAGCAGTCTGTCTCATCAATCTGGAACAAGGTTTTGCATCCGACCGCATCAGTTCCCCATCCGAAAACCCAAAGAACCGCCTCAATGCCATCTAGCACTTACCTGATGCAATCCAAAGCTTATATCACACCAACAACATGCCCAAACTTGAATTTGAATTCTTTTAAGACGGAATGGAAAACTTACACAAACCCAGATGAAAGTACACTAAAGGGTCATGTTATGTGCAATTAATATCAACTTAGTAGAATATGCTCCTCATTATTGATTTTTCTACTTATTCACAAACACACACTGTCATAAATTGGAAAACCTGTAAATTGTAATATTCAATGGTTTACAAGCATGTTCGAAACAAAATAAAAGCGGTTTTTAATTCTAAGTTCGAGTCAAAATCCATTCTTGAGTTTTACTCACTACGGCATTTTCTCAAACATTTGGATGGCGACTTCAGTTTCACAGCTTCACTAGGGTGACATATTTCGAACAAAATAAATAAACGAAGAAAAATTAAAAATTGCACGAGTAGAAACTTTTAAACCTTGTAGGGCTTTGATCGATTCTGTGGATGGCTTTATACCAAGTTACAGATTGAGTTCTCAGTACAAGAATTGTAAGATTTAGTATGCCAATGGGGCATTAGAGCTGTTGGCCGGGTCAAAGACCATCCGAGTTGAAGATGGTTCATCTTTAGTAGTGAGGTTGCAAATAGGCCCGACTATGGGCCAGGCCTGATAGCCTTGTGGATTTCACTCTTTTGTTGTCCATTTCTGCCATTTCCAAATGAAAATGACCGCCGTCATCCGGCCTTAATTCTTCAAATTACTTCAACCCTTATCATTTTCCTTTTTTCTTTTTTCTTTTTTTCTTTTTCATAGATGAGCTGAACAGTGAAGTACAACAAACACAGAAAAAACAAAAAAGAATTCTATTCTTGATATTAATCTAAGCTAGGTCCTTTCTACAGTAGTCCTGGAAGGAATTTTCGCTGATGGAGATAGCAGCTCATGGTTGATTTTGTTACAAGAACTAGCGTTTTTTCTTGAGTCGTTACAAGATTAATGAATGGTAAAGTGGGACTAATAAGTGTGGAGAAAAGCCACGTAGATAATGGAGATGAAGAGATTGCAATAAATCTAACCTTCAAAAACCCATAATTCTTTATCTTTAGTCGATATTCTGTTTAATTCTTTTTTTTTTTCAAATTTATCATTGAACTATAAAATCCGTATGTAAATGAAAAAAGACGGATTTGTGGAAGCTGACTTTGATTACGATAAACGTTTGACAGTTTGTTACCACAAACAAGAAAGAAATATTATGACCTGATTGCCAAGAGTACAATCATGATTGAACAACTTTTCTCTCAAAGAAGTTCGCTCATAGCTGGAGAGGACTGAGGAGAGGAGGAGCTTCATTATTTTGAATGCCGCCCCGCTCCTCTTTTGTCCAGATCTTCGCATCTAGTGGAAACTTCTACGTAAATTCGGTTGTCAGGATATAACTATTGGTTATCGTGTATTCATTGTTTCTTCCCTCAAAAATTAGGAAGGGTTAATACACCAATGGGCCAATGGCAGTCAAAACAAATGGCAAAACTTTGATTAATATTTCTCAAAATTCATGGCAATATATATTTTTAAGATCTACTAGGTGTAATATTACTTGATGGGTAAAGTTTTTATCCAAATTTCGGGCAGAAAAGTTGTTCTAATTCAACCTATTAAACTAATATCTGTCCAAAATACTAATACAAGTAAGATTCACACTGTTAATCAGTAAGAAAAGCCTTGCTAAGTACGTACTACATAGCCTTATGTTTGTCATGAAGATACGTATGTGGTTGAAGACAAAAGCGAGGCGTGTGCTATCTTCCTCCATTAAAGGGCTTTCCTATATATGCGTATAGAGTGCCTATAAAATACTCAAACTTGTTATCTCAGCTTCAGCAGCGTCTTTACTTGCTTCAAGCTTAGTAAGGTTTGACTTCTACCAACATATGGGCAAAGAGATTATAAAATCATCTTTTTTTTTTTCTTCTTTTTTATGTTCTGATAGATTTTTTTCTGATCCTTTTTCTTCTTTTGTTTTTGTCTGTGTTGTGACGCTCTAATTCATATACTGAGCTTCAGCAAGTAGTTTCCCTCGCAGCATAATTTTCTTTCTCCTTTTCTTTTCCACTTGTGATAGAATTTTCGCAGGCTTGGGTTGGGTATATCTATAGTTGTTTTAGTACCCAAAATTATCTTCTTCTTTTTGGATAATTTGTACCCAATATTATCTTCAACCAGGTTGATATGCCATAGTGATTGGTTTTTTTTTTTCTTTGTTTGTCAAATCTGGAAAACGGGTGGGTGTATTTCTGTGTAATATTTCAGAGTTGTTTGGCAGTCTCTGGGAATTTCTGTTTGTAATTTAAAGGTTCATTCTTGATTTTCACCAAGGCACTGCTAGAAATATGATCTTCTAAAAATCCTCTGTTCTGATAGGGCTCCTTGAGGATTGATTATGGCTCTTATTTGTTGTGGATTATCAAGTTTTATTCAGTATGAAATTGCTTCCTAATTCTTTCAACCGGTCTCTTCCCTTTTTTCTTCCCTATATGGCCTTTTCTTCCTAAAGTTTTCTGATTTCATGGAGCTCAGTTGATGATCATAAATTGCAGCACTGTATTCATGCCCTTATTTCAAAAATTGAACAAAGAAATTGTCAACCGATCTCTTTTGTGATGCTTGTTTACTTGCTTGAAGTCGAAAATATAGTATCAAAGATTCAAAAAAGTAACTTTAAATGGGATTTTCTGGTGTTATCCTGTTCTTCTTATTTCTTGGTTGCATTTTCTTATGACAGGATTTAACTGAACATGGGGCATAAGTATCTCTCTGTGGCTTTCTTTTTATGGGCTTTAACATGCTCACTTCTTCCTTCTTCTTCCGATGGCCTTGTGAGGATTGGTTTAAAGAAGCGCCGCCTGGACCTTCACAGAATCAATGCTGCAAGAGTGGCAAGAGCAGAGGGGAAATCCGGAGAGGGTGTAATTGGCATGCATCATTCGAATGAAGATATAGTACCTCTGAATAACTATTTGGATGCTCAATATTTCGGAGAGATTGGAATTGGCACTCCCCCTCAGACGTTCACAGTCGTATTTGATACCGGTAGTTCCAATCTATGGGTTCCATCATCAAAATGCTATTTTTCTGTAAGTTTTGCTTCATCTTATTCTGTCATCTTCCAGAATCAGCTAATACAGAAGAGTACGTATTGACCCATAACAATTTTCAGATTGCATGCTATTTCCATTCTAGGTACAGGTCAAGCCAGTCCAGTACATACGAAAAGAATGGTAACTAATCAGTTTGTTTGATGCTGCTTATAGTTTTCAGACACAATTTCTAATATGAAATTGAAGATATACTTTGTTGACCCATTATCTAGGAAAATCCTGCGAAATAAATTATGGGTCTGGATCGATTTCGGGGTTCTTCAGTCAAGACAATGTTGAAGTTGGAGATTTTGTTGTCAAGGATCAAGTTGGTTATTCTTTTTCCCTTTTTTTCTCGAACTTCTTTTTCTTATGGCTGCAGTAATGGCACACATGTAATCCTCTTTCTCTTTTCCTTTTTCAATTCAGGAATTCATTGAGGCTACGAGAGAAAGCAGTATCGCATTTGTGTTAGCGAGGTTTGATGGGATACTAGGACTTGGGTTCCAGGAGATTTCGGTTGGGAATGCTGTGCCAGTGTGGTAAAGTTCTGTGTTCTTTGACGTGAGATTTTGCAATCAAATTTGGTTTCCTCAGAATAAAGAACTGTGCATTTTTCTCTTTTCAAAATCTCTGGTGCTTTGGCTTGGTTAGACTGATTCATGATTTGAAAACAGGTACAATATGGTGCAGCAAGGTCTTGTAAAGGAGGAGGTTTTCTCATTCTGGCTTAATCGTGATCCGGATGCAGAAGAGGGAGGTGAAATTGTCTTTGGTGGTGTTGATCCGATGCATTTTAAAGGAAATCATACTTATATTCCAGTCACCAAAAAGGGCTACTGGCAGGTAAGTAAATGTTAGGTAAAGTTGTCCCTTTTCATGTGCTTGCTTCCCCGGAAATGATGATTTTTTTCAAAATTTATTTGCTTTGATTTCAGTTTGAAATGGGAGATTTGCTCGTTGGGAACCATTCAACAGGTGACATTGTAGCACCTTATTCATAAGGGTGTATGTTTTATTTACTTGAGCATTGAAAATCTTTATTTGAGGAGATATCATGTGTAGAGAAACTGCAGAACATCCTAGCTGCGGGAAATTGGTGCTTAAACTCGCAGAGAAAATTTCTCATTTAGATTGGCTTCTTATATAAAAAAACCAGCACTTGTTCCTGATGTCTGCTTTTCTAGTGTACATCTAAACCCCTTAGTCTTACTGCAGCATTGATAAATTCTGAAAATTGTTAATTTCACTTCAGGCGTTTGCAAGGGGGGCTGTGCTGCTATTGTGGATTCAGGAACTTCCTTAATTGCTGGTCCAACTGTATGTTGTTCCATCTTCCGAAAATCACATTATTTTCAGAAGTACCTTCAGGCTTGATTCATGATCTTTTTCTTTTGTTTTTTCTTTCTTTCTTCCAAGTTACTTTAGGGATTGAATCCTTATTTACTGACTGTGATTTCTAGTCTGTTGTGACTGAAATCAACCATGCTATTAGAGCTGAAGGAATTGTGAGCGCTCAATGTAAGGAAGTTGTAACTCAGTATGGAGACTTAATTTGGGATCTCTTGATATCAGGGGTGGGTGGTTTTTATATTACCTACTTTTTTACTCTATATGTACGTAGAGTAATGTTATTTATCGAGTTTTACTGTCATGTTATTCAGTTAGTTGTATGGCAGTTGTACAAAGGTTTACTAAATAGAATTATTCATGTACATATCTAGTTTTAGATCTCAACATACTTCTTTATGTGATTTGCAGGTGCGTCCCGACAAAATATGTTCTCAGCTCGGTTTATGTCTTTTTAATGGGGCTCAGTATGCCAGGTCAGGGAGTTTATATTCTTCATATGTTATTTCTTCTCCATATTTGCCTCTAGACTCCATATTACAGTCTACATCCTTGGGAAATGCTTCCTACTTTGTAACAAAGCAATTTCATGGAGGGTTTATCATGTGAAAACAATGCATGGAAAATGATAGCTTGTGAGAATGGAAAGTTGTTTTTATAAGGTTAAGCATGGCAAATATTCGTCTCCTGCTGCAGTTGGGATTCCACCCAAATAGTCCATGATCTAACTGACAGTCAAACCCAATTCTATGCAGCTCTGGAATTGAAACAGTGGTTGAGAAGGAAAACAGGAAGGTATCGCCACCTGGGGATGATATTTCGTGTACTCTTTGTGAGATGGCTGTTATTTGGATCCAGAATCAGCTAAGAGAAGAGGGAACAAAGGAAAAAGTACTCAAATATGTGGATGAGGTGACTTATTCTAAAACCATAGACACCGTTTAGAAGCACAAACCAGCTATAAATTTGTTAGTAGTAGTGTAAAGCATTGGTTTTGATCTTTCTCAGCTCTGTGAGAGCCTGCCAAGTCCATCAGGTGAATCACTAATAGACTGTGATAGCATTTTCATCATGCCAAACATCACATTAACCATCGGGAACAAACCTTTTATCCTCACTCCAGAGCAGGTTAGAATTCAATATTACAAATGTGTACATTGATGTGCTTGTTAGATCGATTTGTTGAGTTGTTTGCCTTGTTCTGTACGCACTTGTCTGACTTTCAGTATATTCTGAGAACTGGAGATGGTCTTGCTACCGTCTGCATCAGCGGATTTATGGCTATAGATATCCCTCCTCCACTGGGTCCTCTGTGGTATCTTATCTTGACCATTGCTAATGATCATATATAGTCTCAATGCATGTTAATGTTCATGCTCATTTGCATTCTCTCATGCTAAAGCCAACATTGCTAGCAGGATTCTTGGAGATGTTTTTATGGGAGCGTACCACACAGTGTTTGACTTTGGAAATCTTCGGCTGGGTTTTGCTGAGACTGCTTAGCGACCCGTCCGTCCTGTCCAGTGATCATACTTCCAAGAAATCTACATGCATCCTAGTTTGTGGTTAAATAATGTTAACATATGTAACTCCATAATGGTTTTTTTTTTTCTCTAAGCTACTCCATAATGGTTAACAGATAATGATTATGAATATGTTGAGGTTCCTGTGTATATATGTGCAATGAAGTGCAGGTTATCCTATGCTTTATACACTGAACAATTTTCCTTGGATATATTGTGAGGGATTCATGTATCTAGCAAAAATATGGTCTTCGCACCTCAACCATTGAAGATATTAACTCCTACAAATATAAGGGTGCTAACGCCATATGACACCTATATGGACGAGGGAAATGCCAATGCTGTATGCAGCAATTCTGATTTTACATGTAAGCTTATACAAAGATGGGATATATCAAAAATCATTGCATGGATAAATATTTTTCTCATTTCATTGAAAAAATCCAGTAAGGATTTACCCTAACCAAGACAATTTTATAAAAGAACTCTGGGCATGGCCATTAAACAGAAGGCTATACGAGCAATACAATCACATAAACTACATAAACATTAGAAGGCAAGGCAAGGCCAGCAATACGAAAGGTACACTAATGCTGATGCTCAGCTGCAAGGGTAACTTTTCACTTTTCTTCATCGCTATCATTGCCAAAAACAGAGGCGACAGCCACTTTCGGCTTCTTCGCAGCAATGCTAGAAGAGTTCTGCACAATGAGAAAGAAAAGCAACGAGTTAGTCGGAAGACTCTTTATTAACCAGAATTAGAACTAGATTCAATCATTTTTACATCGTCAAAACACCATGGAGCAAACGAAGTCAGAAAAAGTGAGTAGTAACAGATAGCCCTTCATATTTACCCTAAGGAATGGTCTGATCGTACATCCTAGTTATGGTTTAACATATTAAGGATATGTTTGGTACTTTGAATGAACATGAATAGTTTTCATTAGGAATTGAAGAAAATAAAATAAAATAAAATAGCTTTGGAATAGCGATTCCCATGGGAATGAACTACTCCAAGTGTTAGAGCATATGATAAATATTCTATCCTTATAATATACTTTAACACCAAGACTATTCTATTCCACCTTATTTTATTCTTAATAAAAGCTATTCATTTTTTTCTAATGGAATAATTATTCTGCATGCCAAACATACCCTAAATCTACCCCACTGTTCAAATGGGTCCCAAGTAGTAATCTAAAACCCTACATGCATTTATAACAGTTTATTTTCTCACACTAAGCCAAAAGCCACATATATCAATACTTAACCAGAAACAGCAAATTGGGCACCCCTTAGTAACCCCCTTTTGAAAAGGAAAAATATATATATGTATATATATATGGAATACAACACCCGGCCACCATTAGGTTATCTGCACCAATATACTCAAAAGGTGAGAAAAGAATCAATTGTCATTTATTACTGTGTATATAATAAACATGTTCACCTCAAAAGCAGGAAATCATTTTTAGCATGCATTACAATAGTAGGAAATGTTGCTGGTGATTTTAGCCATAACAATGATCATGGTGAATAAGGTGGTAGATATGGTGCAGTAAGTCAAAACAGTCGCATCAAGCATAATAAATGATGATCGGTACTCAAGAGATTTGTTTTTCCTAATTTTGTTTTGCTTCTCCCAGTCATCAAACCAACTCGACCCTTTTCCCTGCCCCTGGACCTCTCACTTTGTTTGGTTCTTCTGTATCATTGCTTCAATGAAGACGCTATAAGTTGAAATAAAAAATAAAAAAAATACCTTCTAATACAAAGGCACTAAAGGTTATATGTATATTCAATGCTAAGAGTCAGTAGGATGTTCATAACTTGCACAGTTCCTGCAGGTAATGAAAACGAGAAGGACAAGGAAAAAAAGAAGTGCCCCAGTAGAATTCAAAGTTGATATGGGCCCATATGGATGCTGTCTGACACAACTGACAAGATGTACCCGAGAAAACAAGTATAGAGCAGAAACCAAGTCAATTTTAGGGCTGATAAATTGGTCATACATTATTAACCAGAAAATAAGGAATTAAATGAATCAGGCACCCAATTACAGTCATATATATAACGAGGAACCCCTTAAAGGCAGGGCCACTTTGTGTGCCCATCCAATTACAGTTTTATATATACCTGTGTATGAACATTATGCATGTACATGTGCATGGGAAGTCATCCTTCTTTCCATTCACCCTAGCATATGCCATAAAGGACAACTAAAACTACAAGGTTACAGTAATACAAATCCAAGATCCTGAGAGAGAGAGAGAGAGAGAGGGTAGGCATACCTTGGAGGTTCCACCTTTAGAAGAAAAACCAAACTTTAATGCCTTCCGCTGATCCTGAACTGCAAGTGCTGTAGCACCTCTCACTTCAGTAGGAACTGGAGAAGACACAGACTCTTCCTGCTTCTGTTGCAGCTTACGAGCATCTGCCCTGCTTGGCCAAAAGGAGAAAAACAAAAGGGCAATTAGGAAACTAACGTGTAACTTCCCTATCCAACATCCCCCCAAACTGTTCCCAAAATCAAAAGAGAAGAGAAAATGCCCACAAAAAGAGAAAAAAAAAGAAAAGAAAAGAGGCATAGCATAAGAGTACTAATATATGTAACTCATGGAAAGCGAATGAGAATGGATACATTTGAGCAAACTTAGCCATCTCCTTCTCCTGACGTTGCTGCTCTCGTTTTTGCCGATCATCCCGACTGCTAGAGCCATGCATTTCTCTCATTTCTTTAAATCGCTGAAAATCTCATCGAGGGTATTCCAGATCAGACAAAATTTAAAAGTATGGCACAAGCAACAAGATTGAGTGTCAAAAGTAAGCATAAAAGGTCAAAACAAACCATTTACCTTTCTGTGATTGTGATCATATGAGCTCAGGTGAGCTTCAAATTCCATAGCCAACTTGTATTGCTTGTTGCATAGATCACAATAGAACACCTTGCGTATTTCTTTCACCTCAGTTTGAATTTTCTGCTCACGCTCTGCTAACACCTGGATTTTCATAATGTGCACGAAGCAGGCAGTAGAAGCCACCAGGTAATAAAAACTGCAGAAATTCTCAAGACCCTCCAAACTTGACGGTCCCCTATGATATACCATTCCCGTCAAAAGACACACACATATGCTATATGCAGCCTCTGCTAATTGGTGTGGGTTCCAGGAAAAGTAAAGCATCAACCTCAATGCTATCTAATAATTGAAAACTTTATACTAACTACAGTTCAAAGGCATACCTCCCGCTTCTTTGCATGCTCCTCAGTTTCGTCTACCTCAACTTCGAGCTTTCTTCGCTGGATATTTTCTTCTGCAGTAAAAAAATCATCTTCTTCTTGTTTTCCGACCCCTAATTTGGGATCTCTGATACCAGATTTTATTGGCTCAACTATTCCTGCATATTAACACCACCCCCCCAAAAAAAAGAAAAACTGTCAAATATAGAATAACATAGCTATGATAACTAAAAACTAAGACCTGTGGATAGCTCATCTTTGGTGCTCCTATATCATCCAAACAAAAAATGGACTGGTCATAAAGAGATTTATGAGTAGATTGCTGTGATGAAACAGCTATTGCATATAAAAAGCACTCAACTAAGAGATAGAATCCTAGACTCCAAACCGTCAATAGATATAAAACCATTAGGAGTACTGAAAAGAGATGGGAAACTAGTAAAATGAAATCTCAGACTCTAGCATTCAGCTGCAAGACACAAAGCAAACTGAGCAACACTATCTTTAAGAGCTCTAAGGTCTAACATATAATTTCTTATCAAGGGTCAGTATTTAATTTTGATTATAAACATTCATCTTCTGTCATGACTACTACCCTACACACATAAATCCAACCAAATGAGAAAAGAACCTTGAGGAATGCAAAAATTCTATTCATCACACTAGACTATAAAAAAGATGTGAGTTGGAAAGAAAGGAGATGAATGAAAATAACACTCATTCCGAAACTGAGAGGCAGCAATATTAGGTTAACAAACAACAGCCATTAAGCAGACAATATCAACACCAGAAATGATTAGCAGTAAAAAAAGTTAAATTTAGAAGCATGTGCAATGAAGACTAAATCAATAATATGAACAAGGGCAATGGTTTAGTTTAAGGCATTGCAAGAAGTTCAGAAAGATGTTTGTTCCTAAAAATATATTAAAAGGTTTTAATAACCAATGATTTAGAATAAAATAAGATTACATGGTGCAGGATGTAAATATACCACAAGTATTGGCATCTCCCTAGTAGCATACCTTGCTCATTCTTCCCAAGACCCTTCCCCTTCCATCCCATTTTTTGGAGAAGCCTAAAACCAATATTAGATGATGTCAACTGTGTGTCCAACGAAGCTTGTTCCACATTATCCAGATCAACATTTTCTGTTGGCTTGTGATGGATTGGCAAGCGAAAATCATCTGCCAAATCATCAATAAGGGTGTCCTGATAAATCTGTACCACAAAAAATGAAGATAATGGACCTCAACAACTGGGGTTAACAAAATTATTGTGAATGCTCTTGGCAAATAAGCAAATAGTTATGTCACTGCAAACAAGATTTGAAAAAGGGAAATTCACCACCAGGTCCCTAAATTTTAACCTTTCACCATATCAGGTCCCCATTTTTTTTTCACTAATTAAGGACCTCAGTAATCACCAAATGCTAAATTGGTCATTCTGTTCAATTATTAACGAGGTTTCAGCCAAGTGATATTTCTTTCGCATCAGACCAAATGAGAGGCCGCATGCAAAGAACAACATTCAGATTTTAAAAAAGTTTACACAAAAAAGAATTTCACTTAAAAAAAAATGGGGAGGGTGGCTATGGGGAGGGGGTGGAGATCTACCCTGTACTGCCTCCTCTAAAGTGGTGGATCTCCACCCCTCTCCACCCACATTCGTCCCCTTCTTGTTTCTTTTACAAAATTATTTTTATATCTTTTTTTTTAACACAAGTAAAATTATTTTCAAATTTTGTTTTATATCTGAAATGTCACTCTTTACACATGGCCTCTCATCATTGGACTGACATTGAAAAAAGGCCACCTGACAGATGCCCAGTTAAAAATTGAACAGAATTAACAAAGCCGAGGTTCTTAATTGGCAAAAAAAAAAAAAAAACTAGGGTCTTGCTTTGGAAGGGCCAAAAACTCAAGGACTTCGTGGTGGTGAATTTCCCTTTTTTTATAAAAAAAAAAAAAAAAAAAAGAGGAGGTTCGATTTAAATTTCAGGAAGTGCACATGTAGAAATAATTTCCTTTAAAAACACAATTTTTTCACTAGGGAAAGAAATCTAATGAATCCATAAACTGATGACCTACATGCTCCTTTTCCAGTCGCCGTTTATCTCGTGCAGCCATTTCTTGTCTACCATTAACCCATTGATGGTCCATTTTGAGTCACCTAAATGATGAGCATACAAAAGGTTCAATATTCAAGAAGTGATTGAATTAGTCCAAAATTTGTCAGAAAAATGGCCAATTTAATTTCACAAATGATACTTACAAAAAAATATAAATAAATAATCACAAATGCTAATATTCAATAGCACCAAATGCAAGCAAATAGAGTTAACAAAAAATTTATGTAATCAATCTTTAGTTTGAAAACGGAACAAATGGCAGAAGAGTAATCAACAGACAAGAATTCAAGAGTAAGGAAAAATCTGTAGTTTACCAAACCCTCTTCCCAGTTGCCATGAAAACCAAGGAAAAAAAGAAAATACATGACTGCGTAGGCTCCATTTTAGATTGATATTTGTTCTGATCAGACTCAAGGTAATGAAAAATCTAAGATTTTTTCAAGTATTAACTGAAAATATATAAGGCCATGAAACCCATATCTCAAAATCTTACGAAATAGTCATTGTGACATATCATCAAGTTCACAGATTGCTCCAAACATCAACAAGATCGGTTTTTTTATATAAAACTTTCAACAGTTTGTGACCAACTCAGAAAATGGGTTTACAGGACATCAAAATTCCCAACAAGGAAACGAATTACGAGTAAAGATAAACTCAGCTTAAACCATGCTAATAAAAATATATACACTTCAAATCCACCGCTATTTTTTTTGGATAAGTAGTTCGAAGCCACCGCTATTTCCAAGGGTTTTTGTTCAAATTCAGAATTGGGTCTCCAGAAAAACCTGGTTTTTCCAACTGGGAAGATAAACATTCAACAAACGCATAAACTAGGCCCAGACTAAAGAATGCGTCTTTCAAATTCTTCACCAGCCCCAACATATACAAGCTTAGAATTATCAAAAATCAAACTAATTCAATTAAAAAAAAAAAGCATCTTTCATGAAAGTAAATAAAAACCCATTACACCATAATGAATATTGAAAAAAAATAAGGAACAAGAAACTGAATCGTAGTAACCAAAAAAAAAAAAACCTAGATTAATAAATCCACAAAGGCCACTATAGCAGGTACAGTAAGTTCCAATTGGTAGTCATCATTGATTAGAGAATAAATAGATCACAAAGCCTAACATAGGGTTTCGAATTAGATGAAATACTTTACCTTAGTTTTAAGAGAAACATAGAAGTTTCGGTCAGGGAGCAAAACGACTCTGCTTCGGAACTCGACCTTGCTCTGTTTCGGCGTGTGGATGATCTTCTATTCTTCTTCATATATGGAATGAAGGAAATTTGGGCTCATTGGGCCCAGTTATTAATGGGCCAGCCTAAAACCATTGGGCTTATCTAAACTTGATGTGTCTCCAGTTCAAATTCGACTGCTGAAGCTCAACCCGTTAGCTTGCTCTGTTTTTATCCTTTTTGCTCTGTTTATCCAATTCAATGACACTTTGAGGGGATTATGGAAGAAAGAAAGTCTTGAAGCATCTGATTCTCCTTTCTCTTATTGTTATATAAATGTATTATTTGAACCTTAAAGAGTATAAAAGAGAGTGATGTTACAGCTATTTATCACATTTATGTCATATTATCATACATAACATGCTTTAAATAGCTTGTACTTTTAATTTTTTTAAGCGGTTGATATTATAGGTCACTTAAAAGTTTAAAAAACGTAATATCGAGCGTTGTGACATTGGTGTGATAAATTAACGTAAATAGTAGCATTATTCAAAATTAGAACGGTCTGAGTATCCTATTAAAACTAGGTTTTTAGTATTTAAAAAAAAATAAGAATAAAAACCTTGTAATGGGTAAAGATAATAAACATATAAAGTAATACTTGATAGGTCAGGCTGCATTTGGTTAACACTATGGAATTAAATGTGAATACCTTTGGAAAGAAAAACATTAAAGGAAATTGCTAGAATGATCTCTTACCCATCAGTGATTTCCCCTCACTCTTATGGAAAATGCTAAAGGCCTAATTTTTTTATCTAACTTTTGTCTAACTTTTGCCTTTTTTTTTAAAAAAAAAAAAAGTAAAAAATGAAAAAGTGTCTGAAGTAATAATATATATTTTTTGTCATTCTTTTTATTAGTATTTTTTAAAAATGAAAATTCCATTTTTCTTTAAAAAAATGGAATTTTCATTTTTTTAAAATACCAATAAAAAAAGGACAAAAAAATATATTATTACTTCAGATATTTTTTTATTTTTTACTTTATTTTTTAAAAACAAAAAATTTAAAAAAAAAGGACAAAAATTAGACAAAAAAAGTTGTGCGTGATACCTTGAGTCAAATAATCGTTTGGCCAAGTGCCACCTTTCGATTGGGTGAGCTTTGACGGTACAAGTCATGTTGTGTAGTGGTGCGCTTGCCCACACATTGCTTGCCAGCCGTATGTAATAGTGAGAGGGCAAAAAAAAAAAGGGAGAAAAATCATTTCCATTGAGAAGTTGAAATAAATGCCTGTGATTGTGCTATTCAGTGGCATCTCACGTTTGAAACCTGAGGGTGCTACCTACTAGAAGGCATGTGACTTAACGCTCAATATTCTTAGTGGTGTGGGTATTGAACTAGAAATTAGTTTAGTGGATCTTGACTAGGCCTCTATTCTGGGTAAAAATTTCCACCTTTAGTGGGGGCAAAAGTTCAATGTATCTATTTGTGAATCCGGGATACCCTCATTAAAATAAAAAAAAGAAAGAAAGAAAGAAGAAGATATATATCTTGGGGTGATGTTTATCATCACTTTTGATTCGATTGGCAGAGTGTCATAAAAAAACTCTACCAAATGCTACCTAACAACATAGGCTACATAGCATTTCCCTTTTTTCTACCCTTTTCTTTCCTATTACTCAATGGCCAAGGAGAATATCTTCCGTTTGGATGTGGCAAAAAGGATGGGTTTTTTGCCCACCACTCACAAGCTGACACCTCAGCTAAAAAGAAAAAAATACAAAAAAAAACTCTACATTCTACAGCATGAGACTCACATCCATCCTAAAGAAGAAAGAAAAGAGAAAGAAGGAGAAGGAAGAAGAAAGCATGACCAACCCATGGTGCTGTGGTGCAGAGCTAACCCACGGTCGGCCACCGACGCTCCACCCAGTTACGCCACCCATCCCTATCGGCCAGACCCAGCCGTGGGTCTAGCGTGATCCACGTTCATCTTCTCCGGCAAATCCTGAACCCTTTTAGGGTTAACTTTCAAAATTTAGGTTTTAGTTTTGAATCCAAAATGATTTTTGAGGCATTAAAATCAAGTTTTGAGGCATTAAAAATGGAGTTTGATACATTAGAATCGATTTTTGAGGTTGGGTTTGTGTTTTTCGGTGTTTTCCGGTTGGGTTTGGCCAGAAATGAAAATGTCGCAGGAGATGGTGGGTCACGGCTGGGTTAGCTGTCGCCGGAGAGGTGAGGGAGAAGAAGAAGAAGAAGAAGAAAAAAAGGGGCGTGTGGGTGTTTTGTTCTTATTTTAGTTTGTGCATTTTTTCTTAGAATACTAAGGTGTTAGTTTGTGAGTGGAGGGCAGAAAATTCCCCCTTTTTGCACTAAACCGTATAGCAACTACTCTCATGGCCAAGACCACAAGTCTATCTCTATCTCGTATGAAATATATTATGCATATGATTGGCTCATAATCTTGTACTTGCATCCATGGTGTCATCCCTGCATACCTACTACTCATCAAAATTCAAGATATACATCACAATTAAATTAACACATAAATCCCTACTATTCTAGAACCCTTTCTCTATATATATATGGGACCTAACTTTTTATCAATAATGTACCAAACTTACTACTTTTATATGGATTAGTTATAGATATTGTAGAATAATTAATTAAGAACTAACCAATTAATGCGTTTGAATTTAACCAATCACAAAAGAATTATTTGCAGGCCCACTTCAATCATATCAAACAAATAGCTATGCATGCACTTGTAATTTCACACATTATTCGTTTTCGAGAATAAACACCTGAGCTTTAATGATCAATGTTGTGGATACAGCTATAGCAAGAAAAACATTTTCTTAGTGACTTGAATAAAACTTGATAATTAAAGGCAAGAAGGAATATAATTAAGGTTCCGTGCATAGGGAGTGCAAATTCTAGTCCTAGCTCAAATGTTTAGGGTTTCAAAGAGATATATATATATATATATATATATATACACACATATACCTTATAAAAAAGGCTTAAAGCGATCGACACAGCTTGCAACCAAAGTTGGGGGTAGGTGGAAATTCCAACCACCTTTGAATGCTACAATCAGCTGTTGACACCTCTCAGGAATTTCAAATTTGTTTGATATATGTGGTAGATCGTCACTTTGTGAGAATCTTAGTTCTAGTTTATTCATTTCGTGGCACCCTCTTTTGGAGACGGGTTTCTTCTACGAAATCTCCTACATATATGAACTAACAAATTTGGTAAGAAAACGAAGAGAAGATTAATATTTGTTTTTAGGGTTCTAATCTCCATGTATATGAACAACAACCTTTCTCTTGATCTGTATGAAAATTGTGACTCAAAAGGCCTATATAGGGTCGGGTACTTGGGTTTAATAATGTAGCTAGGTCGACCGAAGAAATTAAAAAACATTATGCCGCATCAATCGAGTACTGATCCAACTATCTAGAGTTTTAAGATTGCATGCATATGTTTGATTGGTCATTGGTCGATTGAACTCTCTAAAAAAATTTCAATGGGAATCTTCTGCTCTATTTTGATTGATCATATGCTATGATCATAGTGTCGATTGAACTAAAGTGAATTTGTTTGGAGCTTGGTGCACTAGTTCAGTTGATTGGTAGTTGATTGTGCATCAATCGAAGTCTTGAATGTTCTTGAAATCTTTTATGTCTTGAACTAACTTTTTTGACAGTTAAATCGATGACAGTGCACCTACAAAATAGAAAAAATTGTCATTGAAAATCTATTGACCTTCGAGGGACTTGGAATACTCCGATGCTTAAGTCAGTATATTATTGGACAAAAAAAATATATATGTAGAGACTAGAGAGAGAGAGAACGTATCTATAGCATCCTCTCCATTTTTAAAGAGAGTGGCTATTTTTAATGTAAGAGACTCTTGAATATGGTCTTTGAATACTTGCCGCAAAGAAGTTTTCTAATCAATTGTATATTTATTTTCCATGTAATGTGCTGTTGGAGTGAGGTCACATGATTTATTTCTCTAATTAACATATATCGACAGTAGCTTAATTAACTCAAAACATAATTAAACATTGCAATCCAAATACCATGTTTTGACACATGAATTTACAACGCTCTTAAAACCTAACAACATCAAAAATAATTTTTCAAACCTAAACTAATTAAAACCCACCTTTTAAGATCATTATCAAAACATATATAAGAGAAGCTTCTTGAGAGGAAAAGTCCCTAACCTCACCAAATCCAGAAAGAACCCCTAACGGGCCTAACCTAAGCCTTCTTTAGATTATATATATACCATCTTCATTCTTTTGTTTAATTAATTAATAACACATTCTATTCTCCCATTAAAATATATATGTTCATCTTCCAAATCTTTTACGGTGTGGTGGAAGCTAGGCACGTGCTAATTAGTTTAATTGCTCAGAAGACGTGGTTTAATTATCATAAAAAACATTAGTGGCTACTTAATTATATATTAATTGAGTGAAATTTGTAGCTCTATCATTAATTTGTATTTAATTAAACACTAATTAACATGCATGTTGATTTCCATAATGTCAAAATCATAGTAGCATCTAGTAAATTAAACACTTTGTAAAATAAACGCTAATCCAGCATCCATATATCGTTTTATAATATTATAGATTATAGGGACAAGTAGTTATGTTGATCGTTCATGTTCCTCGATCGTATCTGGTTTTTTATATATATGTAAAAAATCTATTATTGTTTTTTTTTTCTTTTTCTTACAGAACCTAATTAAGCCAAATCATATTTTAACACGCACTCTCATCACATATGGTTCAAACAGTACTGCTTCTTCAACAAGCTAAACCCAACACCTAAAATATTTTAATCAAAATGAAGGTAAATTTATGTCAATTGATGTCTCCAAAGTTTATTAAAGTACCATTGAAAATGTTAAATTTAAGTAGGAGAGAAAAAGTGCATGTCATGATCAATGACTTAGCTTGTAGCCTAAGGAGGAGAAATTGCGTGGAAGTTAAGACCAAACAGTAACAATATTGAACACGAACACAAGCCCATTCAGTCAATTATTATCAAAGCAGCGGACCACATACGTTATGCTTCTACCAAATTATATGGTTTTGTTTCTTACTGTGCCATATACGGATATACCCATTTGATCTCCACCATTCACGTGGGTCTGGTGGTCTTGAATTCTCCAGATCGATTCTCCACCCTTGGATTAATATTACAACAACGGGTGCCTTCCACTTCTATAAATACAGAAGCTTCTCTGCACCGAAAACCCAACAAGCAATCACACACTATATTCATATACTTGTAAGCTCTGCCTCTAGTACTGCAATCTCTGAAGACTAGTCATGGGCGGCAACAGGCAGAAAAAATCTCTCTTCTCAGTCTTCAACGTCTTCAAGCCAAGGAGGCCTCGAGGAGGGGAAGATTCTTGGCCAGATCAGGATTCAGTGAGAAAGGTGTTTCCAAGCGATTACGACAACATCAGCTTTGGTTGTGTAGCTGACCGCAAAGTTGACACCAAAGCTGGAGAGTTCATCCAAAGAGTCCATAACAAAAACTATGCCATGGAGTCTGAATTGTCTCAAAGCCATGTCATGGCGTCTGAATTGTCTCATGGTCAACGACAAACTGTCACTGTTTATCCCCTGTAATGGCTTCATCATTTATTGTTTCTTCTTCTTAATACAGTACTGAATTTGATTTCGAGTGTTGCTTCAAGTTTGTGATTACAATAGTTTGAATCAATAATGTGAGAAATTTGTTTAGCTACAAGCTAGCTAGGCTTCTGTATTCTCGACTATACAGATTGTAATTGATGACTAACATGTAATATATATATATATATATATATATATATATATATATATATTCATGGTTTGGATATGGTTTTATAATCTGATCTATAGAGATTATAAAGACCCTGATTGCTATCAGGGTCTTTAGCAGCTGCTAATTATCTGCTGCTATAAGTTTTCTTGCATAGAAAGATACTGGTAAGTAGCTATAGGGTAGAATTTGAAATCTTTTACATGATTCCACGAAGATGGGCTGCAGTTTCTTCTGTATAATTAATTGTTGAACGTGGCACATGTTTTTGTTCTCCATTATTTTTTACTTTTGGGCCTTATGTTCCAACAAAGCCCCACCTTTCTCCTTTCTTTTAGGCTTTTATTCCTCCGTTGCATTAGGTTTGAAATATCAGCTGAATAGCATCATTGAGTGAGAATTAATCAAGCAAAAGAATGTGAAGTTGGCATGCATATATCGTACAAGCAGCAAACAAGGGACTTTGGAATGTCTAGGTCTTATTAGACCCCTAAAACGAATCATGCTATGTTTGTCAATATTCTTGTGACAAACTAATTAAGCACTAAATACTGACAAACTAATTAAGCACTTTACTTAACCCCCATTGATCAATGTGTCTATGTCTTTAATCACTACACAATTAATTAATGACCAATTATTTGAGCTTGCTTGGCTTCTATGTATAATGTTTTATACCATCAAATTTTAGTTTAGATTTTCCTAAGAGGTAGCTCAATCGGCTGTAAACCATGCCTTATAAAGCGGAGGTCACAAGTTCGAATCCTTTTCCCCCTACCCTTGGGTGGACATGTCAAAAAAAAAAAAAAAAGTTTAAATTTAATCCACTCTATCACTAAATGATCTTTCAACCTAAAGAATGTGGAATTTTAAAGAAGGAAAATTTTCACTTTCCCTACATATAGTTCTAATGGAGTTTGAAAGATTGTACTGATTGCTATATATATGTTGGATTTACTTTTTGGGACACAAGATTTACACATGAAATGTTTTACAATTTGGAATAGTAATTAAATGATGTGATTACAGATGTAATTAATTAACATTTTTAAAAAGAAATAGTAGAAACCATATACTAATTTTCAGCAAAAATTGGGAGATTAATTAATTATTCCTTTGTCTTTCACTTTACTTGTACTCTGAAAGGTTCCTCCAACAAAAAAAAAATCATGGTTCCCCCACCTTTTGGACGTCCATTGAACACAAAGTATAACAAAGTGAAGCAATTCATGAGGGTTGTCATACTTGTAGTGGGACAGTGCCCCTCTTGTATGGCTCTATGGAACGGTGGCCATCGAAATCAGCAAAAGTTGCACTTTATTTTTCTGAGTTCCATTCAACAGCTGATCGTTTAGAACCCTCCAAAGTACTCCACTAACATACTTAATTGTTCTCATGCCCTCTTTACAGAATCCGAATCTCACTTCTCTTTATCATGATGTTACTACTGCTTCAAATAAATCTGAGGAATTAAACATGTTTCTGAGAGCCTAAGAACAGTTGTTTATTTTGTCCTCTTCTGCAGATATCATCCTTATAATCTGCAGATATCATTTGAAATTAACAATATTAATTTCAGATTCTTACACTAAAAATATGTTATAAATTTATGTGAGTGGGAAAAATATCATGCTCACCAGCTAATTAAGGAGCTTTGCTTTATATACAACTAAAACAATCAACGGTCCTTGATTGATTAATATAATTAATTCAGGATCACACACACTTCACTAATTTAAGCTAAAGCTAGAAAGAGTACTACTTCACGTGTACGCATGACTGACTATATTTTTTAAGAAGATAATTCAATGGTGAGTGGTGATTTATTTTCATTTTGTTTAATTATTTATTTTAATGACTTCTCAAAACCATGCCTTCCAAGACATGATCATGACACAGATCTAGCATGTACCAGCCACCAGTCATAGTGCAAAAGACACGGACAAAATTCTCACATAAAGCATCCCCAAAAATATGGGGTTGGCGTATATATATAGTTGATGGATCTTCTGAAAAGCTATTAAAAATGTCTCAAACCAAACGTCCTCCGCAACGAAGGAGGGGTTCTGTCTTGAAGATTCAAAGCTTTAAATGTAAAAATTGATGAGAGCCAGCCACTTAATTGAAACTCCAACCAAATAAAGTAGTATATTATATGGTGATATATATTTCCTCCTTTTTTACTGCTTTAATGTCAATGGGAATCTTGTTGAATTTGAATTCAAGCCACCAAATGAGACCAATTTTACACCCTACAACTTCTAATTCCCCTGCATCTTTGAACGATCGAGTATATGCAGATTTCATTCCATAACTTATAAATTTATATCAATTTTATATTATATTAATCACTTACTCATCAAACAATTTTTAAATTTGGGACTTAATTTTTTTTTTCTTTCTTCTTTTTTTTTTTATTTAAAAAAAAAAAAAGAAGAAGAAGTTGTAACTTATATTAATCGGTCAAAAATAGAGCATGTTCCTCCATCAAATTCGGGTCTTATTTACTTATGCTTACATGTTTTAAACTTACGATTCTAATGCAACCATGTACCCACAAAGAAATGGCCAAGAACCCAAGTATATATATCTCTATCTCATATGAGATATATTGTGCATATGATTGGCTCACAATCTTGTAGTTGCATATCATTTATCCATGGTGTCCAATTCAAAATATACATCACAATTAACACATAAAGCCCCACTGTTCTAGAAGACTAGAACCCTTTCCTATATATATATATATAGATATAGATATCGATATATGGGATCAACCTAATTACTTTTTATCAATAATGTACCAAACTTACTACTTTTATATGGATTAGTTATAGATATTGGAGATTAATTAATTAAGAACTAACCAAGTAATGCGTTTGAATTTAACTAATCACAAAATAATTATTTGCAGGCCCACTTCAATCATATCAAACAAAGAGCTATGCACGCAATTGTAATTTCATACATTATTCGTTTTCGAGAAGAAACACATTAGCTTTAATGATCAATGTTGTGTATACAGCTAGCAAGAAAACATTTTCTTAGTGACTTGAATAAAACTTGATAATTAAAGGCAAGAAGGAATAAAATTAAGGTTCCGAGAGAGAGAAAATTCTAGCCTCAAACGCTTACTAGAATTTGTCTCATGAATGGAGGTTTACTAGTTGAATCCTCTCACCCTTTTCTTGTATGGATATGTTAAAAAAAAACACATTAGCATAACTCATACCTAGTTAAACAATACAATCTAGATACCATGATTTGACACATGAATTTACAACGTACACTCTTGAAACCTAACAACATCAAAACAAATATTCAAACAAAAACTAAAAACGACTTTTAAAAATCATTATCAAACATATATAAGATCGAGAAGCTTCTAGATCGAGAGAAAAGTCCACTAATTAACCTCACCAACGAGTGGATGCACAAACCAAATCCGGAAAGAACCCCCTAACAGGGCCTAACGTAATCCTTCTTTAGATTATATATACAAACCATCTTCATTCTTTTCTTTAATTAATAACACCTTCTTTTCTCCCATAAAATATTAAAATATGTTCCTCTTCCTCATCTTTTACGGTGGGTTGGAAGGCACGTGCTAATTAATTTAATTGCTCAGAAGACGTGGCTTAATTATCATAAAAAACAAATTAAACATGTTAAAAAACATATATAGTGTGGCTACTTAATTATATATTAATTCAGTAAAATTTGCACATGATGTAGCTCTATCTTTAATTTGTATTTAATTAAACACTAATTAACATGTTGATTAATTTCCCTAACATCAAAATCATATATAGTAGCATCTAGTAAATTAAACAGTTCGTGAAATAAACGCTAATCCAGCTAGCATCCATTGTTTTAATTAAAACAAAAAAACCGCCATTTGGTTGTTCTAGGGACAGGTAGTTCTATATGGATTATTTATAATATTATAATAATATTATAGATTATAGGGACAGGTAGTTCTATATGGATTGTTCATGTTCCTTGTATGTGGTATTCGATCTAGAGGATGCTCTCAGTAAAATTATATATTTTAATTAATATATAGTAGATCGAGTAGCAAAGATAAATTTCGTTATCCACTTGGCCTAATATATATATATATATATATATATGAAGAAAATGATTGTTAATGTTGAGAATAAGGTTGTATATTAAATAACTCAAGAACAATGTACAGAAGGGGCCTATATATAGGCTAATAATATAGACACTGTATAGAACACATACATACTGTACATAGAATGCAAAACTGTGGGACAATACTACACAAACTCTAACTCTAACAGCCCTTCTCAAGCTCAAGGTGGAGTTCTAGAGACCAACTTGAGTTTGAGTACAAGACCACGAAAACGCCCTGTAAGATGTGACTTTGTAAAGATATCCACGAGCTGATCACAAGACATAACGTAACAGAAAGAAGCTGTAGAATACAAACACTATGGGACAATTTACACAAACTCTAACTCTAATAGTTAAACTACAACTTATGAAGTTCATTATTTGATTAAAATTCTAATGGATTAATTTGACTTAGATGCTGTAAAAATAAAAATTTAAAAAAAAAAAAAACTACAAGAAATTTTCTCATATAATTTTTTTAATGACCCAAATTTAATTTCACTCTCTTTTTCTCATGAAAAACTTGGTATTAAATATGTACCGTTAAAAAACTACACTTCTTCAACAAGCCAAACCCAACACATAAAATATTTTAATTAAAATTAAGGTAAATTATGTTGTCAATATTTGAACCTAAAATATTTATTCTAATTTTTCTTATTTTTTTTTTAAAAAAAAAATGTTCTAATTCTTTCAAAAAAACAAAATCTAATATATATTATGTCAATTGTCTCCAAAGTTTTTTAAACCAGTGAAAATTTTAATAATCAAATTATTATCTATTAGTAGGCTAAAAATTAATGAGGAATAACTAAAAATGAGGTAACTTCATGGAGGTAACGCCCTAGCTAGCCTAGGAGAGAAAAAAGTGCATGTCAATGACTTGAAGGCTAAGGAGGAGAAATTGCGTGGAAATTAAGACCAAACAGTAACAATATTGAAGAGTACCCTCAAGAAGCTAGCCCATTCAGTCAATTATTATCAAAGTAGCGGACCACATAAGATATGCCATATATATTAATATACCCATTTCATTTGATCTCAACCATTCATATGGTCTGGCAGATTCTCCACCCTTGGATCATTACAACAAGGGCTCCCTTCCACGTCTATAAATAAAGAAGCTTCTCTGCACTGAAAACCCAACAAGCAATCACACACAATTTTCGTATACTTGTAAGCTCTGCCTCTAGTACTGCTATCTCTGAAGACTAGTCATGGGCGGCAACAGGCAGAAAAAATCGCTCTTCTCAGTCTTCAACGTCTTCAAGCCAAGGAGGCCTCGGGGAGGTGAAGATTCTTGGCCAGATCAGGATTCAGTGAGAAAGGTGTTTCCAAGCGATTACGACAACATCAGCTTTGGTTGTGTAGCTGACCGCAAAGTTGACGCCAAAGCTGGAGAGTTCATCAAAAGAGTCCATAACAAAAACTATGCCATGGAGTCTGAGTTGTCTCAAAGCCATGTCATGGCGTCTGAATTGCCTCATGGTCAACGACAAACTGTCACTGTTTATCCCCTGTAAAGGCTTCATCATTAATTATTGTTTCTTCTTCATACAGTACTTAATTTGTTTTCGAGTGTTGCTTCAAGTTTGTGATTAAGGTAGTTTGAATCAATAATGTGAGGAATATGTTTAGCTACAAAGCTAGCTCTGTATTCTCCACTATTACAGATTGTAATACATATATCTTCATGCTTTTGATATATATGGTTTTATAATCTCTATCAGCTGGGTCTTTAGCAGCTGCTAATTATCTGCTGCTATAAGTTTTCTTGAATAGAAAGATACTGGTTAATTAGTAGCTATAGAATAGAATAGAATTTGGAATCTTTTACATAATTCCACGAAGGACGGAAGGAGGGTTGCAGTTTCTTCTGTACATGCAATTGTTGTACGCGGCACATGTTTTTGTTCTCCATCATTTTTTACTTTTGGGGCCTTCAGTTCCAGCAAAGCCACCTTTCAAGCTAGCTATGATACCATGTAAAAATATAAAATAAGAGAAGAAAGTTTGTAATGAAAGAAGAAGAAAGGAAAGAAGGAGAAGAACACCAATATAAAATATAGGACTATATTTTTATTTATTGATTTGAATGTTATAATAGAGAGAACAATATATAAGCCTATGAAGGGAACATATCCCATAAATCATAGAGTGAGTCATGGGTTGAGAGGCTGCTATAAATGGAAAGTAATATGCAATTCGAAACATGAATGAGGAAATCATGAGATTGTTGCCTTACTTGCATATGTTTGAATTAATTAGATTTTATCTTCTAACACTTTTATTAGGCTTTAATTTATTCCTTTGCATTCGTTTTCTTTCTTTTTATTCTTCGGTAACCCACATGCACTTTGTATTAATATTGTTGCTGAGTACATAACCATACACAAGTTAATGCAAGCAAAGAGTTGTGGGTCCAGAATTATTTTTATGAAACAGAAGTGAATAAAGATTAATCTCAACCAGCTGAGAAGGGAAGGGGACGAACACTATGGGATTAAAAGTGAATACCTTAGGAAAGAAAGAAAAACGACTTAAAAAATAAAGAAAATTACAAGAATGATCACTTATGTTGGGCGTGGCATCTTGACTTAGATAATCGCTTGATTATGTGTCATATTTTGATTGTGTGAACTATATATATATGACTATATGAGACTTGTCGTGTTGTGGGACGCCTACCCATGCATTGCTTGTCAGGAGTAATGCTATAAGATTTTTTAGAGTATTCCTAAAGTCATCCCAAATATGATGTACCTTTTAAAATTACTATTGAATTTGAGATGTGATTTATTGATTTTTGTTCTATTAATGATTTTAAAAGTCATATCACATTTGAGATATGACTTTAGGAAAACTTATAGCATTACTCACTTGCTAGTTGCCTGTACTAGTGAGAGGGTAACAAAAACGCCATTTGTTACTTGACGTGCAATATATGTCAAATTCAAATCCCTTCAAATTTTCTAAAATTTGAGATTCTTTAATTGATCTTATAGTACAAAATGGTTGTTTATAATTTGATGGGGTCACATCTGAGTACGTAATGAATCAAGAATAGAGTTGGGCAAACAAGAAATCCATTGGCGAGGGTTGTTTTGAAATATCAGATGAATAGTATCATAAGTGCGAATCAATCATGCAAAAGAATATGAAGTTGGCATGCATATATCGTACATACCAATCAACAAGGGACTTTGGAATGTATACGTCTTATTAGAGAGTACCCTTGAAACGAATCATGCTATAAATGTTTGCCAGTACTCATGTGAAATGTTTGATAGCAGAATATTATCCTATAGGAAAGGACAAACTACTTAACCTAACCCCTATTCAATGTGTCTATGTCTTTAATCACTACATAATTATTTAATTAATGTCCAACTATTTGAGCTTGCTAATTGGCTTCTATGTATAATTTTTTATACCATCAAACTTCAATTTAAATTTAATCATGGGTTTGGCTTAATAATATTGTATATATATATATATATATATATATATATATATTGTTGGCTCCTATTAGCTTAAGAACTCACAGCCGCACACTCTATCACTAAATGATATTTCAACCTAAAGAAGTTTTAATGGAGTTTGACTTGAATAGAAATTGAATGATGTACATGATTACATATGTACGTAATTAATAAACCTTTTTAAAAAGAAGTACAGTAGAAACCATATACTAATTTTCAGCTAAAAATGGGAGATTATTCCTTTGTCTTTCACTTTACTTGAACTCTAAAAGGTTCCCCAACAACAAAATCCATGGCTCCCCCACCTTTTGGACGTCCATTGAACACAAAGTATAACAAAGTGAAGAAATTCATGAGGGCTGTCACACTTGTAGTGGGACAGTGCCCCTCTTGTATAGCTCTATGGAACGGTGGCCATCGAAATCAGCAAAAGTATCACTTTATTTTCTGAGTACGTTCCATTTGATGAGCTGCCTTCAACAACGGATCGTTTAGAACCCTCCAAACTACTCCACTAACATATTTGTTCTCCTCTTTACAGAATCTGAATCTCTCTTCGATCTCTTTAATTATCATGATGTAATTAATTACTACTGCTTAAAATAAAGCTGAGGAGCATATTTCTGAGAGCCTAAGAACGGTTGTTTAAGTTGTTCTTTTTCTGCAGATATCATATGAAATTTTGATTTAAAGAACAATATTATTTCAGATTCTTACACTAAAAATATGTTATAAACATATTTGAGTGGGAAAAATATCTTGCTCACACCAGCTAAGGAGCGCTTTGTTTCATATACAACTAAAACATTAATCAATGGTCCTTGATTAATATAAATTATAATTAAGGATCACGCACTGCACTAATTTAAGGTAAAGCTAGAAAGAGTACTAGTACTTCATGTGTATGCATAACTCATGATTATATTTAAGAAGATACTTTTTTGATGCCATCCTTTCTTATATTACCAACAATGGTTATTTATTTTCATTTTCACTACCCAAAAAAAAAGCCTCAATTAATAGTGACGTTTGGGATAATGACATTTTGAACATTAACACTATTTAAACGTCACTAAAATGCATCGTTTTACTGTTGAAACATTAATACCATTCATAAAGTAGTGCCATTTGAATAGTGTTTCTGTTTAAACAACACTATTCACATGCTAGAATATGGCGTGTTTACACTGTTCAAATGTTATTATTTTCGTGCCGAAATGAGTTGTCACCTTTTGACTACAGTAGTATCATTTGAATAGTAATACTATTCAAAAGACACTACTCACAGGTTGAAATGTGTTATTTGAACAATATTATTATTCAAACATTAAATAAATTTTGAAATTTTTAGTGCTCAAAATTGACACTTATAACAATATTCCAACACACCAAAAACTTCAAATTTTCTCCATCGATCTCTCACATTTAGAGGAGGTGGCTGCCAACCATATATTGGTGCTCTTAATTTTATTGTATTTTTAAAAAAATTAATTTGAATATTTTTTAGTTTTATTTGTATTTTTTTTCCATATATAAATATTTTTTGGTATAAATTAGTTTTTTTTTTTGTTTTATAAAAGAAAATGTGACATTTGAATAGTAAAAGGTGACATTTCACTATTCAAAATGTTACCTTTCAAACAACTTAAAATAATTAATAACATTTCAACATTAAACATCACTGTTCTAGAATTTTTGACCCTATTTTTTCAATATTTTTCAAGTGTTACTATTTAAATAATAACGTTTTATGACAAAAATATAACTATTCATGCGTAACTAATTGAGGGTTTTTTTTTTAAATATAACAAAATTATCATGCCTTCTAAGCCATATAAAATTCATGACACGGAGCATTTATGGCGTACTGTAGGTGCGACTGCACCACTCATAATGCAAAAGACACAGAATTATCAGATAAAGCATCTCCCTCGATGATGGATCTTCTGGAAACGTCCTCCGCCGCCCACAGATACACTTTAAATTACGGGCAGCCAATATTGCCATGGAATCTGGAAATCTTTTATTTATTTATTTGTTTTTTTTTTTTTACCGTTCTTTTTTGAACGACGAAGTCTTCCCACTTCAGTGCAAGGAAGATTCTCAGTGGCAGACAGAAAATTGGCGTCGGGGTGATTTTTTTTAATGAATAAAAAAATAAAATTTATTAAAAATATTAAAAATTTGATTTTTTTTTTACTTTTTGGCTTTGCAAGTGCAACAAATCTAACAAAAGGTTAGACATAGTTGTACGCTTGACGTCCAGTAGCGGAGCCACGTTAGGGTTGGGGGTGCCATGGCACCCCCAACAATTTTTATTTTTTTTTGGCTATTTTTTGGCTATTAAAAAAAAAAAATTGTTTTTCATCCTTCTTTCTTACATATTTTTTTATGAATTCTTTCCTTTCTCTCTCTCTCCTCCCTCTCAAACTCTCTCTCTTTTAACGCTCCAAGGTTAATTTATGCATTTAACCTTAACTTTTGTGTAAATTATTAAATTTTCAGGATGAAGCAAATTTTAAGATGTTAAAAAAAATTTTGACGACACCCCCAATATATATATCCTGGCTCCACCACTGTTGACGTCTATATCTTACTTTATTTATTTATGTTGTCATGCCTTATTTTGTTTGCTTGTATTGCTAGTTATATTATTTTAATTATATTTTATTGATTATTTACTATTTAGGTTGTACGTATGTGAAGTCTGACGAAATCACGTGAAATTTTATATTAATGAAACGGTGTGTGCGGTTTAATGAAACTATTCATCTTCTTCAATCTTTCATTTATCTACATTTTTCTAAAACTTTTTCATTTATCTAAAATCCTTTGATTTCATGGTAGGTCCTGAGGTATAATTATGACTATTTTCCCTCAAGAGTTGTCCAGATGGAGCCATAAGAAAAAATTGTACCTAAGTAGGAAGAATTTGTAGGGGTTAAATATGCCCCACTTTAACTCACCTTGGCTCCGCCACTAGTTTTTCTTGAAGATTCAAAGCTTTAAGTGTAAAAATTGATGAGATCTGCAGCCAGCCACTGAAGAAACTCCAAGAAAATAAAGTAGTAATATAATTTCCTCCTTTTTTACTGCTTTAATGTCAATGAGAATCTTGTTGAATTTGAATTCAAGCTACCAAATGAGACCAATTCTACACCCTACAACTTCTAATTCCCTGCCTCTTTGAATGAGTATATGCATATTTCATTCTGAAACTTACAAATTTATATCAATTTTATGTTATATTAATCACTTACTCTTCCAATAATCTTCCCACTTCAAGTACAAGGGAAGGGGATTAATGAGAGTCTTTCCTACTATTGATTCTTGCCGAGAAAAGAAAAGGAATGAGAAGTAGGAATGTTTCTATAACATTGATGAGAAACGGCCCATCGGAGATTAACACTCCTTGAGATTTTGGTCACAGACCAAGAAGAAAAACAAATAAAAGGAAAACAGTGTCAGCAAAGACCATTTCACGCATAAACATACGTTGTTTAAAGCATGAAGGGTGACAAAAGAGTAGGGTTACATATGTAAGCATAAGTAATTTGGGATTTGATCACTTAGCTTACATGTGTTAAACTTACTAAAAAATAAGGATTAATTATAACGTGCCTGCTTGAATACCTCTAATCTAAAACTTACTAATTTAGATCAATTATGGGGATAATTGTAACGGATGGTGAACAAATTGAAAAAAAAATTGAAAGATAAATACATTAAATTGAAAGTTTTTAAAGTTTATGAAGATATATATTTACAAATGTAATGAAAGTCCAGAGAACAAAATGAAGTTTCTCACCTTTTTTAAAAAAAGTTATTTATTCAACAACGTTGGTCCCTGATCACGATTCTAATGCAACCATGTACCCACAAAGAAATGTTTGGCAAATATATAATATTAAACACGCATTTGCTTCGCATGTACAGGGTCTATATTCTCTTGACTTTCCTAGCACTTCTAAGTCTATTGTTCACACTGATATTTATAATTTATAATTTTTTTTATTCGATACGCAAAGTGTCATTAAAAAACTCTACCATGCCAAACGCTACTTAACAACATAGCATTACCCTTTTTTCTTCCCTTTTCTTTCCTATTATTCAATGGCCAAGGCCCCAAGTCTATCTCTATCTCATATGAGATATATTGTGCATATGATTGTCTCACAAGTCACAATCTTGTAGTTGCATATCATTTATCCATGGTGATATATATACATCACAATTAACACATAAAGCCCTACTATTCTAGAACCCTTTAATCTCTCTATATATATATGGGACCGAACTTTTAATCAATAATGTACCGAACTTACTATACTTTTATATGAATTAGTTATAGATACTGGAGATTATTAATTAAGAATTAACCAATTAATTTTGTTTGAATTTAACTAATCACAAAATAATTATTTGCTGGCCCACTTCAATCATATCAAACAAATTATAGCTAGCTAGGCATGCACTTGTAATTTCACACATTATTCGTTTTTGAGAAAAAACACATGCATGAGCTTTAATGATCAATGTTGTGTATACAGCTAGCAAGAAAACATTTTCTTAGTGTATTGATAATTAAAGGCAAGAAGGAACAAAATTTATAAGGTTCCGTGCATAGGGAGTTCAAATTCTAGCCCTCAAATGTTTAGGGTTTCAAAGATACCTTATAAAGGCTTAAAGTGACACATGCAGCTTGCAAGCAATGTTGGGGGTACATGGAAATTTCAACCCACCTTTGAATGCTACAATCAGCTATTGACACCTCTCAAGAATTTAATTATGTGCAGGACCGTCACTTTGTGAGAATCTTAGTTCTATAATCTTTCCTTTTTTTCTTTTTTCTTTTTTTTTTTTCTTTTCTAGTTTATTCATTTCTTGGCACCCTCTTGGACTTCTTCTACGAAATCTCCTTTACAAACAAATTAAGGAATCTGGTGGCTAAAGGGTTTTTTTTTTTTGGTGTGTGTGGTTTACTGGCATGGTAACAAAACGAAGAGAAGAATATTAATCTTTGTTTTAGACTACTCATAAGGTGTTTAGAGTTCTCCCTTCAAAAATATATATAGAGAACGTATCCAAGTATCCTCTCAATTTTTAAAGAGAGTGGCCATTTTTAACACGAGAGGCTCTTTAATTGATACTTGATTACTTGGCATGCGGTAGGAAGTTTTTTTTTTTTTTGATGATCAATGGTGCATTTATTTTTCATGTAGTGGGCTGATCGAGTACTAGCTAGGGTCGGATGATTTATTTCTTCAACATATATTGACACTAGCTTAACTCAAAACCTAATTAAACATTAATTACAACCCAGATACCGTGTTTTGACAGATGAATTTGCAACACTCTTAAAATTAACCTTAACGACATCATAACAAATTTTCAAACAAAAACTAAAAACCACTTTTAAAAATCATTATCAAACATATATAAGAGAAGCTTCTTGATAGGAAAATTAAGTCCCCTAATTAACCTCAGTAACGTGTGCATGCACGGACCAAATCCGGAAAGAACCCTTAATAGGCCTAACCTAATCCTTCTTTAGATTATATATATACCATCTTCATTCTTTTCTTTAATTAATCACACCTTCTTTTCTCCCTTAAAATATTAAAATATCTTCCTTCCAAATCTTTTACGGTGGGGTGGAAGGCATGTGCCAATTAGTTTAATAAAATATTTATTCTAAATTGTTCTAGCTAATAAAAAAATCTAATAATATTATATCAATTGTCTCCAAAGTTTTTTAAACCAGTGAAAATTTTAATAATCAAATTATTATCTATTAGTAGGCTAAAAATTAATGAGGAATAACTAAAAATGAGGTAACTTCATGGAGGTAACGCCTAGGAGAGAAAAAGTGCATGTCAATGACTCGAAGGCTAAGGAGGAGAAATTGCGTGGAAATTAACACCAAAACAGTAACAATATTGAAGAGTACCCTCAACAAGCTAGCCCATTCAGTCAATTAGTATCAAAGAAGCGGACCACATAAGATATGCCATATATATACCCATTTGATTTGATCTCAACCATTCATATGGTCTGGCAGATTCTCCACCCTTGGATCATTACAACAAGGGGTCCCTTCATCGTCTATAAATACAGAAGCTTATCTGCACTGAAAACCCAACAAGCAATCACTCACAATATTCATATACTTGTAAGCTCTGCCTCTAGTACTGCAATCTCTGAAGACTAGTCATGGGCGGCAACAGGCAGAAAAAATCTCTCTTCTCAGTCTTCAACGTCTTCAAGCCAAGGAGGCCTCGGGGAGGTGAAGATTCTTGGCCAGATCATGATTCAGTGAGAAAGGTGTTTCCAAGCGATTACGACAACATCAGCTTTGGTTGTGTAGCTGACCGCAAAGTTGACGCCAAAGCTGGAGAGTTCATCAAAAGAGTCCATAACAAAAACTATGCCATGGAGTCTGAATTGTCTCAAAGCCATGCCATGGCGTCTGAATTGCCTCATGGTCAACGACAAACTGTCACTGTTTATCCCCTGTAAAGGCTTCATCATTAATTATTGTTTCTTCTTCTTTATACAGTACTTAATTAATTTGTTTTCGAGTGTTGCTTCAAGTTTATGATTAAGGTAGTTTGAATCAATAATGTGAGAAATATGTTTAGCTACAGAGCTAGCTAGGCTTCTGTATTCTCCACTATACAGATTGTAATACATATATCTTCATGCTTTTGATATATATATATGGTTTTATAATCTATATCAGCTGGGTCTTTAGCAGCTGCTATAAGTTTTATTGAATAGAAAGATACTAACTGGTTAATTAGTAACTATAGAATAGAATAGAATTTGGAATCTTTTACATAATTACACGAAGGAGGGTTGCAGCTTCTTCTGTACATGCAATTGTTGTACGCGGCACATGTTTTTGTTCTCCATTTTTTTTTTTACTTTTGGGGCCTTTAGTTCCAACAAAGCCACCTTTCTAGCTAACTCCTTTCTTTTAGGCTTTAATTTATTCCTTGGTTGCATTCGTTTTCTTTCTTTTTATTCTTCGGTAACCCAGATGCACTTTGTATTAATATCGTTGCTGATGAACATAACCATTCACAAGTTAATGCAAGCAAAGAGTTGTGGCTCCAGAATTATTTTTTATGAAACAGAAGTGAATAAAGATTAATCTCAACCAGCTGAGCAGGGGGGTGAAAATATATTGCTAGAATTATCTCTTAATTAGCTGAGATCGAGATTTCCTCTTATCTCTTATACCTCTTATGTTGGACATTTATTGTGCAAGGTCTAACCATACGAGACTACTTGTCGTGTAGTGGGGCGCCATGCTAGTGAAAGGGTAACAAAAACTCCATTTTCCAAAATTTGAGATTTTTTAATCTCACAGTACAAAATGGTAGTTAATTTGATGGGGGTAATAAATCAAGAATAGAGTCGGCAAACCAAATTAAAACCATTGGCGAGGGTTGTTTTGAAATATCAGCTGAGAATCAAGCAAAAGAATGTGAAGTTGGCATGCATATATCGTACAAGCAAACAAGGGATCGACTTTGGAATGTCAAGGTCTTACCAATTAGACCCCTTAAACGAATCATGCTATGTTTGTCAGTACGTATTCTTGTGAAATGTTTGATAGCTGAATATTGCCATATTGGTGAAAGGACAGAGTACTTTACTTAACCCCCATTCAATGTGTCTATGTCTTTAATCATGATCAACTATTTGAGCCTGCTTAGCTCCTATGTATACTTTTTTATACCACCAAATTTCAATTTAATCATGTTGGGTTACCCCACGTCAATTGTGAAAGGGGCTGATAGTCAATTTACTGCTCCTATTAACCCAAGAAGTCCCAGCAAACTCTATTGATCACCAAATGATCTTTCAACCTAAAGAAGGTGAAATTTTAAAGAGGGAAAATTTTTACTATATATACCTAGCCTACATCTAGTTCTAATGGAGTTTGACTTAAATGGTAATTGAATGATGTTCGTGATTACAGAAGTAATTAATAAACCTTTTTAAAAAGATATAGTAGAAACCATATATATACTAATTTTCAGCAAAAACTGGGAGATTATTCCTTTGTCTTTCACTTTATACTTGTACATTGCACTCTGAAAGGTTCCTCCAACAAAAAAAATCATGTATGGCTCCCCCACCTTTTGGACGTCCATTGAACACAAAGTATAACAAAGTGAAGCAATTCATGAGGGGTGTCATACTTGTAGTGGGACAGTGCCCCTCTTGTATAGCTCTAGAGAACGGTGGCCATCGAAATCAGCAAAAGTTGCACTTTATTTTCCGAGTTCCATTCAGCAGCTGATCGTTTTGAGCCCTCCAAAGTACTCCACTAACATACTTGTTCTCATGCCCTCTTTACATAATCTGGGCTATGTTTGCCATTGGATTTGAAAAAGTAAGTGGCTTAGAAATGTAGTAGTTTTAATTAATGAAATTAGAACTGTAGTCGGTTGGGAGTAGATCGGTCACCCCTTATTATTTTTAATTATTTTTAAAATATAAATAATATTTTATTATTGTTTATATGGGACATATGTCCCATTTATAGCCCCAAAATCTTTCTAAAGAGATCCCAACCATTAACTAGATATTATCCCCTCTATTTCAAACAGGAGATGATCTTATTCCCAAAAATCATGCCTTCCAAGCAATGTAGTTCATGACACAGAGCATTTATGGCATACTGTTGATGCGAATGCACCACTCATAATGCAAAAGACACAAAATTATGAGATAAAGCATCCAAAACCATCTATTAGGAAAGAAATACTACCACTTGTACCTTTTTCTCAAACTAATTCATTTAGAAGTAATGCTTCATATACGTGTCAATAAGTGATTGGTGTCAAAAACTTGTAAGCATTTAAGATGCTCTAATACCCTCTAATCACATTCTCACATGGGTCAATAGTTGTAAAAAAATTATAGGAATCGAAAAATATACTTTTAAGTCTTAACCCCCGAGCTATCACTTATTTTGCAATTATTCATCTAAACTTTAAAAAGCGACTTTGAAGCTCCACGTATTATCATTGCATTTCAAATTATACACTTTTACATTTTTCTTTCCAAACTACCCTTAAAAGTTATTAATAATTCTCTTTCCGGTCCCAAAGCCCAAATGCCTTTCAAAGGACGCTCTGAGAAAAAAAATACCAGATCGATCGAGGTAAATTAAGTAGGCTTATCCACAAGAATGGGTCAAGTTTCCGTAGATGGGCCGAGTAGCTTGGATCACAACTGGGTTGGATTCATCGTGCCATAGTTTCTCTCGGCATTCTAGACCCACCTACCCACCCGACTCGATCCGATTCATTTGGGGTCTGCCGGTCTTGTATCTCTCTATCTCTACCTCCCATAAACCCTAATTTAGAAAAGAAGGGTTTATTACAAAGACCACATTTTTTCACAGCCAAAGTGAGAGTGAATGGCTGAAAGTATGGAAAAACCACCGAAAGATATTGCACGCAATGAAGAAGACGAGGAAGAGGAACAAAGCTTCGAAGAGCTGGGATTGGACCCTCGTCTTATACGTGCCTTAATGAAGAAGGGGATTGAGAAGCCCACTCCGATTCAGCTTGTCGCTATTCCTCTAATATTAGTGAGTTTTTGTTGCATTAATCGTAGCTTCTATGATGTCCAGCTGTTTGGCTGCTCAGAAAATCTGGGAAATTTTGAGTTTTTTTATTTAGTGGACTTTTCAGTAGTTTATTGATCAAAACTTTAGCTGTATGCTTATCTGAATGCATGCCCCTCCGTTGGTTTGCTAAAAAAAGGGGGAGAAAATAGAAAGTGACGATAATTTTACCTCAAGTTAGTCACGGAGTTGTATTGGGCTCAGGGCAGTTGATTTGACTGTGTGTGCACGGATTTTAGATTTTAAGGGGACATTTCAAATTCTTTTTTATTTTCTAATTATCTTCTAAAGGGCATATCAGAGTCGAAATTTGATTTCGCCTTTTGTTTTGTTGCTCCTTTTTTCTTGGCAACCAAATGGTGGGTCAATTATCATTTTTTTATGCTTTGGTTGATTGTCGTACTTTGCTGTGCTTTTAGGAAGGTAAGGACGTAGTTGCCCGTGCGAAGACAGGTTCTGGGAAGACCTTTGCATACCTCCTTCCATTACTTCAGAAGCTGTTTGCTGATTCTGGTTCAAAGAATAAGCTTGCTCCGAGTGCATTCATTCTTGTCCCAACTCGTGAGCTGTGTCAGCAGGTATAATTAAGTATCTCCAGTTTGATTTGCAATGCTTTCACTTCTTGTTTCATCTGTGAACGAAATGTATCTGTGTATTTCCAGGTTTATACAGAGGTCTCATCTCTCATTGAATTATGCAGAGTTCAAATACTAATTAACGTGGCCTAAAGTTAACCAATGAGGCAATATCTCTGGATTATTTAAAAATCTTTATGTTCTGATTTGAGTAAATAAAGTTAAAGGCAAAATTTAAATAAGTAATTTTAAAAAAACTATAAACCAATTTTTTTTTCTCTCATTGATAAATCATATTTCCAATATTAAGAAAAACAAGAAAAAGACAAACTTTAACTAGCTCCCCAAGCTAGGCCCTATCAACTTTAGCACATCATAGACTGCACCTAATCTTTGCCAACCCAACTGGAATGTTTAACCCTTTTTTGTGTTTTTAGGTGTATTTTAATGTTTAACCCTTTTGTGTGTTTTTAGGTGTATTTTTCCAAACATGTGTAAATGGATTAAATGACAAAGAATTCCTCCCATCTAATTTAGAGAAAATATGTCAGTTAGAAATGTGACATCTAGGCCAAAATTTTACAATTGGTGACAATGCGATATGGATCCAATATTACAGGAATTGCTCTATTGCAACAGAACAACCTCATGTGAGAATTGGGGCAAGCTTCACCTACTTGGACAATTGCTTGAACAACTCGAATAAGCATAATTCAGACTGTTCAAACACTTATTCGAACAAATGAGATTTACTTAGGATCGATAATTTTGACATGATCTAACAACCTGATACGAACATGACACGAAATTAGTGGGTTTGAGTTTACCTTAAATGGGTTTTTTTGCTCTAAACGGGTCGTATCGCGGGTCATTCGTCAGACCCATTTATGATTTTTTTTTTCTTTAAATTGCTTTTTAGTCATTACCTTGTCTCTTCCACCACTTTCCCCTTTCTTTTTCTTATATTTTTTTCTTGTCTTTTTCTTCCTCCACCGGCAACATCATCACCCACCCCATCTCCTTCACTTTTTTTTGTTCATTCATTTTTCTTGTTTTTTCTCCTTTGTTGTCCTTCTTACTCAGCACCTCCCTCCCACGGATCCATACCCATCATCACCATTCACCAGGCCATGGCATCTCCATCTCTCTCTCAAGCCGCTCCATCTCCATCTCTCTCTTGCATGCCGCCGTTCCTCGCTAGCCTCGCCTAACTCTCTTGTGCCACTGCCGCTTGCTAGCCTCTCCTCTCTCTCACGCAGCCACCGCATCCCTCTCACTCCCGGCTCACCTCTCTTTCTCCCACTCACTGAGTCACTTTGTCTCTGTTATCTCTCTTTCTTTCTTGGTTTCATTTTGTCTCAGGTTGAAGAGTGAGGAGTGAGTCATGACTAAGTGAGGTCCGTGAAGTTTTTTCACGAGTTTGTGTCAGGTAACCTGTGAAAATTGCATGTAGTATTGTGTTTGGAGTTCTAACCCGTTAACTAAACGGGTTATGTTTAGGTCTAGCTTAAATGGGTTGCGGGTTATCACGAGTCATAAACAAGTTGACCTGTAAACTCGTTTTGCCAGCCCTAGATTCACCCAATAAAAATCTATAACAATAACCTGGAGATGGTCACATCAATCCTCGTGAATAGCTTATTTAACAATCGTTGAGTAAGAGATCGCAACTAACCTATTTTCCCTCTTTGCTATGCCAATGTCTTATTAAACTATTTCATGTACATTGTGGTCAATATTGAAGAACTTAATTGGAGAGTTTGAGCTTGCACAAGTACATTTCTTGTGGTCAATATTAAAGACCTTAATTGCAGGCTGTAAACCTAAAAGACAACCTTTAATTCTCTCTTAATTAAGAGTCAAAATTTTAAACAATAATAATAAAAAAAGGGCCCAAATGACAATAACCAAGTCGGTTCCTCACCCACGCTCCTGTGGTTTCCCAGATGATCATCCAAGTCTCCTACAAAAGCACCCACATTCCCTCCTTAAAACATCCACACCCACATTCACATTCAAATTCACAGTCACGCCCTTTTCACCGCCGCACTCTCCTCTATAAAACCCCATTCTCTCCTACAATCTCTCTCGTCCTACGTAATCAATCCACACCATCAACCCCCACAACGCCCAGAAGAACCAAAACGAGAGCTAGCATTCCCAGAGAGGTAGAGGGAAAAGGAGAGCTTTTGATCCCAACACATTCTTCTTCTTCTTCTTCTTGGTTCAATTGCTACGTTCCGTGGAGGAAAATGGTGTTGATCGATCAGCACGTGCTCTGGACCTTCTTTGCCACGCTGCTTGGGTTCGTCCTTCTCTATACTCTCCGTCGCAATAGCAGCAAAAGAACGACAAATAAGAAGAATTTCCCTGAAGAATGCGCGGAAGAGAGCTTTGCTGACGGAGAATGCCGTCCCGTTAACGGCTCTGGCACCGATGTCATCATCGTCGGCGCTGGTGTCGCCGGTTCCGCCCTTGCTTACACCCTCGGCAAGGTGAAGTTTTCTTGCTAAAAAAAATCTTACGTTTGGTAATTTTTAGTCGAATTCTTTTAGTAATGTTGCGAAAATTGGTGGGTCTTTTGTGATTATGATAACTTTGATGCTGGGTTTCCTTAGGAATTAGAGAATTCTGGGAAGTATATGCTTGTCTTAGCCGTTATAGAAACTTTTTCCAATGAAGTTTGTTAACGTTTTAATTTATGGTTTTATTGTAATGTACTGTCAAATTCATGAATTTGGCATCATGGGATGGTGGGATTTTTCTTTTTATAATGTTTGCGTTGTTATATTTTATGGGGGATCTGTTATGAATTTCTGGAGTGATAGATGTGTGTGGAAGTAGATGATGCAAGTAGTATGGGAGAAGTTTTTTAAACAGTTTAATTAAATGGGGTTGCATAGCAATTTTTTTTTTTTTAATGAGGTTGTTCAGTTGAATGAATGATAAAAGGAACTAAGGAAGTTACAGCCATCTTTAATAGGTGTTTTAAGATGTTTAGCAGTAAGAGTATTGGGTCAATTTTGTGGACTTGGCGAACGGCAGCTTGTTCTTACTGAATAATTTACTGGCATGGGCAGAATTATCACCATATGGTTTGTTATACAAATCCTGGTACAAGCTTTTGTGTATTACCTCGCCTACTTGACATGCAATTTTTGAACGACCATTTAACTTGAAATTATAGATTATTTCCTTTTTCAAGCGTTTTACTTAAATTATGTTTTTCAAGTCGAATCTTATTTATTCTGCAACTAATTGCAGGATGGAAGACAAGTTCTTGTGATAGAAAGAGACTTGACAGAGCCAGACCGAATTGTTGGTGAACTTCTCCAGCCTGGGGATACCTGAAATTAATTGAATTGGGCCTTGAAGGTATGCGTGGAAGCTAACCTCCTTGATGTCATTTACAGTAACCTTCAAGTTCATTGAAATTTTTTGAGGATAATTTCAGAACATTGTTGTGAACTAAATTTTGTTCCTAAAAATATTAGTTGGATTTGGTACGTGAGTACTCAGACTTGGGTTTGGTTGTGAATTCTGAAACAAGTGCTTTGCATCAGATTGCGTAGAGGAAATTGATGCTCAGCGAGTGCTTGGATACGCTCTCTTCAAGGATGGAAAGAATGCTAGATTGTCTTATCCCTTGGAAAAATTTCATTCAGATGTGGCTGGGAGGAGCTTCCACAATGGGCGTTTTATCCAAAGGATGAGAGAAAAAGCTGCTACTCTTCCTGGGTATTCCTTCTTGCGTTCTTCTTTTCCCTGTAGCATAGTAAAGTTTGTTGCTAACTTGCTACCATCACTCCATAATGCTCCTACACTGTAGCTTGTTAAAATTCGGCAATTTCCTGCATTCCTGGTGGATGTTTCATTTTTCTTGAATTCATTTTGAGTTTTACAATGTACTAAAAGAATCTTTTCTTTTTTTGTGTGCCCCTTTTCGTGTTCAATCCTCTATTCAGTGTGAAATTGGAGCAAGGTACAGTAACATCCCTGCTTGAAGAAAATGGGATTGTTAGAGGGGTTCAGTACAAATCCAAGGATGGCCAAGAACATAAAGCTTATGCTCCTCTTACAATTGTGTGTGATGGTTGCTTCTCAAATCTGCGCCGCACCCTTTGCAACCCAAAGGTGAAGCTACCATTTAAAACTATCTGATAGTAGCATTCTGCTTGGTGGGTTAAAATTGAATTGGAAAATGACTGCTGGTTATATAGACTTTTATAATATACAACTGTTAATATCTGACATCGAGAGAACAGTAATGTCTGTTTGCATACACATCTACTTCTTGCAGTTTGGCATTTGCATTCTTTCTCCAGTCTACTGAGACTGACTTATGGTAAAAAATAAATTTTAACAGGTAGACGTGCCCTCATGTTTCGTGGGTTTAGTCTTAGAGAACTGTCAACTTCCATTTGCAAATCATGGACATGTCATTTTAGCAGACCCTTCACCCATTTTGTTTTACCCAATCAGTAGTACAGAGGTTCGTTGTTTGGTTGATGTACCTGGTCAGAAATTACCTTCTGTTGCTAATGGTGACATGGCCAACTATTTGAAGACAGTGGTGGCTCCACAGGTATCTATTCCTTTTGTATCAATCTTAGCTTATCAAGTCTGTAGCCTAGTAGCGTTGGCTGTACTTCTATATTCTTTATTTTTTATCCTTGTTTCACTTGGGCTTCAACATGAACATGTATGCCCTATAACTTTGGATTAATCAAGAGAACTTCTGTTGCAGATTCCCCATGAGCTTCATGATGCCTTCATATCTGCAGTTGATAAAGGAAATATTAGAACTATGCCAAATAGAAGCATGCCAGCAGATCCGCATCCTACTCCTGGAGCCGTCTTAATGGGTGATTCGTTCAACATGCGTCATCCTTTAACTGGTGGTGGGATGACTGTGGCACTATCTGATATTGTTGTACTACGAGATCTTCTGAAGCCACTGCGTGACCTGAATGATGCACCTTCATTGTCCAAATATCTTGAATCCTTTTACACTTTGCGTAAGGTAAGCTTTCTAGAACAAAAAGTGTCATAATGAAATGTATACGGTGTGGGCATTGGTTGCTGATTGTATGTGGTGCAAATAGAATTGGATGGAAAAGTGGCAGTGATCATCACTTGAAGAAAGGGCAGTTTCCGTTGTTTGTCTAGAACCCGGAATAAAAATTGCATCATGATACTATTAAACATCTTATGCTGAATTATTTTTGGAACATGTGATTAAGCAATTGCTTTGTTCTGTGATCATGTTTGGCTCCAAAACTATTGGAAGACAAGGAACCTTTTATGTCCAAGTGATGTTGTTTTTCACATTGTGACTTATTGCATGATATGAATGTTATTGCAGCCGGTGGCATCAACAATAAATACTCTGGCTGGTGCCCTCTATAAGGTGTTTTCTGCTTCACCTGATCAGGCTAGGAAGGAGATGCGCCAAGCATGTTTTGACTATTTAAGCCTTGGAGGCTCATTTTCAACAGGACCGGTTGCTTTACTCTCCGGCCTGAACCCTCGTCCATTAAGTTTAGTTCTCCACTTCTTTGCTGTGGCTATATATGGGTTTGGTCGTCTGCTACTACCATTTCCTTCACCTAAACGAATGTGGATTGGAGCAAGATTGATTTTGGTGTGTAGTTTCTATTCTTTTTTGGTTGATTGTTGGAGAATGCTGAGTCTCGCAGATAATTTTTTTTTTTTTTTTTTTATTTTTTCGTTTCAAGTCTCAAAAAAGAAAAATCTCTTATTTTGAATTGTTAATGTGTTAGGACTTTGATCAAATGAACTGTTCCTAAAACCACTTGTTTTGCTGCCATTTTGCAATAATTGTTGTTTTCTTTGACATAAGTTTTTTCTTCAAAATAAGCAAGAAATGTTATCAGAATCTCAAGTGCCTGTGATCCTGATATGAAGGGAAAACATGAATATCTATGTCGAAAGTTTCTTCTGTAATTTCTATTGAACAAATTTGTGTTTTGTAGAGTGCGTCAGGTATAATATTTCCCATCATCAAGGCAGAAGGAGTGAGACAAATGTTCTTCCCTGCAACCATTCCGGCATATCATAGAGCTAGAGCTCCTCCTGTTAAATGCGACATCCAAAAGGATGTAGCTAGCAAAGACCAACAAGCTTGAGGGTTCCACAAAGGATGTTATACAATTGTTTTTTTACTTGATACCACTAAAATTGTATTTAACTGGATAAATGTGCATTTTTCTCCCTACTTACAGGAATCTATTTTGAATGAAAAAAAGAGTCTTCAATCTTCAAGTTTACTTCATTTAATTTTGTTTCGAATACAAGCTAAACTTGAGTTTATCACTGAGTTAGTTCAATAATATGTTCAAACTCAATTCATATATGTAGGTTTTTTTTTTGGTCATTTTACTTATATTATGTCTTAGAATGTTTATATATATACACATCTCACAATAATTCAAGCTATATATGAACTCGATTGAATACAAGCTGCACAAAGAATAGGCACTTCTAGAGACGTGGAGAAAAATGTATGGCAGCTCTGGTTTGGGGAGCCCTTTCTTCGTGTGATGTCTTTGTACTGTACAGCTCATTTTTTTTTTGGAAAGGTACAGCACATAACTAGGCTGTCGGTAAACGTCGTTGTCCCTTCTGGCTCCATATGATATGATGGAACGTATTATTCCATTTGCATGTGGAATTCATCTGTTCTTCGACATCAGATCAAGAAATTGCCACGTATTGCAGTATTTGTATGGTTCCCCATTGGAGTAAAACTACTTTATATATACCAAAAAAGAAAGAAAGAAAAAAAAAAGAGTGGAATATTGAACTTACTTATCCATCATGACATGCAAGTGTGTGACACAAAATATTACGGCTGTGATATGAGACAATTAGTTAGGTACCAAAACAACACCTAAAACTGCAACTAATTAACGTCGTGGGTTAAAGCACCCCCAACAAGACAGATTGTGCATTGTTGGTGCCTTTTTTGGTCGGTGTAATGGCTTAAAGGAGTTAGATATTATAGTCCATTTCTGTTATTAGGTTAGTTGTTAGTTAGGCCTAATAGTTAGCCAAGTAGTTAGAGTTGACTCTGTATAATACTCCTAAGAGAATTGTAAAGGCATCAAATTTTTGTAGAATGTTCATTGTGAATCTTTAAGGTTTAAGCTCCATCAGAATTCAATAAAGAAGCATTTTCTGTCTCATTTCCATTTCATTCTTTGTTCTTGAGTAGTATTTTGTTAGAGTTGGGGATTTGCTAGCCAGCAAATCTTCTTTATGGTTGAGTTATGAGATGGTGTCCTGTACTGCAATAGTATTTATGCAAAATAGGACAAGGTCAAAAGATTTCTAGCTGAGGTTGAAGACTCTTCAATGCTTAAATTAGCATCTTATATGTGGATTAATATATATATATATATATATATAATGGTAATTAATTTGTCTCTAATATCTATGAATAAGTGTGTGTTAAGTAAAATATACAATAGAGAGAGGGGTGTGAGGGAGAGAGATGAGCCTCTGGGGGAGAGAGAGACGTGGGATGAAGAGTTCTTTTAAAGTCCTTGAGGAAGGGTTCTTAAGGGAGGAGGAAGGGGACCCTTAGGAGAGGTCCTCCTCCTCAAGCGCTAAGCGATAATAATTTATTTCTTTATTAGTATTAGTTTAGACAATTAATGCTTTCGCGCTGTTGCTTGCATTAATTAGTCTAAACTTTACTAATTTATATTATTAATGCTTTACTATTTATTCTTAAGTCCAAAAAATGGTGAACACATTATGTGATATTGTGAGTGTATGATGGCATATTGTTAATAAGTGTAAATAAGTGGAGTCCATGGTAAGAAATTTGTCTCCCCAAAATATAAAATTTGACTAAATAAGGTTGCCAAAGAAAATAAAAAATTAAAAGATTGACTAAATCATAGTTTTTTTTTGACTAAATCATAGTTTCAATCATAAGACAAAGACAAATAACTATCCATGCAAGTTACTTGCCAATTTGGAATATTAATTTAAACTTAATTATATCTAATAATAGATTAATAATATAAGGAGAATTAAAGTCTTTTTAAAATCCTTTAAAATATAATATGATATTTAAAATCATTAATAAATTAAAATTTAATAATAATTATCATCTCAAATTTAATAATAATTTTAAATATCACATCATATTTAAAATGATTCTAAAAAACCTCAAATCTTCTTTATATCTTTCTCCTAATAACTACAACCCTTTCATGAAAACAATATATAACATATCTCTTTAAAATTTCAGTAAGAGACCCCACCCTACCGACCATGTCAAGTCTTATTAAACTATATTACCTGAATTTGAGAGTTTCAACTTTCTTTTTCGGTCTTGGTCAATATTAAGACCTTTAACAGCACCATGCAGATTGCAGAACGAAAGATAGCTAGTCACCATGAAGAAAAAATGAAAAGAAAAGAAAAAAAAAGAAAAAAGAAAGAAAGAAAGAAAAACCAATAATGAGAGTTTTCTCGATAAATTTACCAAAAGAACTAACCGGGTAAAGTGTATTTAATTCTCTTAAACTATCATCATCAATCTACTTTAAACTATCAAAATAATAATAGCATAACCCCAATACTAACAAAATAACAAAATTACTTCCATAAATTTTTTAATAAGACAAAAATATCCTTAAAATTTTAAAGAAATAAAATTAAATTTTAGTATTTTAGTTTTTTATTTTAATAAGGATAATTTCATTATTTTATTATATTATCATTGAGATAGTAATTTGAGGGGTCAAATAGATTTACCTTAACTTATAATTTGCTAAAATGGGCCAAAATAGGTCATTGGCAGCCTCATAAATTTGGTAACAAATTTTTATTTTTATTTATTTTTATATGTTTATACAAAGAAAAAGAGATGAGAGATTCAAATTAGTAATTTTCGCTTCATAAAATATAATCTACAATTGATTGAGTTATTATTTAGGAACATGACAAATTTTTGGTGCGTGAATAATAATGAATGAGTACTTTTGTGTCTTTTTTATGTCCACATAAAATTAATATGATTTAAAATTATTATTTAATTAAAATTTAATAATAATAATAATTTGTCACATAGAGACGTCAATTTTGTGTAAACATAAAAGGAAACACGTTTAACAGTTAACGGTTAACCCCAAAAGGCTAAAAGACGATGAATGAATAAAAGGCCGAAAGGAGAAGAGCCACGCCAGTCCATCACGCATGCTCCTACAACTTCCTCCAGCGTCCACACATTCACGTTCGCATTGACAAACCCACCGTCCCCATATCAACTTCACCATCAGTCCGTCACACCCTTTCGTCCAACGGTCTCTCTCTGGTCCATCATAATAAGTCCACACCATCAGCCGACCTCCATAACTCCCAGAAGAACCAAGACTAGAGCCAGCATTTCCACCTAGGTAGAGGGAAAAGGAGAGCTTTTCATCCCAGCCCATTGTTCTTCTTCTTAATTGGTTCCATTGTTTTGTTCCGAGGAAGGAAATGGTTGTCATCGATCAGCACGTGCTCTGGACCTTCTTTGCCTCCCTGTTCGGCTTCGTCCTTCTCTACACTCTCCGTCGCAATAACAATAGCAATGGCAATAAGATAAAGACAACGAAGATGACTTTTCCACAAGAATGCGCGAAAGAGAGCTTCCCCGACGGAGAATGCCGTCCAGTTAACGGCTCCGGCACCGACGTCATCATTGTAGGAGCCGGTGTCGCCGGTTCCGCCCTCGCTTACACCCTCGGCAAGGTAAGATTTTATTTTTAAAGAAAGTTTTTTTTTTTAGTCGAAATATTTTTCTAATTGTTCTGAAAATTGGTGAGTCTTTACTAATTATGGAATTTTTATGTTGGTTTCCCAGCTTTGACTTAAAGGAATTGGGGAATTCTGGAAAGTATATGTTTGCGTGGTTGTTATGAAAACTTTTTCCAATGAATTTTCTTAACTTTCTAAATTTCCGTCATATATTGTTGACAGTACTGATCAAATTCATGAATTTGGCATAATGCCTTAACGGGATGGTAGAAATTTGTTCCTTTTTTTTTTTTTGAATAATGTTTGCGTTGTTATGAATTTCTGGGGTGGTGGATGTGTGTGGGAGTAGATGCCGCAAGTGTAACGGGTAGGTGATTCAATTTTGTGGGCTTGCACGCATATTGCGTGTGAACGGCAGCTCTTGTTCTTAACGAATGACGATGATATGGGCAGAATTAGGCAGTATAGTTTGCTGTACAAATCTTGCTGCAAGGTTTTGTGTTTTACTCACCTGTTTTGCATGCAATTTTTTGACGACCATTTAACTTGAAAACGTTGATTATTGCTACTGATCGATTGCAGGATGGCAGACGGGTTCATGTGATAGAAAGAGAATTGACAGAGCCGGACCGAATTGTCGGCGAGCTTCTTCAGCCAGGAGGATACCTGAAATTAATTGAATTGGGCCTTGAAGGTATTCATGGAAGCTAATTAACCTCCTCCTTGTAGTTATAGCTAGTATTCTTCAAGTATAACGAAAATTTTGAGGATAGTTGCAGAACATGGTTGTGAACTAACTTTGTTCCAACAAAGAATTAGTTGGATATGATATGTAGTGAGTACTCGAGACTTGTTTTTGGTTGTGAATTCTGGCGTGTTGTTTGACATCAGATTGCTTGGAGGAAATTGATGCTCAGCGAGTGCTTGGTTATGCTCTCTTCAAGGATGGAAAGAATGCTAGATTGTCTTATCCCTTGGAAAAATTTGATTCTGATGTGGCTGGGAGGAGCTTCCACAATGGGCGTTTTATACAAAGGATGAGAGAAAAAGCCGCCACTCTTTCCAAGTATTCTATTTTACCTTCTTACTTCACTGTAGCATAGTAAAGTTTCATTCTCCTTGAAGTCAGTTCAAGGTTTTGCAATGTACTCAAAACATCTTCTTCTTCTTCTTTTCTGTGCCCCTTTTCATGTTCAATCTGTTTCTCAGTGTACAATTGGAGCAAGGTACAGTGACATCCCTTCTTGAAGAAAATGGGGTTGTTAGGGGGGTTCAATACAAATCTAAGGATGGTCAACTACATAAAGCTTATGCTCCTCTTACAGTTGTGTGTGATGGTTGCTTCTCAAATCTGCGCCGAACTCTTTGCAACCCGAAGGTGAAGCTATCATTTGAAACTATCTAATGGGTGACGTTTTGCTTCATGTGGTTAAAATTGAATTGGAAAATGATTGCTGGTTTTATAGGCTTTTTTCCAGCATCGTCTCTGTTTCCATATACATTTACTTCTTAACAGTTTGGCATTTGCATTCTTGCTCTCGTCTACTGAGATTGACTCTTGATAAAAATGTTATTTTTAACAGGTAGAAGTGCCCTCTTGTTTTGTGGGTTTAGTCTTGGAGAACTGTCAACTTCCATTTGCTAATCATGGGCATGTAATTTTGGCAGACCCTTCACCGATCTTGTTTTATCCAATCAGTGGTACAGAGATTCGAAGTTTGGTTGATGTACCCGGGCAGAAATTGCCTTCTGTTGCTAATGGTGAGATGGCCAACTATTTGAAAACGGTGGTGGCTCCACAGGTATCTATTCTTTGCATATATGATCTTCGCTTATCAAACCCGTAGCCCAGTTGCATGCACGTGCATCTATGTTCTTTACCTTGGATTAATCATGAGAGCTTCTGTTGCAGATTCCATCTGAGCTTCATGATGCCTTCATATCTGCAGTTGAAAAAGGAAATATTAGAACCATGCCAAATAGAAGCATGCCAGCCGATCCACATCCGACTCCCGGAGCCCTCTTAATGGGTGATGCTTTCAACATGCGTCATCCTTTAACTGGTGGGGGGATGACTGTGGCATTATCTGATATTGTTGTACTCACAGATCTTCTCAAGCCCCTGCGTAACCTTAATGACGCAGCTTCGTTGTCCAAATATCTCGAATCCTTTTACACCTTGCGCAAGGTAAGCTTTCTAAACAAAAGGGCTGTTTCTATTGTTTGTCTAGAACCCAAGATTAAAAATAGAGTCATGATAATTATAATATTACAAATCTTATGCTGTATTTTCGAAACATGTGATTTTGGAGTTGCTTTGTTCTGTGTTTGTGTTTGACTCCTAAATTGTTGGAAGTCAAGGAACCTTTTATGTCCCAAGGGATGTTATTTTTCACATTGTATAACTTTAAGGAAAATTAAAGTTTATCCTCTCAAAGTTCACAACGTTTTTCAATTTGAATACCAAAGTTTCAATTTTTACAATTAACCCCTCAAAGTTCCAAATTTTTTCAATTTAACAAATTATATCCAAAACTTTTCATATTACCCCTAATTTTTTAATTTTTATAAAAAAAAAAAAATTAAAAATTTCAGGGTGGCTACCATTTGTCCATTGTTGCACCGTCAAATTTGTTTTTTTATTTATAAAAAATGAAAAATATAGGCAATATGAGAATTTTGAGATAATATTGATTGAATTGAAAAAAATTGGAACTTTGTGGAAGTAAATTGCAAAAATTGAAACTTTGATGTTCGAATTGAAAAACCCCGTCAACTTTTGGTGGGGGGGAGGGTAAATTGTAATTTTCCCTATAACTTATTATATGATGATATGGTTGTTATTGTAGCCAGTGGCGTCTACAATAAATACTCTGGCTGGTGCCCTCTATAAGGTGTTTTCTGCTTCGCCTGATCCTGCAAGGAAGGAGATGCGGCAAGCATGTTTTGACTATTTAAGCCTTGGAGGCATATTTTCAACAGGGCCGGTGGCTTTACTGTCTGGTCTGAACCCTCGTCCATTAAGCTTATTTCTCCACTTCTTTGCTGTGGCCATATACGGTGTTGGTCGTCTACTACTACCATATCCTTCGCCTAGACGCATGTGGATTGGAGCTAGATTGATTTCGGTGCTTAGTTTTTATCCCTTGTGGTTGATTGTTGTAGAATGCCAACTCGTGCAGATAGTTTTTCTTCTCTCTTTTTTTTGCACCACTTTAATGTCTATAATTCCTGTTGGAAAACTCTTTCTTTTACAGGGTGCGTCAGGTATAATATTTCCTATCATCAAGGCAGAAGGAGTGAGGCAGATGTTCCTCCCTACAACGGTTCCGGCATATTATAGAGCTAGAGCTCCTCCCCATCAGTGCGACATCTACAAGGATATCACAAACATCGAGTAGCTTTCCCCTTTGTTGTAGTCAAGCAAACAAATTTGCATGACGGGGAGATTTGTACGCTCTAGGGTTCTACTAGAGGACATTGTACAGTTATTTAATCCGTGAGACTCCTAGAAAGTGTATGTAACTAGACAAACAATCATTCTGTTAGAACCTGAAATTTGTATTTCTGCTAAATTGAAAGAATCAATTTTGAAAGAAAAAAGTTACCCTTTTTTTTTTCCTCCACTTCTTTGTCACATATGTCTTTGCCACGAATTGCAAGATTTGGGTTAACAACTTTTAAGGTTTTATGACCCAATCCAACTGCAGCCAGGTTGCTTCATCACCCCAGTTCTCTTTATCAATTCTCTAACCTTGGCTGATTCTTCCCATTGCCCCACAGCTGCATAAATGTTTGACAAAAGCACATAAATTGATGGATTGTTGCCTTCAGTTTCAAGAAGAAATCCAGCAATTATTCTTGCTAGTCTTATATTACCGTGAGCTGCACAAGCACTAAACAATGTCCACAAGATATTGGGATGTGTTTCAACATGCTTACTCTTCATTATTCTTTCTGCCTCATCAATATACCCACCGCGACCTAGAAGGTCGACAATGCAAGAAAAATGATCCACTCCGGGAATCAAGCCATAATTTTTCACCATGGAGTTGAAAATCCTAGAACCATCATCAACTAAACCTGCATGACTGCAGGCAGAAAGAACTGCAGTGAAGGTGGCCAGATCTGGTTCAACCCCAGATGAGTCTTGCATTGCCTCAAAACAGTTCACGGCATCTTCTCCTTGCCCATGCTGTGCATATGCAGATATTAGGGCATTCCAAGAAACTGTATCTCTTTCAACCATTGCATTGAACACTCTCAAAGACCAATCTAAAACCCCACATTTTGCATAAGCTGTTAGGAGGGCATTACCCAAAGACGTCTCTGAAAATAACCCAGATCTGAGAATGTAACCATGAACCTGTTTCCCATGTTGCAAGGATGAAATGCTTGCACAAATGCTCAAAATAAGACTGAGGGTATACACATCCGGCATTAGTTCTGTATTCAGCAATTGAGAGAATTGTTCTAAGCCCTGTATTGGACATCCATTTAACAACAACCCTGCAATAATAGTATTCCAGGATATCAAATTTCTGGGGTAGATATTGTGGAATATTTGATAAGCCTGCTTTATGTTCCCATGCTTAGAGTATCCAGAAACTAATGCATTTGATACTTGGATTTGCAACAAGAGCCCATTTTTAGATGCAAGGGCGTGTATCATCTCCACAATTTCTAAGCACTCTGACCTTGCCAACAAGCTTCCAAAAGTAAATTCATCAGGGTCAGTTCCTGCCCTATGCATTTGCATGTAGGCCAAGATTGCTGATTTACCAAAATTCCCTTGAGCGTAGCTGGAAATCATGGTGTTCCATGAGACAAGGTCCTTTTCCTCCAGTCTCTCAAACACCATCTGAGCAGCATGTAAATCCCCACAAATGGAATACATGGTTATAGTCGCATTGCTCACAGATGTACATGCTTCAAAACCCATCTTAATCGTTTGGGCATGTACTTGATGTCCGACTCTTGCTGGTGAACACGATCCCATCACACTCACAAAAGTCAGCTCAGTAGGACTGAGAGAAGCCTCTTGCATCTCTCTGAACACTTCCAAGGCCTCGTCATCCTTTCCCAAGCTTAACAAACCATCTATCATCACATTAAAAGTAATCTGATCATATACCTCAGCTTCTGCTTCTTCAAATACCTCATAAGCATCGACAACACGTCCACAATTAAAGTACATTGTAAGCAGAGCATTAACCACCGAAGCTCTAACTAAATACCCAGTTTTGACTACCAAAGAATGCAACTGCCTCCCTAAACCCAATGCCTCCACAGAACACACGCTCAAAACACTTGCAAAACTGTAATTGTCATGCCTAACACCCACCCTATGCATTTCACTAAACAAACGAACAGCAACCTCCGTATACCCATTCTCCACACACCCCGTAATCATTGCATTCCAAACCGCCACCTCCTTCCTCGGCATTTTATCAAACACCTCCCACGCATCCTCAACGCACCCAAGCTTAGCACACGCTGACAACACAGTCGTCCACGAATAAACATCCGGGCTCTCAATCTCGTCGAAGACCCGTCTCACCGAATCCAAATCCTCCGCTTTAGTATAAAGCGAAAGCAGAGTATTTGCAACGTGAGGGTAGGCTCTGAGGCCCGTGGATACAGCACGAGCGTGGAGCTGGTTTCCGAATGCCGTCTCCCGGAGATTCGCGCAGGCGGTGATAGCGGCGGAGAAGGTGTAGTGGTCTGGTTTGGGGTATTGGGACGAGTGGATTTGGGTGAATAGGCGGAGGCAATCGGAGCAACGGTTTGAGCGAGTGAGCTTTGCGAGCAATTGGTTGAGCTTAACGAGTTGCTGTTGTTGTTGGGAGGTGCTTTTAATAAGCGTGAGCTTCATCACTCATTTTTTGTTCTTTTTGCTGTTATTAACTTATTATTGTAGCCGGCAGCACTATATGAATGTTGTCATATAGGAAGCTTTATATATATATATATATAGATATATATAAAATAGAGAATAGTATATTCTCCATTCTAAATTTCTAATGAATACTATTTATACTTAATAAAATTTTTTTTTTTTTTTAAAAAAAAAAGAAACACAAGAAGAAGAAGAAGAAGAAGAAAAAAAGAAAAAAAAATTCCCTCTTCACCGTTACTATACGCAGCGGAAACCGTCTTTTTGAAGTTCCCCTCCTTGTTACTGCTTTGCTTCAGGCGACCTTTGATAGGTCCCCCAACAAGTAACCAAGACTTGAGAGATTTGAGATTTCAAGAAAAGGCGAGAAAATTAAAAAATTTGAGAGTTATATTCTGTTCTTCTTCGTTATTTTTTGTGGGTAAGCAGTAAAACCAGTGAAAGCCAAGCAAGCTGAGCTGTAGTTGCAGACCCACAAACGAAAATGCAGAGATTATCTTCAAAAACCATGACTTTCTTCAATAAGCACCCTCACTTCCTCCTTTCCTCCAAATCAAATCAGCCATTCAACCTCCTTCGCGCGGCGTCACACTCCACACACCATGAAATTCCCCAATCCCCTCCCTCACAGTCTCAAATGGTTCTTCCCCAAACCCCACCACAATTCAATCCAAGCCGTAGACGACCCACCGGCCAGAGCAACCGCAATCATCTATCAGACGCCGCAAGAACTGGGTTTGGGCTAGTTTGCCTTCAAAATCACCCAGACGATCAGACCCACAAACAGAGCCACGACGAGTTTGCCGCCGATGTCGAAAAGGTATATAGAATCCTAAAGAAATTCCACTCGAGGGTTCCCAAATTGGAGCTCGCTTTGGTAGAATCCGGTGTTGTTATGCGTTCGGGTTTAGCCGAGCGCGTATTGAATCGCTGCGGCGATGCCGGGAACTTGGGGTACCGGTTTTTCGTTTGGGCTTCGAAGCAGCCCGGATATAGGCATAGCTTTGAAGTGTACAAATCTATGATAAAGATTTTAGGGAAAATGAGGCAATTCGGTGCTGTTTGGGCTCTGATTGAGGAAATGAGGAGGGATAATCCCCAGTTGATTTCCCCAGAAGTGTTTGTAGTTCTAATGAGGCGGTTTGCCTCAGCCAGGATGGTTAAGAAAGCGATTGAAGTATTGGATGAGATGCCAAAGTACGGCTGTGAGCCTGATGAGTATGTGTTTGGGTGTTTGTTGGACGCTTTGTGCAAGAATGGTAGTGTTAAGGAAGCTGCATTGTTGTTTGAGGATATGAGGGTTCGGTTTAGGCCGACAATTAAGCATTTTACGTCATTGTTGTATGGTTGGTGTAGAGAAGGGAAGCTTATGGAGGCCAAGTTTGTGTTGGTGCAGATGAGAGAGGCCGGATTTGAGCCAGACATTGTGGTTTATAACAATCTGCTTAGTGGGTATGCTCAAGTGGGGAAGATGAGTGATGCTTTTGATCTTTTGAAGGAGATGAAGAGGAAGGGTTGTGAACCGAATGCAACTTCCTATACTATTTTGATCCAGGCGCTTTGTGGGCAGGAGAGAATGGAGGAGGCAATGCGGATTTTTCTTGAGAGTCAGAGGAGTGAGTGGGAGGCTGATGTTGTGACGTACACTACCTTGATTAGTGGGTTTTGCAAGTGGGGGAAGATTGATAAGAGTTATGAGCTTTTGGATAGTATGATACAGCAAGGACATACTCCAAATCAGACGACTTATTTGCATATCATGGTCGCTCATGAGAAGAAGGAACAACTGGAAGAGTGTATGGAACTTGTGGAGGAGATGCGGAAGATTGGTGTCATTCCTGATCTTAGTATTTACAATACTGTGATTAGGTTAGCTTGCAAGTTGGGGGAGGTTAAGGAAGGGGTACGACTTTGGAATGAAATAGAAGCAGATGGACTTGGTCCAGGGCTTGACACCTTTGTCATAATGATTCATGGGTTTATTGGGCAAGGTTGTCTAGTTGAAGCTTGTGAGTACTTCAAAGAAATGGTTGGTAGAGGTCTTCTATCTGCTCCTCATTATGGTACCTTGAAAGAGCTATTGAATTCTCTATTAAGAGCAGGGAAGCTTGAAATGGCTAAAGATTTATGGAGTTGCATCACGACTAAAGGCTGTGAGCTTAATGTGTATTCATGGACAATTTGGATTCATGCACTCTTTTCGAATGGCCATGTGAAGGAGGCTTGTTCATATTGTTTGGACATGATGGATGCAGATTTAATGCCACAGCCAGATACTTTTGCTAAACTCATGCGTGGTTTAAGGAAACTTTATAACAGGGAGATTGCGGCTGAGATAACGGATAAGGTAAGGAAGATGGCTGCAGATAGACAGATTACTTTCAAGATGTACAAAAGGCGAGGAGAAAGGGACTTGAAAGAAAAAGTTAAGGAGGTAAAGGATGGGAGGAAAAGGAGGGCTCGTCGACGCCGTTGGGGTGGAGTACATGGTAGAGCTAAAACTTTGTAGTTTGAATGAGAGAGTTGCTATAAAAGTAAATGGCATTCACTCAGCAGAGTGTGTGGAGGTGATAGGTTCTCAGCCATTATTTGTGTAATGCACTCGTTATGAATGGTAATAGTACTGGACCCGTTTATATCCCTGAGAAAAACATCATTTAAATTTGTTTGTGATGCAACTGTGACAATGCATGCATCACTGATTGACATAGGGAAATAGCTGCTTCTTTTTTCTTTTTTGGTTTTTTGTTTTGTTTTGTTTTGTTTTTTGTTTTTTTTTTTCTTTTGTGCTATTTATTACGTATAGTTCTCTGTATTTACTAGAATATCACTGTGATCAAGTAAATAATCCTCAAGTAAATAGGTAATTTTACTTAAGTATTTAAAATGCAGTTTGTTTATTTCAAAACTATAGTAGTTTTGTATTGCCTTTTATACAGACACTTAGTGGCTGGTCTTCTGCCATTCAGCTGGAGAAGGTGGTAAGATCTTCGGTAGATGGTTTCTAGTGGCATGTGAGATTTATAACAGTACTTGGAACTTAGAAAGCAAGTATTAACAGTGATGCACTTCTAATTTTGGCTAATTCCAGTTAATGCTGTTACCTTGGCATTTTGCATGAGTCCCAGTTATCTGGCTCATCAAAAAGTCTTTCCTATTGTTCTCTATGCAGAAACATATTTGCCATCACTAGCTTGAGCAAATCAGCTAATATTATTAATGCTATGCTTGCTATGTAGGTTTGGGTACATTTATGTGTGTCAGTTATATATATTTGCATAGAGATTAGTGCTTTAAGAGTCCAGATGCATTTGAAACTCATGTGTCTTACTGTCAAGTTCAGATATCTGAATGGTTGGTTTATGGACTGAAATAAGGAGAAAACTATAATTAGACTTAATTTAGAGTAATTAAAAATGAAAATATGAAATCGTAATTTAGAGCACCGTAAGGGTAAGGCAGATTGAGATCTCCTATATATATGTATATATTTTTGAATAATTATATTATTTGCTAGTTATGTAATGAAACATTCACACCATCGCTTTTCTTTCTTTCCAGGGTGCATATGAAATAGAAGCTCTATATCCCTGCTTGAAGAAAATGGGAGCATTCTGTGCACTTAAGCATATCGCAGTTTTGTGGGACAGTTGCTTATGCAACCACGAGATGCAGATAGAACCCCATATTCAAGTCGGATTCTAACAGGTGACTTATACTTATGGTGATGGGAAAAATGATGGCTTGAATAATTATGATTTTATGCAGCATGTTTAGATGATAAGATAACTAATTATGCCTTTCTTTGGTGCTTACAGATGTGAGATTCATTGCGAGCTGAGCCTGAGTATGTTCTTTTTTCTTTTATTTTCCCCTACTAAACAGGATGAGTATGGTTATAATAAGCTATTCACATATCATGAGATGATGGTAGTATACTAAAAGAAAAATGCTAGGCTTACAAATAAATTATATAAAAAAACTTTTACAACATGATGTGGCACAGTATGATTAGGTTTCTCAAAAGTTGAATTTATCTTATTGTCAATCATGTTGTAAAAGTTTTTTTATAAAATTTGTTTGTAAACCTAATATTCCTCATACTAAAATAGGAAGGAAGCCACATTTCACCTTAAGTTATGGGATTAGAATAGAATAACCTATATAATTGTGGAGTGTAGTTAGGGGTATTACTATTTTTACTACAAGTTCATTACAAACTGATATAGTAGTTCATGTGACACTTGCTACATTACCATTAAAATGTGGACTGCTGCATGGTAGTGCACGTGGCACTTATCACATGTATAAACTAATGTGGCGATGCACGTGACACTTACTATGTCAGCTACTAAAATTTGGAACACTTACTTTCATAAATGCTACATGACACTCATTTTCATAAAAATGTGAACTGCCACTTGAGTTTGTAAAAGATTGTAGTAGAACTTGTAATACCCCAACTCCTAAGCATTTTCCATAATTGTGCATACAAGCCATAATAATTTTCCTCCCCTAATCCCCATATGGAAGCTTTTCTAATTCACCAGGATATAACTCTAAAAAATAGAAAGGAGCCTCATATATTTTCCCAAGCACTCAATCTTGCTCAAATCTAAAGGGTTGTCCAACTGATTGCAGTCATATATTATTTAGGTGTTATATATGATATATCCATGTTCTCTTATGCACCAAAAAAAGGAAAAAAAAAATGGTACTTATGTTCCCCTATCAACTGTGTTGTTCATTTACAGAGACTAATGGAGTCGTTGTTCATCTTCTATGATCAGTAATCAATCTGCTTAAAAAAGCAACGTTGTATGTCTGTGTAGTAACAGAAGTTTTCAAATTATTAACTCCCGTCGTGGTTGTCTGTCTCATCATAGATTTCCTCCTACATGTAAAAAATGGAGAAGGGTGTAAACTTCTTTAAGAGTATGAGAAACAATTAAACAAAACAAAATTCCCCTTACCTGTAAGAGCTCTTCAATGACATCTTCAAGTGTTATAATACCAATAGCTTCCCCTTCTTCGGTGAAATTCGGGAGTGGCTCATCACTGATATGCAGGACTTCTGGGTGTAAGTCCTTTGACCATTTCTTGCCCTTGGAGAATCCTCTATTTATATCCCCATCACTTGGTAGACTCTTCCGCTTCTTGAGTGGTCTCTTGCTTTTTAAACTTTTTTCTTGGAGAGGCCTTTCATCATGAATGTCCACCCTCACATCTCTGACTACATTTATATCTAATCAAGTAATATAAATTAGACCCTGAGGGAGAATTAATATAACTATTAAAGTCTATGATGGGGTAAACAAGGCATGACATTGCATAAATAGGTGCTTACCAGTTGGGTTTTCAATAGCCGACTGCTCTGTGTCATTGTGCTCTCTAACAACAACAGCCATATGGCTATGACCTTTCTGAAACTCATTTAGTATGTCATACAAAGGCATTGTTTCTGAGACCCTGGCAGACATAAACATACATAATATGTATATAGTTGTAAATGTATATATTTATGTAAGCATATGTTGTTCAAATATATGACTAACAATATATTGTACTTGGTCAAGGTAAAATACCTTGGAATCTTGCGTATAGTGACATTCTTTACAGGCATCTCGTCAGCTGGATGGATGGTTAATAAGTTCTTCACCTGTAAACATATATGGTGACACTCTTTACATCTACAATGAACAATTTATGACACCTTTCCTTGTTTTTAGTAGAATGTCGAATCATGATGTTTGGCTTTGCCTCCCGTATTTTTGTAATTGCAGATCTCCAGTGCAAAAATAAATAGTGAAAATTGCAAGATTGACGGAGAGAACTGTAGTTACTTTTTCACCGAAGGCAACCCTCACCGTTTGCTTTTATATGGGAGGATCTTCTGTGATTTTTCATTGAAGGCAAGCTAAACTCGTTGAATCATAATGAGCTAATATACCATACGATGAACAGAAAACAAAATAACTACTTTACTTCAGATGATAAAATGCAACGAGTATGTACCAATATGAGTCCAATGATGTTTATCAGTTGCTCATAATATACTGGCAGTCTGCTATGCCCTTTCTCCAAAATTAGCTTCATAAGATCCCTACTTGATCGCCAGAGAGAAAAGAAATTTGATCATCAACGCACACCAGTAAATGGAACTGATTAATTTGTTTTGTTTTTGAAGAAGACTCAGAATACCTATCAAGTTTGGCATTGACGTCAATTGCAAAAGTTTCAGATATAGGAGTCATCGCATCCCTTGCTGTTTTCTTAGTAAGTTCAAGTGCTCCTGCAATGATCATTGTCTCATCACGAGTCAGTTCTCCACCTTTTCCAGCCTATATACCATTCAATAAGAAAACAATGGTGTAATCAGTAGGCAGAAGAGATAGGGAAATTTGGTTCCATGTTAATGGATAAGACGATAACATAAGAGTCCATTTGGCTCTGCAATTTTGCAATCCAAAAGTAGGAAAACAATACCTCATTACCATGCAAATCAACTAACGTTTTCAGTTCAGCTCGACGAAAAAGTGCATCATGGTCTTTCCCCAACACAAGATCTAATAGCTGGTAATATACCATCAAAAGTACATATCTTAGGATCATTCATGCAGATAACCCACGTACAATGAAGAAAATTTAAGGCATGGAAACTAGTCCAAAGAGTATCACCTTGCTTATTGGATAAGCAACAGGAAAACAAATCCAAACAAGTATCTGGACAACTGGAGCCATGGCTGCACCGATTGCCAAACCATATCGAGTACAAACAGCTTGGGGTACAATCTGCGTACAAATTGTTCAGATCCCAATCAATGTTCACCAGAACTCTTGTTTTTCTGGGACATGCATGCATGCCAATACGTACATGCCCTAAGATAAGAAACTGACCTCACCAAACAGAAGTATCAAGGTCACTGAAATAATGATAGCTCCCCAGGCTGTGACCAAACTATCCAGGAAAATGGGAAGTGTCTGAAGAAACAAGTACATTTATAGTTTTTCTAGTTTAAGTCACCAAAATGTGTTGTTTACAACGTTGCTGGTAGCTCTTACCTCCATTGCAGCAGCATTGCAGATCAAAAGGGTGCAAAGCAGTAAATGTTGTCTTCTCACAACTGGCAATATCTTCGCTGTTACAACATAGTGCTAGCTTTAACTAACAATGGTCAATCCCTCTAAAATGTTTCCAATCAAGAAATAGCATACTGGTGAGACAATACCGTGCAACTTGAAAGGATTATTCAAAGTATTTGTGTCTAATGTGATATTTTGAAAAACAGATTGCCATGTTTTCTAATGTGTTGATTTTATCCATGTCTCTTTTGGGTCGATCATGTGGTAGTATCTTAAAGAAGTTATTTCAATAATTAAACATATTGTGCAAGTGAGAGATATCAAAAGATTAACCCATACACCTAGAAATTCTCAAGCCTAAACATATTCGAAAGAAAAGTCTACAGCCACCAAAGTTTTGGGTTGAAGCAGACGAGGTTTGTTTGTCAAGATGATTCCTATAGAAGAAGGTCAACTTCCGGTGGAAGGCGAATGTGTAGTTTACTAGGATTACAAATTGGGTCTTCGAAGTTACAAAGGTTTTTTTAAGTAGAAAGAATCTGTAACACAAGTCTTCTATAATAGATGCCTTTAGCGTTGGTTGGTCCCATAGGTAATTTATTCAGAAGGTTTCACTTCGTTACCAAAATTTACAATTCAAACATTTTTCGTCTCCAACAAAACAATTTGATGTTAAATCTGAGAACTTTAAGCCAGATTGCACATTCCTTAAACAAATTGCAACTATATATGATGTATTTTATATCTAAGAAGAACAGAGGAAGAGGGAGATGAATTAATGAACTAAATTACCAGCATGTTTACGATCACTGGGAGTTCCAGACTTGATAAGAACTTCAAGCTCGACCAGGCTCATTGACATGAGCCCCAACGTGAGCCCAGACATCATCCCGGCAAACAACACCAGCAAAGTGATGATTGCTATACGAATGAAAAACCCTGTTTCGCAGCACCTATACTCCACAGCCATTCAATTTTTCCCTCTTCTTCTTCTTCTTCTTCTTCTTCTTCTTCCTTGAGTCTTAAGATTATTATTATTCTAGACCCTTGTAGATACAGTTACTTTAGAGACAATTATATATATATTCTGGCATAATGGAAGTCCAAATATATTCTATTTATTGCACAATAGCAGAATGAAATCAGATTCCACCCACCTTTTTGTGGTGCCCTTTTGCTTTAAACGTCTGGAGCTTACTTTTTTCTTCTGTTATTCTACTTCTCTCAAGTAACTGAAAGAGAGCTTCGAGAGGCCAAGGTGTCGGACAGTTCGTGGCAACATTCGGGTCTTCAGCAATTTTTTGTCCCAGGTGTTAGGAATTCAGACAGAAAATGTCAACAAGAGAGTGAACGGTTCGAAACTTGCTATAGCAAGCGGCCACTTGTGGTCAATGAACGTGGCCACAAGTGGGCAATTTCGATCTATAGACGGGAATGCGATTTTAATAAATGTGATTTTAAAAATTACGTTTTTAAAAATTGTGTTTTTAAAATCGTATAGACGTTTGGTAAAACAAGCTAAAAAATACTTTTTTTTATCAATCGAGTGTTTAGGTAAAATTAGCATATAATTGCGATTTCAGATCAAATAGGTAAATATAGCCTTTTAAGTAAAATCGTGATTTTGGTTTAAATTCGCACTTTTTCAAATAAGCATCATCTAGTCAGTTTATTGAAATCACAGATTTTTCCACGATTTTAAAATTTGCGTTTTCAAAATCGCAATCTCAAACACTCCAAAATTGCAATTTGGTTTAAAAATGCAGATTATTTTTTTTGAAAACGCACTCCCAAACGGACCCTATGTCTTTGATCATAATGTGGGGAATTTGATCTGGGCAAGTTGAAATGTGAGTGGATGAGGACATTATTTTTATTTATTTATTATTATTTTTTCAATCTTTTATAGGTAAGAGATCTAAAAGGAGGGGTGGCATACTAGGATTTGAATCCCTCCATTCTCATCTTTAGGGTGGCAATTCATATTCATGCGTCGAGTTTAAATCGTGTTGAAATATTGTATAAGACTATATAAGTCAATCTTAATCTGACCAATTTAATTACACAGGTTAGACTCTTCAACCATAACTCACCAACTTCGTATTGAGTTCATGTCAAGTTCGCATATCGTGTAAAAAATTGTCATTCTTAAATGTTATATTTTGGGTTTGAGTTGTATCGAAATATAAATATAAATATAAGATTATATAAGTCAAATTTAATATAAGACTATATAAGATTATTAATTTGTGTTAAATTCGCGTCAGATTCGCAGTCGTTTCATAACCAAAGCGAGGGTCCCTACTACTAAGTACTAACAAACCCACTGGGCCGAACCGCCTGGACAGAGCTAAGCCCGAACTACTATCTCATCCCAAGCCCACCTCTGTTTGTTGTCCCATTGCCCCACTCTTTCCCGGATACACGGCAAAACGGTCACAGCCGTGGTCACAGAATACAAACCCAAAACTTGTGAAATGATCAGAGCCATCTCTCTCTCACGAAGGTCCCTCTGGTCTCTCCCTCGAACCTTAACATCTTCACTCTGTTCAAACCCACTTCAGCCACCACCACCTTTATATACTCCTCAGCCTCTCTTTTCCTCTCCAACGCGCATCCTCACCTCGCGGTTTTCGCACTCGTCGAAGCAAAAGAAGGAGGAGGAGGCCAACGACGCCGTGTCACTCTTCAACAGGGACCCGAATACCCCTCCGAAGCTCTTCGTGGTCCAGCCCCGCCTCCGACCCGAAACGGTATTGCAGCCCAAGCTAAACGAAGCACTCTGCCTCGCCAACTCTCTCGAAGACCAGCGCGATGGCTACTTTCACTCCGATTTCTACGACAAGGCCTTGCCTTCTCATATTGTCGTTCAAAACCCAGCTGCCAAAGTCCACAAAGTTCGCGCAGGTCCCTATCTCTAACACTGATCTGAGTGCCTCTGGAAGTTGAATTTTGCCATCGGACTATTGATTTCAATCTGTGTCTGTCGTTAGTTTCATTTGTTAGTAGCAAATTCTGTCTGAGCTTGAAGAAAAACACCTGCTTTGATAAATGTGTTTTGGGTCTAAATGGATTTTATGTCAGAATTAGTGTGAGGTGAATGGGTTGTGTTTCTTTGTTAAATTTTCTACAACTTGGAATTTGAAAGAGAAACTAATCATACCATTGCTGGGTCTATAATGTTTTCTTTTAATATTTGTTTATTTAAAGTTGTTTTTTTTATTTTTTTTTTGTTTCAGACACATATTTTGGACAAGGGACCGTGGACACAGTCAAATGCCATCTGAATGATGCTGAATCGAAGGCAAGAAAGTTATTTTAAATCTCCCCTTGATTGTTTGTTTGTCGGGTTTTATCTACACAGCATTTGTAGCATATGACTGCAGAAGTGTACAATGTACATAAACTTAGATGTGTAACAGGGGGAAGTGGATGCTGTTTTTGTAAATACGACACTGTCTGGCGTTCAGCAACGGAATTTGGAGGCAAGTTGTGCCTGTTCGTTTATCTCCTCTTTTTGGTGTATATGTAAAATTGAGCTTTAGTCCCATGCTTATGTTTCTCTAAGGATGGTTTGTCATTGAATCATTTCTTTTATGCTATCATTATGGATGACAGCGAGCATGGGACAAACCTGTATTGGATCGTGTGGGTCTTATAATAGAGATTTTCAATGCTCATGCTTGTACGAAGGAGGGGAAGCTACAGGTATTATTGGTATTTTTTACTTAAGAAATTTTAATATTTTAGTTATCTTTCGATTTTTGACAGTGTGGGAGGAAGTGCTTCGGTGAACCTTTTTTGTGGTCCTTGTGATATTTACAGGCTGAATTAGCAGCTCTAATGTATAAGAAAACAAGACTTGTTCGTGTACGTGGCCTAGGTGGACGCCAAACTTTTGGAGCAGGTGGAGAAGCTGAAGTTGTTAGTGCTCGAGGGTTAGTGCATTGCCAAAATTTTGTGTGAAATAATGCCAAGCATTCATGATTGAATTAAGTTTTGAAAACTAAATATTCTGATGATGCTACCAAGTGCATTTTACATGCCATCCTATCTGCTTAGGAAGCTTTTTCTTATTATTTTTTGATTTGCATTGGATTTGTTGAAAATAGGCTGTGGAACCGGTTTAGGATAGCTGCTACTGAACTGGGGTGTTTGGTCCAGGAAAAAGTGATCCAGATAGAAATTCTGGTTTGGGTTGGATTTGGACATGCTTTTTGTTACGGTTCTTTGTGCTGATTTCTTTGTCTCACTTAAGTGACTGGAAAATTGGGCCTCAAATAGAATTTGCTACTCCTTGCAAAAGCTTGGCTTAGATTATGTTAGCCCTCCCTTGATGAGCCCTCAGCCTACATGATTTTTTTTTTTTTTTTTAATAATTTTTTTTATTCTTTTTGGCAGTGATCTAGGTTTCTTTTTGACATTAAAATATTGAATGGTACACTTCACTAATGCTTTATTTTCATTAATAAAGATGTTAAGTTTATCCCTTTCTGTTTTTCCACTCTTAATTTATCTGACATAACTTATGGTACCGTCATTCCTTGTTTATATAACACTTTTTAGTTTTATCCATTCGTCTCTTAAGTTTAAAGGTGTAAACTTAGGTTGTAACATTCAGGAGGGGTGTTTCAAGATGTCTTTCTTTTGGTTCATGTCAATTTGATTATTTGAAGGTCAGAGTGCTACATGGTTCGGGCTAATATAGTTAATCACTCCTGAAACTCTCTCTCCCCATAGATACCCATATTCTGTGTGTATGCAGTTTTTTCTGTGTTTGTACTGGTTTATCTTTGAATCTTAGAATAACTGCTAATTTGAATGGGTATCATTGCAGGAGAGGAAGTGGGGGGCGTGGATTTATGGGTGGTGCAGGAGAAACTGAGCTTCAGCTTCAGAGACGAAGGTCACTCTATAATACTTATCTCTTAAATCTATACTGATTTTTATATTCTGTAGATTGTACTTTATTCTTTTCCTGTGTGAGTGTGGTGGCTTTATCCTTATGCCTGATGAAAGTTCAAATGCAAATAAATGTGGAAACTATTGAAAGCCACGAAGGTATCAACTTGAAATTTCCATGAACTTTTTGTCAAGTATGCATGTGAATTTGATTAATTAGACCTTTCCTTCAAGTTAATTATATCCTGCTGCAGCATTATGGCTATCATTTCATATGGAGCCTTACTGACTGTATATGCTATCCTGTTGATGAAATATAAGACTCATTAAGTCTTTCGTCTGTGGTTTACTGATTATAAGACTTGCATTTATTCATATGTCCACTGAATGACACTATAATCTCAGAATTCTAGAACGGAGGAGTCATCTATTATTACAAATTGAAGAGGTTCGTCGTACACGCGCTCTGCAACGTGCTGCTCGCAAGAGGCAGGGAGGCTTATATGGGCAAGGGTTATCAACTGTTGCTGTTATTGGGTACACAAATGCTGTAGGTGGTTTAAATTTAATTATACTCGCTCCTCTTAGCCTTTACGCATGTAGCCGTAACTTCTTCTTCTTTTTCTTTTTTTTTTTTAATTTTTTTTTAATTTTTTACATTTTCTTCTATTTTCCATTTTAATATGTTTTTGCATTATTTTTGATAACAGGGAAAATCCACTTTAGTTAGTGCAGTTTCAGACAGTGATCTGTATAGTGATGCTCGGTATTTTAATCGTCTTGTTGAATATGTTACTAAAATTTATGTTCCATATTCATTTAAGCTATTGAGCTTTAACATATATCTTCCCCTTTTTTTCTGACCAGTGATATGAACTTCTGTTTTTGGCAGATTGTTTGCGACAGTTGATCCTAGATTAAGAAGTGTTGTTCTTCCTTCAGGGTAATAAGTTCAGTAATGATCTATATGTTTTCTCTCTGTCGTTCCTGAATTTTGAAAATGAATCTTATTATTTACCTTTTTAGAGTTTTTATTCCACTGATTTGAAGTGCATGTTCAGGAGGAAGGTGCTTTTTAGTGATACCGTAGGATTTATATCAGACTTGCCTGTTCAGGTGATTAAAAAGCATGTGTGAGTGCTTTGTATTTACAACCATTTTTGGGTCACTGATACAATCTCTTTTTGTAGCTTGTGGATGCGTTTCATGCAACTTTAGAAGAAGTGGTGGAAGCTGACCTGCTTGTGGTATGGTTTAATTACTTGTTCTTCTAATGCTGGATATCAGAATTTGAGTTCTGTGATTTGTCACATAGTCCATAGCCCTCCTTGCTTTGTTAAAAAATAAGGGTAATGAGAAGATAAAATGTGAGATGGGAAACGAGAACACTGAAGCAGGGTGGTCAAAATTCTTTATAGTTTTTATGAGGATATGATGTTTTCTCCCCTCTTGATGAGAAAAAGTTCCTTTAGATATGCCATCATTATATGTTTTCTCCTTATCAGTCAATTAAGCCCTCATACAGGTTGTCCAAGCAACAATAGCACTGTACATATAAGCATGTACTTTATTTGCCCATGTCAGATCTAACTGAAAGAAGAAAAGAGGATCCTGATAAATTTGTAGATATATGCCCTTATGTGAGGGTATGGTTTTCCCTGGAATGAATGTGACTTTGATATTATTTCTGAAATATCAACTATTGAATTCTACATGGCATCCCCTGTGATTTTGTTGGTATATTTCTCTCACTGTTTCCTAGTCCTTCTGCCAGTCACTTTTAGATATGAGTCAGTAACCAAACCAATTTCACTTCAGGCTTTGTCATGGTTAAATTTGAACAAATCATTCTAGGATATATGATATGGTATGCTTTACCGGGTACTGATCATTTGTCTTTCCCATATCTTACCGCACATGATACAATATGATATGATATATAGCGCTAAGTCCAGGAATTAATACTTAACGTGATATGTGGTATGACTCATTTGATAGAATCCTCTGTTCTTGCAGCATGTAGTGGATTCTACTGCCCCTAATCTCAATGAGCATCGGTCAACAGTGCTGCAAGTTCTTCAGCAGTTAGGGGTATCAGATGAGAAGCTTCAGAATATGATTGAAGTTTGGAATAAGGTACTATTTTTTTCAGATTTCTCTTCTTCTTTTCTGTCAACTCCAAGTAAGAAGGATAAAGCGAAAAAAGTGAAAGTGTTTATCAAACTTTGCTGTCTTCTGAATTTTGAGAATTGCTCAGATTGATTATCAAGAAGAGGGCGTGAATGATGGTGAACATCTAGATGATGGTGAAGATGGTGACTGCAGCAGTATTTCAGGAGAAGATGATGATAGGGCATCTGACATAACAGAGACAGAACATATTGTTGATTATGATGATGACAATGTATCTGAACAGTCGCCAGAGAATCTTGCAGAGACCATAGATGATCAACCAGGTAATTACTCAGACGGCTGGCTTTACGAAGAGACTGCAGGTGAAGAAGAAAGTCTTTCAAGATGGGGTTGGGATGACCAGCATCGTGAGCCATCTAAGGACTGCCTAATGGAAAAGGATTTGCACTCTCAAGGTCAGCCAGCTGGTCCACATGTCAGAACATCTGCCATCACAGGAGTTGGCTTGCAAGAGTTGCTGGAACTTATTGATGAGAAGCTAAGGATCCAGGATGAGAAGTTGAAGGCTGAAAAAGTAGTCCAAAGTGGTGTCTTTAATCGAAAATGGAGGCCCCCTCGCACAGAGGATGCCGGCGTAGCAGTTGAACAGTAGCATGCTTTACAGTTTACATTATGTGGGTCTTCTTATCTACAGCTTAAAGCTCTATGCTTGAAAGGCCTGTTGGTATATGCATAATTGGCAACTCTTAAGAGAAGTTCTCCTCGGCTTCATTCATGGTTTGTTAAGCAACTGGCCGGGGTAGGAGCAGTAAATGCTCAACGTCTTCTATTTAGGCCTTGTTCAGCTTTATGTTGAGCTAGCCTTGAGAGTTTGAATTTACTTACCCACTATAGTGAACTTGAATACACATAATTTCTGGATTTTGGAAGCAGCATTTTTGTATCGAGTTTACCTGTAAGATTTTACTTTGTTTGCCTAACGTGTACAAAAGCACGATAATCTCCTTCTGTTTTGGCAATTAAATCTGCAATAAATAAAGTATTACAAGCCCTCTACCAACGCTTGCTTTTGATATGATATGATGTTTCTTGTTTAAGTTTCAAGCACAGGGTCCTTTTCATTCATAGCAAATAGAACAGCATAAGAGAAAAACACAAACACAAACAAAAGGGCAAAAAAAAAAAAAAATCAGAAAGAAGGAGATGATAATAACATTTGAAAATGCTTGGGACACTAACTTTTGTTACAACTTTTAACAAAATCTCAATGTAGTTTATATTTTATATAAAAGTAGCGGTGGGTAGATTGTCAGTTTACCACATACTGACCACTTATCGACTACAACCGAACTAGCTTAGCTGCTTACTGCCTAAAGTCGGTTAGTAATCGGCTTTGGGTTAATTGGTATAAATATATTTGTATCAATTAATCGATAATTAACTGAATTAACTGATAATTAACAAATAATAAATATTCTAGGACCATTTTATTAGTAGAAGTATAGAACATGCATGGTGGACTCTTATTGTGTTAATTAATTGGTCAATTTAAAATTTGTTTGGTTCAATAAGTTATTTTAGTCCAAAAAAATAATTTGGGACCTCATAACAATCAATTTTTAGGTTATTAAAAAAATCTCACAATTAACTAAACTGATTTTAAAAGAAATATCTATTTAACCAAAACTTTTGAAATAAATCATTATTGAAATGTAATTGGTGAATTAACTGATTTAATTGACAATTTTGGTTAACCAACTGAAAATAGTTCTACCGAACCAAACCAAACCGATACCCACTCCTATTTAAAAGAGCGTTACATTAATTATCTCATTAATTTATAAAGAATAATGTTATTTAATAGATTATAATGTCGTACAATTGGAATGATATGAGAGTAAAGACTAACCTTTTTTAAAAAATTTAATCTAAATACTAATTTTTACTTTCACTTCGTCAAACATTGAACCTATAATCCAAGAGATTTAATAATTAATTTGAAAAAAAAAATACGAAAATAAAAATCTAAGGAAACTCGCAACACTAAGAACACACACATATATATATATATATATATAAGGAAAATGCTAGGGGTTCTTCCTGTAAGTTCTCATTGCGTTCTCCTAATCTTACATAAAACATTATTTAAGAAAAAATAACATTATAATGGCCTCCACCACCGGTTTTTTTGGACATTAGCTCCAAATTTGAGACATTAGCACTAAATTTGTGAGGTATTAGTACCAAAATTGAGGCATTAGCATCAAATTTATGATTATCAAATCAATTTTGGGTGATATCATCCCTAAAGGATTAATCGTCTACCCTTAGGTTTTAGTTTTGAATTCAAAAACAAGTTTTAAAGTATTAGAACCTAATTATTAACTCATAAAAATTAATCTGTTAGTAAAAAAAACGGTATTACAATTTTATTTTTTCTTAAATCATATCTATATAAGATTGAGAGAACGCCATGATAATACTACGGGGAGAACCCCTAACAAACCCCTATATATAATATATATAATGACACTTCAATCCCTGGAGTGATCACAATCTATATATTATTTCGTCGCCGACACTGCCGCGCGATGAATTAAGGAATTTCTATTCATACGATTACCGTGTGCCATGACATCGCGCGCGCATTTGGCCCACCCATCATTGATAAGTACACTGCGTTCTTAGATTTCAACTCTGCCAGACTGCCACTTCGTCCACTTCGTTCTCTTCTCTCTCTGGGTTGCAAGTTGCAAGCTTAAAAGCAAGATCGCACATAAACACACACAACAGATCTAAGATCCAAATCCTCAATGCGGTGCTCTCATTTCCGCGTCTGAGGTAATAATATATCCCAACTCAAATTCCATTTCTGCAACCCAACCTGGTCTGTCATATTCGTGTTCGCTTTCAATGCTTAGTCCGCTAAAAAAAAAAAAAAAGGAAACAACTGTTGAGCAATTTAAAGGAATAATCTTTCCCTTTTGTTCCATTCTTCACGGGACCAAAAGGGTCAAAGATTTTAGTGTTTTTTCTCAATTGGGTATTGATTGAAATAATGTCAGCCGGTCCACAAAGCCCACCAATTTAAACGGATCTGAGTCCACCGCTTACTTGGTTTCCATTGTATTATGATTGCGTTTTCCATTTCTGAATTCTCTTTGGATGTGAACTTTTTTTTGTCTTCGATTTTGATCCGGTATCATTGAATCTGGTGGGCTATGCTCAAAGTGTAGTTCTATTTGATTATACTAATGGTTATGTGGCTATGCTGATTATGGAAGATCTTTGTTTCTCTTTATATTTGTTCTATTTTTGGAGCTCTTTTTGTTTTCTTAGATAGAGGTGGGGGAAGAAGAGGATTTGAAGTTTTTTATTTTAGATCTTTCTGAATTTGGGAGCTGAATGCATTGAATGCAGGTGCTTGCTTAATGTGGGTTTGGGTCTTTACTTGGAAACTAAAAGAACATATATGGTAGAGATTATGATTTAATTTTCATTTACTAGGTAAGCAAAAGGGCTCAAACAAGGCGCTGTAGAGTTCTTATGTTTGGACGTTTGCTTAGATAAGCTTGATTTTTTTTTTTTGGACATGATAAGCTTGATGTTATTATGTCTATTAAATGGAGCTAAAACTTGAATTCCCGAACGTCAAGATTTATGCAATAATTTTGATTTAATTTAATTTAATTTTTTATTTTTATTTTATTTTTAATGTTGATTTACAATTTTACATAATTTTGTGAGAGAGATCGATTGAATGGATTGTATGAGTGTTGTTTCCTCCATTAATGCATAGTGCGAGGAGAAGCAAATGGATCACTATAGTTGTTGCTTGACAAAGCTTCTAGTTATTGTTTTTATTTGCAATGCACTGGCCCATGTGTTGTTCTATCTCGCAATTTTCTTTCATTTTTCTTGAATGAGAATTGTGAGTGGTAGTGGCTCAAGTACAAACATTGGTCAATTTATGGCTATGAGAATTGTTTCTTCCACATAATTTTAGATTTGAAACGGTGAACATTTACTGTCTTTATGTGGTCTATTGACCTCTAAAAGCTAATTTTTTGCCATGATTTTTCTGAAACAGGGTACAGTTTTGTGGACTTGCTGCTTTATATAAAAATAGTCATGTCAAGGAGGCAAGTAAGCTCCACACGTCGTGGTGGAAGCTTTCCATTTGTTGGAGCCTTAAATTCAAAATCAAAATCTTCTCCGATATTATCCGTATGCCTTTTCCTTCTGGTATTCTTCTAATCACTTTCTTTTTGCCAACATATATTTTAGTTTCTATTCTATGTGTAGTTTCTATTTCAGTGACAGTAAGAGATCATGATTGTTGGTTACTAACTCCCTATCGATGTTAGGCCCATGTTAGAATAGCATAAAAGATAGTGCAAGTTATTGGTTCATATCTTAATAGTTTCTTGTTGTCTTTTGGTTGAAACTTGCAGGGAGCGTTCCTTCTTATCGGCTATGCCTTTCGTGGCTCAGGTTTGTATTTGGGCTGCCTACACTTCTCTTATCATTACATATAATAATTTCAAACTTTTAGCTACAGCAGGCTAGCCATGCCATTTTGGGTTTCTTGTTGTCAAATTTAGCTGTGGGCCAGCACTAGTCAATTCTTTTCTCCGCCTACACTAATAATTGTTTTTTTTGCTAAGTTACTCGGTTGTTTGTATACTTTCTTTGTAGATTAAAACATGTTTTGAGTTGTTTTCTTTCTTTTTTAATTAATGCATTGATTAAATTGTCATTTTTAACAATACAGGTGTATTTGGACGAGGTAGAGAAGCAATTAGTAATATTGAAGGTAAATTTATTTTGCCTCCTCTTAAAATATATATATATATATATATATATATATATATATATATGATGTTGCTGCTTATTTTTGCCTTGTGAATGAACATATAAAGGTCTAGGTATGTTATCCATACACTTTTGTAACTATTTAGGTATTGATATTAAACTGATGAAATATTGGAAAGTGGAAATTTTTTTGTTTAAAGAACTATTTCTGTTTGCATTTGGATAAATTGGAAGTTTGTTTTGTTTCGTTTTGTTTTTGGTACACTGGAGGCACGTTAGGTCTCTGGGCATACAATGAAAGGCCTGCCCATGCCTTGTCATGTAATAAAGTGGGAGCAAGGTGAAAGGGGACAACTTCCTCATTGATCCTTTAATCATGAACAAAGCTGTACATATCAATGGTGTACGTGTGGACAAAAAGGGTAGCTTTTATAATGATAAATGTTTACAAGTGTTGCTTTTGTTACAAAAATCAGGTCTTTTCAACAAGGGATATTGTGGAAAACTTTAATCAAGCAATATTTTGTTTTTGGTAATAGTGATTGTATTATGCTAAGTATAGTGGACACTAGATTATCGAGAAAGTACTTTTAATTCTTGAATCCATTGTGTGCCAAGATCCAGATTCTGGAGTTGTACGTTATTTCCTGAAAACTCATGCAAAATATGATAAAAATCTTAGTATTGAGATTCTCTATCCAATAAAAAATCAGAACCATATAGGCAAAAGTTCTAACTTAAATGTCATTAGACAATATGTTCTGCTATGACATGCACCTACGGTCCAATCAATTGGGAGAGAATCAATAGCTTCAATTGGTGACCTTATCATTCAGCATCTATAGTAGGTCACATTTTCCCTTGTATATGTGTCATGCAGCATATAAAGGTGAAAAAGTTCTGAAAGTCTCAGATGTTTTTCAATTGAACCATATTAAAAATCAATCAACCTCAATTTTTTGGCTGATAAAGTTTCCATTCTCATTGGCCTAAGTGAGGTTTAAGTTAGTGCAAAGAAATCACTGTTGGCAATATGCCGTCAACTATTTGTTCAAGTACAAGTTGGAAATTCATTTCATCCTGCAGGTGACTTTTCTTGCACATTAGAAGTTCAGAGAGCAATACCTATTCTAAAGAAAGCATATGGGGACAGCATGCATAAAGTTTTGCATGTGGGCCCTGATACTTGTTCTGTGGTCTCCAAATTGTTAAAAGAAGAGGAAACTGAAGCATGGGGTGTGGAACCATATGACATAGAGGATGCTGATGGAAACTGCAAGAATCTTGTGCGCAAAGGCATTGTACGTGTGGCTGATATCAAGTTTCCTCTGCCTTATAGACCAAAATCTTTTTCTCTAGTTATTGTGTCAGACGCTTTGGATTACCTGTCTCCAAAATACCTGAACAAGACTCTTCCTGAATTTGCAAGGGTGTCTGCTGATGGTCTTGTTATTTTTGCAGGTATTCTTCTTCTTCTTCTTCTTCTTCTTCTTTGAGAAATTTATGTAACTTCATGATATATTAATATTACAAAAATATCCATGTTATTCTTCTTTTTTGAGGAAAAAATTTATGTGACTTCATGATATATTAATATTGCAAAAATATCCATGTTATTTTATTGGAGAATCTTTTTATAAATTGATGTTCTAAAGTAATTGTACTCTAGCTACATCAGTTTTGGTGGGTGCATCATTATCCTCTGAGATATCCAAAGAGATGTTTAACAATCTCCTATCTTTATCTCCCTCGCTAATTCATCTCACTCTTGAGGACACATAATCAATATTTCTCATCATAATCAATAATCTGCAGAAATACTTCCATTTATAGCATTAAAAGTATACTTCCCCGTTGGACATATGTGTGCTTTGAATGATTTTTAGATGTATTTTTCTTGGTTCTGTTATTCCTTTAGGATGACGTCATAAAAATCTCCTGCTGGCATTTATGTTTAATCTCTAATTTTCCAAGTTTTTCATCATTGTTATTTAGGTGAATTAGTAGTTGAGCTTGATCTCTGTGTTGGTAATATATCTTAAGTTTTCTTTGCTTTTCAATTTTATGTTTAGGCTACCCTGGTCAACAGAGAGCTAAAGTTGCTGAGTTATCCAAATTTGGACGACCGGTAAGTGTATCTCACATTTCTTGCATGGTGTCTCTCATCTCTTGGGTTGTTTTTGGATTATAACTACTCTGCTGGCAGTCATGTTCTTAGAAGTCTCTTTGGTGCACTTTTCAATAAAAAACAGTTTCATTAAGTCAAATATAATTAAGATAATAGTATATGGTTGATTGGTAAATGAAGGGCCTATATATAGGAATACCGAGTACAATTATTTAGCATTCTCGAGACCTTTAAACAAATTTCAGCTGTGATTATACGGTTTTTTATGTGTCATATGTACCTGTGGTACAATATTAAAATGTTCAATTGTTTCTGTAACATTTTTTGAGTTCTCTTATCCATTTGCATTTTGACTATCGTTTATGCTTTCTTGTTAAGGCAAAAATGAGAAGCTCGTCTTGGTGGGCACGCTTTTTTGTCCAAACCAGCTTAGAAGAAAATGAAGCTGCCATTAAGAAGTTTGAGCAGGCTGCATTCAAGAATTCATACAAGCCAAGCTGCCAAGTGTTCCATCTCAACTCATACCATTGATATTTTAAGATTATAATGACATCTTATTCATTGTTTTTGGGATTCTATCCTGCCACAAAGCCACAAAAGGAAAAAAGTGATAAGAAAAAAGCTGTTCAGCTCTTATATAACGTATTCTCTTTGCGATAATTAGCTTTGCTACAATAGATGTTAATGAAGATACCTTCTGTTTTGTTCTCAACATTATACTATCAATTAAATTTATTAATTTAATTGAAAATTTTACCTTTTTCTCCGTAATATTTCTGTTTTATTCACCATTTTTTAGAAGTTCTCGTGCAAAAAAGCCACAAAGGAAAAAAAGAGAAGATGTTCGGCTCTCATATAAGATGTGCTCCCTGCGACTTATTAAAATTTCTGTCATTAGATGTTGATCAAATCCATTTGTTTCTAATTCACTGTATATATTGTCAATATCTATTAATTTGAATGGATGGAAAACATTAGCATCAATTGTTTTCTTCTGTTATCTGTTTGTTAAATATTAAAATCTGGTTTCCTTAAATCTATGTTTTACTCTGTGAAAGTCCATCTCCAGGCTATTTATCTTGCCTGTGGATATTGCTTGTGCACATGAGCTTTTAGGAATCTGTGGTTCGCTCCCACAACATAACTCCAGCCAATCATTTGTTTCTAGCGTATGGCATGAAGGCTAAAATTAGGGTACAAACACAAAAGAACTCTTGCCCACAGTAACAAAGTTTCACAAAACGTGTTATAGAACCCTTATGTTGTGATTTCCAGATCCGGTGCTTTATTGTGAGTCAATCAATTATGTATATTTTACAGACGTGTTATAGAAGCCTATGATGTGCTAAAGGATCTTCTAATGTAAAGTCTCTGGAGATTTAAAACTATCCGAAAGCATTGTTCCAACATAATAACATTTACTAGGATTATGTTGGCTAAAATCTGCTCAATTTACCTCCTAGAAAAAAAAAAGAAAAAAAAAAAGTTTGAATTGGTTTTACTGGATGTCTTGCCATAGACAAGGTCACAGAAAGAATCAAAATTGTATCAACTTGATCTTAACTGGCTGCTTGACAGTTTCGATAAGATTTGGTACTTTGGTCGGTGCCTTAAGTTAGAGCAGCGCCAGTGGTTGGTTGGTAGACAGATTTGATGTTATATATGCCTTCTTCGAGACTGAGACAGCACTGGGATGCCTCTACATGAGCATTGCCCTTCCTTGAAGCAGTGAAAAGGCCAAGTTCAGCACGCTCTGGTGTATTACCAATAATCCCCACATGAGCACTGCCCTTCCTTAAAGCAGTGAAACCTGTGAGCATCTCTAACAGTGATTTCCCTGCCAGCAATGGCAGAGATAAATTTAATTGCATTGTGGCAATCCCCACAAATCCTTAGGTTCTTCACCACAAGTATTGGTTCCCCATCTATAGTCGAGATCAGCCCAAATGCAACAGCTAGCTTCTCACTGTGATACCCTAACCTTATCTCCTTCTCTCCCCGCCCTGTTTCGTCATCCTTAACCAAAGCCCATCTCACATCTGGCACATACCCTGCTCGCTTCATCTTCCTCAACATCTCCCCCAGGTACTCGTGAATTTCCTTTATCATCGGGTGTGAACTATCTTCAGCCACAAACACATGAATCCTCTTATTCACCTCTATCCAGCTACAACCTGGTTTCTTCTTCACACCTCTATCTCGCATAAGCTTTCTAATTCCTGCTACCTCTTCCCATTTTCCAGCACTGGCATACATATTGGCAAGCATGACATATGGAGCAGCTTTTGAGGGTTCTAACCGAAGAAAATGATTGCCGGCCTTTACTGCAAGCTCCATGTTTCCATGCGTTCTACAGGCACCAAGTAATGCAGCCCACTCAATGGATCCAGGGCTGAATGGCATCGTCTCAATCAGCCTCTCAGCTTCACCAAGTTTGCCGGCACGGCCTAAAAGATCTATCATGCATGAATAATGCTCTGCTTCTGGTTCAATGCTGAACTTCTCTTTCATCATATTGAAATAACTCTGACCCTCCTCAACTTTTCCAGTGTGTGCACATGCAGAAAGGACAGAGATGAATGTTATACTTGAAGGGGCAATACCTGTCTCCAGCATTTGTTGAAACAGACGTAGTGATTCTGTTCCAATACCATGTTGAGCATAACCTGCGATCATCGAATTCAAAGAAACTGTATTGTGCTCTGGCATCCTATCAAATAACCTCCTCGAATCTTGAAGATTCCCACATTTTGAGTACATCGCAACAAGAGCATTATTCACTGAAATTCGATTAAAAGGAATCTCAGATTTGATTGCCATTGCATGAATCTGTTTTCCTTGAGAGGGAGACGACAAATTGGAGCACGCACTAATCACGCAGACAAAGCTGCAATCATCAGGGCGGTAACCGACACGCTGCATCTGCCGGAAGCAGTAAAGAGCATCTTTAGAGAAATCCTCATTTTGGGAAAACCCCGAAATCATTGTGTTCCATAGAACCAAATCTGGTTCAGGAATCTCTTCAAAAACTTTCCTACAATCTGACATACCACCACCCTACACTTAGAATATAAATCAATCAAACCACTACCCACATGAGAATTCTGGTGAAACCCAGTTTTTATCAACTTAGCATGAAACTGAAGCCCACCCAACAAATCCTCCACACACGTAAATGCAGTCAAAACACTTGCCAAAGTAAACATATCAACATCAAATCCTCTCCTTACCATTTCCTGAAACAACCCCAGTGCATTTATTCCTTCCCTATGCTGTCCATACGCCACGATCATCGAATTCCAAGACACCTCATCTCTAACCTCTCCCATCCCATAAAACACCCTCTTCGCCTCCTCCAGGAACCCATTCTTACTATAATACGTTACAAGTGTATTGTTAACCGAAACATAAGAATCAAACCCACCCGACACCGCCAAAGAGTGAAATTGCCTAATCATGTCAATGCCATCACAACAAGCGGTGATCATACCAGAAAGAGTGAAGCCATCCATGTCAAGACCCGTCTCTCTCATCCCCTTAAACACGCAAAAAGCAGGTTCAGTGTCGCCACGATCGGCATAGGCAGAAATAAGAGTGTTATAAGAGACAAGGTCCGGTTGGGGGATTTGATCGAACAATTGGTGGGCAATGCCAGTCTTGGATTCTTTAGCGTACGCAGCAATAATGGCATTGAAGGAGAAAACATTGGGGTCTAGGGTCCAGTCGAAGGCGTGGCGAGCCGCAGAGAGGCGGCCACATTTGGAGTATAAAAGGATGAAGTGGTTGGAGATATAGGTGGAAGGAGGGACGAGGGACTTGATGTAGAGGGCGTGGAGAGACTTGCCAGGGAGGAGGTTTTTGCGGGCAATGCATGTTTTCAAAAGGTGACAGAATGTTTGGAGGGACCATGAGATTTGGTTCATCTAATACTACCTAACTTTACCGGAGGGAAAGACATCGGCATGTGTTAATAGAAAGGCAGTGGCAGGGAAGTGGGAAGAGTTGCTCCTCCGTTCTATCGCCGTACAAGTTTTCCACAGTTTATTGAAGAGCGAAATGAGTCTGTGACCTATTCTACTTTGTGACCCAAGACTTGGAAAAACATCGAATGAAAATTGTCTGTGACATTTCACTAGCTGTTTTAATTTGTCTAGTAGACCCTACAGTTTTCTTGTTTATCAAAACAATATTTGAGTTTTGGAGTGTTTTTAGAAAAATGATCAAATTAGTTCTTGGTCTTTTAGAGCAAAGAAGATTAGTTTTTTTTGTCCATCTATAGTCATGCTCGTTTGCCTCCTGTTAAAAAGAAAAAAAAAAAAATGATCAAAAAAATTTTTAGAACAGTTTTTGGTACATGTGGTGATGGGATATTTGCAAAATATATAGTTAAGAGCATCAAAAGATCTTCAGCTTTGACCAGACACACTCCGATGCTTAAGTTAGTCGGTTTGTCTGGAGTAAAAATATAGCAATGAACTAAAATTTTTGAAAGATGAACCAACCTCCTCTACTTGATGAGTTGCATCCCTTTTATAGGGTTTTAGGTCACTGCTTTTCGTCATTACATGTTCATCCGGTGGTTGAAAGATAGTGAAAAGTGACTGAGAGATAATGGTATAAAATCCCCTAGTATATGAAAGAGTGAAGAAATGTTTCTGTTATAGTAGTGGAGAGATAATCTCCTAAAATATTTGGAGTAGCTAAGTTATTGTAGAACTTTGCGTAGCTATAATTTATCTGAATGAGATTGCTTTAGTGTGACCCATAGTAAATTTTATCCCCAACAAATACTATGTGTACATTTGTGACATATTATTATCTCATAGGAAAAAAAAAAAAGAAAAATCTCCTTTATGAGCGATGAACGTATGAATTTTTGCGACTCACCCCCACCTTGTCCCCATAAAGGTAGATACAAGTACAACTAACAAGGGTGGGAGAATTCCAGCGAGGACCTCCATCATCACGACCACCTCCATGCTCTTACAATCTTGATCATTAATTAAATCAGAGAAGACACACATCCTATCATTACACATGCACAATTTAACTACCTTCGTTTCATGGGTCTTATGGAAAATCAAAACCATAGCGGAGTATTCAAAATGTATGAAAACGATATTGTATGATCTACTCTACTAGGCCTTACAATAGAATAGGATCCCCCGCATTATGTATTGTATATGTCCCCAACCTTGTACGAGTCTATGAATCAATGGATAAACGTGGACTTCATTCACTAACTAGGATCATAGTGAGACCATGTAGAATCCCATGTATTATAAAGTCTTGTCACAATATCAAAGAATTGGACTAATTAAGCGTACAAATGCAAAATACTTTTGAGTGAGAGAGACCTTTATAATGGGTTGAGTGAGACTTTTGTACGGCTTTTGTGCTCAGATATTTGCCAAATCAATCGGCATAATTTGTGTGTTTTGGTTCTGGTTATTAACTAGTAGGCAGTAGCCCCCATGAGATATTTTTCTAGTGGAAGCAAAGTGCGAGGACAGAACTGCCAACATATGTGCCACCTGAGAGGCAGCACCTTGGGATATCGTACGCTTAGGTTGTCAATTGTCAACATACATAGGGTCCAGTTCTTGGTGGGCCTAGGCCCATAATTTCGGTGCCATGTCCGGCCCATCAAACTTATTGTCCCCACCTGATCAGGAACCCAGCATTCGTGGTCACCATCTGCGGACTCAAATGGCCCAAAACTAGCTGTCATTGGAAACCATGGATACTCCCAACCTGGCTGTGGGTCCATCCAGATATACACATGACACATCCTCCAACCCTTCACTGTTCTTACACCCTTTCCTCTAGTTTTTGCGCCGAACCCAATAAAAAATTAGTAGGATATAATTAGAAGGTATGGCCAATTAATTAAATGGATGGAGTTAATGTTGATCTATATAATTTTGTATTAATGTCTCATCAACATGATTTAAACCCCTAACAAACGAATACGAATTACTATCCGATAGACCGTTATTGATCTCCAGGTTGCAGAAATTAAAATCAAACACGCACAACAGTGAAGTAGGGCCAGCAGCACGATGGAGCAACACCGAGTGCAAAGGTGAGGTGCTTGAGTTGCCTCTAAATCGCAACAAGGCACACTACAGTGCTTTGTTGGCATTGCTTGATTTGGATAGGTGTAGCAAATAATGAGAAACAGGCTCAGAATTGAGACCCTTTGATGTGGTGCGAGTGAGGCACACTCCATGCCTGATTGTTGCCCATACTCATGACCCACTAGCTAGCTTGTACATATAACAAAACAAAAATCTAACTATTTGATACATCCATGCACGACTATGACTGCCTTCAATGGTCCTCGCTTCATAAATTGTAGCGTACCTTACTTGAACTACTTGATTTAATGTTCATTAAATTGGACTTATAATTAATGGTTGATTGTATTATATAACAACGATTTTGATCTTATCAACTTCATATTAATTATATCGTTCTTCATCATAATATGTTGCTTCACTAAGTCATAATCAGTAGTTAGTGCTATCTTGCTAGCTCAACCCTTAGGCAATTTAGACCGTTGCTTAAGGCCCCAATGAATAATTGCACAATAAATAATCTCTATGTAAGGCCCTCGATTGTGGTAATTAACAAAAATAATTTATAATATTGGGGCTTTTTAGAAAAATCCTCTAGACGTACGTGAAAGTAAAAATTTATTGATTCTGTACATGTAGTCATAAAGAATAGATTTTCCATGAAATTAAGTTATTATTGGGCCTCAATTCACATTTCCCTTCAAGTTAATAATTAAGGCACGCACAAAACTAATTACGAGAAAACTAATACAAAATTCAAACCTAGCTATTCCAAATATTTCTCAAAATCCATGGTATCATGACTTTCTAACTTTATCACAAATTAGTAGCGCCGAGAGAGCATATTAGAGTGGGGGAAGGAGTTACGACTCCCTCCTCCCCGCCCACTTTCTCATTCCCCCCATTTTTCCCACCTCCATCGTAGATTGACTAAGGTGCGTATGTCAATGGTTATCGGGGTGCTTTCTAGCCAAAAGTAGCTGGCTAGTGGTGGCTTGTGAAACACATGAGGGTGTGTTGAATTTTTGTTATTGTATTTTCATTGTCTTTAAATAAGAATGTATTATCTCTAGATATGCCTTTAATAGCGATCTATGTAGTGAAGTTTTATTCATTTTCTTAGGTTTTATTTTCATAAATCCTTAAGAATATCGAAATTAGTTTTTGGTTGGTTTTCTGTTTTCTTATGATTCGTTTTCTATGAGCAAAACCATAGACCGATGACGGAGGAGTTATCAAGCATAAAGAAAAATTGTCACCATAGTAGAGGCAACGAAGATGATTGTGATTGACAAAGCACTAGTAGTGTAGATAAAAAAAAAAAAAAAAAGCCAGGAAATCAAAAGACCTGGCAACGGATAGAGACATGATTCGTTGGAATTAATTTGTTGTAAATCTGAAACTGATTGGGACAATCACTTTGCATAGATATTGTCTTATAAATATAGCCCGAGAGACCATTGTGTATGTCATAGATAATGTTTGAATTGTAAAGATTTCAAATGGTATCTTTGGCATTATACGGAGCATTTTGTCCAATTTGATTGTTATATCAATTATGAAGAGATAATTTGTTCAAAAATTAATAATTAAGGCACGCAACATCATAGATTTTTCAAGGAATAATATATATAAATTCTTGGAATGTCAACATTACTTTTAATTAAATTTTAAGTAGAATATGCAAAACTCTTTATATCCAATGTGCTCCTAGACTTGATTAGTAATTTTGCATTAAAAAAAGCAGGAATGATAAAAATATAATATTAATATTAAAACAAAAGTTATTTAAATAGAAATAAAAGGTTTCAAAATATATCGCGCCGGCCCTAAGGGCAGCAATATTGCTTACGCAGGAATCACGATGTTGTTCTATTGCTAGCTAGTTGATAAAAAGTACTAAATCATTATGAAATTCAATGTGCAATAAAAAACCGATACAGGCCGCGGTACGCGCGTAGTCCCCCGGCCCCCTCACCCGCGCGCAGGATGTCCTGTAAAAGTAAAAACTCCTCTCCATTAATTGCTTGTCATAAAGGAAGATTTGGTTGATGCTGAAATTGTTCTCTTTTGGTGATTACTGAAAATTTTCAGATATTAATCCAGAATCGTATATATTTCCATGCAAAACCTGTAGCTACAACATGCATATATCTAGCTAGCTTCCCATCAACAATTAATCAACCCTAGCTATATAATATATTCCTTGAGACTTGAGAGGAATGAGAACCATGGATAAATATGTACCACTCATGAGCTAGCTATAGCTAGCACACACATACACAATATGCATAACATCAACTTTGAATTCCGAATTGTCCATTCGCGACCTTCTTTCAAGTCAAATATGGTTGGAAAAAAAAAAATAAACTTAAAATTCTTTCTAATTTGTAGCTAGCTAGAGATATATCGAAGACTTTCGAATATTCATTATTGGGTCTTGCTTTCTGGATTTTACGTGTTTTGTTTGTACCAATTTAGTTAAGTTGGTATTAGTAGTTTTCGTTGACCTTTGTAGTGTATAATTGCAAACGGACGATCGAGAGAGAGAGAAAGCCATGGAGGGTCCTACGTTATTGAAGAGAGGAAGCAAATGGTCCATGACAATGGTCTCCTAGGAAGAGAGTGAGGCAGTGGACTAACGTGAATGTCATGTTAGTTGTCACCATGGACTAGGTCTCCAATGGTCCCGAAACTACATATATATGTGTGTTTAGGGCATGGTGGGGGCACTTTGACGATGGTTTCACATGCCCTAATAACCCTTCTACTACTACAAACCATGTGGCTCAAGTGGGGCAGTGTATTATCCCTAGAACACCCATTTAATCAAAAGGTTAATCAAGTTTAACCTGTAGTGTATTAGTTGTAAGCATCATTTTAAACCCTAACATATCCCTGCTCCTATCAAGGGATACCAATATACCCAACCTGGCCTCACAACTCCTGCCTGGGAAACAGCTTCATGATTGTGGATACGAGAGTCCATGTAATTTCCAAACTATGATGCCGGGTTGTTAGATGTCGATATTACATTACTTACATGGGATTTTGCATCATGTCTTTGCTTGTCAGGAGCGTGTCCACCAAGACAAAGTTCACAAGTTTCATCAATCAGATCATTCAATTCCAGCCAGATGAGAAGCCATTCTGACCTGGTTAGGAAGATATATATGGGCCACACCTTTAGCAGAATTGTCCTTGTATTATGAATTCATTATCAGATTAATTACTGCAACTAGTCGCTGTTGTCCTTAATTATCAAACCATGAGTCTAGTCTCTGCAGCAATTTACACAGGTCATTTTCAACTTCTGACATGTCATTTTATTTAATTACCTTAAATGTAAATAATAATAATAATAATAACATTTACTTTCTTAATTTGACAACACAATGTTGGTCACTTTTTTTATTTGTATAATTAATGAGAAAACAATTGTCACATTACATGACTTTTTTTGAGAAAATGACAACCTTTTCAACATTTGATTTTAAGTGAGCTAGCATTAATTAATTGATATGGTCCCCTCGTTAGTTATTACCAAGTACTCCTCTACTTTATGCGTGATTTTTTGAAGTAACCCTGACGATGCAGGATGAGGATAAATAATTAGACCATTTAGTAATTTTATTTAGGTTTTATTGACTAATAAGGCTATTAATTAGTATTTAATTTTATATGTTATTTGAATTTTAAGGGTTGTGTTATTTTGTAATTTATTAATTGGGTTTGGTTCAAAGTCAGTCAAATTAGGGTTATAGTAGTTATAGTTTAATCATTTAAGTCTATTTAGCTAATTAAGTGAACTAGCTATATATATATTGTCCCCAAGTGAAAACATATTAGAATTGATGAATAAACACATTTTGTTCTTTATAAGTAGTGATTACTCGACGCCATATATATCCTTCATCTTTCATGTTCTTGGTCTGTTTGGGCGGCAATTCTTCCCATACTGCATCAATTAAAAGATGGTCCCCTCATTAGTTATTATCAACTCCTACTTTATGTTCCATAGTTAGTAATGGTACTTTACTTCACTGTAGTGTCCATAGGCCGGTGATCACCATCGACCTCTTATTGTTGTAGGGTTACTTCTTCCTCATGCAGGATGAGAAATAAATAATCGGATCGATCATTTAGTTTTATTTAGGTTTTATTACCTAATTAGGCTATTAGTTTTTAATTTTATATGCTATTTAAATTGTAAGGGTTGTGTTATTTTGTAATTTATTAAATGGGTTTGGCCCAAAGTTAGTCAAATTAATTAGGCTTAGGGTTAGTATAACACCTAAGTCCCATATTGGGAAGCTAGTTGATGAGTAGCCCAAATTCAATGGATGATTTATAAAGATAATCATTATCATGAATGTTAATTAAGTCCCACATTTTCTAGCTATTTGGTGAAACTGAGCTTTTTAAGGAATTCTGTGAAAGCCTAAATTGACTAATACTTTGTGGGTGATAGCGCAAATGTGGCTAACGCTTTTCTCTAAGTTTAGGGTTTAGTCAATGAATCTATTGAAGTGAATTATTTTACTATAATGAAAACATATTAGAATTGATGAATAAACATATTTTATTCTATTTTAAGCTATGATTATTCTTCTCTTGTGGTGAGACACAATTCCCCTGATATAATGCCAATTCCTCAGTTTGATGAGACGCCAATCATTTATCTTTTATGTTCTTAATTTGTTTGTGCGACAATTATTCCGATGTTGTGTCAATTAAAATATGGTCCCTTCATTATTTATTACCAATTCCTCTACTTTATGCTCCATAGTTAGTAAGGGTACTTTCCTCCACTGTAGTGTCCATAAGTTCGTGATCACCATTGACCTCTTCTTGTAATAGTGTTACTTCAATTCTTTGCTGTTTTCTAAATTAAATTAACCCTATTGCAGGATGAAAAATAAAGAATCGGGTCTTCTTTTTTTTTAAGGTTTTATTAATTAATTAGGGTATTATTATCTAATTTTAGAAAAGTGTTACACATCTATCGATCTCTTGCATGCCTATCTCTTGTCCATCTTTTTTGAAAATCTACCATTGAACTTGTAGAACCTACATGTGGTCCTACATATTCAATGGTTGATTTATCCATCTCTTATATACATGGAGATAAAACAAGAGATGGGTAAAAGATAGAGAACGAACATTTCTCTTAATTTTATATTTTATTTAAATTTTAAGAGTTGTGTTATTTGTAATTTATTAAAAGCGCTTTGCCCAATGCCATTCAAATTAGGATTAGGGTTAGGGTTAAGGTATAGTCATTAATTGAGTCAATTTAACTATTGCACTCCAATAAAAACATATTTTAGAATTGATGGATAAACAGATTTTGTTCTTTATAAGTTGTAATTACTTTTCTCTTGTAATGAGACACCATTTCTTTGGTGTGATACCAATTCCTCTGTTTAGTGAGATGCTAATCCTCTATATTTCCCCCCTTTTTTTTTATCTATTTGCTTGACATTTCTACCCGTGTTGAATCAATTAAAATATGGTCCTCTCTTTAGTTATTATCAAGTTCTCTACTTTATGCTCCATAGTTCGTAAGGGTGCTTTGCTTCACTCTAGTGTCCATAAGTGACAACTATCGACCTTTTGTTGTAGTAGGGTTACTTCTTCAATTCGTGGTTTCCTAAAGTAACTCTGATCCAAAATAAGAAATAAATAATAGAGTCTTTTAGTTTTATGTAGGTTTTATTTAAATTTTAAGATTTGTGTTATTTTTGTAATTTATTAAGTGGGGCTTGGTCCAAAGTTGGTCAAATTAATTAGGGTTAGAGTTAGGATTTAGTCATTGAGACTATTTAAGTGAACTATTGTACTCCAATGAAACCATATTAGAATTGACATATAAATAGATTTTGTTCTTTGTAAGTTGGGATTACTCTTCTCTAATCATGGTGAGACACAATTCCCCTGGTATAATGCCAATCCCTCAATTTGATGAGACGGCAATTATTTATCTTTACTGTTCTTGCCTGACAATTCCTCCCATGTTGAGTAAAAAATATGGTCCCCTCATTATTTATTATCAACTCCTCTACTTTATGCTCCATGAGGGTACTTTGCTTTACAGTAGTGTTCATAAGTGATCACAATTGACCAATTGTCATAGTGGGGTTATACTACTTCGATCTTCGTGATTTTCTAAAGTAACCCTGATGAATGATGAGAAATAAATAATCGGGAATTTAATTTAGTTTTATTTAGTTTATTAGTATTTTGTTTTATATTTTATAATTTATTAAATGGTATTAATCCAATGTCAGTTAAATTCGGGCGATTAGGGAATTTAGTCATCAAGTATATTTAAGTGAATTATTGTATATACTCAAATGAAGACATATATATATATATTAGAATCGATGAACAAACATATTTTGTTAATTGTAAGTAGTGGGGCACCATTCTCTTAATAGCATGTCGTCCATTCCTCCGTTTAGTGAGACATCAATCTTTTGTTTTTTTTGTTCTGAATCTATTTGCGTGAAAGCTATTTTTGTGCTGCCTAGTTAAAATTTGGTCCCCTCCTTAGTTATTATCAACGTATCTACTTTATACTCCATAGTTAGTAAGAGTACTTAAATCACTGCAGTACTGTCCGTTAGTGATCACCATCGACCTCTTGAACTCTTGTTGTAACACTATAGGGTTACTCTGGACTATGGCTTCCAAAAGTAACCCACATGAGCCTCAAAATGCCAGAAAGGATCAAGTAAAACGTATATGAAACATGAGCTGTCCCTCACTATTCTCAATTCTCTCAATTAAGGACAACATAAATAAAGAGAGGAAAAAAAAAAAAAAAAAGGCCTCGAATATGGCTACCACATCATCACCTACCTACCTAGAGAGCTAGCTAGCTAGCGTATTGCTATTTTGTTCCGTCATGCAACCTCATTTAAATAGAAATCATCTGTCACTTTTAACACTTTACTTCCCAAAAGAGACTTTTCTTTATGATTTCGAGTGATATATCGAAGTTCATGAGAGAGATTTCTCTTTACTACTATACTACTGACGCTATAAGAAATCAGGTAGCTAAAAACTAACGGCGGACGGTTGATTACAAGTTGTTAGCAATTACTACTTGTTTATAATTAATAAATATTCCAATATTCTACCAAACTCATCAGTTTTAGCCTAGCTTTTAATTTTCCTGGCTTCGTAAAACGAATTCCCCTTTCCTCACCGTCCATGTGGTGAACATCATTATGAGAACATGATCCCATCAACTCCATTCGATGGGCCACGAGCTGGAGAACCCTCTAGTCAAGAATCTTTGTTAAATTTGGCCAGCAACCACATTGCCAACGACAAGACTCAAGAGGTTTTTCACCTTATATATATATATATATATATATATATATATACGCGGTTTGGTGTAATCTGTAGTGCAATATAAGAGTTTTTTTTTTTTGTTCTTTTGTTTCGCAGGAAGCACTAGAGATTGTTTGGCTTGAAATCGTATTTGGTTGCAAGGGTGATGAACAGAAATTAAGGAGAAACAGGAACTAATGGAGAGTTTCAAAGGCGAAGGATGTGGCCGACATGTACTCGATGCGGCTAGTGCAGCGCGGGAGCATATGGGCCAGGGTGGCGCAGTCAAGGGTCCAAGCTCCGGTCGACCTTGTGGGTCCTCCTTGCCATTTTCTATTAGATTTGCTGTCGGTATGGCTTTCTCACCATTAATTATACACTCTTTTCCAGTTTTCCCTCCGTTCTTTTTTTTTCCTCCATATTTTGGGTTCTTGGTTTTCACTTCCGATCGATCACATTAACCGTCATCAACAATATAGAATATACAAAACCAAATCTTCACAGTCAAGGTCGGTGTCAAGTTTTTTCATTGTGAATAAAATAAATATATATATATATATATATATATATATATAAAACATTGAACTAGCTGAGGTCATGTTTCATATTCATTTAATTTTGAGAATTCCCGTATAACAATTCTTAACGGATATTTAATGGCCTTGTGTGTCAAATATATGAAAAAAACAAATTTAAGAACATATTTTGTTTTTGTGTTTTTTTTTGTTTTAATGGTGATACTCAAAAATCAGAATCCAACCAGCCACGTGGCATCATCTTCGGTCTTCACCTCAAAAAAAAAAAATTGTCAGTGTAAATCAACCCCTGCTTCAAATTTAGTGCCGTACGTGTGGCATCATCTTCACCGTAAAAAAAAAGTTGATGATGGGGTACGTTATGATAGTTTTACTTTCATGCATTGCTAGTTTGTCCTTATTATGAGACAAAATAATAAATTATGCCCTTTATTAACAGTCGAAGCAAATGTAATTCTTTCATTTTCCTCGAATTTTACCGTTTTGGGTCATTTACAAATCAACGTACGAATAACACTTTATACACTTGCCAATTAATCGTTATTTATTTAATTAAGTTATTAGTATCTGTTATAACTTGGATTAGTAATAACCCGAACAACCTCCCACGTGACTTTATAGCCAATGGGGCGCCGAGAATATCCAAATGGGAGTAAAACTTAGAAGTTTATTATTATTATTATTATTATTATTATTCTAACATATACTATTAGAAGTTAATAGTGATATTATATAGAGATCGATCTCCAACAAATTTTTGGGGGAGGGGGGGCCGGTGCAGAGAGAGAAAGAAGGAAAACGCGTACATTATTAAATTTAGGCTTAATCATATTAGATTAACATTGCTAAAGATCAGTCACGTCTCTCTTGTTATGGTCAAGTTCCATCTACAGCAGAGCTCCTTTATAATTATATATACTACGCTTCCATAGACCGATTCACCACACCTACAGACTCTCTTCAAAATCAGATTCCCAATCCAAAATTCTCCCTATCTCTCTGTCTCTCTCTCTGTGAGTGGCTCTGTCTTTCTCTTTCGCTCAGCTTGTTAATTCATCGATTAATCACAGAGAGACCAAAAATGAGGATGTTGTCTACAAAGGCTACATGCAACTCTCACGGGCAAGATTCGTCATACTTCCTGGGGTGGCAGGAGTACGAGAAGAACCCGTACGATGAGTCTGGGAATTCAAAAGGGATCATTCAGATGGGTCTTGCGGAGAATCAGGTTAGAAAACCATCCCTTTCATTTTCTTAATTTTCTTCCTTCAATGGAATATTCATATCCAACGTCGTATATATACACGTACGTGATTGCTTAGATAGTTTTGATGATATATATACATATGCAGCTCTCCTTTGATCTTCTCGAGTCGTGGCTTGATGAGAACCCGGACGCAGCGGGGTTCAAGAGAGCTGGAGAATCCATTTTCAGAGAGCTTGCTCTCTTCCAAGACTATCATGGCCTCCCCGACTTCAAGAAGGTATATAGACTACTTTTACTATGTATCCGGCGAAAATGAAAATATTTTTGTCTACTTCTGGTATATATATATATTGATGTTTTTGTCTAACTCCAATTTTCATTATGTTGTTTTAGGCATTGGTAGAATTTATGGCGGAAACCAGAGGAAACAAAGTGACTTTTAATCCCAACAACTTAGTTCTCACCGCCGGCGCAACTTCTGCTAACGAGACTCTCATGTTTTGCCTGGCTGAAGCCGGCGAAGCCTTTCTCCTTCCAACGCCATACTACCCTGGGTACGTATAATTTATCTTCCTTTTTCCTGAAGAAAATAATATATATATATATATATTGCCAAGTTGCTCATTCTTTTATAGTATAAAGTGCATTTCCCTGATTTTGCTTTCATTTTTGCAGATTTGATAGAGATCTCAAGTGGCGAACCGGGGTTGAGATTGTACCGATACACTGCACTAGCTCCAATGACTTCCAGATTACTGAATCGGCTCTTGAAGAAGCCTATCAAGAAGCACACAAACGTAATCTTAGAGTCAAAGGTGTCTTGGTCACCAACCCATCAAATCCATTGGGCACCACAATGAGTCGAAGTGAACTGAACCTCCTCATTAACTTCATTACCGCCAAAAGCATCCATCTCATAAGCGATGAAATTTACTCCGGCACCGTTTTTAGGTCCCCAGGCTTTGTAAGCGTCATGGAAGTTCTAAAGGACAGAAACTGTGATAACACCCAAGTCTGGAACCGCGTTCACGTTGTCTATAGTCTTTCAAAGGATCTGGGCCTACCTGGTTTTCGTGTCGGAGCAATCTACTCCAACGATGAGATGGTCGTCGCCGCGGCGACCAAAATGTCTAGCTTTGGCCTTGTTTCTTCCCAAACTCAGTATCTTCTCTCCGCATTGCTTTCCGACAAGAAATTCACGAAAAATTACCTCTCCGAGAACCAAAAAAGGCTTAACCAACGACATGAAATGCTCGTTATGGGCCTCGAAAAGGCCGGTATTAGCTGCCTTAAGAGCAATGCAGGATTATTTTGCTGGGTGGACATGAGGCACCTCTTGCCCTCCAACACGTTCGACGCCGAAATGGAGCTTTGGAAGAAAATTGTTTACGATGTCGGGTTAAACATCTCTCCTGGACATTCCTGCCACTGCGCCGAACCGGGCTGGTTCCGTATGTGCTTTGCTAACATGTCCGAAAAGACTTTGAACCTCGCCATGCAACGACTCAAGGCCTTTGTCGTCGAGTCCACCGCCAAAATCAACAACCAGAGCAATTATCACCATTCTTCCAAGAACTCCAAAAGAAAGTCATTCCCTAAATGGGTTTTCCGGCTATCGTCTCGTGACTGTGACCGTGACCGCGAGTCCGACGAACGATAGTCTGGTGTGAATTAAGAGAATATTTATCTACTTTAATTTTCAAATTTTTTTTTTTTGTTTTTTGTTGGAGTTCCAGTTTTCCTTTTTACCAAATTGTACGTAGAAGGTGCGCTCTGTCCTAGCCTTGTGGATGAGAAGTGACTTTAGTTCCGTTTGTACAAGATGGTTAATTTGTGTCATCCTCTGGCATGAAATCTTACTGTAATTTAAATTTGATCATGTCCTGAGAATGTAACTGCGGTTTAATTTAATACCAAGTATTTAATGATCTTCTTCATTTTATCATGATCTGTGTGAACGTATATACGTACGTTAGTACGTACGTACAAATATTTTGCTTGCAAATGATATACGTAATGGCGCCGGCGAGATTAGCGGCCACAGACGCGCGATGCGATGACTTGTGCTGCCGACGTTGGGCGGTTCCTCATTAATTGTTTCGATCTCGACCGACCTTATCATTAACACTGTTTTTGTGGTGACTCAAAAAATTAACGTTGTTTAAGCCGTGTGAGTAGCAAAGGGAGCCTGTTTGTGTAAAAGTCATCTCTGTGTTTGTTTGTTGGAGTTAGGGTTTCAAACTTCGTCCAGAGACTCCCTCCCCCACCATCTCACTCAAAGACGAAGAAAGAATTAATATACAATTAAGAAAAGTTGACATTATCTTTGTTCGGTCCTCAGCGATCGTCTCAGTCGCGCGTCACCTACTACGCATGCTGAGAAAGAGTCGCTTGCAAGGTATCGTTTAAGTCCAAAGAATTTCGAAGAACTTTCTGGGTGTATTTCCTGCTTAATTTAGAGCTAAAATGGCCCCCATCACGAGTCTCCTCTGGAATTTTGAGTTGCTTTTCAGGAAACAAACTATGTCCCAACTGATATTAAGCTTTTGACACGAAGATGTGCTCTGATTGATGTCTGTAACTCATGTTAAAGTATTTCACTTAATTATTGACGTGAAATAATTATATGGTATATATAATATATATGCCTTTAATTAAAATATATAGTATTGTATAAAAGAAAATACTTGGCTACCGTAGCTTTACAATAATTCCCATACTATCTATAATTATTGAAATGATTAGGAATATATGATTGATATGTCAATTATTAACTAAATAAATTTATAACTTTTTTTTTAAAATCAATTTACCAACTATGAACTAACATATCAATTTTGTTAGAATATTAATTTTAATGATTAAGAGCATGTTTATGATTACATTAAATAGCTTAAAAAGTATATTAAGTACATAAAAAGTTTTAACAAACAAAAAATTGCTCTGTTTCGCAAAAAATTCAAAAAATATTTCTTAAACTTTCGTTCTAAAAAGAACGTCGAAACACACTTTTAGAGAAGAGGAAAAGAAAAAAACCAACTTACCAAATGAAGATTTTTTCAAAAACCTATTTCTGGCCTTAAAAAATCTATTTTTCAACTCAAGGTCTAAAAGCGTGTTTGTAATTGTATTAAGGAGTTTAATTAAAAAGATTTCTTCTGTTTTTCTAGAAAAGTCCAAAACTGCACTTCACAGGAAAGCTTGAAAATGAGGCTTTTTTGTTTTTCTTATAAAAAGTTCTTTTGCGCTTATTTTATAGACACAAATTTTATTTCCCATGCAACACAATCTCACAAGGGGTGAGCCTATCATGTTACTCATTGATTGAAGCGTAGGGCTCGTATATTTTTATATATATTGCTCAGTTAGAAGAGATTTTTATAGCCAATAATAATTAACTAGTATTCAATATCCAAAAAAATATATATCTTTGCTAGTTAAATACTATGCTAACTTTGAAGTCATGTGTGTTCATAATTATTTGACGTACCCACCAACCAAATTAACTAATTAAGTCCATGCCTGATTCCTTCAACCGAAAAATAAATAAATTGCTCATTGGATTCCTAACATTACTCGCTGCGGTTGCTTAGCTTCCAATTGCTACGCAAATGGACTCTACGTCATAAATATATTTTGCTTAGTGGTGCTATATCATATATTAGGTTTTTGGGTTTTACTCTAATAATTAATTGTCATGATGAGCATCTTATCTTAATTAGTTTATTTACGGGGATTGCTCAAATAATAAGAATTAATGTTTACAGAAATATTTAATTAATTTGTTAGCATAATAATTCTAGCTAGCTAGTGAAGTACAAATATATTATACTGATGATCTTTAAGTTAATTTATTGATGAAGATTTTCTCTAACGTCGCATGATATGCGGCTGAGGGGCTTGCATGTGAGGATCCGACTTTGATTTGCTCTGATTAGTGGTAGGGATGGATGTTGAGAAACTAAAATTGAAGTGAAATAAAATATATAAGTGGGAATTTTGGTCGATCTCCATGTTCTTGTTGACCGTATGCATGTGCCCTAGCTAGCCTAGAAACTAATTGGTACTCGCTGCACATATTCCAATACGTTCACTAAACTATATATATATATATATAAATCAATATGATCAGTATCTAATGTTTTCATAAACATTAATTGCATACAGGGACAGGCCTATTGGTTTAATGTATGCTTTTTAATTAATTATCACATGTCAACGGGGTTAATTACTGGACTAATTCTTCAACCCAACTGAGATATTGGGCGGCGGAGAGGGGATTGTATATTTGTATCCATTGCGAGAGTTTGGAGAATCGTAAATTAAGTGATTAAGTCAATAACTTAAGGAAAAAGAAATGTTTCTTCTGTATGGCCGGGAGTTGCATGCATGTGCTGGTAACCATATCTAAAAAGGGCCGACATTTTTCTTTTTCCCCATCTTTTTAATAAAAATTTCAAAAGAAACGATGGATGGATGGAAAAGAAAAGAAAAATTCCCTTTGCTAACCTTATGATCGAAGTAGTACGTACCTAATTGGATTACTTTAATTAATAATTATCACCTTTTAGCCTAAAAATTAGAACAAGAAAAAGCGAGAAAGATGAGAATTAAAAAGCAGTAGTACTGTAATAATAATAATTAATTGTCTTTCAGTGGAGACAATAAAAAAAATAAAAAGCAGTACTGTAAAACAAGACATGAAAACCTTTGATTAATAAAGCTGTTTAATTTGTCGGCAAACAAAAACACAAACATCACAATTAGACCATAATCACCCTACATGTCTACTTTACAAACTTTGCAGGGACAATGACAAGAAAGCTAGGCTATGACAAAGTTTAAGTGTGTATATTACACAATAGTATATATCTTATCCAAATCTTATTATTTATAAACAGTAAATTAAACAATTAAACCCCATCATCAACAAATACACTGCATTTTTTTTTAGGTAATTAATTAGCAGTTTTTTTTTTTTTTTTTTTCTCTTGGTGGAATTGAAGATGGCAAGACGTGACAATTTTGATTACGTGGTATGGGTGACATGTGGGTTTCACATGAGTAAGCACATGCTAGGGAACATAGAACACCTGCAGAAAATTTGGAATGCGTGAGAATGGGTAGCTGGGTACGTATTAGGGTTTTCTTCTCGTGGCCGGGTAATTGAAGGAGCAACCTGGTATGTGCTCCCTTGGGCGATGCTCACTCTAATGGGGACAAAGAGGGCCATGTGAACATGGCTCATTGCCTCACACAGTAATGCCACCGTACCCACTTCGCCCTACCAAAAAAGACACTAGGGTATGCCCAGCTGGGCCCCCTGGGGTTCCACATATAGATTGTTGTTTTCTTGGAATTTCTATTTGAATGATTGAGCAATAAGAGGTTTGTCTTCATTTAATTGGGCCATCCCCTTGTCTAAATAAAACAATGTGGTTGCTTGTATTTTCTATATTTTAGCTATCCTGCATTCAATTCTATTAATTCTAAAGTCATGGGCTCTCTCTACCTGTGTCTATGTGGTTTTCTAATTTGCTTCCTCCTCCTTCTCTTTTCTTCTTCTTCTTCTTTTTTTTTTTTAAGGAAAAGTTGGCATTTAATGCCAATTGATTCATATCAAAGCGAGAATTATCATCGACATTCATTTTTAGAGTCGGTGACCGCACATGCAACTTAGACAAAAGACAACATGGCCCCGATTCGTACAAGATATTTTTGTCAGCTCACTCCGACATGCCTATAAGTTATTTTGTTTAAGTAATTTGAGGTATTTTTCGACGTGAAATTAGCCATGCAGATTTTAACGTCATCACAAAAAGATTCTTAGTTGAAATATTTCTCTTCTCTCTATCCATAATAATTAGCTCCTAGCAGGAACCATGTTTTATACAGAAACACCAACACATGACAAACGCGAAAACACAAAGACGCATTTATTATGAGAAACAATCCTATTAAACCTTCATGGTTCATATGAACCACCTATAGCTTGGTTTCTGAATCTCAAATCCATGCAAAAGGTTAAAAACATATGCATTAAAGCTTTTTTCTGTAAAACCATCTTGCTCGATCGATCTTTATTACTTTCCTCACAAACATGAACTTCCACGATGTTGACACATATATACTTGGTCGGAATGTCTGGATCTTTTCCTTCCAGTAACGTTGAATTTCATGCTCAGACCGCAGGATATGTTTCTTGACCGTCATTATGGACTTTTCAGTTCACGGATTCAATGTAGCAACAGTGAGTTAACTTGGAAAGGAACCTTTCTGCTGTTAGTTACAGAAGAATTTTGGCATTAGGCTATGGACAGTTGCCAGTTGGACACTCTTTCGGGGTATGAGACTTATAATTCAAACAATATTGTTGTAAATTAAGATGGTATATTTGGTAAAATATATGAAAAGTGTTTTGGGTTTTATGTTTCAAAAAGGTAAACATTGAAAATATATTTCGATTTCGACAAGAGCAATGTTATTTATTAGATTATTATATAATTGTCCTTATATATATATATATATATATATATATATATAACTTGATGGCATGACAGTGAAAATTAACTTCGGATTAACATTTAGGGTTTATAAGTTAATTTTATCTGTCATGTTATTTTAGTTGAGTAGTTTACTAAATAAGATTACTATTTTAAAAATATTTTGTTATTTGTTTTAAAAATTGTGTTAGTGGCCGGTTCTCATATGAAAATTATAAGGTAACTTTTTTTTATAAAAATAAAATAAAAAATAAATAAAAAGAAAAGAAAGAAAGATAAAAAGAGTTTTTAAAATGTTTACCCAACATAATTTTTTTTTTTCTTTTCCTTTTTTTGAATGAGTGAGTTTGGCTTGAGGGAAGGGAAGAGAAGGGATATATTTGTAATTACTGAAATTTGTTTTATAGGATGTGATTACTAGTAGTATCCTTTAAACTTAAAACTTGCATTTCTTAGGAGTTAGTAAAATGTAATGATAATTTTAAAAGTAAAATCAACTTAATAACTTGATGAGGATAAAATGACGATTACTAGACTGAAGTACCCATCTTGTAAAAGAATCACATTCATGGCCTATCTTCTCTTCGGCTGGAAGGAGATTCTCTTACTACTTTTTTGGCTATTAATAATGCCAAATGGTTTATTGACTAGTGAAACTTTTAGACATTTTTTTTTTTTATTTGCAATTTATGTCTAGAGATACTATATCTAATACTTTTACGCGTGCTAATTTTCGTGCATACTTTATTGTTAGCAGGTAGACCGCTTCAAACTTAATATTTGGAAGCAAATATTTTCAAATCTTTCTCTTTTTTTCTCTTCTATTAGGCCGGCTAGTTTGTTGGTTTGTTTTTCTCGTTTTTTCCCTTTCCCTTTTCCTGTATTTGCTCATAAAAAAAACTAAAAATTAAAAAAGAAGAAAGAAAGAAAGAAAAGTTAATATCAAAATATTGTGCATTTGTAGATACTTTTAGGGTCATGGATTTTCTTTGTATGCATCACTTTTTAGTGACCTAAAGGGGAACCATTTAGGATGATGGTGATAGGTGACCAGTACTGGAGAACAAAATTAAAAAAGTCTTGGGTTTGTAACTAGAAATTGGGGATCCGAGTGTTTCCAAGAAACTTCAGCAGTATGAGTTAGAAAAAAAGTTGTTTGAAAAGTGGGAATACATTTCTTGGGTGAGTGATCTCTTTGATCCCTTTCTACAACACTTGGCTTAATTTACTTTATTGTTTCCAAAAGTGGCTGAGATATCCCAGGTATCCCGTTTGGTTGCCGTGGGACGAGTGATTTGGGTACCCTACATTTCTATGGTTGGGTACATCAATTCATGAAGATAAAAGATACCCTTACCTTCTCTTTAGCTGACAAAAAGTTAGGAAGTGGCTAATTTGCTGTCATCCGAGAAATTTTCTCCTTCGATGTTCTGCCTAACGAGTTGGTGTGGGGCATCCCTACAGTACGACGGTCTCCAAAGGATCCTTTACTTCCATAGAAGATGAAGCTTGTTATGCACTTCAAACAAAATTTATAAAGGGTTGGGTGGAAAGTCATCATCATCAGATCATACCGCATTGCCTGGGGTGGACATGGTTAGATACTTAGATCTTCCACCGCCATTAATGCTCCATTTTGTGGCAAAAAATGGGGTGATTTCCATGACCCATTTCAAAGAAGACAATATTTCTTTGAAATAATAAGAAATAAAAGAAGGTCTTAGAAGATAAAAATGATGGATTTTGGGCTCAAGAACAAGACAGCAAGGTGCTTGTGTTGTCGAAGAGGGTTTTCTGAATTAAGATGTTATGCAAAATTTTAGTACTCCTAGCAAAAGTTATGTTTCATTTAGGATCACATTCGTAAGATGGTGTCACGTGTTAGCCAAAGGCTAATACACCACGTATCACCCCCAAATTCTGCGACATATCAACCACAATTTATAACACTTGTTAGCACCATACTATGGCACGTGTTACCCTCAAAATTGTGCCACTTGTTAGCCACATATTTTGCCATGTGTCAAATTACATGAGATTCACATCGCATCACATATTGGCATTCTTGTATGCCACACTATCTACCATGTGTCAAATCAGCGTTGAGCATGATCCACATCATTGCCATGTGTAAGATAGGATGACACACGTGTCAGAATAATATCAACAAGTGCCATGTGTCAGCCTATGGCCACACTACTATTTAATTCCGAAAAATAATATTAATAAATTCTATAAATTTCATAGTGAAATTCTACAACTCTCATTCCTTTCAGGCTTTCAGACAGTTGCTCGCGAGCCCATTAGGCCATTATCTTTGGACCCATTTGTAAAGCCCAATAGCTAAATGCAAAAATTCAGGAGACTTGCATGTTCGCTAAAAAAGAACAATTGGGCTAAGCCTGCTCAGGTTTTAGGCCCTACTCATTCTTGCAGCATTATTATTAATTTCACACACAAAAGCCCATTTTGAGTCTCCTTGAGTCCAAGTCTTCGCCATGGGCCATGCCCCCATTGGGATCGTTTGCCTGTGGCAATCATCACTATTCACTATATAACATATGGCTGCCGAAATTCCGTACGCTCACTTAAAAAAATATAAAATTATTAATTAAAAATTAAATTCATTATTTTTTTTAATTAACTTAAGCTTTTAAATAAATAATAATTAGGTCATGAATTTGAATTTTATCTCCTTAATTTATCATCTCTTATTTCACTTAAATATTTTTAAGAGTTGTTCCTATTTAACACAAAATTGTTAAGATCCTAGTGTTACACGTAAGTTAAATCTACTCTTGACCAAGTGTATATAATAAGCTTTTGGACACCACCAAGGGTAGTAGTTCAATGGTCTCAAAGAAATCCTCATGAGATTTGGCATGCACTAGAATTTAGATTTGACCTTTTCTAGGAATCCTTTGGCCTATTAGTATTCATTACCTTGAGCTCCACTGATGCCCTGGTGGGACAAGTATTAAGCTATAGCTTAGTCGGTCTTAAGGGAGCAACTGCAATTTTCCATCGTCTAAGCCCCTCTTGAGCGGTGCCTCGTGGGTTGGGGATACTATAGTTACACCCTAATAAGATAGTTATAATTGGCTTCCCCCTCTAACATTTTTCACTTAAAAAATAAAGGACACCCTTTTCTTGCAAACCGATTTTCAGGGTGAATTCTACTTAAGGTTTGTAACATTTAGTATTAGAGCTAGCCACCATATCAAGAGGTTTGAATCACAAAGGAGGCGACCTATGAGTTAAATTAAAATACTGATAAGTGTGTGGAGCCGCCAAAAGAGAATGGACTATCATCGGGTCAATGTCAATAGAATACTGGGCCACTGTGAATGCCGACCACAAAAGTGTAGTGGTATGTTACGATCTTAATTAGTATCTCATATGGATGTTTGTGCAAACCTGCAAGGAAATCTATTTGGTCAGATTTTATGGCTTAGAAAAAGGAAAAAAATTAGTTCACGCCTATAATAAAAAAACGTTGGTAGAGAAAAAGTTAATCCATCATTAAGATAATGAAATAAAAATTATTAGATTGCTCCTCTCGAGCATGGCATCCTATGAACTGTCACCTTATCTTTATCGTCTTTGAAATATGAATCCAAATCCATAACAAGAAATTTCCGATCGACCTCTTCTTCGTGGAAACAGAATAATCCAAGATATTTCCACAAGCAAGAAAATACTCCATTAATTCTGATTAAAAAAATTATAAAACAAGTAATTTGCTAACTTTCAAAACCACGACAAATTGGAATAAAGAATGATTCTCATGTTAGTGAGTGTCAATGTCACCAAATAAACAAACAACTGTCGATAATCAAATTATATTGCAATCCATTTAAATACAAAAAAGGTTGCATGAAGGTCGTCGGGGGGCTTTTGTCTTGGCCTCCATGACCTGAACCCATCAATCAAGGTTTATTATCGTCATGGCATTGACAGAATGTGCGGATATATGGATTTTAATATCTTTTATTTTTTGGTTCTATGTTCGAGGCTTTTTCTGTCGCATCTGCTTCTCCCCCCCGCTTTACAGCTTACCCCATCCATCGCCTGTCGAGCCCAACCAAAAACTTCACTGGCTAACAACGTTCATTAAAAACATTAAACGGAGAAATAGTGTGCCCAAAATTTGACATTATGCATTCAGATAGAGATATTGAGTTCATACTGCTTTTTTCTTCTCACTGATGTCAGGGCTTAGACAAATTATAATTAATCATTTGATTAATAAATTAAAAGGCTGTTGAATTTAAGAGATAAGTAGTGTTCTGGAAACATGCATGCACTGGCCTTTGCCTCCAAGCTATGGCTTCTTTGAAGCTTCCTTAGATGATTAATAATATTAATTAGAGGAGCTAGCTGAATGCTGATTAGTCATTAGATACCAGACTTTTCTTGGCATGATATTTTCAGACACAAGAAACCTTGGATGGTTGAAGAATTGAACATCTTTGTCATCCATTCCTGACACGACACCTGTAATAAATTGCCTTGATGAATGTCGAATTCGGGCACCGATGGTTTGAATTCGTAGAAATTTTATGTACTACTTGAACAGTTTCTGTTGTTCCTTTCGTACGATTTTTAATTTTTTTATATTGATCTATTGCTATCTACTTTTGTTGAGCTTGTTTTCTTGCGGTTTGTTGAGTCGTATGTTCACGACGTTACGTGGAATTTTCTCTTTCGTTTTTTAGTATAATTAATCATATAGATTGGTCCATGACATGAGATAGAATTCTTCCAGAGTACTCTTCAAATAATTCATGCCATGCTTGTATGTGTATATATATATCATTGCATAATCACTTACAATTGAACACGTCCCTTTTTTATAAAAATTTAAAAATTAAAAAAAAAAAAAAAATCGTGTCATGATTTCACTCTTGTATTCTTCAAAATGATTGCACTTAATTTCAATCTCATTTTAATTTGATTGGTTTTATGTTAGCTAATTCACTAACAAAATTAAGTTTGGCATAACTCTAAGCACCACAGGAAGGTTTTTGAAACACTAAGTTGGAATTGGCGGTCACAAAGGGTGTGAGCAAAGTACTTTAGTGATCCATTTGATGTTCAATTCAAAAATAGCAAAATTCACAAAGCGCTCGGTTGGAAGTGTCAATCGGACTACCTCCAAATGGGTTAAAGATTGCAATTAAGTGGTTAGAGATGTTCGGCTGGAGACTCGGTCATACCACATCCGGTCAGCCAAAAATCTTTGAAACCCTAGCCACATCCAAATGAGATTACTTATCCGTCTGAGTGTCTGACTGCAACCTAAAACTGTATTTTTCAGAAACCGTGCAACTTGAAACAAAAAGTCTTTGTTTTCTTAGGGCCTATATAATTAAGCATCCTTATGCATGATTTCCCATATACCTTGAGGCCATTATTGAGTGTGCAAGAGATACTTTCTGCATGCATCCACATGCTCTCAGTTACACTCAAAATCAAAAACCTTTAGCCACCGGAATTTTGGGTTATAATAAGACTTGATAGAATAATTGGCCAGTAAAGAAAAACGGGTTATTTAATTTGTTGGGTACAATTCAAATTACTTCAAAGGTTGTAATTTAATTCTTCGATGGTGAGATGTCACCAAAATTGTTGGTTAATGTTTTTATTGATTGACTTAATTTTTGTGATATATAATTGGAAAATACTTATATATCGATCCACTCCCTTCTAAGTATTATTATTATTTGGGATCGTAGAGCGAATTTCACTATCTATTATTGCAAATAATCTTTCTGCTTAGATTCCCTTAGTTTGAGATGGAAACAACTCCACATGTCGGTAGAGAAGATAATGAACTTAGTTGATCGTAAAGAAAGAGAAAGGTTTTGTTCCTTCTGTTAAGTAAAATCTATTAAATACTCGGGGGAATAATATATTTTTTTCTTGATCACATGAATGATAGGCCTTATTATGAGGGTTTAGTTGTTGAACCCAATATTATCTAAGAACTGACTTTGGCAGGCAATAGACTTTGAAGTGGCTATAGCTCGGCTCTACTCAAACTTCCCAATCATTTCATCAATTGGCTCTAATATTAAAAGTTGGCCTACCAAACAAAAGCTGGAAACAAAGTCAATATGAAAATTAGTAATCTGATCCCAACTTGTAACTACTATATATGTCTGGCATTGATTTCGGATTGATTGGGTCGGTTGTCTTTTGACTTCAAAAGAAAGTAAGCACTTCGTTATTTTTTTTATCGTCTTCCTCAATAATATGCAACACAAGCGAGCTTTAATTACTTGGGATTTTCCTTTTCTTTTTTCTTTTTTCTTTTTGGGTGTGGATTGGAAGATGATCAGAAGGTATGAACATGGCAGAAATTATATCTTGGTTACTTGGTATATATGTACGTATAATATTGATTAAATAATTGTATAGTATATATCTAGCATGCCAACCACTTTGAAACACTGATTTGAAGCAACAAACAAAATGGGTAACGAGAACGGAAATTTAATGATGTCATGTTTCAGTCACGGACCATGCATGAAATCAATGGTGACGAAAACCGTATCAGAAAATGTTGTGTGAACTCCCATCGAAGTTGCCATCGACATAATCAGGACAACAAAATGGGTGTATTTGTTGACTGTATAAATTAATATTTAAGCAATTTTATAGGTACGTATAAGTCTGCATCAAGCATATATATATATATATATATATATATATGCACCAGAAAATCGAAAAGAAAAGAAAAATTAGCGGTCGAGTTAACTTCTACATTAGCAGCTAAAGTTGAATTAATTAATTAATCAAGACTCACAAACAAATGCTTGAAAAGGGTAGTGATTAAAGAGCTAGGCCTGGCTAATTAATACTTGGACTTGAATTTTGAAAAAGAAAAGGAAGACCCAGTCAATTTTGTTTCACTTGGTGCTTCTCTGGCTAGCTACTTTATCTTTTGACTTGTGAGCATGAACATGTGCTCTATCTCTCTCTCTCTGTCTCTCTCTCTCCCCACACAAAATTGTGTCCCTGAATGTGATTGATCGACATGCTTTCTTCGTTTTCCTTGCGTATGATGTCTTCCATTGACACCTTTGCAAACCTGGCATGCCTGATCTGCGTATTATTACCTTCGGTTAATTATTGTTAGAATTCATAGATAGAAAACGAAAGAGATAAATAAAAAATAAAAAAAATAAAAAAACCTCTATTTATGGAAACTTTATATATATTAATTTACAGATTTACTTATTAATGATTGATTGGTTACATGCATGACGTATTTATATAAGAAAATTGGGAGACATAATTATTCTAATTAAAAGTGGAACCTTATCATTGTAAATGAAAGAGATTACCCTTTCTCCACAAGCTTGGTAGGTGATCGACAGATCGACTTCCTACCAGTGGATTTGTGGTAGGTGAGTGCATGACACCCTTCTTAATTTTCTTTTTTGCTCAGATTTTCTTCCTTAATACTCTCCTAGATGAAGTTGGCGTGGACATTAATGACACTTAAGTTGCTAGGCAAGTGATAGAATTATGCCAAACTGAGTGCCTTAATAAATATATAGATCAGCAAATTGTTGATTAGTAGGTATGTGGCAAGTTTAAATTGTGTCGTTCTATAATTTTTTTCGAATGATATGGCAGTCTATCTCTATATGCTTTACTCTTTTATGAAAGAGGGGTTTCAAAGTGATGTGAATGGCTACTTTGTTTTCACCTTACAACTTTGTGGACTGTAGATGCAAGATATATATGGAGGTCCGCCAATACTTGTTTTAGCCAACTAATAATTAACTTTACAACAACTCTAAGCTAGCTATAACACTATGCATTCTTTTTTCAACGAAGAACGAGAGACTATCGTTTGTTTCTTTGTTTTACAAGAAATGAGTGAACTTTCAAGGAGTATGGAGCAGAAGAGGAGGAGGCCGGCCACTTGGAACAATGAAATTGACGTGAGTCACTAGGGCTTAATTTTTTGAAATAGTAAAATTTGTGTGCTGCCTCTTACTCAATCGAACGAATGAAAGGCTAGCATTAAGCGCTGAAGTAGTATATATAACAAGTGTTTAATTGTTACATCAAAATCAACCAATGCATTTGGTTTTATCTTCTATATCTAATCCGATGATCAACATGATATTTTTATTTGTGTTTGAATTTGTTGTGAAAGATTTATCTTATATTTCCTTGGATAGAGATGATTGATGCTGTTGATCACATACAGGTTAACTGAGGATTATCCTTAAGCTTTGAAGGTAAGACTTTGACACTGATATCATGTTAAATTACCACTTAAAATGTGTGATTTTGAACAATGTGGTGCTATCCACGATTTTAAGATTATATACTTATATTGACGGTGACATTTACTTCTGCTAAACAAGTGACAAATAGATAACCCCGATTAAAGGCAAAATAAAATAAACATTGATTTGAATGATTGAATTTTGTCTTAGAATATTTAGGATATGTTTCATGTTAAGCTCCCCCTCTCTCTCTCTCTCTACATATAGGGAAATATTTCTAATCAAATTTCTAGGATTTTGTTACTTTTTCTAGGCTACGTACCTTAATTAATTACCTACCACATTTTTCTATAAATAGACCATATAACACAGTTGTATTAAAAAAGAAAAGGCCATGAATAAATTCAAAATGTAGCTTATGGGGCTTAGCTTCTTCTTTCTTTTTTCTTTCTTTTTTTAATAAAAAATTGTAAGCCAGAAAGACCAATTATTGCTATTTTATTTGGGCATGACAATAATAGCACATATCCGCTAAAAGCTGCATAGGAGGAGCCTAGACGATGGGAATCGTAAATGCTCCCCCAAATCTGACTGAACCATAGCTTGATCCAGTTCCACCAAGACATCAATGAAAATTTAAGGCAGGCAGTAGCTAGTGTACACTGACTTCTAAAACCGAACAACTCCGAAATTATTGTGTTCTATTTCTCTATCTTCCTCGGCTGCTCTTCTCTCACATATTTAACAAAATACGTCTCCAATTGATCCACAGACAGACCCATATAATATAGAAAGTGGTAGGCAACTTACAATTTTCTTCTTTCTAGTTGGAATTACATGAAATGGACAGATAAGATGTGCTTTCACTGCTGTGATTGTTAGAGCTAGCAGACATGGAGAAAGCAATAAAAGAAAGAAGCCACATTTTTTTGATGCCCTACTTGCTAATTCCGAGCAAGTGACGACCAAAACGTCAAAGCACCTTTCCAACTTTACTTCCTTTTCATGGAGGGGATTCAGCGGCGCTTTGTGAAAGACACAATTCAACCCATGTGTTGGGCGTCAAAAAGGAGTAGCTTTTTAAGTTCGTAATTAAGAAATAAACGATAAAGTTCATCAAACACTACTGATCGAGGGAGGAGAGATCATGAACAGTCAACCCCGAGACAAATCTAAACATGAGTAGTACTGCACTCAAAGTACCGGAAGAATTGGACCAATCATTTGCGATTCAATCCAAAAATCATAGCAAAAGAGATCGCAGCAGAGAAGAATTATATATAAAACCAATTAAGCATATATGAGATAATGAGATAGTGCAAGTGCAGAACAAACAATTCTCTGAGTGAGTTCATTTGGGTTTTTCTTTTCTTTTTTTTTTTCTGAAAATCTGACAGAAAATTCTCTACCAGTACAAATTTACACCACCCATGAGAAAGTTCTACTATTGCGGCGGCACAAAGTAGCTCAAATCTTCAAAGGCAGAATCCTGTGGCTGCGGCAATCCTTGTTGGCAACCTTCATAGTCAGAAACAAAAGGCGGATAAACTAAAGAACTTATATCTCCCCAGCCGGTGCTTTCGCCGGAGCTAGTCGTGCCGGTGCTAGCATTGACCATGTCGGCCATTCCATAAAGCTCTTCCAACCCATCAATTTGTTGTGGGTTGTGATCATATCCCAATTCACAAAGCTCGCTTGGGAGATTTTCAAGCCCTGGAAACATGTTTGGCAATTGAGTACAACTAGTACTAGTGTGAATGGAATTCATGGCTGCCGAAGAAGTAAGCATACTACTCATCGAGTTCACATATAGTTGATCTTGTGGCGAGGAAATAATATTAATGGGGTATTGGAAGTTATTGTTTGGCTGCTGTGCAAGTTTCATCAGCAAACTCCTAATATTTGCTTCTTCCTCGGGAGGAGTATCTGTAGGCCAGTACGGGCTGATCTGGTTCATGAGAGCTGGAGCCATAAACGTCTCACAGCTCTCTCTCTTCATCTCTTGCTTTAGGCTGTTGCATCGCCGAGCCGCCTGAGCCTGTTGCTCTTTCCGCTGCTTCCCAAGGAGCTTCTTCTTCAGCCTTGTGTTCCAGTAGTTTTTTATATCGTTATCAGTTCTCCCTGGTAATTGTCCTGCGATGATGGACCACCTATATATATATATATATATATACATACTCGTGAGTAGATGAATTTCTTACAGAGAAAAGGGTTATAATTGACATATTGTCAAACAAAACTAGAGTAATTAATTACCTGCTTCCAATACTTATATAGAGGCTACAAATAATGTTATCTTCTTCCTCTGAAAACCCCCCGTGCTTAATGTTTGGCCGGAGATAATTCAACCATCTAAGGCGGCAGCTCTTCCCGCATCTCTTAAGGCCTGATGATCAACAAGACAAGACACGATAAATATGCAAACCAATTTGAATATGAGTTGGTTGGATTTTAATTTACAGAAAGAGAAGGGTGAAGAATTGGAAAAAGAAATAATACCTATCTTCTGGGGCAAGGCTATCCAGTTGCCGCCAGTCCCATGCTGCTCGATGTAAGCCTTGAGTGTGGCATCTTCCTCGGGCGACCATGGTCCTTTCTTGACGTTTGCTTTGTCACAGCAAGGAGCTCTCCCCATGTCTGCTTTTCTTTGTAAATGAGAGGTTCTAAAGTACTAAGCTTCAAATCCCTTTATTATTAGCCCCTAGATGATAGTTATAATGATAATGATAATGATGATAATGTAATATATATATAATAGAGAGAGAAGATGGGGACTATAATTTCTGGAGGAGTACAGACATAGAAGGGGTCACAGGATTTCAAAAAGGGTAATGGAAAAGATGAACCTTTATGAATAAAATAATAATGATAATAAAAATAAAAATAAAATGGAAATGCCAGAATAGGAGACCAGGGTTTTTCTCATTTGTCTTTCATAATAATCCAGAATCTAGCTAATAACATATGTCCGCCATCCACCTTGACTGACTCTCTCTCCCCGGCCCCTTATCAAGGGGATCTTCCACATCCTAATTTCTTTGCTGAAGATCATGATAGTTCTATTAGTGGACCCGATATCATACATCACCTCGAGTTGAATGGTTCCTCAGACATGCCGGTAGCATTTTTGTAGAGAATATCTTATGACATCATCAGTGTCTTTCTGAGAAACGGCCCCGAAATTAAACTGAGAAGTAGAGAGAAATCGGTTAATTAGCAAAGAAATATGGTGCATATATAGTAGAGAGTGGTATATATGCATCATTTTTGCCATAGTTTGTGATAATTAATTAAAATTATTAATCATGCATGCCCAGAAAATCTAACAATAATATTGTCTAAATATATATCTGTCAAGTCTTCGCATGTCGGTTTTAATCTTATCAATTATGAACCATTATGATCCATTAATTCGTCTCGATTGAGTCTTAAAGATGCCACTTCAAAGTTGTAACAACCAAGTTAATTACCACTCTGATCATAATTAAGAGGCTACTGGGTCAAGTAGTATTGCAATCGTGGGGAATATATTGATGAGGGATCTTTTTGTTATAGTAGGTGACCAAATTATATATGGCCACCATGATATTAAAGGGAGTACTGTAGCTAGCGCTGGATGGCTTGAATGTATCGCCAAATTAAAAATGAATTAGAGCAAAAGGTTTCAAATTACAGCAACAATAATAGAGGGGTTTTAGATAAACAAATATTATATATAAGCAAGGCCGCCTATAGGCTATAGAATGGTCCTTCAAGGCAAAAGGCTTGTGGGTGTAACCAATCATGCCAATCACACATGCCATTTGGGACCCATATTCATATAAATAAATAAGACATGAAGATGCAACGCATAAGTTTGCCAGTAGCAGTCAAGAACGAGGAAACCCAGTGTCACGTCAATCACGTCACAAAATTAGACCTTCTTTGTCTGTTTGTTGAGATTTAATAATATATAATCACAAATTATTTATTGGGAAAAGATAATAATAAAAATATATATATATTACTAAAGTGGTATGAAAGCTATAAGAAAAATGCAGAGGCTGACTTGAATCTTGGGTGAATATATGTCGAAAAGTCAAAGGTGGCATCTACAATATTAATGGTTGTTGATTTTTCTCACTGTGTTTAGATTTGTCATCCTTCCAAATATATATATTTTTCACTGCGTTTTTCTTTGCATATTTATATATTTGGTTAAAAAGTAGACAAAGTAAGCGGGAGAAAGCAAGTACACAACTTTTCAAACACGGATGGAAGGAAATGGTCTTCTGACTCTTCTCGGGTAGGCCATGCCCTCCATGAATTGTATGGTTTTTCCTTCTTTAATTTTTCTTATTTGCTACTTAACTTTGAATGTCTTTGGAAGGGTGTCCTAATTACAGCTCATGGCCACTTTTTTTCTCAAGCTACTTTCACTTTTTTAAGTGTAACGAACCTAATCCTAAGCTTGGTAATTTGTAGGTGGCAGAGCTACCTTTATCCTTAGCCTTTAGGAGTTTTAGGTTGCCTTGGCCTGAATTTAAAAAATGTCCAAATTAATCATTGGATTTTCTTTTTTAATTTATTTAACGATGATTAATTCAAGAGTTAGTTAGGTGTGTCACGTTAGCCTTTGAATGAAAATTATATAGCATATTTGTAATTGTGTTTGAGAAATAAAACTTTTAAGTTAAAAAGTGTCTTTTTGGCAAAAGCATTATTTTTAAACTTTTGTCAAAAGTGCATATGTTTTGGTCATTTTTATGCATTTTAAACCCTTAAGAGAGTGTTAAATTTTTTTTTATTAAGTAGGTACTTTTTACTTCAAATAGACTTTTTGAGTATTAAATGCACTTTTGGCCCTCATCAAACCCACACCCAAACATGCCCTTAGATAGAATTGTAAAATCTAGCATTTCTCCAATTTTATTTTACACTAGATTTTGCCTACACTCTTTAACATGAAAGAAATTTAAATAAATCCCTAGCCTAATTAACCCTAGCTAGCCTAATTAATCCTAGCCGCCCATGTGGAAAAATATGCTACAACTTAACCATAAATCCCATATCTTGAACCTAATAAAAAATCATTATTGGAAGAGAAACCAAATAAGGGTGATCGAGAATACTAGTCAAACACCCCACTATGGAAAAGGATTTGTTAGATTGGTAAGCAAATTAAAAGTTTATGGTTTAATGCGAAATCAAATGGACCCTTTGATTTTAAAAAGTATCACATCATGTTACTTGTAAACAACGTCCAATAATTCGAAGTGTCATATTTTCAGTCTCATGCATTTATTTTTGCATTTAGTTAATTGTATGTTCTTTTTTTTTTTTTGCATGTTCACACAAAAGAGGTGAGAAGGATTTCGAACTAGTGACTTCCACTTCATTAGGCATGGTCTTAACCAATTGAGCTACCTCTGGAGATGTTAATTGTATATTCTAATATTAGACCTTTTAATTTCTTACGCTTTTAAAAGACTAAGTTGACAAACCTAACCCTAAACAGGTCGGGGGTGTTACATTAAGCATGCCGTATATAAACATATACAAGGGAGCAAAGACATTTAAAAATGTGAAGGAAATGCATTTTAAATGATCATGTGGGTAAAATGGACGTTCGTTCAAGAACTACTGTAGGCAACATATGAAGCTAGCGTGGTATCATTTCACAACAGAAAATAATAAGTGTGATGAAGCATGGACCTCATCAAAGTATCAACTCGATCAGTCGGAGCAGCAGAAAACCCTTCTTCTACTGAAACACACACGACACTGTAGGGGTGAAAATTAAATACATATATAATCTCATGTTGAAAATTTCAGAACATCTAGAAACCTATATATATATATATATATTTAATAAGATCATCACCAAAACAATTAACGTCAGAGACTACGTCTTTCTTGTAGTGCGAAGGGAGTTGGACCAGGACAAATTTAAAATACTAGCTTAAAACTCAAATAATATGCTCAATTTGTATAATTTTTTATGTGCTTCTCAGATAAGGAAGAAAGAATAAATAATACTCGTTGGGGTTATTCTCTTCTTTTTTCTTTTCTTTTTTTGGGGTTAAAAGAGAAGGTTTATGTACGTCGGCATCATTAACAAATAACGTAGAAAAAAAAAAAAATCTATGGTTAAGAATGTTTGGGTGGGGAAATGATGTTTGAAAAAATGAGTTGCACAGAATTATGTGGGAAAAGTAGTTGTATACTGTAAGCATGACCATGCTTTGTGACCGAAAGAGAAAAGCATTCCCAAATTGACCGCTACAAAATCGAATCGTTTCTAACAAGAAAGTGATTTAGCCTTTATTATCAGATCTTAATTAATATTATTCTCTAAAGTTTATTAAGTCAGCCACGCGGTTTCTTCTTCCTTTTGCTGATTCTAGAAAAGCGTAAAACAAGGTAAAAGGTCAAAGAACACAGACAAGCCAGAAGGAGATATGATCAATTTTGAAGATTCTGTTTTAAAATTATGTTGATACATGCATTAAGGTAATTAATTATAGACCAAAAAAACCCATAAAAATGATCCAAAAGGGTACGTACGTATTCAATTTGTAAATCAATCGATAATTATTCTGCATCAAATAGATTTAAGGCATGTGCAATTTATATTTAGGGGGTAACTAAGGAAATATTCCGGCAAAAAAATCGTTAAGACGATAAAGAATCCAGCAACATTTAAGGCATGTGCAAACACTAGTTGCGGCACATTAGTTTAACGTTGTAACAGCAGGATATATCGCCATAAAATGTCTCTAGAAGCAATTGATAACTTGTGAAATTGAAATTAACTCTTAAATCTGTACTTCTGTGTTTAGACATAATAAGATGATCTTCAAATTCATTAACCAAAGGATATACAATTTTCCCATTGCATTTCATTTCAAACAACCATAGCCCAATTAGAAGTGGGCTTAGTACAACCCAAATAGGCCCTATAACCAAAGAGAAAACCTTGAATGCAGACGATCTGCAAAATATACCTTTACAGCATCTAATAAAATACTGCCACATATGCAAGATGCAAACTAAAAAAATTTTTAACATATCCACCTGATGTTTTCAATTGTTTTCGGTTACTTTCCTTCTCTTGGGTTTGCGGGTACGCAGCAGAGCCAAGAATAGCTCTGAGATCGTACTCAGAGTCGTCGTTGTCGCTGGGTCTCGCCGGATTTTTTTTTGTTGAGTTTGAAGATGCTGGGTTTGGGATGCTGGCCGGTGGTGGGTGGGCGTCTCCGGTGTGGTGGTTGTGGTTGGTGGGAGAGGGGGGGAAAAATGAAGAAAAAATGGCCGGTGGTGGGTTTTATTTTGGTTTGATTTTTTTGTCTTTTGGATTGATTTTCGTTTGGTTAAGCTACAACCAAATGGGTGTTTGTTCTGCAATAGAAATTATGGGTTAGATTTTTTGTGGCCAATTGTGGTGGTGGGTGGGAGGGGGCCAAGGGGCTGGCGGAATTTGGGGGAGAGATGCTCTCCAACGCCGGTGGTTTGGTTTTGGGTTTGCTGGCGCTGAGGCCGGTGGTTTGGTTGGGTGTTTCTGGCGGGCAAGATCCGTGAGTTGCGGCTCGCTGGGGATGTGAGTGCCCTCCAGGGACCCCCGTCCATGAACTCCAGGAGCACATGGATTTCGCCGTTGTAGTAGAACATATCGTGGCACTTAACCACGTTGGGGTGGTCCACGTTCCGGAGGATCTCGATCTCCGTGCGGATCTGGCGGCGCACGGAGTCCTTGTGGGTCTCGTAGATGACCTTGAGCGCGTAGATGAGGTTCGTGGGGTGGTGGATCACCTTGTAGACGGTGCGCTGCTTTGCCGATCCAGCTTGGCTCGATCCACATCGAGAAGTTGATGGCGTTGCTAGGGTTGGCGTGGCTTCGCAACGGGGTGGAGTTTGCAGAAGAGCTGGTGGAGACGGGCTGGCCGGCGACGGGCTGGTCAGCGACACTGGGCTGTGAAGTTCTCGAGAGACAACCGAAACTGAGTTGTTTGATTTTTGGAAGGATCGGGTGTTACTCAACCTATTTGGATTTGTGTACTTGTATAACGTGGCATATTTTGAATGGATGCTGTAAAAGGTGTCTTTTACAGATTGACTGCACCTAAGTGGCTCTCATAACCAAATTACAATGGGAAATGAACTATTTCGTTTTCTCAAAAAGCACCATAAAACCTCTCATTTGCCAGAGATAATTATATACTTAGATGTGGGGTTACAAGTAGGAATATGATTGATGTTCCATTTTACAATTAAAATTTTATCTTATTTTATATTTAACGTTGTAAATAGGTATCATACTGTTTAAAATTTAAAAATGACGTGACAATATATATATCATGGCATCATGAACATGTCCGTACTTACATGACTATTTCATGCGTACGATGAATGGGCAGTTTATGGCAAACACTTTGGAGCACCTACCCGATGAAAAAATGGATTAATTTCTTAGTTTCTCACTCTAAGCTATTTTTTGCAAACCCTTTGGGTACTAACGTCATAGTTATGGTCTAAATCTACTTTCATGCTTTCACTCTTATGGTTATTGCATTGCTTGACGTGATGAGCACTGACATTTAAAGCTGCTTGTTGTAGTCAAAAGCTTGAACTTTATTTGCCGAAAATAAGGTTTAATTTTCTGTCATCATCAGAGAATAAGAAAGCGTAGTCCCTAGAATACTTCAACTTTCTAATCTTCTCCTCTGACTGTTCCAGGGTAAGCCAAGTCCAGATCTTGTTAGGCGGCGCAAGCTTGGTCTAGTGGGCACATGAAGAACTTTTCTTATCCCATCTTCATGAGTATAGCCAAGAAAAATCGATCAAATGGTGTGATATTTAAGGCCAACGCTATGATCAACATTTAAAAAAAAAAAAATACAGTTTTTACATATATCGCTCTTGTAAAGCCTCAAATTGGTATTTTTCTTTGACATCAACCCCAACATAAATAAAATAATGGAGCATGTTCTCCAGATGCCTAGGGTTGCAAAAGGTTCATAAGCATACACATGGGCTAGCCTAAATAGGCAAAACATTATTTTGGCTAAGGAATTAGCTGGCTACTATAGTGTTAAGCAAATTTATTTAGCACAGTAGCTCAACAATGTTTAAAAAAAACAAAAACACAAAACAAAACCATTTAACAAAACAATCCGATTCTATCTCCTTTTTGGGAACAGTGAATAAAATAAAATAAAAAATTTATTTTAAATATAATAGTGTAAGTAGATAGCCGATGAAAGTGCTTTGAAAAAGTGGATAACTAAAATAAAAAATATGTTCTTTAACTAAATTTTAGCTAAACATTTGCTGTGCAGGATGTAAATGATTTAAGAGTTTGTTGACACTCTGGAAGTCATGACATCGAATAGCAAATTATAATTTGCTCTCATCGACTTCAAAAATAAGAAACTAGCAAATTATAGCCTTTGCTCTCATGACATCGAATAGCAAGATTCTTTTTACTGACTATGAACATTTTATCTTACAAACGAGAAACAAACCAAATGGGTCGGCATTAGTCCACGATTTTATAAGACGAACACAAATTGACTCACAAGTTGTGGCAGTTAAAGGCTCAAAAACTGTTTTATCTTATTTTTCATTTGTTTCATATACTTCAGGGCAGAATAGGGAGAGGAAGAAAAAATAAAAATAAAAATAAAAAAACTGCATGTAAGCGAATCAGATGAATAAAAATTTCGGTCTCTTTCAGTTGTCACAAACATTAACTTAGAAATAACTCCTCCATCGTGCAAAACTTCTAACAATCACTAGGGTACCAAAGCAAACTTGGCAATTTCTTGCCTCTAAAGACGTTACAAACTAGATATGTTTATTTGAAAATACTTATCTTAATTCAACAGTCCAATCCATCTTGTCTTCTATAAGTCCCATCTGCAGTCTGGTAAGCACAGAGTAGAGTTGTTGTGACACAACACCAACACCACCATCTCTATAAGACACCCTACAAAAAGAAAAGACTACAATTAAGTGCCATTTGTTTCACTTTACTGCGGATCAGAAGAAGACTATAATTGAAGTTATCCCTGCTCAACTTGGATATCGAAAAAAGTGGATTTGTCACCCTATATACTTTTCACCTCAGCAAGCCTCCATTACTAAGAGAGAGCATAACATTCCACCTAAAGTGATATACCAAGGAGAAGAGCAGAGAAGGAAAAGACATAATTAGATTGGAAACACTATAGAATACGTCATTCATAAAGATGACTTTCTGGCCCAAGTAAATATTGTCTGCATGAGCACATATTTGAGAACCACAATCTTTGGAATTAAAAAAAAAAATCAATTGTAGGTTTTTTTTTCATATTGGCAGATCCAGTTAGTAAAGAACGTAGACAGGCTCAATAACAAACAAAAAATGAGTAAGTTATATCTCTAATATCAAAAGCTCATCAGCGGTGTCCAAGATATTAAATAAGTACCTGAAACCCTTGGCTACGAGCAACATCAATTATACTCTTTCGAGTAATGCCAGGTAGAATAGTCCCTTTTATCGCAGGTGTGAAGATAACATTATCCTACAAGAACATAAAAATAAGAATATTTCAGATGTGGCCACCTCTAATGACATGTTTCTTCTACACAGTTCAGATGCTTTGAAGCATTAGTATTAGCCTTCCAGTTGCTTTTCTATCCATTAGGTTTCATGTTTCAAGATAAACAGATAAGATAGATACAAATTTCTGCAAATAGAAGTGATATTCAAAGATTCTTCTTACTTTTCCCCATCATCTTTTTTGATAAATAGCACTGATCTGAAATGATATTCAATGATTCCTCTTTCTTTTCCTCATCAATCAGCAATGACACAGATCATAATTATAAAAGGTAATAGCTACACTAAAGCCCAGCTTAGTCGTTAATCATCATACCTTTACAACAAAAATGTTGCAAGAGGAAACCTCCTCCAGATATTTTTTGTTGACACAATCAAGGTATAGCACATCCGAGTAGCCTTTGGCTTTTGCAGCAGATTGCGCCTTAGAACCTACAAATATTTTTTATTGATAAAAGAGATAGTTCACTTGCTCCAAATTGCCTGAGATTCACAAACCAGATAAGTAATGGCTGGTAAAGGGTAATTAATTAATTCAACCAAAACATTGGGAGATGGCTTGTACAGTGTTTAGTCAAGTCAAAATTCTCAAATTGAAAGGAAAAAAGAGCCCACAATTTTCATTGGTCCATTTGTAAGCACAATGAAGCCCTCTTAGTCAAATTATAGCTTTCAACCAGAATTATCACACAAAAAAAAAAAAATCATATAAGAACTAAATTTACAAATACTGCTTTTGGATCCTAGATGTATCATTATTTCCTTGTTCTTTTTGGAAAGTTACACATGCACCCCATGGGTTGTGAATCAACGACCTCCCTTTTCATCTTGTTCTTGTAAAGTAAGGTACCAATTGATGTAGAATTCAATAACTTGACAAGTTATGAAATTACAGAAAATAGTGCTGAAAGCATGCAACCATATAACCTTTGGTGAGATAAAAAAAAATAAAAACACAGATTGTCTCAGAACTAAACAAGCACTTGCATGGTCAACTTACTGCAGCATAGTTTCCAATGGTCTTTACACCTCCAGTACCACCAGGAGTTGCACGGTGCAGTTCATGTTCAACAACCAGATGTATTGGTGCCACACCTTCCTGGCATCAGACATATAAAACATTTTACACTCGATAACTGCAGTACAGGAATGCACCAAAACCATCAACACAAAACAAAATACAAAAGAGCTACCAGAATGGAAGTAATCCAGAAACAAATGATAACATTTCTAAACAAAAAGAAAAGATTGAATATGAAGCCCAAGATAAAGAAAGAAAGGAAATCATGCACAAAAAAATAAAGCAAAGTAGCCTCTAGTTTCCAAAAAGTGCTAAAAATAATAATCACCATATTTAAAATCCAAATCTAAAATGAGAAGCCTCTTCAACTCCATAGTTCTGTTTTAACAAAAACAGAGAAAAGGAACAGCTTGGCTAACTTTTGATGCTAGCACCATTTGACAAGAAACAAATACTGTTAGATTAAAAAATTCTTGATAGATTTAATAACTCATGCAACTGATATGGATTGAACCCATGAACTCACCCTCAACCATTTTTTATGGGGGAAAGTTATGATTTGGTACAGAGATCATTCATGCTAAATTGAAGTATAATGGTGACAAACATAAGCATACGTTGGTACTAAAAAATTTAACAAAACCTCATACCTCAAAATTTAGTCAATGTGCTTGCTATTAGACCATATTACAAATGAAACAATCCAAAAAGCTGAATGTCATGAGGAGTTTGTAATGGTACAATCCCAGAAGTTATCATGCTTAGCTACTTACCTCTGTTAAACGATATAGGAACCAAAAGATGCATGAGTCACTGTTGCAACTTGTTAGTCATCTCAGTTATCTTTCTATGGTATCGATTCATGAGTGAACCAACTAAAAGACACTGCTCATATGTGGCATCAAATAGACATAAATCTGCACTCTAGTTAGTTGTAAACTTACGCCCATCTTGTTGACAGATCATTGATATTTTTAAGAAAGTAGGGCCCACACTGATAAGCCATTGTCAGATATTCATTGTGCAGAATATCCTTATTGGCAATGTATCATATGATTTTCCACACGAAACCTTGAATTTATTAAATTATATAGTGCAGAAAGGGAATAATTAGTAGAATATCAAACATTTCACAGTAGCTCCAAATTGAAAGGAATCTCAAATTCTAAAAAATTCCACCTAAATTTCAACATCCATTAACCAAATATAGTTCAGAGCAGAAATAAACAAATAGTTCATGAGGAGAAAAAATAAAGAACATTTAAGTCATGGTACATCTTTACAGCATTATGCACCCCAAAAGCAGGTAATTGAAAAGATACTTAAAAAAAAGGGGTAAGACATCATATTTAAAGTGGCAACAAAATAGAATGGATATCAACATGCAAGGGAAGATTATAAAACCTTAAAATAGTTTCCAACAGGTGACACATAAATCAGAAAGGTATACTCTGGAGCAGGAGCAAGACCAAGAACAGCTCCACTCCCCATTAGCAATGGCCTGATGTATAAGGAACCTTTACCTGGAGGTGGAACCTGAAATGAGATAATAAAGATTTACCAATCTGACATGTACTGCCCATCACTAACCAAAAGGCTATACTGCAAGATTAACGAGGTATGCTACCCAACGTCTGTTTGCTAAAACAGTAGCCTTTACAGCTTCCACAAACTGTTCAACTGTTGGTGATGGCATGCACATCCGCTCTGCACCCGACCTCATCCGCAGTGCATTTTCCTCGGGACGAAACAGTAGAATATTACCATCTTCTTTCCTGTAGGCTTTCAAGCCTTCAAATAATCCCTAGAGACATAAGAAAGATAAATGAGGGAACAAGTCATCAAGACTGAAGCAACAGAGACAACAATCAAATAAAATGACAAACCATGATAAAACCTCCATTGATATGCATACACACACACACACACACAAAGTCCATGAATTTGATGTCGATCTAGCTAGTCCAAGATTGGAATTATCAAAATCTTCATTCAGTAGTATAATTCAAACTCCTATAATCCCCTCTTCTATCAATTCTTCCTGTTCAAGTTTGACTTCCTTTGTATTCTGGAATCAATCTCACTCTCTAGGATTCCCATAAGGCAGTGTCCCATACTGATCATATTTTACGAGTTCTTGAACTCCTCTAGAATTCCCAGACATTCTCTCCTCCTCACTCTCTTCCTCACCAGGCCACTTCTCTCTCCCCATCATCTGACCACTCCTCTCTTTCCCTCACATCCATCAAAGCCAAGAACTGCCACTAGCAACCCCCACCTGAAACCTCAACCTGGCAATCCCTTTAATGACTTCAATCACTGGATTTCAGTTAGCTCATCAGAAAATCAAACTCTGGCGTCTTTTAACTTTTAGTGAATATATTATATGAGTTGTGTGATAGTGAGTCGAAGAAGTGGATTCGCTTCCAGGTTTTGGACTCAATCCATAGCAATGCATCCTCTTTTCTCTATCAGCGTGATTACAAGCTCTCTTCTACATTTTGTTGCTTCTTTCTATAGATTTACCTTTGGGTTTTTTTTTTTTAATTTTCAATTTCTGGTTTTTGCACTGGTTGAGTGACAGAGAAAGAGAGAAGAATTGATAATTGTTTCTTTTTGGGGTAAGTGGAAAATGCAAACATAAAAATAGAAAAGACAGTACTATCTGTGGAGTAGGATTGATGGTGGGAGCATGCATACATACATGTGTTTTTCTAATGAAAGACTTACTATATTATTTGTTAAATTTCAATTTCTTTTTTTCTTTTATGCTATGTAAACGAATCTTAATTTCTATCAAGCTATTTGTCAATTCATTATTATTATGTTATATCCGTGCCTAGTTATAAGGCCAAATACCAGACTATCAAACAACAAAAACCAAATTACATTTAAATGATTGTGTACCTGATACAAACTTCTAGCAAGCTAAACAAAAATTAACACAAATTTAAAAATTCCAGTCAATGTTTGCATTACTAGTCGCACTAAATTCTGAACTAATACAATAATTTTTTTATAAGTAATTCAATCTCATTAAAAGTGCAAAGGGCGCAATCCTAGTACACAGGAAAGAAGTATATGAGAAAACCCCTTTATATGGAAAAGAAAAACAAAAATCCAAAAACTCAAAAATTAGAAAATGACGGATTATGGAACGCTGATGTCCATGTGTAGAGGGATTGGAACAGCATATGAAGGTTTAAAATCTAACCTGCCCATAATTCAAGACTCCTGCTGATGGGTTCATTTCGATGTTCCCGAAACGCTGTAATTCACCTTTAGAGAATTCCCCACCTCGAGCACATTTCATGGTGTACATATAATCAGTAGGAAGAAATGAAAATCCAAGGTTGTCCCAGTCAATGTCAGCTAATTCGGTTGTTTCGCTGCCATTATTCAACAAAAAGCATGTCAATGACCAAAAACAAATCTATCCGGAATGCAGTATACATGTGTAACCATTATGTTCTTCCTCGTAGACAAAGAGCGAGATCCAGAGAGATTGGCGATGTAGCCAATGTGAATCTACCTTATGAGTTGCAAGATAACTCGTGAGTGTGTGTGTGTGTGTATTCACAGGATGGCCTATCACTTCCTGTCAAGATGAAAAGATTAAGCCCATTACACGCTAAACAACCGTTACTACGCAAGAGCGCCTCCATTTGTTAAATTATATTTAAAAAGACCGAAAACTCAGAAACTAGAACATCACATGAAAGCTTAAATGGCCAAATTAATCCAGGGAATAGCTTTGTTTTCAGAACAATACAACCCGTGAATCGTGATTCAGTATTGAAATTAAATAATCATGATGTCCAAATCAAACACACCAAAAAATAGAAAATAATGAATCAACAAAAACAATATACAAACCTGTAAGTTTCAGACACAACGGCATCAAGCCTAGAGGGAGAAGCCGCTCGAACAGCACCAAGAGATGCAAGAGGAAACTGCTTCTGCAGCTGAAGGCAATAAACACAGTGAACCGAAGCTCAAAACCATATAAGATAAAATCATGCAGCGAAGGATTCGAAATTGAGAGTGAAAATGAGGAGGAAAGGAAACCTGCAACAATAATACCTTGAGAGATGACGGCGAGGAACGTGGTTTTTCGGCGAAGGGGAAGGAAGGGATAGGAGTGGAAGGGTGGCGGCGGGAGGGGCATAGCAGTTGATTAGGCTGAAGCCCTGCCAAGACGGCGCTTCTCTCCATTCTGCTCTCTCTCTCTCTCTCTCTCTCGGAACCGTATCTCCGTGTGTGCGTTCTCTCTCTCTCTGGACCTTCCAGCACGCAAAGCTGACTAATGCTCTTCCACCATTCAGATTCTTACTAAATAACCTAGACCAGAATCTACGCGCCTAAGTAAAATCCTTGGATTGGATCTGTTTCCAAAACTATATAACTGTTTGTATCTTTTTTTATTTTGTTTTATTTTATTTTAATTTTGTGAATATGACGGCTAATCGATTTTCATAGAGTCGAATGTGGATACAAACTAGACTCCCTAAAACTGAAAAATTCGATTGATGTACGACATTTTTAATTAGATGGTTAAATTAAATTAAATCCCTCTAACAAAAGTTTGACTGAACACTTCAAAAAAAAAAAAAAAAACCAAAGGTTTGACTGAAAGCTGTTGCAGCGACGTAAGAAGTCGGCTACAATATAAAACGTATTAAAAAAATCTCTTCTCCAATGCTTGGGGAGCCCAATTGAAAGATTGCCGTACAGAACAAAAGGATCACGGCAATTGGCATCCCTGCATCAAGATTCTGACCCAGTAAAAACGCTCACATGGAAATCCTTATCAACACACAGTTTAATCCCCTCCAAAATGATGAACACTGAGGGTTCAACCATAATTTCCACGCACCCAACCATTATGAGAACCATAGGCTGTTATGTTCGTTACTTTCTTGGATGGTCCCACGGGCTGTGTTTGGGAAGAGACTTGAAAAATTGAGTGAGTCGGTAATAGATTTGATTAATGTAAAAAAAAAAAAAAAAAATTTGTTTTATAGTGATTTTTTATTTGAATAATAATAAAAAGTTATAAATGTGATGTAAAAAGTAAGAATGTTTTGATTGATTTTGAAAAAAAAAAAAAATTGGACTTTAGGTCCTTTGGGTCCGGCCATTTCCCAAATACTGCCACGGTTACTCTTTTAAGTGAGAATGGCCGGCCACTCTAATTTTTTAAAAATAATGAATTAACTTTTGCCTTTATAAAAAAAATATAAATATATTGTATTTTAAATTATTTATTAATGTATTCAAGAATAATAAAAACTTCAAACCAAAAAGAGAAAATAAATTATAATGAGTAGTGATAGATATAAGGTCAGTGTGAGTGAACAATACTAACGTTGGCCTTATTTTAATATTAAAATATTATTAAAAAAATAGTAATTTTAAATATTTTAATATTAAAATAAGTCAAGCGGCTGACCTTCTAATATTATTAAAAGGTCAACGTTAATACTATTTACTCACGCTTGCCTGGTGAGTATCACTGCTCCATTATAATAGAGCAGGACAGGTAGACTACCATTATCATATACATTTACTGTCATCCCACTACAATGAAGTGTCTTTGTTCTTTTTTTTTTTTGACATGTCCACACAAGAGAGGGGAAGAAGATTTGAACTAGGAACTCCGCTTGATTGAACTACCTCTTAGAAACAGTATCTTTCTCCTTTGAACAAACACGCATCTACACAAATTGTTTGTGAATATAATGTTATTTAGTACTCTTATATAATGTCATTCAATTGAACAATTTGACACTGTATCATACAGATTGTCAATATATGACAATTGTATCTACTAAATAGAATTATTAGTTAACGTTTGAAGGATGAGAACAAATACGTCACTAGAACTGGAAATGCACACCTACTTACCCATACAAAAGAAAATGCACACAAACCCAAAAAACAAATACAAACCTCACTTGCTTGCTACTTTCACAATGTATCCTCCTCATTTTACTTTGTAAAGAATTAAGTTGTATCTAATAATGTAAATGAAAGACAAAGATCTTGTGACGCTAAGGCATGCCGGCCACTCCAATAATTTTTTACTTTCAAATTTTTATTAGGAGAGGATCCTTGTCCAGCTACATATACGTAACCCAATTCGTCATGGATAACTTCATCTTTTTCACCTTTTCTCTGCACGCTTCAAAAGAAAGGCAAAAGATCAAAAAATGTAGATTAGGCCTTCACATTGGTAATGGTACCTGTTTCAACAATTCGAGGACTTAAAAATTGCCCCCCAACGAGAACTACACTACATCTCACCAAACAGCAAAGCAGAAAACCCGAAAGCCATAAATGGAGATCATCACACAAAATGCTAAAGCACCACCCCTTGGTAATACAAATATCGGCAACAATCACCTGCCCTAAATGAAAACTACACAACCAAACCCGATAATAGATGCACAAACATTTACAAATTTCTCATAAGATCACCATGCGCAGATTCATTTACATATTCAGCCCACTCAAAGAGATGTCACCAGCCAAAGCTACTTTAAAAGGAGTGAAGAAGACGGTCTGTGCATTACTAAGTGAACAGGTGCATCCAACAAAAAGCCAGAAATCTTTTACTTATGTTTTGACTTTGTTCACTGTTGAATTTTGTCATCAATCTTTTCATTATGATTTGGCAGGGCAACGATCTTCAACTTCCTGTCCACTCTTTTGGATATATCTCTTCAATCATGCTGCAAACAAGACACACATAAGAAAAGAATAGAAAACATCAGTATAAATGGATATAATTACTCAGCCATGCAATAACCGCATCAAAGGTGAGCTTTGGTTTTTTAAGCATATCAAACGTTGGCTTGTTCGTCATAAATTAAGGACAACTCTGTTGAAAGCCCTAAGAAAGTTTCACGGTACTCCCCCAGTTACACAAGCCATCAATCAAAGAAAGCACATCATATAGGAGTAGTAAGATCAAGACATCAGCATGGCAGAAACAAATCACAAATGACAAAAGCAGGCAAAATATCATAACCAGCTAGCCATGGAAGAAAAAGACTCATAGATTAAACGGTGTTGTGTTACAACTAAGAACATATACTTGCAATAACACTTGGAAAAGAAAATAATGAACATCAAACAGAAATTTCCGAGCAACCCAACAAAAATGAAATAATGTTGATAAAAGCTTTAAAAAATCTGATATATACCCACAAGCAAGAACATCAATACAGGTAAGATTTGTGAAAAAAGCAGTCACCTGACAATGCTCAATAACTTGTCCAGAATTCTGCACTTCTTGTGGCTTTTCTGGTGCCTTGGGGCCACAGGGTAAGACACCGTTCTGTACATGTGAAGAATCCGCATGACCATTTATTCCTTCACCTGCAAGAATATCCTGCTCTGATTCCGCTACGGGATTCAACAAAGAGTCTAATTTGTCTTCATTTGTAAAGTTGTCAGTATCAGTTTTCTCATGAGTCGCTTCTGAGATTTGTATGATTTTATCTATAACAACTACATCAGCCTCTTCAGCACCTTCTTGAGTTTGAGAGGATGACAACAATACATGCTGATCCTCTAGAACATTTGGTTGGGAGGAAATAACACTGAAACCAAATAAAGAATATTAACCAGAAAGAAACAAATGATTGATTTTTACCATTAGGAACTGGTAGTGTGTTCCAAATTATGTAATTAGAAATTTGACAAACCAATACAGTAAAAGCTTAACGTAAAAAATATAATTTAAAAGTTGTACCTCTCAGTATTGGTCCATTGAGCTGCAGTGCCATCTTCTTGTTGCCTCCTTTTCTTATTGTTTTGCCTTTGCTCTGGTTGTAAATTCACACCATCATTGGATATAGACTGTTTAACTCTTCTTTTCCTTCCAGCCAGAACCCCTTGCTCAGAAACTGAAGGGGCACACTTTTCACTGGCATATTCCTTGATTTCAGATTCAAAATAATGTGTTGCTTTTACATCGTCACCTACAGGGGGCACTTCAACTATCACTTTTGGTTCACCATGAGCATATCTTTCCTGCTGTCTCTCACTTGACTTCTCTCCTACAAACTTTTGCCTGTCGCTCGCATTTTCAAAGCCAGATACCAAAGACCTTTCTTCATACTTCATTGAAGCCTTATCTGGAGAATGTTTGAATATTAATTCTGTACATCGTTTAATCCATGAGAAAGGAGTAGAGCTTTGAGTAGAAGCACCATCCAGATTGTGCTTAGATGGAGAATTGAACCCATTGTCAATGTCAGCAACAATCTCTTTCCGTGAATCCTCAGCATTTTGTATACGAGTTTGCTGCTTCAAAATTCTTTTTGCAGAAATTTTCCTCCTTGGTTCAGAATTTTGCAATTCAGCATCAGCAACAATATCTGAGGCAACTTTTAAATCCTGCAATTTCTTAAGGTCTTCAATCTGGGCGAGAATCTCTTCTCTATCAGCATGCAATAGCTCCCTTTGTTTTTTCAATTTCTCTCTTTGGACCTTAAGATCCTCAATGCAATTATTTAGCTCTGCCCACTCCTTGTTTCTTTGTTCACGTTCCAAATTTATCTCTATTCTCTCAGTTTCCAGCCTTTTCATTTCTAAAGCGACCTGTTCCAACTCTTTCTCCGCTTTTACCTTGAGAGAGCTTATATAATGAAGTTCATTTTTCCTTTCTTGCTCAAAGGCTTTCTCCCTCTCCCTCAAATCAGTCTCTAATTCTTCACGTCTTTTCTCAAAACAGTTCTCCAGTTCCCTCTTATGCATCTCAATATCCAGTAAGAAATCTGCGCGTTCTTGCTGCATCTTGCTGAACCACTCAGTACGGTCATGCACCATCTTATTCATAAAGTCTTCCCGCTCACGGCTAAGTGCTTCAACATCACATTTATACTGATCTTGCATTTCAATTTTTTCCAGTCTAAGGCTATCACGCTCATCCTTAATAAACTTGGAAAAGGCCAGTCTCTCTTCAGCAACACGTTCCGCTTCCTTCTGTAGCTCTTCTCTTTTTTCATCAATTAACTCCCATTCAGCTTCAAACTTTGCCTTCTCTATTTTCAACTTATCTGAATCAGCGATAAGCTCCACTTTTTGAGCCCTAATCATATCTATTTCTTCTTTAAGGTTCATCTCTAAAACTGATAACTCACTTGTTTCGGTTTTCATGGCCTCTAAATTCTCCTTTGCACAATCAACCAGCTTCTTTTTGTCATCCAATGAATCCAGTGACTCCTGAAGCTCTACTTTCATTTTGTTAATCACTTCTTTTTCTTCTTGCAAACAGGCTTTGTTCTGCTCAAACTCCTCCTCAGCAGCCCCTAGGTGTTCTTTCTCATCAAGCAGATGCAATGTCTCTGCCACTTCTCTCTCCCTATCTTCCAATGCCCTTGACTGAACCTCTAAGTCATGTTCCTTCTCCGATATTTGGTCCTCCCGTTGTCTAAGATCCATCTCCTTCAACTCCAAGCCCGTGTCTTAGTTTCAATTTCATCTTCAATTGATTTTCGCTTCATCTCCAGCTCAGCATCAAATTCTGACTTCCTTGTTCTCAAAGCATTTTCCTGGATGGCAATGACTTTTTGGACTTTGTCCTGTGTTGTCCATCAACAAAGAAATAATAAAAATAGAGTAATAACGATGAAGGAATTTAGGCTCCCCAGCAGTAAGTATTGGCTGAAAAGATACAAAGAAACCATCCATACTCATAACGGTGATAAAACCTAAGATCTACTTGATACCATCTTTCGGTTTACGAATTTTTTAAGAGAAAAATTTCCAGATAAGACAAAACGACTCACAGATTCCTTGCTTGCAAGTTTTTCCTGTAAAATAAGTAGGTCTTGCTGTTCCTTGTTCAGCAAAGTTTCCCTTCTAATGACATCCTGAATATACACAAAAGAGAAACTAAATATTGGAGTTTCCTTTGGACAAAGTAAAAATCTAATATACAACCAAATCAAATTAGGAATTAAAATATAAACCTGCTCTCTTTTTGACAAGGAAGCCTCAGTCAGCACCAGATTGGATCTCTCTTCATTTAGAGCTCTACGTTCCTTCTCAATATTCACATTTGAATCCTCTATCTCTTTTTCAAGTCGATTTAGGTCCTGAGATCTATTAAAAATGTAATCCTCCCTTTGGTTTAGCAAAGCTTGTGCATCAAGTAACCTTTCATGTTCAAGCTGCAAAGTTTTCTGCCTTTCACCTAAAGATTGCCTCTCAAGAATGATATCCTTCTCTTTTTCATCACAACTATAACATAAAGACAATAAAAAGATTATAAAGCTACCTAACCAGGTTTCTTGTCACAGATTTATACATCACAGGAACAGCTCCTGAAAAAATTGATGACCATTGTGCAACTATGGCATTACATGAAGGACAAAATACAGAAATTTTGTGTGTGAACACAAGCTGACAACTCCTGGACTGTTTCACTGGTTAGTCCAGGCAAAAAGTAAGTCCACAAGAAGAGCAACCTCATGCTATTGCATGTAGCTCTCTCTTAAACTTCATTATAAACTAGTATGGAGAGCAAGCACACAAATCCACATATTAATACAAGGTTTGGCTACTAGAAACTTTACTAGCATGTCTTAGACAATCCAGTGAATTTAGCACAAAATTCAAAAAGAAACACCATTATGCAGTCTGCTTTCCAATCTTTTGTGATTTTTACTGCAACTTTGTTTTTGATTACAGATAAAAGAAGAGCTAATCGATCTCATGGCAAGAGGTGCACTTCTAGAATTTTTCTTATGTACATATTCCTACTTGAAATTAATCAAGTCCCACTTGAACACATGCTGTTTGGAAAAATGCTTGTGGAAAATATATGATATAAATGAGTAGGACACATACTCAGACTTGAATGATACAATACGCCTCCTGAGATCATCTTCACGTGCTTCAACTTCCTGCAGTTTTCTTTCAGCAGCACGGTGACACCGACTAGCTTCCGCTTCTAAAGTTTCTGCTGCATGCAGCTTTGCCTCAGCCTCAGTAAATTTCTTGTGTGCATCCTCTACCATATTGCGCCCTTCATCCAATTTACTCTCAGCTGCAACCTTTATTTCAGCACATTCTGCACGCATCTCATGCAAGGCCTTCTCGAGCTACAGTAATTTACCAAACAAACCCCAAGATAAGATAAAGAACGATGATAGAGTCATATGTGAAAGACACAATTTCTTTAATTTAAAGATGACCACAATTGACAACACTTACGCTTGCTATACACTCATCCTTGACTCCTACAGTCTTCTTCAGACTCTCTTCTCGCCTCCTTGCCTCGGTTAAAACAGATAGACGCACAGCTTGATCACGCTTGTGCATTATTTCAGCTGTTTCTGCAGAAGCTTTTATCTGCTCATACTTGGAATTTAACTCCTTTTTTTCCAGTATAAGAAGACCCATGTGGTGTTGGTGGTCAAACATCTACATAATGTTACCAGTCAGATATAGACTGAAAAGAACAATAAACTGGTATAGCTAGAATGCACCTCATGGTAGTACATACTATAATAATAGAGCCTACATACAGTGGTGAATTAAGTGCCGAAGCCAATAAAACTTTACCACCCAATGAATTTGCAAACAGGATTAAATTGTACCTAAGATTAAACACAATTTTCTTACTCAATAACAAACAATCTTATAGGATTAGTAATATGAGCATAAGCTCTTTCACATTCATGGCCCAGATCAGATACAAGCATGGAAAAAATTATTAATAATAATTAAAAACAAATAATAACAATACGGCATAAAATGAAATCATAAAATCAATGAAACATGTTAGAAAAACTGTCTGCAAAGAACAATGTGCATAATTTAAATGTGCCTAATAGCCCTTGCCGCACCAGCACCAACCCCCCCAACCCAATGAATCTTTGGTGGAGTTCATATTCTGCAACATCAACTAGCTATTCCAAGCTATGCCCAATACATGCACATACTGCCAGTATGAAAATATTCTCTGATACCATATCTTCAAAAAACAACATTATCAAATTCTTAAAGAAAAAGAAAAATTATTGAATAACAAACTCTTCACCATGCACACTTAGCAAAATCCTCTAGCAAAAGGAAACACTTCATATACATCAGAATTAAATATATACATCTCTCCCATATCTTATATAAATGAAACCATCAAGAGGCCAGATATCCAAATTCAGCTTCCTTAACTCCAAAAAGTCAACCACCTACAAATTTATAGATTAAAAAATGTACATAGAGCCTATTTATGATTGTGTTGGGAAATAGAACTTATGCCTACTAACCCCAAGGGGTTGGCTCAAGTGGTAAAGGCCTTAGTCTTGGTGGCATTCTCATTGGGTCCAAGGTTTGAATCCTCTTGTATGCAAACAATTCGTTAGGGCTAGACCTCCAACAAAACTGGAGTATTACCCGATCTATGCGGATAGAGCGCTTTGCACGGGCCCAAAGTTTTGGCCCTGCCTTGAATTGATTCCTCATCATAACAAAAAAAAAACTTATGTCTATAGAAAAAGCCTGAAAGAGCTTTTTAGAAAAATCATCATTTTCAAGCTTCCTTTGAAACGCAGTTTTAAGCATTTTAATTTTCTTTACCAAACAGGCCCATTTTTGCTTGCCGCAGCTTTTTATGTACTAAAAGCAGTTCTTAAATTTCTTAACACAATCCCAAACATGCTCATAAACTACCAACATTTCCATCAGCATTCATATGGAATCAACGAGAAACCATCATAAGTTACTCTTATGCTTACAAATAGCATTACAATAACTCCAAAAGAAATAAAAATGGAAACCCACATTATTTGAGATTCTCTGTCAAACAAAAGCCCGTGTATATAAGCAACCACTCTAGCCTACAAAATTTAATTTCCTCCCAAAACTACGGTCATCTAGAACTATTATAATAACTTCCAAATATGACATGCTAAAATCATTGATAGTTACTTTCCTTATCCTCATTATTATTAAACATAGAAACCATACACTCAAACCATTTCTTTTGTAGGAATGATTAAAACGGATAATTATGGTAAAAGAAAAAAAAGAGTTTGATTTTGATCATACATACTAAAAGAAGTGCACCACAAATCAAGATAGTGAATATTCAGCTCGTTTACGCCAAAGTCCTTCCTAACACTCTGGTTCAACAACTCAGCCACAATCTTCGTCCGGTTTTTCAAGTGATTCTCCTTTAACCCTCTATTTTTAGGACAAGAAAGTATCAACGAAATCGAAATTCAGCTCAACTAGTCCAAATAGTACGCGCACACTGGAAAAAAAGAATTCGATGATTCTGAAGCACTAAGCAACGAATTCGAATTTCAAAAACTTTTGAGGTCTTTACACTATTGCCACGTTATCTCACTCACTAAGAAAAGCCTACACGCGACATAAATCAAATTAAAATTGCTAAAAGAAACACAGAACAAAAAATTGTACTATTCCGAAATCAATTCAAAAAAAACCACAAAAATAAAACTTGATCAATGAAAAAAACAAGAAAGAAATTAAAATTAAAAACGAAGAAGAAAGAAGGAGATTTTGGCAAAATTAATAAACCTCAGCTTCAAGCTTTGCAATATAGGCTATGAGCGCAGCCTTGTCCCTCCGTTTGATTGACTCCTCATCGAAACCGGCCTGTTTGAGTCGCTTCCAGATCGCGTCGTCGCTGAGAGGGGTTTTCAAAACCCTAGAGCCAGGTGTTATCGACAAAGGCCTAGCGGAACTCGGAGTGATCGCGAGCCGTTCCGATTGCGGACTCGCCATCTCGGCCTCCGAAACCCTAAGATTCCCTCTCTTATCTTTCCCTTTTGCGTTTCGGGTGCCTTGGCTACTCTTGATCTGTCACTCGCACTCCACGCTGGTCTTCTTGCTTTTCACGCACTTGCTTTCTGTCACTCTCTGTGAACTCTGCGTGAGTAAAAAGTCCACCGAGTCCGATTTAATTAATTAAGTAAATTCCTGGCGTTGAAAGTGTTTTTACTAATATAAACTTTGAAAGAGTTTAAGCCCGAATTTGAGTGATAAGTACTGGACGGAACGACGTCGATTAGACTCTTTACGAGGGTTTGGTGAATGAAGTTTTGGGGGTTTAAAATTTAAACAGTTTAAGCCGCGCGCCCATTAGAATGAAAATCAACTCACCACGTCAGCTTGACTAATAGATTTTCGGAGGCCAACAATTAAGGATAGAAATTTCTTCTAAATTAAGTAGGTAGAAATTTCTCCCACCCAATTTAATAACTTGTCAAGTTTTTTAAGAATTGAGATCCTCTTATATTTTCATATTTTGTATTTTAAAATTTGAATCTTTCATTTCATCTTACCATTTAAATAAAAGCAAAAATTTATACATTATTAAGGTAATTAATTTTAACTTTTAATATGTCAAATCCACTTACCTACATAATACAAACTTCTGCATTTATTTAAACTGTTATATAAAATAGATGACTCAGATTTTTAAAGGGGATCCAAATTCCAAATCCATCTTTTAATTGTGTGATTTACACGTCTTTTTTTTTTTAATATATGCTTAACACCCGTTAACTTTTCTTTCTACTACCCAATGTTTTAAATTTTTTTATAGACATAAATTTCTTACAAATTGGTATTAAAAAGCTATAAGATTATGACGTCAATGAATTGAGGGATTCGGATGGTGCCGGAGAAGAAGCCACATGCATTCAAGAGGAAATTCGTCAAGCACGTAAAGACTCTACCGTTGGGGATCCATTTCTTGATTCTGCTCATCTATCAGGTTGCCTGCGTGCATTATTTCCCAACGCAATCAACTCGATTATTTTCATCTCTCGAAGTATAAGTAATTTTTCAATTATCATGATCTCGAAATTTAAATTTTACTTTTTGTTGTAAAAATACCCAAAATGTCCCCAGTAAAAAAAAAAAAGTAAAAATTAAAAAATGCCCAGTCTTTTCGGATTTAATTATCGAATTGATATTCTAGCAATTTGATCTACATTCAGTATGGTCTTTCGCCTAAATAATTCCCTGGAGGATAATAGTTACAGGTGATGAAGACTGAAGAATCCGGGCAATTAGCGAGAGCACAACCAAGCTCCTTGGTATTCTTCCATATCACTTGGGTGTAATGCCAGCAGTCCTTCTTCATCAAGCAAGTATTGGTCTTGTAATCGTAATAGTCCTTCTCCTCATCAACCCAAGTTATCATCGCAGCCTTCGGATCCATCCACCCCTCACCGGAGCCCCAGAAAATGTTCTCACCGTAGGGCCCATTGGAGTGGGCATGCTTGCAACCTCTGGATTCCTGGTATCGAGCGTAGGCACTGGCGTACGATTGTAGGGTTGAGTTCCACTCTAACGGACCAATTCCATGCCCAACCTCTTTACGGACTTTGTTGTGGAGCTTAACGAAGACTTGAGCCATGGATCCGGCATGGGAAACCAGAGCCAGGTATAGACTCAGAACACAAACCAAAAACACTATGGTTTTTGACATGGTCGTTTTTTTTTTTGTGTGTCTTGCTATAAATATATGATCAGTGCTCATGATTCTCTTGCAGGTATATATATATATATACATGCATACAAATCTTGACCTATTTTGAGAATAGTTTCTGTTACCACTCCTCAAAAGATGACAGTTTTTAGGTAATTAATGGATTTAATGATTGGTCGGTGTTCTTGGTGAGAGAGGGTAGTTAATTTCTATGCACACATTTTCAGCGGTTTGTACGGTGTTAGGTAGTCACATTATGGGAGGGAATTGATTGAAATAAAAAAATAAAATAAAAGAAATATCTCATCGTGATAAATTTAATGAAATTTGATTATTCTAAATCTTGCACATATATGCATGAGTGATCACATGTATATAAGGAGTTACTAAAATTAAATGTCAGTGAATTAATAAATTATAATTTTAAGAGTACGAGAATAATCAATAGATTAAATAAGGGACAGGGATTAAGAAATAATAAAATAAAGTGACAAGAAATTTAGTTTTACTAATTAGTGTATACTAGGTTGTCTAATTATAATTCTCTGGCCAATATATATTTAACATTTACACTTAATTTTGTTCTTGAATATGAAAATATTGAATTAGTTATAGCAAGAGTATTTTTGTATTTTTATCTTTTGAGAGAACAAAAATACTGTTTACTATAACCAAGTAACTAACGAAATATTTTATGGTTCAAATAAAATGGAAAGAATCATGATTCTAAGAAACAATTCAAAAAAACATAAAAATAAAGACAAGGAAGAGAAGAACCAGTAAAAGGTGAAAAAGCAAAAGCTGTCTGGTTTCTATTTTTAATATGCTCAACCATATCATTGTTACATAAACAAAATTCAAAAGCTGCCATTGAAACTAAAATAAAAAAGCTTAAGGCCCAAGCCATGCCACCATTTGACCGGCCAGTTCCAGTTTCGAAAAACAACAGAGACGAAAAAGAAGAGAGAAGAGAGGCATCATGTCCTTGTTATTCGTTTCTTTTCTTCTCATTGAGATTTTTGGCTTTGTTAAACCCGATGCTGATCATCATGATCAGATCGCTCCGGAGAATATAGTTCTCCCGGCGCCGTTGGTGCCGGGTTTATACGTCTTCGGAGACTCCCAAGTTGATACTGGCCTCAGTACAAATCTAAATACGTTAATGACTGCAACGTATATGCCTTATGGCATAGATTTTACCATTGGTGCAACTGGAAGGTTCAGTAATGGCGCCGTCATTACAGATTTCATAGGTAAGCTAACCATTGACTCCAAATTTCTAGCCACTATGACGACACTGATCCGATGACTTCAATGACTTATAATCTGACCTTGATACTAATTGTTAAGGGCGTTAAATAATGATTTTTTTGCTATGAATAAATAAATAATAAAATAATAAAAAGACAATTTTTTGTTGTTTTCTTTGGGTATTGCTTGAAGTTGAAGATACATGTTTTGATTTGTGCAGGGCATGATCTTCAGCTACCAACTACGCTCACTTATGGGGCTTACAAGTCCCTGGATGAAGTAGTCACATCTGGTTTCAGCTATGCATCTGCTTCCGCCGGCATTCTTCATAAAACTGGACGTGAACTAGTAAGTGATAAAGTAATGATTAAGTGGGGTTAAATTCATCTATCCTAAGATCGAACGTTAACTTTGTTTTTACAATGACATTTGCAGGGAGAAAATTGGAGCATGGGGAAACAAATTGCCATGTTCAACAAGACAGTTCACGAAAACTTGAGAAGACACATCAACAACACAGAGCTCCCAAAATACTTGTCGGAGTGTATCTTCCTAGTTTTCATCGGCACCGGCGACTATGAAACCAATTATCTTCAAGTTTATTCCAACACTAGTACAAAATATGCAAACGAAGAATTTGGTAGTCTCCTTGCGATGAAATTAGCGTATCAATTGAAGGTGCGTCATCATCATTATTTTATAAATGAATAAATAAAAAAGGAAAAAACTAATTAATTTAACGTTGTTGTTCGACTTTTGGTGCAATTAATATTGCATATATGCAGGCTTTGTATGAACTGGGAGCCAGGAGGATCGTAGTGTTTGAAATAGGGCCTATCGGCTGTTATCCGGCATCACTGAAAGTTTTCGAACCGCAGACAAAATGTGCGGAAGACATAAACGAAATGGTAATGATTTTCAATAGGAATCTCCACATAAAGATTGAAGCATTGAGGTCGAAACTTAAAGACGCAACCATACTTGTAGCGGAGATGTACGCGCTTATCAAAGACATGATAGAGAGGCCATCATCATATGGTAAAAGACAAATTAAAAGGCCTGACTAATATTTAACTAGGCCCTGTTTGTTTGTTTTTGCCTAAACTATTTTCTGTCGGGAAAAAGTGATTATTTATTGTAGTTTGTTTGCAACCCTTAAATCTATTGCGGACACACGTTGAAAGCGGTGGAAAATGATTTGCACAGATGACAAGCGTAAATCATTTTATGCCTCGTAAATGTTATTTTCTTTCTTTGGTCAACTGAAAACATTTTCAGGTAGACTAATATTTTACATTTGCCAAACATTCAAAAATAGAAAAAACATTTTCTAAAAAATATTTTTAGCTGAAACAAATGGGGCCTAAATTATGAAATTTATAAGGTTTGAACTCTAGCTAGATTTCTACTCTAATAAGACATTAAATCCGTAATGATAAATGTTACACACACTCTTACTCTTATACTTTTAAATACATACTCCTTAACCTAGAGTATGTGTAACAATTCTCCCTGAATACTTAAACCGATAAAAAATTATAAAACGAATCATTTAATTAATATAATAAATTGTGTTATTCTCTGTTAATTAAGTGATTGACTACTCTGACACAATTTTGGTGGGTCTGCCAACAGGATTTACAGATATTAGAAACACTTGTTGTGAAGTGGGAAGGGATGGAATAGGCTTGTGCATGCCGGGAAAAGGTGTATGCCCAAATAGACGAACAAATCTATTTTGGGATGATCATCATCTCACTGAGGCGGCCAATGTGATTATTGCTGACAAATGCTTTAAGGATTCCAATTTCTGCAGGCCAAAAGGCATCTGCGGATTTATTTTCTCAGGACAGACTCATAGACCAGCTTTCTCCTACTTTCTATTTGTAGTAATAATAGCTGGAAATTTTTGTTTTCACAAAATTTTAGGATTCTAATTTTTTTTTTTTCTTTCCTTTTTTAAGACAAAACCTACACATTTGTTACCCATCCATAGGCCATAGTGAGTTTGGATAGGCAATTTTTGAGTCTCTGGACTTTGTAAGTTTATTAGCTACATATTATTATTAGGTTTATTACTAGTATACTATACTTGCATTAGTTACAGTTGCCCATTTGTCTGAGCACAGCAAGTCACTTTGGTTAGAGTAGTCAGTCAATCATTAATCTTAATAGGAGCATAAATAAAATAATAAAATATAATAAAGTTGTGGCCTAGAAGATGACTCATTGCTCTGACATGATAACTTTCATTACAGGCTTCACATAACAAAATCATGGCGTCATAACAGCCAGCTAGCAATGATGAACAAGTAGAAAAGAAAAATTGTTCCCAAGAAGTAGTTCAATCGGTTAAGACCACGCTTAATAAAATGGAAATTACTAGATCGAATCCCTCTCCCCCCTCTTGTATGGACATGTCAAAAAAAAAAAAAATGTGAGAGCTTAGTAGGTAAAAAGTAGCGTAAAACACCCTCTACTTCAATTTATTATGGTTTTTGAGCTGAAATTTGGGATTATTTTATAGGGGCTAGTAAAAAATTTGGACATAAAAATATTTTTTAAAAAAATAAATATTAGAAGATGTTCAAATTGTGTATCCGCCACTATCTGAGCAGATGTTCAAACTGTACAAACACCGTAAAAACATATGATCATTTGAGTGGGGCGTTTAATTTGCTAAATAAGCACAAACAAATCATGATCATTTGAGTGGTAAGGGATCATCCCTGGCAAAGTCATAGCAGAAAATGGCCACACCCTACGCAAACCAAGTCAGATACACGTGAGAAACCCTAGTTTTGCCTGTGAAAGAACAATCTAGCCATAGTCATTGAGGCCAACACGTGAGCCATTAACAATAGCATACTTCATCTGTGACAATGCTCGGCGGAAAACCGGGAGTTTTTGAATTGGGACGATCACGTTTCAATTCTTTGTAAGCTCTCCAACACAATCAACAACTACTAGAATCCATTACCATCTCCACTCATCTGATCGTCTGAAGTTGCACTAAGAGGACAGAAAGGCAGCAAATGGACAAGGAAAATTAGGGACTACGTAATAATAAGCATATCACTTTCGGGCTAGATGCACCGAAAAATCCAGTTACACTTAAACTTCAACTGATTAACTTGAGGCCACGACAAGAGGGCAGTGAAGTCACACTGTTCATCTAGTGATGCCAGCAGGGAAAACGCATACAACAAGACGAAAGAGGTATTTACAAGAAAGATCTTCATCCACCAATCATTCCACTACATATCGAAAATAGCTTTCTCTTCCTGATAGTAGTTACTTATCCACCCTTCAATCAACTTGATTTCAATTGCCCTCTGCTCTAGCAACCAATCAGGATCTTCTGAGCTTGAAGCACGTAAATCTATATGATGTGCTCCTGAAAAATAAATAATCAAAGGAACGCATTGCTTTTAGTAAAATAATATTGTTTCTATGGTTTAGCTGCCTTGCTTGCTCCGTCATTTAAATTAATTGTTTGTGGTGACCTTTAGCTGACAATAGCATAATATTATTGCATAGTCCACAGTCGCATAAACACACACATACACACACTGATGCAGCCAGCCAAAGATCAGGGAAAAACAAGATTAAAGACCAAAGCAAGTCCAGATATGGTTTAGGCTGTTCTAGATTACTTCATATGAATTTCCTTAAAATGAGAATATTAAGATGGAAATATAAAAACCAAGGCAAAATTAGAAAGGGTAGCCCTATTTCTACACCAATTGTTGTTTCTTCCACAACCCTCTTACAACTTAGTTCCCACACTACGAGATAGGGTGGTGTGGAAGAAACAAAAACTGGTCTTGAAATATCATTTTCCAACAACAAACTAATACACAAGGAAGCAGCGTATGAAGACAAAATGAGAGACAAGTCTTGAAGGAATTTCATAAGACAAAGACTTGGGACTCAACTCACACTAATGTCACTCTATTGAAGGGGCAATAAGAAAAATAAGATTTTAAGTTAAGAAGACATGAAGTAGTCCTACACAAGCTAAAAGGATCAATGTGGTCAAATACAATCAGCGAGGGAGATGGCTTTGTTGATTGGTTTACCACAATATCTTTAGAAGTGACAAAACAAGCCAATCATACTAAGAAAACTGAAACTGACCCTTCGAGTTGGTTGGGCCAACTATCAGGCTTCTATTGAGCCACATGTTGGAACTCGATAACATTGGGATGGCTAGGCCAGTATATTCTTATTCTTATAAATTATCTATAATATTATATCTTTTGACACCTACTACTTGAATAGGATCAACCAACCACGATATTTTTGAGAAAAAAAAGAAAGAAGCCAAGTACGGTTTTAGATTAATTCATATCCATTCAAGATTGTAGATTTCAAGTAAATAAGACGGGTGCCTGCCTTTAGCCCTCATGTCCTGCTATCATGACGGATTTGATAAAAAAATCAATTTTGACCCACCAAATAGTCCCTCTCACAAATAAAAGTGAAGCACATTATGGTTGATCTAAGAACAGAAGATGTAATCACAAGAAACATTACCTTCTTTAGTAACAAGAGCAACAATAGTTTCAGATATATTCCGCAGGACACTGCAACAGATGTCATGTACAATGATCAGAATTCAAATATTAAATTTTTAACATCACTAGGCAATAATATATGCAGAATGAAGAAGTACCTGCCACCACTCCAGGGATCCAACAGGCCATTTGAGAAAATGATGTTACTTCCAAACTTTTCAAGGGTGGTCTTGATATCCTTCACAACGAAATACAAAAGATCAGATTTATAATATAGCATTTGAGAAGTAAAACCCTTCTGGATATTATGTATGTGAGAGCTAAAAGGCATCATCCAGGGAATGGACCATGCTGTTGCAAAAAGTTACTGGTTTCTAAAATTTCTGTGTTTGATTTGAACACTTGAAATTGCCCATAAAATCCACTAAGATAAATATGTTATGTAACTCAACAACCAATTACTACCAACCAAAAGAAAAGGTAGTAAGGAAGAGAAAATAAGGCCACTATGAACAGAATCAGCAACTAAAAAATGCAGGCTGTCACTCTTGAGAGAAAATATTCTAATGCAATTTGATTTAAATGGATGTTATCAATAAATTTGAAATGCGTGACACCTACATGTCCACCAAACACCGTTGTTATCCATCTAGGCCTGGGAATCACCCTGAAATCCTTCCAGCATTCATCTTGAAAGGAAGAGAAATTATAGTCATATGTTGGAAACATGCTCGCATCCTTGCTACTAGACATTGGCATAACCATCTCCGTGCATGCCTATATTATGAAAAATAAAAAGTGGAAGCACATAAATAAACAACAAAAAATTTGATAAGTTATTTATTACCAACCATCATTTAGAATAATACAATAACATAAAAAGGTAACAAGAAGCTCTAGACCTGCCAGTTCCAACCATCCATGCCATGAGGATCATCATCCAATTTAAAGCAGTCAACGGTTCCAGTATAGTTGTAATAGATGCTTACTCCTTCAAATATGCGCTCCAGAATGCTAGAACCAGTAGAACCATCCATCTTTCTGCAAACCTACAAGAAGATTCAAATGATATCTTAATTTGTAACAAAATTGAAAGTGCCCAGAAATTTAGACAATATTGCTCAAAATTGACGTCTTGTGAGCTAGCCTCTTGGTATAAGATACTTTTGGTTATGGAACAAATAGAAGGCAAATACAGGTATCAAAGGACTTTAATTTAGACTATGAGATTCTCCATATGTGTGCAAACCTTGAGAGATTTTTCAAATTGTATCATAAACTCAACTAACCTCTCTTATTGGATGTCCAGGCAACGGCATCAAAAACTCAGAACCATAAGGGTAGTTCACCATTGCCAAATAACTATAAGCAGAATCCAACCAATTTCTCAGATCTTCTGTGCTTTTTAACGTCCTGTCAACTTCCTCTAATTAGTTAAGACCCAACCAAACTGGAAAAATACTCGGTATAAACAAGACTACTTGTATTCAGTCCTCAGTAGCTCGTACAGAAACAGGGCATACATTTCATTCATTCTTTTTCCTTACCCGCATAAGCGAAACATTTTGGTCAGTTGCAGAAGGCCATCATTTTTCTGACCCTCGGATGTTATTACATCCCATGACTCCTTTATAGTGTTAAAACAGCTGGTACTTTCACGCTATTGAAGAAAGTGATCATGTTATAATGCAGCCCAGCCCATAAACATATAATGAATACTATAACGGAGATGAAAGCAAACGACGAAGAGAAACACACCTTGAAAGCATTGGAAACAATGTCATAAAATGTTTCGGGAGGCACAATATCCTCAAACTGAAGAATCGGTGCCGAAGAAGCAAGCGCACCAACGGCAACGTGAGGATACTTGAGCCTCATCCATGCCGCTAACACTAATTCGAAAATATATATAATGCCATTAATTAGTCAATTAACCAATGCTAACAGAAAAAAGAAAAGCAAACATCATTTCTTAGTTCTTAGAATGTGCGAGAACACTTACTTCCACCGTAGGATCCACCGAATAACACGACAGGACAGGCCTCGGCGGACAAATTTCGCTTCAATTCCCTAAGCAACACCGCAAAATCGGCGAGGGCTTGTTCGGCCGTGAGATAGGATAAAGTAGTGGCGTTCTTGTACGCCTCGTCTCTACTTCCATACGGCATAGACTCGCCATAGTATCGGTGCTGCCCATCGATCAAATAGTTTCAAGCTACACGTGTTTTCCAATACCAGGAGCAAAAGAAAAAAGAAAGACTTACTTCAGGAAAAACGACCATGGCGCCGAAGCGAGGAGCGATTTCCCAGACGAAGCCGGTATTAGCGGCGAACCATGCGATGTCGCCCTCATTGCCGCAATAGAGGAAGATGGGGCCGAGGCGTTGAGGGCCCGCCCAGTGCTCGGTGCTGATGAGGTACCGCTGCGGGAAATTCGGGAGCTCCGAGAAGCTGAAGTGGTCCAGCCGCTGCGAGAAGTATCGGGTTTCGTACCGGTATTTTTGTTGTTGTTGATGACGATGATTGTGATCCGGTGGTTGTGAGAATCTGCCCAAGAAGCGTGGTGCCCATCTGGAGGAAGAGGAGGAGGAGGAGGGAGAATTGGGCGGCTCTGATGCGAACGACGGCCGAGATGAAAAGATACTGATAATGATGATGACAAGAGATAAGACGAGAATTGATGGTTTGGTTTTTGTTGCCATTTTGGTGCGATTATTATCCTTCAGGGATTCTGTGTTTGAATCGCGGTTGAGGCTGCTCTATTCTGTTGATGCCGGAAGGTGGGGGGTGGTACTCAGGTGGTTGAGGGAGCATCGTAGGTAGCGCGGTCTCCAGTAATGGGATACGCAAGTAGCGGATGATATTTTCGTGGAAGAAATTGATGCGATGTGTTTGTTGACGTCAGCGAATGACGACTTGGGTAGTTTGGCAAGTGGGATTACTCTACGGTCTACTACGTCTCTAATATGCGTCGAAGGGGAGGGGAGAGAAGCATGAATCGGGTCGCCTATACCGTTCAAATGTCTAACCAAAAAAAAAGGTATAAAATTTGATATGGACAGATATATTGTTAGCGTTGAAATGGTCTTGTAAATTTCGGTTAACATTACTAAGAGCATGGTTAAGAGCATGTGATTGCGTTTAAAAATTTTAAAATACTTTTAATACTTGAAAAGTAGTGTCAAACAAAAGAATTTAATTTCAACGTGATGGCTGCAAAACCCAACTTTTGTAGCACCCAATCCCAAATTGACAGTTCCGTTTAAGCTCAAAAATTGCACCAAAATAACATAAGCTCAAATAAACTAGATTTCTTTCATTTTTTTTCTTTCTTTCTTTTCTTTTCTCTCCACGCCTGCTGACACCATCATCATTCATCACTTCTCTCCTTTTTTTTTTTTTTTCTTTTCTTCCTTATTTTTTTTCTTTTCTTCTTCCTTCTCTCGTGAGTCATCTTCTTGCAATTTTCTAGTGCCAAAGCCATTTTTTTCAGCCTTTAGGGTGATAAAATCCCTAAAGAGTTAACTTTTTCCTCTAAGTTTTATATTTGAATCAAAAAATGAGTTTTAAAGCATTAGAAATGGTTTTTGAGGCATTAGAATTGAATTTTGAGGCGAATTTCGACAGATGGCAATGAGTTCGAAGTCGAGTCACGATCGGCGAGGGTCTAACCAAATCCACGCCGGCTATGGATCAAGCCAGACCCACGGCTGGCATAGGTCTAGCCAGGTCTTTTGTGGCCGTGGGTCTCTGATGGTTGTGTGGACAAACACACGCCGGTCGTGGATCAAGCCAAACCCACGGCTGGCATGGGTCTAGCAAGGTCTTTCGTGGCTGTGGGTTTTTGATGGTTGCGTGAATCTTTCTTTGGTTTGGGTATTTTTTTATTTTGATTTGGTGTAGATGAACTTATTTTCATTTTTTGCACTTGATAAAGTGTCATGTGGGGATTAAAAGCTGTAAAATGGGGGTTTACAGACCAACTACATGGTAGGGGCTCTCCAAACAAAGATGGTGCTCTAACATGCCTCTTATGTCTATACCAAAGTTGAAAAGCAAATCATAAAGTCTATAAAGAACTATTTTACAAAATTTAAAGCACGAAACTGGTGATAAGAAATATCACTCATCCACAAGGGCCTGCTAAGGCTTATTTGTCGAGCCCGCAAGGGTTAGAGTATTCACATCCGGCTCAGTTAATATTTGGCTAGTTTAGCAAAAAAAAATCACCTTTATCTATTCACTACTTACCTTTTTAAAGCACACATCCGGCTCAGCATTTTAACTTTACACTCATTTAAATATTATTTTCCTACCATTTAAATATTATTTTCCTATTCTTTCTTTATATTTTTTTATTCTTTGTTTTTAAAATCCTAATGACTACAAATCTTTTTTCTCCCAATTTTCTTCAACCTGTCATTAAGAGCAAATTCAGCATTGCATCTCCATTGAGCCATTTTTTCTCCCACCATTTTTTTTTTTTTTGACATAAAGGTAGATATTCTTATTGATAATCATCCAACTAGAGCAGCTTGCTCTAGTAAAACTATCTCACGAAGAGAAGGAGGCGCGAAGAGAAAGAGGGAGAAGGAGGCGGGAACAGAAAGAGGGAGAGGGAGGCGGGAAGCGAAAAGGAGAAGAAAGGCGTCAGAGGAGAGAGAAATGACGATTTTTTTATTAATATTTTCGTTTGCTGATGAGCTACAGTAAGTAAGCAATTTAGCTTACTACTGTAGCTCCTCAACAATTTGTAGGGCCTTTGTTGAGTCGGATGGAAGGGACTTTTTGGTGTTCGGCTCAACAATTGAGCCGAAAAGGCTCAATTGTTGAGCCCACTACGAATGCCCTTAGACTGCTCATCAAACGGGTTTATGTTAGCTCGAGACCCACCAAATAAGAGAGTTTGACTGATGAACTACTCCTTCGAGGGACAACTAATCATTAGACCATCGGGTGCCATTGACCACCCAATGGATCAATGGCACGATGGTCGTGCACATATAGCAAGAGGGCAATGTAAGAAAAGGTATTCCGTGCCAACACATTTGCGTATTCAAATTTAATGTTATGTAAGGAAATATTGGGTCTACAAAGAAAATTTCTTCAGAGAGTATACTCTGAATAAAAGGTTTTCGTTATGACCCACTGGCTTAATTTTATTATAGACCATTGACTTTTGATATCTCTGATATCCGACCTACTTGCCTCATTCATGACAATCCTACAAAGGATATCGAAAACACATATTATTCATTATTTCTTTTTTTTCTTTGATCGGATTTCAATGTCTTTAATAGTTCAATCGATATGAACCATATTTTATGTTTATGAATCGAAAGTCAACAGTTTGAATCATTTCCCTTCCTTTCAATCCTTTGTGCAGACATGTCAAAAAATAAAAAATAAAACAATGCGGTCAATGTAAAATATATGGACTAATTCTTAGTTTTTTTTGTGAAAAACTTTATATATATATAAAGTTTTTTACCAAAAAAAAAAAAAACCAAGAATTATATATATATATTACAAAGGAACTCTCAAAAGTGAGCCAAATAATATTCTGTGTTCTCTTTGGATGTACCTGCCAGTGCCCTCGATCGAATGAGTATTAATCCACTGGAACTTACATGACATGAGCAGTTTTCTGTTCCCACCTAATCTTGGACCAGGAAAGTAAGACCATGGTTGTGGTTTGACCGTACATCTGCTTCAAACATTCTGAATTCCTGATAAAGAAAGACAATGGAGGCTTGACAAAAAGGAAATAGAATTTGTCCGACGACAATGCCGATAATTCGTGGATTATCCTATCCTATCGTCAATTTGTGACAAGAAATTATATGATGCTTACGTACACTTGTTTGCATCTTCGCATTTTCATGGGTTGTATTATGTGTTAATCGTATGTATCCAACGACAGTTGTTGTTATCGTTAAATCATCAATTACTATAAGGGTTTAAGTTAATTAAAGAAAATAATTATTTAATTAAGATTTTAATAGATATGATAGTGGAAATTTTTAATTTGAGATTGGCATAAGGCACATTCATTCAAATAATAAAAAATAAAAATCAAAGCACAAAATATAACAAGATTCGATGTAATAATTCAACTAACTCCATGCTTGCATTCACGAGTAACATCAATCAAAATTCACTATTAGTAATATGGAAAACAAATATATTTGAAAATTTGAAAAGATAAGTACATGGGGATCATCCTGACCAAATTATCTGAGAGGCCGTAGATTTTTTCCTATGAATATTTTGGGAGAATAAATTCAATGAAACGACATATATTATGAAGAAATGCACTGCAGACTAAATGCTACGAAGACAAAGGACAAAAAATTTGAGTAGATTAGAAAAGCTTGTGAATAATACAAAAGGTGTTTTGAACATGTTGCAAGACTGGTAGATTAATCATGTCAAAAGGAAAGCTAGTTCTGTTGCAGGTGGGCTAGCCAAAGCAGCAGTTAAACAAATTATGAATCAAGTTTAGAGAGAATAAATCTCTAATTATATTCGTGACATTATATCAATATTAGACCCAACATTTTCTCTCATAATAATTATTAATGAATTACGAATGATTTTGAAAACAACCCTCATAACTCTCGATCTCAACTCAAACACTTGAAACTCTCATAATCCCAAAATTCTGATACATCTAATGCTGCTTGCACATTCAAATAAACAAAGTCTCGATTAGCACAAACATGCACAAGTACCCCTTTCCTTCTATTGAATAGAAAAATAAATAAATACAAGAGAATCTGCTTAGGCCGAAACCCTACTTGGGCCTAAGCCTCTAATTGGCCCAAAGCTACTAACCAAACCCTTAACAACACTGCCTATACACAAGCTTGAAATCGCAATTCATCATTTTACTGTCAATGTGAGAATGCCACGCTGACACAGCAGCCAGTACGCAAGCTTACTTCTATGCTTTTATTGGTCGGGGGAAAATGCTAGACACACTTTCATTTTTATACTTATAAGTGTATATTTTTTAAGGTAACAATGAAAATTATTATTAGATTTTGAATTAATTACTGTTAAATTTATATTTAATGGTAATTTTTACTGTCCCACATCAAAGAATGTGTACATCGAAATGTGAGAGTCGTGTGTAGCATTTCCCTTAAAAATGGAAAGGACTAGGGAGAGGGAGGGGGAGGGGGCATGATATTATAAGAATAATAACTTTAAATCAACACAAAATTAGTTGGAATTGTTTGAGATGTTATAGGATTTAGTTTAGATCATAATTGAATGTAATGTTAGAATGTCTCCAAATGATAACTCAATCGGTTAGGGACCATATCTCATAAAGTGGAAAATTAGCTTGAATCCTTCTTCCCCCTTCTTGTGCATACATATTCTATCAACCATATCATTTCATTCATTTGACACTATTTTAACTGGTTTGCAAGAAATTTTTATCCCATTTGTATTGTTAAATCATCAATTAAATAAAAGCATATTGCAACTCTTAATGATTTTTTCTGTAGGTGTAGGTTCTCGTAAATAAGGAGGCTAAGAATAGTTAACGTTTCATTTGGTCCCACAAGTGAAGAAATAAGTTGTGATTTATAATGAACAGTGATTTAAAACATTTTCTTTTTGGTATATTTAGTTTTTGACTATATATTAGTGTCGACATTAGATCAGCCCATACGTAAGCACGAGATAATTAACAACATAAAGCAGGTGGTAATGGCAAACACTAGAAAACAAATGAAATAGATAGGTGTAATTAATCCCATATACATCACGAGAAGAGAAGACAGTTTAAAAGATTTTAAAGTCTAATTTCGGGAAAAATGGTCACAAATTCCACCGAATCAAGAGGGATAATAAAGCAACCCTGCTCAATGAGACTGAAGGTGGGTCCAAACCCACGCGGACATAGTTGTCTTCTCCTCATCTTGCGTGCCGCCCACTGCCTTTTTTATGCTCATCATTCATAGAACCACCTCCAAACCAAAGCCAAATTCTCAATCCAAAAGCAGGCACAAATTCACACTCTTGTCGTTGATCCATTCATTTGAAAGCTTTATCTTAAGAGGTTTTTTTTTTTTAAATAACAAAATTGTGTGGAATGAAGTTCAAAGCGGACAATATTACACAACTTGAAACCCGAGATAGAGAAATGAGCACAAGCCGATGAGGCCTCTCTCAAAAGGAGAGTAATTGTGATGTCTCATATTGTCTATGTGTGAAAAAAGAGATGCTCATATATATAGAACATGTTTTCTCTAATTGATATGAGGCTTTTAGGGTAAACTCAACAACAAAACTGTGCAAACTTAAGTCCAAAACAAATAACATTATATCACTTAAAGCATGTTTGTTACCCAAACATGTTCTTTGAGAGAGAGGATTGTTATAATATTTTTATATATGCACAAACTAAACCCAAAAGCTTTTTTCATTTGAAATTCAACAACCTAATTAAAGACCCTAATTAAGCAATTACAAAAAAGAGAGTCAACAAAAAAAAGGAGGAGTGGAGGACTTTTAGTTTTAGGCAATGCCACTTTCCAACTAACAAAATCGTTATGATTGAGTTTGACTAATAATCATTCTTTTTCTTGCCAATCAATTGAAAATCTGATGGTCTAGTGTGGCCGGGAATTGTGATTGATCAAAGGTCTTCAAACACAATCATATCCATGAGATACTCAACTGCACCACCACACGATTTGGTCTAGTGTCTAGCTACTCTGATCATTTTAATTGGTTGGCCAGTTAGAACCTAAACTAATAAATCTATGATTCTTTTTCTGTGAAGCCAATGATGAAGGTTACTAATTAATGGAATCTCTCTTATGCACTTTGCAATTTGTCAATTATCAACTGTATGGTCGCCTTTATAACTGTTAGCTATAAAACGGCAGGGAAGCTGAGGGAGCCACAGCATTAATTATCACACTAATCATACACATGAAATATTTAATTATAATTAAAAAATAAAAATAAATTGTAGAATAAACTTTTATTAGACACTGTTTAATAATTAAACATTAAATTTCTACCTATATAAAATAAATCCTGCCAAGAGAGGATACTTATTCCCTACCCCACACGTTTTGGCAAAAGATTTCCAATAATAGTAGCAGTACTAGTGCTAATTAATAACGGAAATAGTAGATGGTCGGGCATGGTGGCTTGGTGGCTTGTGTTCAACCCATTTATTACGGCCTTGGGAATGGGATTTGCGTTGGGTAAACGAAACGTGTTATTTGTTAATTAATTATACAAATTTCCTTCCCAAACATAACTATTATTTTACCAAGGGTAGGTGGGGGATGAAAGATGCCGACAACCCCAACTGCCGACAACTTGGTGCATCGTATGCAACATATTTTAAAATAAAATTATCTAAATCAAGACTTTCATTAATACCATTTTGTTTAAAAAAAAAAGGTAAACTTTACTTATCTTTTTAAACTATCACAGTATTGACAATTTCTTTTCAAACTTTTTGAATGTATTTTTTTGATGATGGCTGAACTATTTCTTTTTGTAATTTTTATTTTTTTTTCATTGTTGTCTTGATTTAGCCATTCAAATTCCGACAACTTGAACTTCAGAAAAAGAAATGCATCCCGCTCCGGCGCTCCCTAATGCAAGCTCAAATGAGAAGAAAATAATGATCAAATTGTCCTCACATATGAAGATTATGGAAGTAAAGGTAGAGTAAGTGTTGGTGGCAATAGTTTGAGACAGAAGACAGAAAATGTCATTGACAGTACTCGATGGATCGATCGGGCTAGCTAGAGTTCAGCATGTCAGCAAGCTGCAAAGGCCAAGGTAAACTATTTTGCATGGCCTGCACGGCGCCCATGGGGCCCCTCCTCAATAATCTAGCTACATGCATGTTCTTGAGGACAAGAAGTGTAGCCACTGAGTTTGGAATACGCGACATGCGCATGAAAAGGAAGCAATTATTTTTCTTTACAGACACACGGCAAGTATGGATGTTGGATAAAGAGCACGTGGCATGCGATCAATATATGTAACGATCCTTCTCTTTGACCATTAGAACATTTTATATATATATATATAAGTAATTTGTTGAATCTAGTTGTAATTACTTCCTTGTTGTAGACTGTAGAGTAGCCATGAGGTGCTTTATCATGCAAGTACCAAGTGGCAACTGAGCGTGCGGCCGGAGATGACGGATGGAAGCCATATTCCATATCCCTACCCTAGCTAAGCTATCTCCCCGCGAGAGGGAGGAATCTAGCCCATACTAGGGCACATATATTATTCTCTCTATTATTATTATTATCAGCACTTCATTGTTGTGACTTTTCAGCTTTTTCTCAAGTCAAATCTCGTGAGTGAGATCTCACCTAATGTAAAATGAATATTACACCAAAATTAAAGGAACAAAAAAAGGAATCGACGTCTCACAACTCGAGTCCCTAATTTAGCTCTAGAAGAGCCAATTATCACTAAAGTGAAAAAGAAAGGAACTTACTCGCACTAAAAAAAAAAAAAATCTAACTAATTCTTCAAGGTCTTAAATTTGCCAAATTCGGTATCGAATATTATATATAACGATTCAAGAAAAAACATTAGTCATATTTATGCTATTGCTACAAAAAAAATTAGTCAATATTTGGAGCTTCCTTATATTTTCTTATAAATTCAAATTTCACTTAATAATTAAGCAATGTAAGACTTAATACTCGTAATTATTTTTATAGATTACAAACTCTATATGAGCTGTTCTTCATCTTTTAACTTGAAAAAATAATATGAATATATTAGCAAGAATTTTCTGCCCCTATACTGATGCATTTAGATTTGTAAATCAACAAATTAAATCTGAAGAACAATTGCTAGTATGAATCATTTGATATGATTTTTTTTTTTTTTTTGTAAATAATATTAAATATATTTGGGTTTTGAAGTTTTTGATACAACAAAAACACCCGTGTTATAATTTTTTTTTTTAAAAAAAATAATTACAATACCTTACATTTAATCATGCTAAGTAATATATTAACAAAGCTTAATTAAGTACTCCATCCATAAATTTCGTCCAAAAAAGCGGATGACACTTTATCTATAGTAAAGTTAAAAAAAATTATTTTCCTCAGATATTTTTATTTAAAAAAAATCATACAAGTATTGACTTATCACAAAGCCGTCTACTCAAATTAAATGATAAGGATTTTGCTCAAATATCACTCCGGATATCCGGACCCCACTATGCTCTAAAGTATACAATAATGATAACTTTCATGAAGCATAAGTTCAATTCCTATTCGAATTCGTGGAACGTTTCATCATCTAGAATTGTAAAGTCAAGCCCATGACTACGTCCAATGAACGTAGGAGTAATCATTCATGTTTGCGTGTTAAAATTAAATTCTACACGAAATATCTATATAAAATTATATAACTTAACTCTAACATAATTCATTTAACTAAATGTGCGGATCAAATTTTTTGACTTTAATCCATTAATTTTGTGTTGAGTTTGGATTATAACACAATATAAGTTAACCTTAACTTGACTTTTTCGATCTAAACCTTTTAGTCTTAACGTGTTAATTTTGTATCGAGTTCGTAAGTCGTATAAAAAATCATTGGGCCTAACTAGATTGTGCGCAACAATGTTACTCCACCAACAACAACCTATACGTACGTACCAATGAGAGTAACCCATTAATTTAAAACAGCCAAACAGGAACCCTCTATTATATATTTGGTTCTATGAATGGGGCCCCGATGCCTTAACTTTGTGCCACATTTTAGCCGGCAAAGCCTTGACTGTGTTTGCTGGTTACCCCCCAACTACCGGGTCCCCACCGCAAGTGTCTCCCCTCTCTCACTCACTGTGTTGGGAGGGCATGCAGCCACCATAGTGGGGGGTGACATGGGTCTCGGCTTTCTCAACTTTTAAACGCAAGCATGATGGGTGAGTATGAAAAAGCTTGCTTTAACGAGTGTCTTGGAAAAGAGAGTTCAAGTGGGGGCTGCCTAATAATAAAGACTTTTCCTTTATGCAAAAGTCGGTGCGTTTGTTGATGCCTCTCCAATCTCCATGTCTAAAATCAAAAGCCAGATTTTGCGTTTTAAGTCTGACTAGTGTGACTAGGATCATGTTATCCAATGTCCTAATCATTCTGTCTTCTCCATATATATTCAAATCTGCTAGCTCTTCATCTTTATGTGTGGGTTTATTTATTCTTTCAACTAGGGGCCATTTGTTTTTCCTTTTTCTTTAGGTATAATTCTTGGTGGAGTACTCTTGGAGTTGGGAGGACGAGGGCGTACACGTAAAACGGCCCCAGACACAAAAAGACAGCATTGCCCCCCTTTCAGACGCTAAAAGAAACTCTACTTGACGTCTTGACAAGGGGTACTTTCTACTTTATGAGTTCATTTTTATGTTTTGTACGTGTCTTACTGGTGTAAAGTGATAAACATGCAGGAGAATCTCTGTACTAAAACCAGGCACAATCTATATATATATATATGTATATATATATATATATATATACACCCCACGCCCCACGGGGCTAAAATTTTAGTATTGTCAAACTCTTGGGGGAAATTTGCAAAAAATAATAATCACTTTATCCTTTTAATTACATGATGATAATATCTATTTAGATACCGACAAATAAGGAAGAGCGATGTTAAAAATTATATTTTTATTTTATAACTATTTTATAATATTAATACAACAGTTTTAACTAATTATTTAATAATTCTTTTGTTAAGAAAAAAAATAATTAATATTGGTTGGTACTTGGTAGTACCATAACGTCAGCATTAAAGGATAATTATAAGATAAAAATGTAGCATAAAAATTGTCTTATAAAACGTCAGTTTGGGATTTTATTTTTTAAAACTGAAAAAGCTCAAAAAAAAGCATAAAATGCAAAGCATATGTCACCGCTACCGCAGCCCATGTGAAATTATGGGCAAATTTTATGTGCTTCAGATGCAAAATAAGACTTGAAGTTCAAATTTCCTATATCATGCTAATCATTATTTTCAATTATAACCCCGTTCCACTACAACTTAGTCGCTAATACATACCAAACTTTAGCATATCTATACATGAATAGACAGATTAGGTACAAAATTAATATCGAAAGGTGAATATATTACCTCAAACAATAAGAAAAAAAGAATATGATTTCCTCTGTAAAGTTTATTGTGTGGCTATGATTTATTTACTGGCTCGTATCCAAGCTTTAAATTACCTTTTGACACTCCCAACCACAAATCAAACTAATTATTGGAATCAATGACACACTAAAGGAACAAGGAATAATTTCATGTAGATCACCCAACTCAGTGGGCATAGTTGACCATTCAAATGTTAAAATATAAATTTAAATAATAATAATTTTTTGATTTAATCAGTTTTAAGGAAAGTAATTAGAGTGTTTTTTGAGATCACATAATGATATATATGTGTAATGACATGATGTGATGAAGCAAAGGTAGCATGGGATATATATTGTGACACGTACAGCTTGGTTTCCTTGATTATGACGGTTGGTTTAGAGGGGGGCTAATTGCCTAAAGAAAAAACAGGGCCTAATAATATTAGTTTTTGGTAACAAAACACACAAATAAAGCAACGTGGTCGGCTGGGCATGGGGCTTAAAGCTAGGCAATAAGAAAAGAGAAACATCACAAAACCTTATCCCATATTCTCCTCCTCTATCATTGCCAACTTCTACGCTCCACAATCATCAGATCCCCACGGAATCAAATGCCCATCATGCCAAATCATTGGTGGGGGCCGGATGTCTATCACCACTCTCTTACCCATCCACGTGTCACCCATCTGAGCCCGACACCTATATCTGCCAAATTTTATGCAGGAAATTGAGGGAGATAAGGCTTGGGGCCGAGGGGGAGGCCAGGTGATGACATGAGAACCACCACTAACTCAGTTGGTTTTATGTCACTACTCTGCTGTGTGGTTGTGGATCAGATTTTGGACTTTACTTAATTTTTTATTTTAAAAAAATGGATATTTGTTTAAAGAATTCCGTGATTATGCCCAAATCCAATCATCCCTTAAACTGAAAGTTTGGTGACGATGTCTATATATATATATATACACACACACAAAAGTATTATCATATTCTCAACTCAACTGTGTCAAAGTCAATGTCTATCTGCTTCAGTCCAAAAATATATACATATATATGGGTTAGCAAAATAGCAATCTACTTACTTTTTGGATTGCTTGTCTCCCATGGCTCTATAATAATAAACACAAAATAATTAACTTATTGGCAAAGCAGTGAGGGACCTCGTTGTATATATTATATATATAATTAATCGTCTTGAAATTCATTAAAGAAAGAATCAAAAACGTGAATTGATGCAACGGTGCCGTTGATGATGTGATTGGGTATTAATTGGAAAAATACTAATTTATTATGCAATGATTCTCGGGAGGAAAAATGGCATGTATAGTTTCCGAAATTAGAATCCTTGATCGGCCTAATTAAATAAAATTATTAATGACTCTTTTTCCGCACTCAAACAAATGGGGTTCATTTTTTTTCTATATATTTTGTTAATTAAAGATTACAGAACATCATCCCTAGCTAGAGGCTACAAATATGTATAGCCTCTTATCCTCTGTCTTTTTTGTCCATGTCAAAAAATTGAGATTAAAAAAGATATATTTAAAATGAAATTCAACATTGTGTTTTTTTTTTTAAATTGAATAGGGGAAAAAGGCTGATGTGGCCGGTTGGTATTCCTTTACAGAAAGAGTAGTAAAGCTTTTTTTTTACACCAGTTTATCAGATTTACTTCATGATAAAAATTTCAATCAAGTGCAATCAAGTACTCAAAGTCTTCAAAAGATAGTTTAATCAGTTAGGATCATGCCTAACTACTCTTCTCTCCTCACTACTTGTGTAGACATGTAAAAAAAAAAAAGTCCTCAAATGATCGCTCAATCGGTTAAAGATCACATATCATGAAGCGAAGGTCATTAATTTGAATCTCGCATCCCTCATCTTATGTAGACATCTTAAAAAAAAATAAATAAATAAAGAACTTCAAATGGGGTTTTGTGTACCGTCCAATATATAAAAAGCATACACCTCAACTTGAAATACAATATATATAACTATTCATACCTGATAGACAAAATACCCATTGTTAAAACCATTGGAATCACTGTCTTGGTTGGTTTTAGAAACTCCAATGTTGAGGGCTTAGAGGTGGGCATTGGATTAGAATGAATGAAAAAGTCAATGAGATTGATTTTAATTAAAGATATCGTGTTTTTATCTCCTTTGTATTTGGTTTACGTTTTTACCCAATTTATCAAATTTTCTATTGAAGGTTGAAAACCACATTCTAATGGAAAGAGCTGTTTTATGTTTCCAATGGGTAGCTCAATCGACTGTGGACCACACCTCATAAAAAAGACGTCACTAGTTCAAATCTTTCATCCCCCTTCCCTTATGTGGACATATCAAAAAGAGAGAGAGAGAGCTCTTTTATTAAGTTCCTCAAATAAAAGTTAAATTTAAAGAGAAAAACACACTTTTGTAAATTTGAAAAGCCACTTTTAAAATGAACGAAATATCAAACTCACTAAATCTTCATCTACTTCATTTAAATATTATTATTATTTGTTGTTCTTAGTAGATGAGAGAGAAGAAAAATGAATATATAAAATTAAAAAACTAAAAAACTTTCATTTTTTGGCATTTTGTATTTGGAAAGTCTTGTTGAACAAAGTTAAATTTGAAATACAGTAAAGAGCTTATTGCATGACTCTTTTTCTGAGTTTTTTCAAATTTTTTTTAAAAGTCAATTTTAAATAGCTCAATAGGAATGCCATGACATGGCAGTGAAGGTTACTAATGAATTTTGGACCGACCACCATTAAATTTCAGATCTAATAGTGAATTTTATTACCATGTTAGAGTAGGCATTTGAAAATGTGCAGTTGGAAGTAATGTTACCATTATTTACCCCCATTTATTATATTTATTTCACATTGGTTGACATGACATAATTTAAATAATTAATACGAAAACCAATGTAAAATTAATGCGATAAATAAGTGTAAATAATAGCATTACTCTTATTCCCATCAAATTTTAAAATTGGAAGTGATAAAAGAAAATGCCATAAATATGGCTATTAATTATACCCGATAGAAACTAGCACAACACCTTTTAAATTGAGGAAACGTGGAAACAAATCATCTCCAATGCTGGAGAATATTCAATTCATGGTTGAGATTTCTCTGGAGAAATTCTAATGCTACAAATGAGCAATGTCGGCCTTTACTAACAAATAAACAAATATTTTTTATTTTCAGGTTAAGTCTAACGAAAGGTTTTTTTTTTTTAAAAAAAATTAAAAAAAAAAATTTGTAGAATGGGCGACGTTGGGGGTGGCCATGGCCCATGACCACCCTCAATGTCAACCCCTTCTACAATTTTGCAGGTCTAGGGTGGCCAAATCACCCCATAGGCCATGAGGGTGGGCCTAGGGCGGCCAAAGCCACTCCAAGCCCAACGGAGCCACCCTTCTAACGTCACCTATTCTGCATTTAAAAAAAAAAACCCTTCCATTAGACTTAACCTGAAAATAAAATAAAATAAAATAAAAAATTGTTTATTTGTTAGTGGAGTCGTGTAGCTCATTTGTAGCCTGGGGATTTCTCTAAAGAAATCTCAACCGTGAACCGAATACTCTTCAGTCCTTGAAGGATTGGATAGGATCCGTTTCCTCAAATTGACTAGTGGTTTGGGGTATCAATAATATATGCTATGTGAGGTATAATTCCTTGCATATTAATAAATCTTCCTACAATTAACTACAAATGCTTAATTAGCAGTTAAAGCAATTAAGACATACGGGAGGTGGTGTTATTTTGCCGTGTATTATTTAAAAGTTTATCATGTTTTATGGGTGACCTAACTTCTCATCAGCATCGCCGACAAAGCATTATTGAAAGTGCCTATTGTTCATTTACAGAGGAGTAGGTCCCAAACACTCCACATCAACTTTCTAGTTAAGCAAAGATCCGAATTCTTGTTGATGAATCATATTCTGGCACCATTATAGCTCTTTGAAACTCCAATGGTGTTATCTACCTACTTCCCCCTTTTTTTTATCAGCCTTTTGATCTTTCTTTGCTTTTCACACACCGCATACGTACAGGAAGCAAAGAAATCCACCAATCCTATATATTACACAACTCTCGGATATGTACGTTGTTTAATTAGTGCACATTTCTGTCTAATCTCAGCAATATTCATAATAAGCAAAGAAAAAACGGGCCACCCCACCCCCACCCTCTTTAATATATATAAGAATGCAATATGGGCAAGCAAGGTGATGACATGGTACCCATATCTCTAGCTAGTTGCATTAGGGGATTGAGTGGGAGACAGTTCATGTGGTCTGTTATAAAAAAGAAGTCATTAATATCCAATCATGGCTTCTGCCGATATACATAGCTACATCTTCCATCTCTTTTTCTTTTTTGGTATTTTCTTAAGTAATCTTTTGGATGAGGCCACATACTTGTGCACGCAGTTGTATATGTATATGTATTTTCAAGAAAGAGCTGGAAACCATAAAAAAAAATAAAAAAATGAAAAGAGAAAAAAGAAAAGATCATGATCAAGGCTGCTGCTAGCTTGGAGGTAAGTAAAACACGGCAAAAGTGGGCTAATAATTGATACATGTAAAGTGAAACTTTATACTCAAGGAAGCATAGGAAAAGAAAGTGGTAGTAATAGTTAAATGTGGTACGCTAATGGGTGGCGAAGGAGAGGGCGAATCATCCTCTTGATGTGTCTCCCACTGCTATTTGTGTACTGTTGGATTCTACCTATGAGAGAGAAGAGAAGAGAATAGAGGAAGCAACATGTGGTATTATATTGGAAAGATTATTTATAAAGTTTCCTTTCAATTTTTAAAATATTATTGATTCCATAATTATTATGTGAATCTATGTCATTTCTTATCTCAAATGACTTAAAAATATGTGTTTTTATCCGGTCTTTGTGCTATGTTGTAAAAAGTTGTGAGTAAAAAATTGTTTTTTAAGAGAAAATTTCTTTTAGGTTTCTTGAAAATATACAGCGTCTTTAATAGATAATATTTTTAAGTTGTTGGATGTAAGAATTTACATAATTTTAAAATCTTTTTAAAAAAAGTTGTAAAAAATCCTAATCATTTGCGCCTATAGAGTAAGTAATTTATATATATAAAAGATTTAAGGAAAGTTCAAATGAATTAGTTATTTTAGAATGATTTTCTTCTTGTTATTTGTTATATATATATATATAGTGGTGATAACAGTAGTGGGGCTCAAATGGTCAACCTATGTAAGAGAGATGGGGGGACTTTCATAATTTCGCAGTGACGAGATTCGTTTCTATACTCATTCTCACCTTTGATTAATAATCATAGCCACCCACCCACCCACCCAACGCCCCCACAAAGAGTCCCCTTCATTCTCTTTCCCCTTCTTATAACCCTTTTGCTCCCATAACTTTCAACCATATTATCTCCTCTCCTCTCCTCTCCTCTCCTCTCCCATTTCGCATAACACACAGGATATTGTCTTCTCTCCCAAATGGGTTTTGATGATGTTTGTAACACCGGTCTTGTTCTAGGTTTAGGTCTCACGACAGCGCAAGAAAGTACAGCATCCAAGGCAGCAAAGAAGCCGTGCTCCAATTTTGAGCCGTCTCTAACGTTAGGTCTTTCCGCCGGCGAGAGTTTCCACCAACAAGCCCCCAGAAAGATTGATGTCAACAAAGGGTGTGAGGAATCGGTTGACTTGTATCGGCAGGCTTCCCCTCACAGCGCTGTTTCATCCTTCTCCAGCGGTCGGGTGAAGAGGGAGAGAGACCTTAGCAGCGATGAGGTTGAGGTTGAGGTTGAGAGAGTCTCTTCAAGAGTCAGCGATGAAGATGAAGATGGTCCTAATGCAAGAAAGAAGCTCCGGCTCACCAAGGATCAGTCTGCTCTTTTGGAGGAAAGCTTCAAACAACATAGCACTCTCAACCCTGTAATTAATCTCTCTCTCTGCTCACTTTTTCTTGAACTTAATTTCTGAGGATTAATAATTGTTTGATGTGTCGTTGATCTAACTGAAATTGTTTTTTGTTTACAGAAGCAAAAGCAAGCTTTAGCAAGGCAGCTAAATCTACGGCCTCGACAGGTTGAAGTTTGGTTCCAGAACAGAAGGGCAAGGTATATATATATATATATATATACACATCATCATCCTTAATTCTAGCCTAAAACAAAAACCCAGATGATTATATGTTTTTTTGATAGAGTTCAATGAATTTAATGAGATGTTGTTTGTCTGGTTGCAGGACAAAGCTTAAGCAAACCGAGGTGGATTGTGAGTTCCTGAAGAAGTGCTGTGAAACACTGACAGATGAAAATCGGCGGCTACAGAAAGAGCTGCAGGAGCTGAAGGCGCTGAAACTAGCACAACCTTTGTACATGCACATGCCGGCGGCGACCCTCACGATGTGCCCGTCATGTGAAAGGATTGGCGGTGTCGGTGAAAGCGCTTCCAAGAGCCCCTTTTCGATGGCTCCCAAGCCTCACTTCTACAACCCCTTCACCAATCCTTCTGCAGCTTGTTAGGGTGTTAGGATTAGAGAAACATACATCTCCGTAACCCCTATATTTTTTTGGTCAAGGGCTTGCAGTGAAAATTAGTGTAATTAAGCTGTAGAAAGAAAAAAAAAAAATAGTATTACTAATCAATTTACCTTTCTTTTTTTCCTTTTTTTTTTACTTCATATCTCTCTCTCTCTCTCTCTCTCTCTCTATATATATATATATGCTTGTAAATCGGTAAACTTTTACGTCTATGAAGGGATAACTATTATTTATTTTTGAATTTATTTATTTTCTGTTCTTAATTTTTCCTTGACGTTTGCGGTCAGTTTGATTGTTGTATACGATGGATATAGGGTGAAGATGAGGTGCAACTTCCTGCGTTATTCAATTCTATTTTTGGGATATCCTTATTCTGCTTCTGGGACTCAAAAAGGATCATTCTGCACATAATTAAGCCTTTGAAAGATAAGGATGACTAAAATGGAGGATTTTGCATGAATGTTTTGCACATGGAGCAATTTCTTTTTCTTTATGTTGAAGAAATGAATAATATTGATCTGGCCCCAAATCAAATAAATATTATTTGAAAAGTCTTAACTCATCAATAATCACATATATGCCCCAAATCTATTAATAAATTAAAGCTCTCTTATGGTAATCGCCAATTAGTCACACCACTTCCATGCATTTTTAGCTAGTGTCATGAAATGAAAGAAATGATAGAGTGTGATAAATCAGTCGGAGGTTATGATTAAGTTAAAATGGCAGGTTATAGTTGTGGGGAGGGAGGTTAGATAGCTCACGTGTAGAGAGAGAGAGAGAGAGAGAGAGAGAGAGTCATCTGGTCTTTGAGAAATGAGTGGTCAGAGGCGTGTAGAGAAAGAAAGGAATGGATGATTTGATTCACTTGGGGAGAGAGGTATAAAAATTAGATTAAAAGAAAAGAAAAGAAAAGAAAAAAAAAAAGGATTTGTGTTATGGTCTCGTGAGATGCTCTCCCTTTAAGGGAACTGGTGGGGCACACCCCACGTGATGTCCCAATGGCCCTCCCTTAGGCCCTTTACCTTCTTTTTTTTTTTTTTTTTCAATTAAAATTTTTTTCTCATAAACAATATCTTAACTATGGGATTTTTGATGGAAGTCAAGACCATGCTATAATGTGGGCCTATGGGGCCACCCTGGCTTTTGATTAAAATTCCTCATATCCCATCCTGAAAGCTAGATATTCCATCCGATAATAATGGGAGAAATGAAAAAGAGTGAAATGGACGGTGGAGATGAAGGCCGGAGGGGGGGGCCTTGGGAAAGTGGCAAGTATTCGTTGGAGGCACGCCATCATGATTAGTGCGGGCTATATATATCCTGTGCATGAATGATGAGGAACTGCCATAATAGTCCATACATTACTCATACTGGTGTGGACCAAGAAATAATGAGAGGGACTTTCCTGGAAAAGAGGGCACTTTCCTGGAAAACCCTTACTCATCATCACTTTCATCATCATTTTTCCATCGCCATCATCATGATATGAACTCTTCAACTCTTTTGAATTCCAATCCCGAATAATAATAATATTAATAATAATAATCATCGTTTTTATTTATTTTTTTGAACCCCAGAAAGTGCGAAAGCTATGTGGTTTTATTTTCCAATATTTGATATTTCTTTCCCTAGCTAGCTACTTGTTTAGCTAATAAAACAGAGAAAATGTTTCTTGTCTTTGGCCAACCCTTTTCCTTTAAAGAACGTGTAGAAGAAGTATCAAAGTTGCTTTAGAAAAAAGATTTGATTGTTTTAATCTCCTCCTCTTCTCATGACTATAGATTCGCTTTACGTGGGCGCACACGTAATTATGTTTTAAAAAAAGAAAACAAAAGACACATGTCTTACGTTGGCTACTTTGTCGGCCTGTCGATCTTTCATAGTTCATACACATTTGGATATATTTGATTATTTCCAATTTATTATGCATCGATATCATTTAGTTTAATATAATTTTGTTTATGTCTCTCACCCTTTTGAAAGCAACCGATCTGCTTTTCGAGGCCACATAATATATATATATATAAGACCGCCATGTTGATCAAGACTTGAGCCATCGAGCCTCGTATAAAAAACGTTTAGATTTAGCTTAATTAGGTATCGTTAAAACAAAAAAAAACACATTATAATATATTTTTTAACTAACCATCCAAATATTATTTTAACCTTTTAATTTTTAAAGGGGAAAAAGAGATAGTAAAAATGTCTATCTACACTTGTACTAATTAATTAATTATAGTTAGCCAGCTTTGTACATGACCAATACGAGTGTGCACTATAATAGTCAAGGATGGGCATTATTGCACCTTCAATTAACTCCGCCCTCACACGGACTAAAGGTGGGTATCGGTTTGGTCGGTATTGGTGGGAGTATTTTCTCCTACCAATTTATAAAAGTCGGTTAAGCTGATTAATTAACCGACTTCATACCAACAAAGAATAATTTCAACTTTTTTTGTTAATCGATTAGTTGGTTAACAGGTGATCGGTTAAGTTGGTTAATTGTTGATTACAAGTTTTTTTGTTAAGATTTATCAATTTCTTTGTAACTACATAATCAATAAAGAACATGTTTTATAAATAAAAAGAAAAGGTAAATTCATGGAACATGGACCAAAATAACAACCACAAATCAGCTGGACAAACACAATAAGGAAAGTTACTAGCTAAAATTTAAGATTTACTTGAAAAAGCTACCATGTTGGTTAACTGATAATTTTTTTTTTCTACCGCCTACTGAACTGAACCTATGTGAAATAATATTTTATTCTACTTACCAACCGCTGGAAGTCAGTTGTCAGTTGATGATGAATCAGTGGCAATCAATAGGTGATAAACGGTTAATTTGTTCACCCCTAACACAGACTATGCATACTCTTGTGCACGTGTTTTGTGGCGTTTTAACCATATATCACGTCAAAAGTATATATTTAGAAATGTACAAATGAGAATGTGTATAATGTTTCTTAAATGTCAAACGTGTATATATTGGACTTATTAATAGCGTTAGGACCGAAATCCACTTGGTATAATTTATGGAGGTGCAATAACTCTTGTATATCGTTTTAACCATATACAGGAGAAAAAAAAGAAAAAGTGTGACTTTTAGAACACATAGGCGGTGGTAATGCTAGTAAGGGACCATTGAGAGTTGTTCATCCATCATTTTAATTGTTATTATGGTTATTCAGCCACTTTAATATGACCTTTAAGAGTAGTTTAACGGTTCATTTTTGTATTGGTGCAGTTCAATCACTTCTAACTTAATTATTAGGCATTACTGGATCACTCTCCTAACAAAAAAGATTTGATTTTCAATTATTGAAGGTGGTTGAATCACCCATAAAACCGAAAGTCTTAATTGAAAATGACTAAACCACTGCCTTTAATGGCCAACCCTATACTTTATTATACTTTATAAGACATCATTCTCCCATTTTTCTACTAATAATTCAAATTAACCATCGCACGTGGGATTGCAACGATCAAGAATTTCCTGAGTTAATAACATTTAAGTACGTAGACTGCCTCCTTAGAATAAAGTTCGGCTTCATTTATGGATGAAACTATTCAAAATTGGGCTTTTGGACGGGGAAGCCGACCTAAGGCTAAGGCTACTACCAAAAGGCTCAAATAATTGAGGGTATAAAGCGATACGGAGCCCAACATAGACAGTATACACGTTCTGCATTGCCCAAAAATCAAGCACTTGATTTGTAGCCTTCCTTGATGACATATGGAATGAAGAATTACTCTCGAAGTTTTTTTTTTTTTTTAATCTGAGATTTCAAGGGAGTGTTTGGTATTTTAGAAATATAGAGTAAAGAAGGATGGTATCATCATATCATATTGATATGGAGCGTCAACCCGACTAATGAGTCATTCATATTTTTATTAGGGTTGAGTATCGGTCATATCGGTCCGGTTAATAGAGTTATCGATTATTGACCGATAAGTTATCGGTTAACCGATTCTTGACCGATTACCAACCGATAAACTATCGGTTAATCGGTCATATCGGTAATCGGTTAAACTAGCCGGTTAATCGGTTAACCGGTTTTTGTTAACTTTTTATTGAGTTTTTTACTGGTTGCTAATTGGGCCAAAAATTAATTATTTTGAGAGTTCAAATACTTTTTATTTGGCTAAAACCTAAAATAACTTATTAAAAATTAGTTGTTTTGCCCATTTTGGGGGCCTAAATATATATGGCTAAAAATGTTGATTGAATCTTTTTTTATATTAATCTATTACATCTTTTTATATTATAAAATAAAAATTAAAAGAGTAAAAAGTATAAAATTAAAAATATATATAAAAATTAAAAATATTTATCGGTCATATCGGTTAACCGATAAGAAAATTTTAACCGACCGATTACCGATTGATAAGATTACCGGTATAAATTTTTTAACCGATTACCGATCGGTTAATTATCGGTAACGGTTATATCGGCTCGGTTAATGTCGGTAATCGGTCGGTTAATCGGTAACGGTTAATTTGTCCACCCCTAATTTTTACTCTTCCTATTATTCTTGTTCTTGAGAGTCTTAACATGTATAATAATAGATTATTATTTATCTAAAAAAATTCAGCTTTAAATTCAACAGGTGAAATATTAATTTTAAATTAGATATTATTATATTCATTTACAAGGATACTATATCACTATTAGATTATTACTTGTCTTGAAAGAGTCTAAAATGAGAGGATAAAAAAAAATACAATTTTGAAATACTACAACTTTTATTACAAAAAATATTTACAAACTAATTTAGCAATTTATAATTAGTAAAATAATTAAGAAAAATTGATAATTTAAATTATTTTGCTTATTATTTTATTAGTTATGAATTATCAAATTTATTTATAAATAAATTTTTAGTAAAAATTACATTATCCCAATTTTTTTATATATAATAAAAATTGTACCTTGGCACTGTTCTAAAAAATATATATTATTGTTGTCAAATATTGAGGAGAGAGATTCAAGGGATTGATTGGTGTGTTGACTAAATACATAAATTAATTATGAGACTGATTCCATGATTTTCTCAGTCAATTAAAATATATTCCACAGATGATCTTGTTTACATGCTTGACGCCTTATAATACCAGTCTTGTCACGTTTTAATTAAAATAAATAAATAAACTCAAGAGAAAACCTTCGTATACATTTCTGCATGGATTTAGAAGCTTCTTCAAGTGTACATCGTATAAGCTAATTTTTTGAAGCCTGGGTCAGGCAGGCCATCAAAGAATTCCTCTCACAAGTCAAAGCCATCAAACAATTACAGCCATGTTTCTACGTCTCTTCTAGATATTGCCATGTGCTTGTCAACAATTACAGCCATACTTCTTTAATGTTTTTGAAGTAATTCTTGTTCAATTCCATCTTTTCATTTTGCCTCCTACGAACTAAAATTCTAACTCTGCCACTGAAACAAACTCCGATCTGTGAAATATATCATTCTGGTTATTGTTTGAAATAAAAGGATCTTATTGCGCAAAACTTGCGTACTGAGGCCGGGGAAATGTAGCATCCTAGCAATACATGTCAATAGGCCATAGGTGATGATAGACCATGATAAGTTTGTTGTTGAACTTTTTTGGCTCACTCAAAGCTCGTGGACCAAAATTAGTAAGGAAGGAAAGGAAGCAACAAGATATTGATAACTATTTTTTGTTTTGAAGGCGTCAAGGAGGAGCAGTCTTTGTCAATCATTAATACGTGGGCCAATGGAGAAACTATTGGTGATGGAGCCCAAGCCTCATGTGACAGCCCATGTTATGGCATGATGGTGGGGACGATCATTATGTTTGGTTGGCAAAGTTATAGGCCCAACTGATAACGTATGGACGGCCCACGATGCACCCTTTGTCTAGATTGGGGAGCCCACACCCTCGTGGCAATCTTTTGAGCAACTCCACCATTTTCGCACAAACTGTAGAGCTTGGGCAACATCACAGATTCACAATGTCAACCTTTTAAGAAGAAGACTTTTTGTTTGATGCGGAGTTCACGTGGTTGGGCCCATGATTTCATCTCCTTCTGTGATTGTGCGATAGTTATTATCCCAGTCTGATTGGATAGATGTGACATTCACATGACCAACTATATCTGGGGCATTATTCTCCAACCAAGGTGGCCATGACTATGATGACTAATAAGCCCAGAAATGAGGCCCAACTCCAGAACTTCATATAAATTGATTGTACCCAATTGGGCTTCGGCCCAAGTCCCTCTGTGTTTTCACCTCTTGCATTCTCTCTCTTTTTTTTTTTTTCGGCGTCATTTTCTCTTTCTTTTTCGTTATTATTTGCTGCATGGTCCTCAAATAAAAGAAAAAGATATGAAATGTGATATATCATAACTTAAATTCAATTAAGACTTAATTTTTAGACTAAATTTATAGTTTAAGGCTCTCTCCTCTATTGACAGTTTTTTTTTTTAAAACCGACACGTAAGAGAAAAGTTAAATTTTAGTTGAATTTAAGTGGATTTTATCATTTTACAAAAAATATCCATATAACCCTTTTACACCAGGCTAACACGTGTCATTGCCAACCGCTTTTAAAAAAAAATTAACATCTTTCAAATCACATGCCGACAACAAATTGTAATCTGAGTTATAAAGAGATTGTCGGTATAGTTTAACACACGCAAAAGTTGTTCAAACTCTGAGGCCTATCGGTTAAGACTGCAGTATTCTAATAATTTTTTACAAGCACGAAGCCCTAAAGCAATTTCCAACTGTTTTTGCTTTCCTGGTCACTTCCAGAGTGTTTTTTCTCTGAAAAAAAGGGGTGCCATTTGCAACTTCCAAGAGAGGTAGACAGGTAGTGGTCTAGAGATTGGTGATACCGTTGGAGGCTCACTTGTCAGGTGAGTTTTTGTGAGAGCCTCAGAAGATATAGGTATATAATCTCCACAGCCACAGGCGTGCCATACATGGGTATGCCTAAAGCTCGGCCTCGCATTCAGTAGCCCGGCTGAAGCTCGAGTTCGGCTAGAATAGGGTCTTCGTAAACGAGCCAGTCCTGAAATCTCAAAGCGATTACGGTCGAAGCAGTTCAATCTCCAAAGATATCAAAGGTTCCTTCTGATAACCATTCCTTCACAAGTGTGCATGTACTGCTTAATTTGTATAGTACTCTAATTAACATCCCATGCATTCGAGCTCTTGTTTCAGTTGAAGCAATTTTAATGGTATGTGATGTGCTAGTTTCTAGTGTGGTCGATCGATCGATGACTTAAATTTGTAGTAATTAGCTAGCGAGTGCTTCAAGAGCTATAGCATCGGCCGTCCGTCGTCATCATGGGTGTGCTTGCTGTCCTGGTGGTTCTGGTGATTTTTGCAAATTATGGGATGTTTCTTGCTGTTGCTCGAGGGATTTCGAATTTCACTGGCTTCGATTCTTCTTGCAACGTTGCTTGCAATGTCACTTTGGAAGACAAGAGAGGTGTTCCAACAGGAGCTAATCCTCTGCATAACAGGTAGAGAGAGAGAAAGAGAGATTCCCGGTCAGGCCCTTTATGGTTAAAGGAATCTGTGATTTCTATTGTTCTTTTTGGATGTTGCCTGTGAACATGTATTCAAGATACAAGAATAGGTAAAAAAGAAACGATTCTTTTGTGGTGGTCTGACATGTTCGTGCATGAGTTGTCTCTTGGTTTGTTAACCTCAAACGCAATGTCTTGCATGCCTAGCTATCATAAGGTTGTTTTTCTTAATTGCATTTACTTAATTATGGTTTAATCATCAAGACCAGTGTCAGTGCATGCCACCATGCACCATCTTACCACTTAATTACATTAATTATCATATATATATATATGATAACTGAAATAGGAAATAAATTGTTGACCCGGGTTTGAATTCACGATCAATGATACAATGTTTCATGTTAGAATGGTTTTCTTGGTCCTTTCTAATGTCTTATGCCCGGAAAATTGGCATTTTTTATTCTCCTGCTTTTAAAACATGAATTTCCCTTTGAATTTTAGTTATTTTACGTATATTCAAACACATAACATGCCATGTGCACCCAATCGATATTACTTGCCATTAATTTTCAGAAGGCAATTAATATTAATCTTTGTTTCTCCAAATCAAAATCTTGACAATTTGATTTTGATTGCATGTTTTTTGATTCCTTAATAAGAGAAAAGAAATAACTCTTGACAATTGACATAACCCACTAATTTAATAAGACTTGCGACAAAAGAGCACGTGATGCATAAAATTCCTAATTCATGATTTCAATTTTCGGAGCAATAATTTATTACTTTTGAACCACGCGTGAGGTATATATATATATTTATGTGCTTTAGATAAGTTTTTGTATGTTTATTTGTTGCCTGAGAGCTGGCGGTTTGTTTTCTTAGGACGCTTCCAGGCTTGTCCTGTTGAGTGTTGGGGGAGTCCATACGCTCTCTTTCGTTGTCTCATTCGCTTGTCAGGCCAAGTGTCACTGTGTAGACTGTAGACCAATCACTGCTGCATTTTTTTCACCCTATTGAATTTAATCATCTATACTACATACTATTTTGGATAAAAAAATTACACTCTAAACTGTAACTCACTGCAATTTCTCACAAAGTTTTCGAGTTTTCTAATTTGTCAAAACTGATCGTTATTTGGGATCAAAAAGGTTAGAACATGCTCGGTACATGCATTTGAGTTACCCAGTTGTCCTCACTTACAACAAATATAATACATATGTTTCAAATTGGTAATTGTGTGACGCGTCAAGGGTTAGAGAGATTATAAAACTGTTCGGCCACCCTCATCTATAGTAGGGAGCTAAAGTGGTCACCCGATATATTTAGTGGGGTGGCCTCAATCACTCCCATTTGTTTAGTAAAAAGGTCATGTGGCTATTTCTCACATGTTTAGAGGTGGTAAATACGTAGTCACTCCTCACCTATTTAAGGGTGGTAGTCTCATAGTCACCCTTGTCCCTCATTAATTCAAAGGGGTAATTATGTAAACACTTCTCACCTGTTAAAAGAGAATGGTCACAAGGCCATTCCTGTATGTTTCATAGGAATACTTAGATGTGTTACCCAAATTGATGGCCAATTTTAACACGATGGGCAGCTTGGAATATTATGGTTGTTTATAGGCTCAAGTTATAGATTTGAAGTCAACCTAAGAATGAGGAGGTAAAACTATAATTTATCTTAATTAATTGCAAAGAGTAAATAGATGCCAAAATAAAATAAAAAATCCTCCATCTTTTGTTCTTCCAAAAAATTTTATTTAAAGATGTGAGATTTGAATAGAAGATTGCCATACAAGAAATAGAGAAATTTATAAAAGCTTCATTTTCTCTTTATTTTTCTCAGTCATGCTATACATTATCCTAGTCTTTCTTCTATCATTCTACTTTTCAAAATTACCATTAGACTGTAGAGTCTATACATAGAGAAATTTTAAAAAGGTTCATTTCCTCTTTATTTTTCTCAGTCATGCTATACATCATCCTATGGTCTTTCTCCTATCCTTCTACTTTCCAAAATTATCATTGGATTGTGGAGTTTATGTATGAGACTCATATGAAATCACAAAGTTAATGATAATTTTGAAAAATAAAAAGATAGGAGAAAGACCATGAGAGAAATAATCATTTCTCTTTTTCTCTGTACTTACTATAACCGAAAAGAGGAGAGGTAACATAATTTTTCACTCATACAACCATCCCAATATCCCAATAGTGTGATTCATTTTTTCTTTCTTTTTCTTTGAGAAACAAAACAAAAGGAATTTGTTGACATATAAGGCCTAAGGGGTAACTTGATAAACAATTAGTAAAAATCCATAAACATGTCACTGCAAAATCTTTGTCTGAAAATGGCAGTTCGCCACTCCACAGGAACAAAGTGATTTTTCCTCATTCAGAACCCACGTCAACCCCTCTTTGCTTCAAAAAATCCTTGGCCTCAATGACGTCCTACAAAAGAAACATTACAATTACGACTCTGCAAAGCATGACAAGTATGATCTTGATTCAAGGATATAAAAAATAAACATATGATGGTTAATCATAATGATGATAATAATAAGGAGAAACTTCAATTATTCCCGTGAATTATAACCTCTTTTGTAATGTCCTCCCTAATATTTAAAACCTTTCAATTTAATATATCAAACTTTTAATTTTTTTTAATGTCTCCGTCCATTAGAATGTTCCGTTAAATCCTAACAAAATAAACTTTTTTTTTAAAGAACGAATATATTTTTTTTGCAAATATTGAGGCATGGGTACTTTTGCAAATACCATTAAATTCAGGCCAACGCCCTAATCTTTGTATTTTTTTTTTTTTTTCAATACAAAGGAGGGTATTTTGGAAAAAGTTAATGGACAAGTTAACAAATGGGTGAGACTGTAAACAATTACAAGATTGATACACTAAATTAAAAGAAATTGAACTTTATGAAGAACATTGCAAAAGTGATGACAATTCAAGGGAATCAAGTGAAGTTTCCCTAAAGAAAAAGGGTATTCACCAAAATCAGACAGATAGATAGAGACACCAACTAAAATGCACTATACATGATATGGCAATGTTAAGTTACTGAGAAAAGAAAAAGGAAAATACCTGCTGCAAAAGCAATGCTTCTTGAGGACAAGTTGGAAACCGCATCAGACCAACTCCAACCATTAATAGGCCATAGCATCCAAGACACATGATAAAATAGATAGGTAGCTGGGAAGAAGATGGAAACAGGGCACTTTGAGCATTGTCTACATTGGAGAAATAATATTAAACAGATTAATAGACAAACTTCTGAAATTAACTCACTAACAAAGTATTGCTACTTGGAACCATAGATGTCTTCAAGAGGCCAAACCATAAGGCAGAGATGCCAACCAACAATGTCATAATCTTCACAATGTGTTTCATTGATCTATAATAAAGCTGAGGCCTGAAAACAACACAAAATACTATCAGAGCAAAAACATATAGTTGTGGCAACAGCTCTGATGGTTAAGAGCAGATATTGCTTGACAAGAAATACCTAAGACAATTATTCAACAACTATTACGATTCCTTTTTTCTCATTTTTTTATCCCTTGAGGAACTTACATATGTTTGTTAAAGAACTTTAATATCCAGACACCACCATTCTTGATTAAAACATGTATATGCTCCAGATTTTATAATAGCCTATCTGCATAGTTAATCTTGCAGTAAACTATAGTTTACATGTATAGTAAAACATGCATTGATGCATGACCTGAAAATATTTATTAAGCAAAAGAAAACTAAATTTTTTTTTGTAAAAAAAACCAGGGTATCAGGAACAATTCCATCACATGCTGCCATCAGAAGGGATGGATCATAGAAATTATTTCATTGTCCCAGACTAACGTGAGAGTGATAATGGAACTCAAAGCCCTTGCGCAATGTCCCAACATCATCTGGCAGTTTCGAGTGGAATCACCCATTCCTTTAATCTAAGCCTAATCAATGCAATTTGTAACTAAAGTACTAACTCAAACATATTATTAACATTTTGCAAGTTCTTCCATCATGGATTTTCAACATGTTATGTTAAGCATGGAAAACATTCCTTCTTTTCTCAATTTTTTTTTAATTCCCTCGAGGAACTTATATATGTTTGTTAAAAAAAAATTAATATCCAGACAACACCATTCTTTACTAAAACACATGTATGCTCCATATTTTAGAAAAACCTATCTGCATGGTTAAACTTGCTGTAAACTATAACTTACATGTATGGTAAAGCATGCATGGATGCATGACCTGAAAATATTTATTAAGCAACACAACACTAAAAAAGTCTATCAAATGTTGCCATTAGTAGGGATGGATCATAGAAATTATTTCATTGTCCCAGACTAACGTGAGAATGATAATGGAACTCAAAGCCCTTGCGCAATGTCCCAACATCATCTGGCAGTTTCAAGTGGAATCACCCATTCCTTCAATCTAAGCTGCTTAATCAATGCAATTGGTAAATAAAGTACATAGCAATAACTCAAACTAGCACTATAACATTTTGCAAGTTCTTCCATCCTGAATTTTCAACATGTTAAGTTAAGCATGGAAAACATTCAAGTGATGCAAGTGAAAGTGATGATTAAGTTAAATCAAATTCAAGAAATTCGTAAGAACTTGAAGGACCCAAAGATAGAAGATGATGTTCTGGTCATAGAGAGTCATCAAATTTTGATTATGACCTATTTAAAACCCTATTCCATAAAAACAAAATTGGGTTTTGTCAAAATTAGAAAACCAATTCAATCAGACTGTTTTTTACGCATTCAACAGAAAACAAACATTTTCTTCTGGTCTTCTGGCCACGAAAGAAACATCTTACTCACCAGCTTACTTCCTTATTTGGGAAAATGAAATATGAACAGAAACAAATGTGAATGTATCAGCTGGGCATCGTCGGCAGCAAAAAGGCCAAGGCCAGCATGCAGATAGCCAGGGCTTCACCTTGAGTGTCTCAGATTAGCTGTACTGGAACTCGAAGGGCAAGCCAGAGAGGAGGTATTAATTTTTTGGATTGTTACAAATCTCATATTTGGATTTTCACACTACTTTAAGTCCATTTCTATACTTTTGATTTGTTCAAATGATTCTTTAAACAATTATTTTGTAACAAATACATTTTAATAATCTTGTATTTGACATTTTCTTCTTTGTGAATGCACATTCTTAAGAATGTAAGAATGAATTATATACTGTGAATGGTATTTATATATTATATGGCTGCAACCAAATGGAAATTGTTGGACATGCAGGTAAAGTTCTAGATACATTTTCTGCTGAAACTAGTGGGGTACATTCCTAGAATCATATATGCCATCTATGCGTTAGAAACTTGCTCTTTCATGTCATAGTCTGTTTAATTTAATCTAAGATGAGAGACTTGTTTATTTTTAGTTTACAATAATTTAACTTAGAATATGTGAAACACTAATTACTGCTTAAGTTGGGAATGAGAGCACAGGGATTTGGGCATACTATCTAAATTACTTGTAAATATGAATTTATGAATTAGAGACGATATAATCTACAAAACAAAGACGGCATATCTGGCATAACCCCAATTCATCAAGTCGGCCTCTAATGTAAACAGCCTTGTAAAAACTGAAATACAAAATACAAAACCGAAATCTGAACAACGAATCAAAATCCACTTCAAACAAATCAAATTACAAGCAGATCCACAGAAAAGTCAACATCAAGCCAAGCGTGCCAAACATACAAGCAGATCCACAGAACAACCTATGAAAATATTAAAAAGAAGAAACTAGCAGAGGAAGATTACCTGGGATCAACGACAACACAAGCCCGGGTCTGAGAGAGAGAGAGAGAGCTGTAGGAATCGGGGGTAACTTGTAGCTCGAGAGCTCAGAGTTGGGGCTTGGGCGGAACTAGCGTGGATTCGCCGGTGGTTTTGGTGGAGGCTCGTCGCACGGAGGAGCTAAACGAGCACGAGCGGCGGCCAATCGATTCAGCTTTCCGACGGTAGTGGAATTTTGGGGGGAAAATTGGGGGAGGGTTTGAAGAATGAATTTTGGTGGGCTTGGGCGGGGGGGGATTGGTTTTGACGAAGACGTCTCTTCGTCGATTTTTAATTTTTAATTTTTAAACAAATATCGGTGTCAATATTTTGTTACTTTTTTTTTTTTTTTTTTTGAAATTCATATTCTTACAAATTAATTATTGAATTTATAGTTTATAGACTCATTTAGACACCAAGTCAGTCGATTTAGACGTTACAAATTTAGTAGTTAATTTATTGAATTTATTAGACAATATGTGAAATATATATGAACAAAATATTTATACCAATCAATATGAAAAAGTGGCCATACCATGTCACTAGTGTGATGCTGCAGCTTTATCTATTTACTGCTTACGGATTATTTATTGACGGCCACTCAATTGTCACCAACTGAACCGACTTTGGCAGTTTGTAGGTAGAATAAAAATATATTTCAACATCAATTTAGTTTGGTAGGCGATATAATTTTTTTTGTCGATTAACTGACTTAAACGATTTTTCAAGTAAATTTTAAATTTTATTTGGTAATTTCTCTTATTGTGTTTGTCCAGTTAATTTATGGTTGTCATTTTGATTATTGTTCTATAAATTTACTTTTAAAAAATATATAATTATAAAAGATATTCTTGTACAATGAAAGTTGATAAATCTTAAATCTTAATATAAAAACTTGTAATTGATAATTAATTGACCAACTATTAACTATTAACTTTTTTTTTTAAAAAGGAAATACTTCATTTTCATTCATAAAACTCGCGAGCAAAAAGCTCTTATAAATAAAGTAAAAACTCTGTAATAAATCATAACCAAAGTTAAAAAAATAAGCCATAATATAATCATTTGCTAACCTATGACTAATCAGCAAGTTTAATTTCATATATTGTACCAAACAAACACCATCCAATGTATAGCTAGCACTTATTCGGTTATTCATCAGCCTTGAGAGCAACGATCCCCCAAGCCAATACTCATCATCCTCAACCCAAAAGCCAGGATATCGTTCACATCCACAACCCAAAGGTATGGACCAAATGCATATATACTCACGGGTAGAAACACAATTTGAGTGGATAAAGCCTTATTACAAGCAAAAACAGGAAAGAAAAAACGTGCAAGAAAATAAAAGGACCAAAAAAAAAAAAAACCCAAATAAAAGAAACAAACAAAAGGAAAACGTACAAGGAAATATCAATGAAAAGACAAGCAAGTACATGCAAAATTGGAAAAACAACCAAAGGAAAAACAAGAAGAGCAAATTATGAGGATGACAACAACTGAAAGGAAGCCAATCATGTGCTGGCCAAAAACCGACTCGGAAGGTGGTGTTCAAAGCACATCGCGAGGACTTAAGAAAAGATTGGCAGTGAACGGTGGACGGCAAAGCGAGCGTAGATGAGATCGGTGGCGCACTCAAAATTGGAGGAAAGAGTTTGAGTAAAACCCCAAAGGTGGCACTCACATAGAGTGTCAAACAACCAACAAACCAAACAAACAAAATAGGAAATAAACAACTGCGGGTAAAGGCTAGAGGAGGAGGACAGAAGAAATGAGACACAAGAAGAAAAAAATGGCAGAAGAAAAAGGGGTGAAAGCACGACACAAAGGTTAAGAAGCATTAAGTAGCACAAATAGTTGAGGACAAGAGGAGGAGGAGGCATCAAAGGCCATCCCTTCTCCCACCTGTGCGGCGATTACAAAACAGGGACCAGGATTTATCGGGAGAAAAAGGGGCTAGAGTTCACACTCGTCACTATTGTAATCATAACTACCATCTATTAACTGATTATACGAAAAGTCAAAACTATTTTTTATAATTATGAAAGCTATTAATTAATCAACTTTTACGAGTTGCAGGCGAAAATGCCCCTACCGACCATATTCACCCAACTGGGGTGCTAGCCCAGCATCTTACTCAAAAGTCACAGTAAAACCACATACCAATGGCCAAGTGACGGAGAGTTAGACGGGGAAGGCGACATATACGTTACGGTGACGCTAATACAACGACAATCGGGAACAGCAGTTATTTTTGGAGTTCTTCTTGACAAATCAAATGGTACACCTTCTCCATCGCTGCGATATCCAGCTCTAGGTTTTGTGTTTTTTTATCAATTGGTGCGTTGGTCGGTTCTACGTGCTATTTATTGGTTAGTAGATTATGGCTGTTTATGATTTTTTGTTTCATGGGTTTTTGAAGAATGAAAGCAAGTGCACCAACTGTTTGATTAAATTTCTAAATTAAACGAAGCTTTTGAAAGCGAAATCAGGAACACCTTGTTTCTAAATACCAACCACTCTGTTATGGCCTTAAGCTGAATTTTGTCGCCGCCATTGACATTACACCTACGAAGATTGCTTTGTTCACCAATCCAACCACACCCCACTGCCGGTGCCACTTTCGCAACCACTGCTAAATTCTATGATTATCACGATTCACACTGCTGAATGCCTCTAAACTGGCATTTCACCGCCAGTGCCACTCTGCTGTCACTGATATTATTAACACCATAACCAGCAAGGACCCATTGGTACATTACCTTATCCGCTATTGTATCCACCGTATCCACTTTTCCACCATCAAAATTTTTGCCTCTGCTGCATTCACTACTATGGTTTGCACTGGCAGGTTATTGTTATTAGTAGATCCGCCAACATCATCCCTGCAATCATTTTTTGATACCATTTGTGTTGGGAGATAAAGCGATATGGAGTTTTTACCAAGAACACATTAATATACATAATTGAACACAACTCTAGCTCAAAAGCTTAAGCTAATGGGTTAAGGTCCACTTAGGTATATTAAGCACTCTCTTCTTTTATATTTTTTCAATATGAGACACAACACTCACAAGTGCACTCACAACAATCTCTCCCTTACTTGTGAGTCTCTTCACATTGATCAAACTTCCCCTCGCTTGTGAGTCTTTCTACATTCTAAGAGTGTCTTACGTCAAGAGTTGCGGAAAGGGATACAACTCCAAACCCGACGTATCCAGACATCCGTCCCAGGAAAGTAACCATGGCTCTAATACCAATTATTGGGAAATTAAAGCGATTATGAAGTTTATACCAAGAGCACATTAATATATATAGTTGAACACAATTCTAGTCCAAAAGCCTAAGGTAATGGGTTAAGGTCCATTTAGGTATATTAAGCACTTTTTTTTTTTTTTTTTTTTAATTTTATATTTTCTTAATGTGGGACACAACACTCACAAGTGCACTCACAACAATCTCCCCCTCACTTGTGAGTCTCTTCATTCCAAGAGTGTCTTGGAAAGGGATACAACTCCAAACTCGACGTGTCCAGACACCCGTTCTAGGAAAGTAATCATGGCTCTGATATCATTTGTTGGGAGATAAAGCGATATGGAGTTTTATCAAGAGCACATTAATATACATAATTGAACACAACTTTAGCCCAAAAGCATAAGCTATTGGGTTAAGGTCTACTTAGGTATATTAAACACTCTCTTCTTTTATATTTTCTCAATGTGAGACACAACACTCACAAGTGCACTTACAACAATTTGCTACTGCTGCCACCATTGCCATCATCTTCACTGCAATTGTTGCCACCCATCCCCGTCTAATGTCTCAATGCTACTGTACTGTGAATTATGGTATCAGGGGCTCCACCCCTTCTATTTTATTACAATCATTCTCATTTTATAACTACTCTACTAGCATACAATTTTTGTTTATTTTTATATATTTTTTAGTTTACGAAATTCATGCATGAAATTCCAAATAGTAAGAGAACGAGAAAATTTACACAATTGATATCTCAAATCATGCCTACTAAGTCCTAAGACTACACAGTTCTTGAGATTTCGGATTTCAAGGAAAAGGAAAAGCCCGAATTGACTTGAAGGTGAAAGACTGATGCTTTTTGTTTCTTAAGAAATCGGCTGACAGAGACTTTTGAAAGTGCTACTTGGAAGAGAGATCGTAGGGCAGGGGATTATCACATGCACAAGACACACATTATTTAAGGGTTTGTACTTTTTAAATATATATATATACATATTTACAGGAACAAACTGAACAGACTAGATGCAGAGAGCTGGCGAAATCGTCTACATTTTCATCCTAAGATCCTCTATCCTTGGTGAAACTTCATCATCCAAACATTACTACTGCTATTCATTCTTTTGTGCATTCAGTTTTATTTACTATTCAAGACTGAAGCATCATGTTCTGGTATAACAGTACTTCCATCTAGTCTAGCATTATGAAATTATGCCCATTATCTTCCTGTGCCTATTTTCTTACTTTGGCTACCATGTTTCCATGATCATAGAATTTACTAATATTAATCATCTAGTCGAGATATATGTTGAAAAGTTCAAAAAAAAAGGAGGAAATTATGACGTAATTGTCGTTGTTTCATCCTAAGATCCTCTATCCTTGGTTAAACTGAATTTCTATTGTGGATTCTATTGTGTTATATTTTATTGTTTTGATTCAATACCATTTATGAATGTTAAAAGAGTAATTATAAGATGAACTGAAATTTAAGATTCCCAAAAGGAATGATCTGCCTTTTTGTCTAGAGCTGTGTTGGTTTATGGGGAATAGGACAGCTGTATGCGTTAGTTCACCTCTAATCTTCTGTTTCATCAATAGCCATTTTCCTACATAAGATATTTCTTGTGGTTTTATTTTCCTTTACTACTAACAAAGACCTGGACTGATCAGAACCTGAATCTTCTTTTGAAATGGAGCATTCCAGGTGTTTAGTAATGCAACATTTGTATTTTTCTTATTCCATACCAGCATCAATTAATAAAACCACGTTCAATTATGAACTTGTATTCTCCATAATGTACAGTAGAAATCTGGAACCTTGAGTACTTCATGAACAATCATGGTAGAGTGCATTGAGTTTATTATTTTGAGTAAAGACATATCTTTTAGGATCTTTGTTCTGATCATTGCATATACAGATAGAAGAGGTTGGATGGGAGCATCTGGTGAGATTGGGCGAAGATCTGACATTTCTTAGCTTTCGCATCTTGTAAGATGTTCTTGCTTGCATTATTCATCCAATTAAAATTATTTTCCCATTGGAAAGAAGGGTCAAGGTTTTCTTTTGCCTTCTCTTTTATGTTCACATGCTTATATCCCCCCAAAATTTGTATGTAGTTTGTGTTTACAGCAGCAAAATGGAGGGGGGATGACCTTTTTTTATTTACTTTTTTTTTGGGTTTTTTTTTTCTTTGAGAATATAATTGGATTTTCATATGACTTCTGATGGAAAATGAACGGGAATGATCTATTTGAAATTTGGGCAAAACCTATGGAGTCAATTACAAAAATTTAAAAACTTAAAAGAGCTATTTGATACTAACCTAAAACTCAAGATGGTAACTTGTTATTTCCCTAATCTTTGGTTTATTATGACTGTGAAGTTTATTGAGGGTTCTTCTGATGTTGCTTGAATAGCCTGCTATCTTGTCTAGTTGTGAATGTATATGGGTTTTTATATATATATATATATATATAGATGTGTTGTGAATGTCTATGTTTGTTATTACATGTCACGGTTTCTCAATTTCTTCACTTGTTCATATTTCTTATTCATGTAGTGGACTGAGCCTTTTCTACATTTAATCGGCAGAGATGAGAAGGGCAGAATGCACTTTATGGAAATTCAATTGGATATAGCCTATCCCAAAAGTCCACCTTCTGTATCAGCGGTTGGTCTTCTTTAATCTCTTTGGTAATTGAAGTTTTTGCATTATAGGCTTTAATTATTCTTTGAGCTTTCCTTCCTCAGGATGCACCATATATTTTTGACTTACAATGGTCAATAAACTCAAGATTAAAGGATGTGGTGCAGCAGTTTCGAGAGGTATTTGTTGCAGGCTTTTTTTAGAAGTCACTTGCTTTTCATTATTTGCTAGTAGTTACTGCCTTAGGACACGGTATATCTCTTTCTTTTGATCTTCTCTCGAGTTCTTACATTCACTAAAGGATGCAACTACAATATTTTGTACACAGCATCTGGAGAGCTTCAGGAATTTTGGTCTATTTTGGATGATATTGATAGATCACTTTGGGTTGTTGACCCTAAACAGCCTTCTCGTTCAATGTCCCAGCGGCAAATCAATATAGGTGAGCCATTGGTTGATCATGCATGTGTTGACAAAGCATTTATCTTTTCTGTTTGTTGGTATTAAACTTGATATTATATGTTTTTCAGGAAATGATTGCTTCATTGTATTGTCTATAAATGCCAACAATCCTAGATCCTTACCAGAGTGAGATGTTATCCAATATTATATACCGGCACTGCTGCTGCTAGTTTTAGCTTTTCATTCAGTATTGAATAAGTTGTGTCAGGTGTCGTTTTATGGGTTCAGGTTCATTTGTGGATTCATTGAGAAAGATATGGCAGAGAAATAGCAGAAAATGGTACACCCTCGATTTCTTCTATGGCTCTTAATCAGCATTTTAAATCTGATATTTGTCATATAAAGGTAGCAAAACATTCAACATTCATGTAGTTATGAAAGGAATGGCATTTTTGGATGTGCAAGCTTGCTCACTTAGAATCTGTAGGGTTTTTCCTAGTGCACCCCTCCTTTCTTCTCTCACCCACGCGCACACACACAAAAAATGCAAAAGGACGTAGAATTGTGATAGGTTCATATTAATGATGTAATATTTTGAATTTTATTTTATTTTTTATGTATTAGAAAATGAAAAAGGGTCAATTTTATCCTTCTATCTTGTTTTGCCGTATTTTATCTTGCAGTAGTAACCTGTTGCTTGTATCTTGCCAGCATGTATTGCCAAAGTTCTTTGAATTATTGCATACTTTTCCTTAATTTTCCTGAAAACTGTTCTCTTGATCAACAAGCATTAACCAGTGACATACTTTATTTGTTTATTTTGATCATCTGCATAGGGAAAAGGACAAACCGTACTTGGAAAATCTTACATGTCTTCTGGAGACTCAACTGCCAAGGCCTACTGATGGACAGAAGAATAACCAGCAAGTTGAATGTGGAATTTGTTATGCACAATGTCTTCCTGTTGGTATTGCTATATACATTTTCTTAGATGTTTTCTGCCTTACTAAGTATTCGTGCATACATCATTCACTTTTGCAATTTTATTGTAGATGATGAGCTGGGAGCTAAGAGTGGAAGCGGAACTGACTATACTTGTGAGAATTCCACTTGCAGTAAGGCTTTCCATAGTGTTTGTCTTGGGGACTGGTTACGCTCAATAACCACAACAAGGCAGTACGTTGAGTTTTTAGTGCCCTTGTGTCTTTCCATTGGTTCGGCATTAATATAGCTTTAGCTCTCAGATACTAAAAGAGGTGTCCTTTTGTGTTGAGTTCTCCATTGTTCTCATTATTGCTTGATTCGTTATTTCTGTGCATACATCGCTACAGGTCATTCAACGTTCTTTTTGGGAATTGTCCATACTGTTCAGCAATGACCAAGACCAGAAACTTGCTCTTGTTGCTGGTATCTTTCAACAAGGTTAAATCTTTTTTTTCTTCTCTTTTTTCTGAGCAATACATGGGAAAGGGATAAGGAGAGGATCTTTTTCATTTCTCATACGGATGGAAGAGATCACCTGGGATGAGGAGGAAATATTTTCAAACACATGGTCCATTTAGCTATTTGTTGTGCTCCAAAATTAGCACATCTTAAAACTTTATTAGCAGGAGTAATGCTACACATACTCTCACTTTCACATTTGGCTTTTAAAATCACAGTTGGATTTAGGATGGATTGTTATTAGATTTTGATAAAATGATAATTTTATAAGCTATGCCAGAGAGAGAGTGTGAGAATGAGAATGTGTGTAGCATTACTTTTACTAGCCGACCAACTCAAAAATAAGAGTAATATAAGTTGCTTTTGATTTGTTATGTTGTGACCTAATCTTATGCATCATCCCATTCCCTTGATTATACTTTACAGTGGAATGGGACCTGCCTAACAGACGTAGCTTCTCTTAACCTCATACTTTATGATAGAGACTTTGGGCTCCAGCGTCATTATCTTTGGCTTGCAAACATCTTTGTACTGAGAAGTAGAACCGCACACGTTTTAGGTTTTCCCTCCATTGAAATTGGCGGAGCCACTCCCAGTCAATGCTACTTTTTAGTTGAGTGTATTGCTGGCCATTTCTTTAAATGTTATCTGCTCACTCTTATCACATTAATTACATGTACACTTAATTCACCATTTTTGTGTTTGGCTTTGTATATCTATGCACGTGAGCATGCAGCTTTACATTAGAATCATCAGATAGAGCCGATCACATTGTCCCTCCATATTTACATTGGCAGCATCAAATCATATGTCACAAGAATTTTTTTTTACTTTTGGGTTAACTGAAATAAAATCATTGGAAATTTCACTGGATGGTCTTGTTTTGACAGCTTCAGGCAAACCACTTGGGGGTGTCGAGGTCCCTCGTTTTAATGCCTTCCTATCAATTGTGGTCCCCCTATATTCAGACCAGGTTAAGATGGCCCTGTCCTTACATTTTGGAATAGTAGAGAACTATTTTTTAAACTGTGTTTTTGGTCCCTAAAATAAATAATCTGAAAATTTTCTTCTTGTATTTTTTTTTTCTTTGTAAACTTAGTCCCTATATATTTTTCAAAGTGTATCATTTTGGTCTTTGTATACTGTGTTGTCTAAATGGACGGAAATTTTTTTCTCTAATTCTTTCAACCTAGTCTATTTAAATTGACATATGTCTAAAAGAGCATGTGATTATGATATGAATTTTAAAAATGCATATGAAAATCGAATGCATTCTGAACACATGTCAATTTAATAGAAAGAAATTCTTCCAACTTTTTTTTTTAAGTTTGGAGGAAACATGGTTCTATATTATTTATTCATTTCTTATGGTAATACATCACATAGCATACCTAAAAAAAATTATTCAAACAATTATACGTCAGGAATTATTGTCATTCCAAAGAACACTGCTATGTAGAGAGCATGATTCATTTTGAAATTGGTGATGAATATGCTATGTATTGTGTTGAAAATGTGTAACTGGTACGATCTAATATAAATTCTATTGACCCCATTCACCAGGGCTATAAAGGGGGACTGGTAGCCCATATGGTTCATATTAGTCTTTCCTGAATCCTCTTGACTAAAAGATGACAATGCATATCAATCCTCACACGTGCACTTAACCACCCCGACCGCGACAACCCTTGACCTGGGTCCCTATCTCTATGCTTTATGCTGCCTACAGAGCCCACTTGAGAGGTATATAGGTTATGTTTGGGTAATTTATTTGGGTTGGTATTTTTGTTTGAAAATAGTGTTTTAACTTGATATCAAATGTAAAATTTGTTTTCTTTAAGTGAATTGTGGTGGTAAAGTTAACATATTTTCTATTCAGTATGATTTAGAAAACCTAAACACACATATATGTAGAGTGGACTCTTTAAAAATTAAAAAGTTCTTTTAAAAGAGGAGAGTGGTTGTGAGATGTGAAGACACATTTGTGGACGAGAAAAGTGGTTGCGTGACCACCTCCTCCTATTTAGGGTGGTCACATGGCTAATTTAATCCCCCTTTTTAATTATTTTAAGCAACAAGGTAGGAAAAAAGTTATATAAAAATTGCTATGTATTTTGAGGGAAAATCTACTTTACCCCTTGAAGTTTTAGAGGATTTTTAATTTGAACATCAAAGTTTAAAAATTGGCAATATACCCTCCTAATGTTTCAAAATTTTCAATTCAAACCTTCCGTTACTATTTTTTGTTTAATTGGATATAAATTTTTTTAAAAAAGCATGAGAGTAATTACATAATTTCATATATTTCCGTCCAATTTGACTAAAATTAGTAACGAAAAATTTAAATTAAACATTTTTGAAGCATTAGGATTATATTGCCAATTTTTAAACTTTGAGTTCAAATTAAAAAATCCTTGAAAGTTCAGTGAGGTAAAATGATTTTTCCCCTATTTTGAGTAGCAGAAAATTAAAACTGAATAAAAAAAACAAGAATACATTAATATTAATTTTCAGGTACGACCATGGAAATCATATGCCCACAATTCTTCAAATGATTAGGAAAAGGAGAAAATAATACGAATTAAAAGGGTCAATTGTTAATTTTGTTTTTGGCCAAAATTGATATATAGGTCATGAATTCATAGCCTGCTCACAATTGGGTTAGTAACTAATTGTCCTTTTTTTTTCTTGAAATAAAGAAATTTGTTACCCTCTTCTTCTTTGTTTGGCTTGTAGCCACATAATGGAATAAATGGACCACCTAATACATAGACCGATCGTCCTTTTTCTCTGGTTCATCAATTGAAAGTAAGCAGATTTTTCTTGTGTTTGAAAACATGCACATATAGAACAAGAACATCCTTTTCACAGTTATGCAGAAACTTTATTGGTACAGAATACAGACAGACACGTATAGCCCACAAGGAAGGACTTGACTTTTTTCCCTCCTCCGGAGCTTAAACATAAGCTTCATCGACACATACGCACAAGAATAACATTTATCCCCCGCCCTTAATTTATACCATTTAAATTTGAATGACTCTTATATATCACACAACTAGTGTACAAGGACATGTACGTAAGTCCAATATCATATATGATTGGTTGCTCTGCAATTTAGAATCCGGCAGTACACTCCGGTGGGGTCACCGGGTTCCTTGATTTGTCGGTGCAGTAATCGTAGATCATGTGGTTTATACGAACCCATCTATACTTTCTGGCTTCCATAGCACTGAGTACTTGATAGTTGATTCCCTCCCACCAGTTCCTGGGGTTGGAGGCGCAGTTCGCCGGTCCCGGCACCGGGCATCCCTCGATGTCAAAGTCCTTGTAATAAGCGTAGAAAGGTGCCTTGCTCCAATCAATCTTCTCTAGCCCGCCTCTCTGGCCCAGTTGTCGGCTTCCCATAATGTGGAATAGACCCCCATGGACTGAAACTTGGGGAATGGGATTCCTCTAGCTTCGTTGTTCTTGTACACCCTAATGGGCACATCATCCACATAGAAGCTGCAGCAAAAGTACACCGACAATATCATTAACAATATCTAGTAAATTATAACTTACTGCATGTTAAAACTGTTTTAAAGGCTGATTTTTACCGAACAGATTAATTCAATTATTACATAACAATTGTAGTATGACGTATATATGTCGGTCATGCTTACGAAAGTGTTAACTTACACAATATGACGGTGGTTCCATAGAATTGTGTAAGTGTGGAAGTCAGCAGCAGGATCAAACCAAAGGTTGATTCTTTGCTCCCTATCACCCTTCCCATGAGCGTATATATTGGTCTGGACAGTGTACGGTTGCCCTGTCCGATTCCCCAAGAACTCAAAGTCCAGCTCGTCACGAACGGCGTCGGTGTTCGAATTCATCTGCCACACAATTCAGAGCAGAGAAAATAAATACCAAGAGGGAGAAATATATCTATATCTATTTTTTTACTTCGAGTACTGTACATTAAACGTACATAAAAGGCAGTGACAGTTCCGGCGGAGTCTCCGGGAACCAGCTTAATCTTCATGCTGACACGCCCGAACAAGTACTGCCTCTTGGAAGCAAACCCACATCCTGAAACGCAACACAATTTTATATTCAGATACTACTTTTTGTCATTTCTGGGCGATGAATGACGATGATGATCATAGTCCAAATTAAGCCTTTATTTTTTAAATAAAAAAAAAAAAAGACTAGATACTAAAAACACATGTGACCCCACGAAAAGCTGTACCAGAATTTCGGTCAAGAACGAGTTGGATTGCCTTCCCACCGTCGATCTGCCTGATATGGGAATCAGACCACGTGATTCGAAAGTCTTCCATAAAAGTGGCGGGTCGGCCCGTGATGGGGAGAGCAAATGCAAGCACAAAAAGAAAAAGAGAAGCAATAGCGTTTGTCAAGGAAAGATACATGGCCATGGTTGCTTTAGAGAGAAAGATAAGAGAGAAGTGGTTTTCCTTGTAGGAATATGATTTAAGAAGAGGAGCTCGTATAATGTATATATAGTAGTGATAGTAAGGGGAAGATAATCACGATAATTGATTAAGACTGCTGCATTAGATGGGAAGAAAGCAATATATTACAGCTTAGCTTTCCATACAGCTAATGGCAAGCCGTCATCTGGCCCTACCCAACTGTTTGTAGTTTCTTTCGCGCCTCGTCTTTTATCATCTGCCTCATGATTTTCTTCTTCTCATTCTTCACTCTCTGCATTATCATACATCAAAAAAGTAATCTCCATCTAGCTAACTATAGTACTATGCTATTCTGTGGAAGTCAAAAATTGCCCATGTGCTCCTCCAAATTATTCCCATGACATTGTCAAAGGATCGGAAGCCGGATATGATTGTGATTTTAGAGTGCACACGTACCATCGATACCATATACTTTACTTGCACCCAACTCTTAGTCTGTTTCTTTTCCGGGTGGCAATTCAGCCGGCTTTGAGTTGTGTACAAGAAGATTATATAAATCAACTCTAATTTGATTAATTTAATTAAACGTGTTAGATCCATCAATTCTAACTCATTAATTTCATATAAAATTTATGAATTATTTCAAAAATTATAATAATAAAATGTCGCGTGAAATGGATTATATCCTTTCAATCTTAACTTGCTAATTTTGTGATACAAATTTACAAATAAAAGGGCTAGGTAGGCTAACTAATAACTATGTTTCATAGGCTGAATGGGTTGTTTGAGTTGAGTCGACTAGGCCTGAAGTTAATTAAAGCCATTCAATCAATTCGATATAGGGACAGGCAGGACAGGGTAGATGGATTGAATCAAATGGCTATCAGCAGATACGTCCAATGCTAGACCCATTAGTGGGCCTCGTTTTACAGTCTGGGTTGAGGTTGGATTGATTAAGCCATCCTTCAACTTATTAAACAGGATTTTAAGAAAAACTTTATTATGACACTTGCAAATATGTTTTGTTTTTACCTAATATTGTTACTGTTGGTATAATGGAGCCAAACAAAATTTTCTTTCGGGGAGGCTATCTCAAAATAAATAAAAAAATATAATATAATATAATGAGAGGTTATATATATACTATATTCCATATATATATATATTTTTTATTTCACATGTATTTTACAAATGCTCAAATGATAGTATCAATCACCCACCCTTCCCCCCCATTTTTTTTTTAACAAAGACTAATTCAATAGTTAGTTGAGACTATTATATTAGCATTGTGTGAGATAAAAATTCATGTCAGACCTGATAATTTGAACATGAAAAAACATTATAATTATATTTGTAAGAATCTAAACAAAGCGAGCAATTATATTTTGATAAATATAATAAGTATAAAAATTTAAATTTTTAATCTCTCATTAATGCAGAGTGAAATTATTCTTATACTAAACCATGAGCTTCGCTTTCCTTGGCAGCAAAAGTAAAAGGCAAGAAGAGAAAAATAGTTTCAATATATATATATATATATATATAGTCTATTACTTTCCAAGATAGCAACTTTGTGATGCTTAGCCATATTATAGTTTGAATAAAGCCAAAATATATATATATACCTCAAAAAATTATACATGTTTTTGTTTTTTTTTTTTCATATTTGGGGTCGAACTTTTGTATTTTAGAAAGAAAAAAAAAATCAGATATTATATTATTTTTCATGTTTTTGAGGAATTCAAGGTTTTTTCATATTTTATGGGAGATGATGGTTTTTTTTTTTTTTCTTTAAAATTTCTTCTCTGTTTTGTTTTGGAGGGCGGCGGAGGGAGTCATGTCCCACTAGCCCCCTCTCCCTCCGCCCCAAGTTGGAATTCTTATTCTTGTTGTATGTTTTATTTTAGTTAATATATTTTTTCGTATGTTAAAGTGAAGTTTCTAAACATGTTATGTACAAAAGGGGAATAGGGAATTCGAATTAGTGGCTTCTACTTTATAAGACGTAGTCTTCAGCTGATTGAATTATTCCTTGAAGACTATTTATATGATTGTTGTTAATATAATATAGTAAGTAGACTTCATCTGATAAGGATCGAGAGTCAAGGGACTAATGAAAAGGTTTCAACGACCCATACCTTTATTGAATCAAGTTTTAATATGCAAAACTATAAATGAGGGATACCATTTCTTCTATGATCCTCTCACCACGTGTCCGTTTGTCTGCAATTGCCTCGAGAGAGGGTTGACCCACTAGACACAATCCACCTTGAAAGCGGATAGGTCTTCCTGAACACGAAAAATAATGAATTTTATTGAACTTGATTGGCTTTTATGAATCCGAAAGGTTCTCTAAACAAAAGGAGAAATTGTATGCAACATTTTAGAGAGCCATCATTTCAACTTGTTAAACATCATTTTAAGATAATTATTGTATACGATAGAACCAATTATTAGCATGAGACGAGGCTTGGATTATCACACATGTAAAGATTAAAAAAAATGTGCTTCTAACTCATCTACAAAACTTGGGCGTTCGGATGTGAGATCTGGAGTGAATACGTGGCAATTCCAACACCAATCAAATTCATATAATTACATTATGATTTATTTCTTGAGGATTGAGGATCCATCCTAATCCCTTGGCCTATTAGAGTAGGGCACATCATATAAAGAGAATTTGGAAAGTAGGGCCGACCAAACGAGGCCTTAGTTGAAAGGAAAGACTTGTTGAGAATTTTGTGGAGCTAAAAGACAAACATATCACTTTTTTCTTGCATAATTGAAATAAAAGAATATGATTGGATAGAGCCATTGAGGAATGAGGAGGCTTGAATGGGGCCAGGGCCACGGGAAGGATGGCAGTCTCTAGCAACTTCTGGGCCCTATCTGATGTATATCTTAGGAAGATTGACACTGTTGATTAGACCTGGTCGAGCCCAATCACTTCAAACGCACGTCCACAGTGCTTCGCCTTATTTGTGGCCGAGTTTAGGATTTTTAATTATTATTATTATTTTAATATCACACGTTATTTAAGTAATACTATTTCTGTAAAATAACTCCTCTCTTGACTTAAAACCGTACTGAATATAAATGAATGCCTAATTTCCAAGATTGAAAGGGCGTTGTTAGGTTGCACTTGCACCCAAGAAAGTCAAAAAAGTTAAATAGTTTGCTAATTATTACTCGGAGAAAGTTCATTATAATCCCTAAGCTTTCATACGATTCTATTAACTTTTTAAAATTTAAAATTTTTATTTTTATTTTTTGGACCCTTAAACTTTGAATTACTCTCAATTAAAATTATTTCGTTAATTTTAACTATTAAAAATACAAAAAAAAAAATCAAAATATCTCTAATTTTCTTTTTTTTTTAATAAAAAAATGTTTTTGAAGATAAAATTTTATACAAAAGTCAGGGGTATAATTGTCATGTAACGTTTAAATTTTGACAGAAGGGTTTACATTGAGAGCAATTGAAAGTTCATGTGTTCAAAATGAGAGATTTTAAAGTTTAAAGGAGGTTTGTAAAATCGCATGAAGTTTAAAAGGTCAAAGTGAAGTTTCCCAAAAAAAATTGATAAAACAATTTTAATTGTTTTGTGTTTGAATTAAAAAGAAAATTTTTTACCAAATAAAGTCACCTATTTCTATGAGATTTGAATTTATTGCCTCTTCATACATTAAGCTGATAATTTATTGACTTTTTTTTTTTGACATGTCTATACAAAGGAAGGGAGAGGGAGTATTTAAGTTAGTGACCTCCGCTTTATAAAACGTGATTCATAATTGATTGAGCTACCTTTTGAGACAATTTATTGGCCCTTTGGTCTAAAGTAATAACATTTCTCTTCTTTGCTGAAAAAAAAATTGACATTTCTCTTCCACCGACAACAAATTAATGTATTTTAGAATGCACTTGCGATTGAGATCCTCAACTGTGAAGCGTTCACACCTGTTTTCACCCTTTTCCCATGTATTGAACTTCAATATTGCTTGGATCCGGGTGGCATGTACATGCATGATACATGCGTTATTATATCTCATAAACAAAATAAATTTCATTATTTTGACAAAATACTCATCGACAAAACTATCGGATTTATCATCTTGGTTGGTTTTAGAAATTTCAATGTTGAGGGCTCAGAGGTGGGGTGATGAACGTTGGATAAAATGAATGAAAAAATCTATAAAATTGATTTGAATTAAAGATACGGTGTTTTCATTTTTATTGTATTTGATATTTTTATATGATGTGTCAAATTTCTATTAAATGTTGTAAAATAAGATGTTACTCCCGTCTTGATATAACAAACTCTCTATTATTTTCTAATGTGTTTTCAATTAAGAGAAAATAAAATTATGTATCCATGAAAATTGCATTTATTATTGAGATGTGATACAGTCACAACATAGACCCAACAAAAACTTAACTTTTCTACGTGTCATTTAAAAAAATTAAAAAAAGAACAAAATTGAATTCAAAACATCAAACTTTATTTATTTTTTTAAAATGACACAAGAGAAAAGTTAGGTCTTTGTTTTTGTTTTTTGTTTTTTTTTTTTTTTTGACATGTCCATAAGGTAGGGGGAAAGGGGATTCGAACTTGTGACCTCCGCTTCATAAGGCGTGGTTCACAGTCGATTGAGTTACCTCTTGGGGACAAATTAGGTATTTGTTAAGTCTATGTTATGACTTTAACATTTCTCTTTATTATTTTAAGAATATATGTCAGCTAATATTTCCAAGAAAAATTTTACCCATTTCAAAAATTATTAGGAAAAGTGTTTACAGCCAAGTAATATCTTTTCCGTTTCCAAGAAATAGTTTAATCGACTGAGACTACATTTAATGAAGCGGAGGTTATTAGTTCAAATTTCATTCCCCCTATTGTGCGGACATGTCAAAAAAAAAAAAAATCTTTTCCCAAGCACCACAACATAAAACAGGAATTAAAAAGGAAAACGAAAAGAAAAAGGGAAATTCACTCGAAAATCATAATGGCCCATAAATGTTGGATAGGAGAACCGTTTCATGACAAAAATCATATGTAGTCGATCTTGTGGTGCTGGGGGAGCGACGAAGAATAAGTGGTAGAGCGAAACTCACTCTCAAACGCCAATATTGTCTTTCTTTGCCTTAAATTGTTGGTCCCCGGAGACTGCCTAACTATCTAATCTTTGAACTTTTAGAAAGAAAAAAAGTTCATAAATTCAAATTAAGAACCAGTATATATTGCGTTTAATGCCGAATGCTTTCATTTTCTGAGACACCCTTTTGAAGAAAATTAACTTAAATTTAGTCCCAAATACTTTATTGATAAATTAAAAAGGAAAACAAAAAAGCTCCGTTTGCGGATCTTGAATCTTTCAGATCTGTTCAAAAAACTGAGAAGATCGATCCAAGAAATTAACCCCGCAATCCAAATTGCACAGTGAAAGCCATAACTTTACCAAGGAAGAAGCTGGCAAGATCTTCCCAAGGCTTTTGTCAAAGGAGACCTCTCTGGCCAACTCTTCTTGCAGGGTTCTCTACTATGGAGGCGCTTCCGGTGCGGTTCCCTTGACGTGGGAGTCACAGCCAAGAACACCTAAACACACCCTTTCTAAGGCGTCTCTTCCTCCCCTCACGCCCCTTCCTTCCTATGATTCCAACTCCATCTCCAACTCCATGAAAAAGAGCTCGAAGCCAAACTGCTTGTACGCCATTTTCCCCAAGCTGTCTACGAGAAGGCTCTTTTTAAAAAATATATATATTTTTTTATATTTTTAATAATTTTTTCAGTTTTTTTTGACAGATCTGAAAGATTCAAGATCCGAATATGGAGCCTTTTTAAAAAAATATATATATTTTTATCTTTTTAATTATTATTATTTTTAATAATTTTTTAAGTTTTAATGAATTTTTTGTTATTAGTTTTTTAAACCCAATTTTTAACAGTGGAAAACAGTACCATTTTCCACTACAACATGCATGCGGTAGTTTTCACTATCGCATGCAAGCTGGATCCGTTTGGTGGTGGCTAAACTATTTATATAGTCATTATTAGGGGTGATTCGGCCACCCCCAGATGACAAAATAAAAAATACCGCTGACTATTGTTTGGCCAAACAAAAGCTGGATCCGCTGACTATTTATATAGTCAAGGTGGTGCCCAAATCACCCGGCTCCTCCCAATGACTATTGTTTGGCTACCTCCTCTGATCGGCTTAATTGGTGTTGGTGTAACACATTAATGAATTTTGTCAACTTTTTTAACAAAGTGAACTAATTTCTTATCTTTTACTTGCTTCAATGAATAATTAAGCTTTTTAAAAAACCCATAGAGTTATTTATCAAAATCTCAAATAGCAAGAACCAAAAATATATTTCTCTCTTAAAAAAACATGATTAAATGTTTGAAAATAAAATCTTTGACAGTAAAATAAACCATTTCCATCTCAAGAGCCAAGTTTCTATTCTTTTTATATTCATGCATTAATTCAGAGGGGGATTGGAATTAATGGCACTCTCTATCCACATGCAGAGGTACTGAGCCCACCAGTATAGCGATTATGACTTACTCATCAACTTGACAACGAAAACAGAGAAAGAAAGAAAAGATAATTTAAAACAAATCATGAAAATCTTGTATTATAGCGTCCATCCACTAATCAACCTGATGCTGATGTTTTATAGGAAGCACAAATCTTTCCATTTTTTTTTAAAAAAGCAAAAACATGTAGAAATTAGAAGCCACCATTGAAGAGGAGCCAAGCTCGTAAATTGGTCATTTTCAACTCTAGACCAATGAGCATGCTTTGATGGGTCACGTACACCTGCATATATAGACTGCACCACATCATAATCAATATTATTCAATAATTTGGGCTGTCATATTGACATTTCACCTGTATTAGCTCCTGTAATATTAATAATTAGTACTTACACTAACACATGGGGGTGAGTTAATTTCTTTTATGCATGGTTTGTTCAAAATAAAAGAAAAATATAAGGCCAGGGCGCAAACTAGAATTAGCTGCATGCATGAACTTGTAATGGGGTCTCCTATAAAGAGAATCAGTAAATGTTGATTAATGGGTTTTGTTGAGTGGTCAAGGATCTGATCAAAATTGGAGGCGTGAAGTCAACAAATTAATAAATGTGATTTTAGATATAAACAAAAGTTGACATAAAAAACATTTAATTTGATGCATTCATGATGCAGGTGCTGTCCTATATGTTATTATTCTTAGAAGAAACTTCAGAAGCCCTCTCCATTTTCAGCGTTTTGTACAAGACATTTATGAGCAAAAAAAATTCTTACTTACCCTCATAATCTTTTATTTCCTCTCACTTTGGACCCTTAAAGGCCCAAAACGGCGTCGTTTTGATGCCCAAAAGGACACTGTTTTGGGGCTCAAAACGGTGAGTTCAGGGTTTAGGGGTCCAAAGTGAGAAAAAAGGAAAGATCAAAAAGGTAAGTGAGAGAAATTTTCGTTCATGGGTTTCTTGTGCAAAACACTGAAAGATGAGGGAGGGTTTTCTAAAGTTTTCCCTTATTCTTATGAATCAGGATTGGTTGTAATCTTTCCTCTAAATTGCAATTTGTTCGAGTGCAATTGTAAGATGTAAATATTACCATAAGTGATGGTAGTTCAATTCAATGGCCTTAAAAAATATGCAAGTGGTTTGGCATATAATAGGATGATTAGATGAGAATTTGACTCTTAAAATGAGAATTCTCAATAATTAAGAGGTTAGATTGGCCTATAGTTCAATCGGACTTGAGGTTTTCATTGTTTAGGATTCTTTTGTGCGGTTCTCAATATACATGTGCTACTATACAGACGATCACTGGCTTATGTACGCGTCAAGTAGAATAGCTACAATTACTCTCCCCAATTGCCTTTTTTTATTTTTTTTAAAGAAAAAAAGATGGAAATGTCTTCAACAATTTCTCCAACCATTGCCACCCCATTTTCTGTGTCAAAGTTGAGACAATCAAGTAGATGCAATGATAAATATATCCTCTTCTGTTTTTTAGCTGAACCACTTATAATGCACAGATGAAAATGACTCCTCATATTTCTAAGCAATTCACATTTTTTTGCCGGTAATTAGGGTGGCTAGATTTGACAAACCAACGACATTAAGGCCAGGCTTATCTAATAGGCTTCTGACAACAAATATGGTTCACCTTTCCTTTCGCGGTCTCTTGTTAAATCTCTTCTGAAAAATAACATGCAAATATATATATACTAACCCTACCTTGATTTGGACATAATAGAAGTAGCTGTTTGGAAGGCTCTTGTGATAATGATAACATCCGAACATATATATACATTATACAAACAACAACATTAGTTGTAAGTAAAAGTAGCTTCTTCTAAAGCTCGATCCTTTCATGAGATAATTTTGATATGACCAAACAGGACTTCAATTCTACGAATTTTCACACACACACATATATACATTCTTTTCCTGTCTATCTTTCATGATTTCAAACGCATGAACCAAAAACCTATGTATGCTTGTAAATTAATATTCAATGATCATCGATGAATGGTGTATTATTGCAAAGAGGTTAGAAAAGGGAAGTAGGGTTTCCTTCTGCATGCCATTATCAATATGGATACCTAAGTAGATAACAGGAAGACCCACATGCAAGGGGAAAAGAAAATCATGTGGGGGCCTTGAGGGGGCTTAGGGGAATTAGCTACAATCTGCAGAAAATATATCTATGACAGAGGGACTCAGATTTGCAATTTCCAAGTACACTGTACATTCGTCTACTTCTGGCAAATCATGATATGATCACCCGTATATATTTTTCGTTTATAAAATTCGTTTGTATGCAGAAAATTAAGGGTGACGCCGACAACCACATGAATGCTTATGGATAAGAAAGATATATACCAACCATTTGTAATATATACTAGGCTAGCCAGCTGCAGCTTAATTAATATAATGGCCAATGGGTGTTAATTATTTGCTATTGTCGTAATCATGTTTATGGACAAGAAAGCCCATCAACCCATATATTTACTTTATAAAACAGCTTCAGCTTAATATGTTTCCTAACATATTCCATTATTGTGATGTGCATATTAGAACCACCTCATATTTGGATGGTTCGAAATGTTTTAGGGTTTAATGGGTTGATGTGTATATAGCGTCGGTATTAATGTTAAATTTTATGGAAATTAGGTCAAAACTTCCTATGCATTTGGCCATTTTGAGTCTTTTGACTAAGAATCCAATTTTTAATTTGATGTTTTTTTTTTACATATATGCACAAGAAGAAGAAAATAGGGAAGATATTCGAACTAGTGATATCTATTTCAAATTTGGTATATTTAATTTAGGAAAATGTTAGGGGTTCTCCCTGTAGGTTTTTCTGGCGTTCTCCCAGTCTTACGTAAAACATTATTTAAGAAAAAATAAAATTGTAGTAGCCTCCACCATCAGTTTTTTTATACATTAGCATCAAATTCGAGGCATTAGCACGCATTAGTACCAAAATTGAGGCATTAGCATCAAATTTAGGATGATCAAATCCATTTTGTGTGATATCATCTCTAAAAGGGTTAACTTTCCACCCTTATGTTTTAGTTTTGAATCCAAAAAAAGTTTTAAAGTATTAGAACATAACTATTAGCTCATAAAAATTAATCTGTTAGGAAAAAAATGGTACTATAATTTTATTTTTTCTTAAATCATGTTCTATGTAAGACTGAGAGAACGCCAGGAGAATACTACGGGGAGAACCCCTAATAAACCCTTTTAATTTAAGACCGAGTTTAGACCCATTTTAATTTTGAAACCTTTGTTAGCTTTTTTGTCAAATAAATAACATAAATGATTGTAGACATATAATTATACTGGCCCTTTAATAATAATAATAATAATAATAAATGGTTTGATTGGCCGTAGGTGGCACGACCTAATTAAGTTGGGTCATCTCTGAACCACTCACAATTTAGAGGGTGGCACAGATGGGTAGCTTGCAACCACTAGGGATGAAACTAGAAATTTAATTTTTGGGAGCTTGGATTGCACTAAAATATTTTTGGAAGGGGTGATCAATAATAAAGTAAAAAAGAAATTCCCGTGGTAGATATGTTTTGGGTGCCCGTAGGCCTCTTAATTACTCCATGTGTGGGCGGTGGAACTATCCATTTGTTAGAGGGTAGCAACATGCTACCCTCTGTTAGAGGGTAGCCACAAGCTACCCCGTCTTATGGCTACCTCACATAGAGTGGGCGGAGCAATATCCCCTTAGTTAGGGGATGGAGCTACTCCTATTTTAGGAAGTGGCTTTGAACTAATTCCTTATAAAGGTGATGTTTTGTGGCCGTCTTTAAAGTGGTGAGTGGTTAGTAAATGATCTGACCATGGTTGGGCGGCTAAATCGTCTAACCCAGCCACTTTTTTGGTTTTTTTTTTGGCTCTTTTTATTTATTTATTTGTATAATGAGGGATATAATTATATGTTCATGGTCATTTATGTAACCTATTTGACAAAAAATTGAACTGAAGTCTCAAGTTTTAGGATAGGTATAAATCTTATGTCTCAATTCTATGAAATTAAAAATTAGAGGCTTAAAGTCAAAATGACTAAAATCATTGATATCCTCACCTAATTTTCCCAAATATTAATTTTTCATGGTCATTTTCATCTATCACCTTTGATCTGAACAGAAGGCTAGGAACATATGCTCTGAACTGTTGATCATATGTTTTCACTTAGTCATAAGCAGCCTTAATGATTCGTTAAGGACAAAATTCATTTTGGCTGATAATATTGTACTCGTGTATGATTAAAGATAACACTCACTAATCCATTAATCAAACCAATTAGGTTCATGATCATATATATTAATCAAGCTTTGGGTAAGAAGTGTTTTATTATATCAATTATGCTTAGGATGACTCGAAACCCAAGCTAAATTAAAGCAAATATATATATAAAAGGACAACCGACAGGTGTTTCGTTCATGTTACTGTGCATAATGCATCCAAAAGTTTCGTGTCATTAAGGTCAAAAGAGCATGTGTTGTCCATTCACTAGTCGTTGTTGTTTTTAGATGAGAAAAAAAAAAGGGTGGGGGAAAAGGGTTAAAAAGAGATTCTCCCACTATCAACTATCAAGGGAACATATCTAATCAAGGAAAAATACATGTAGAAAAATGCATGTGCACATTTTAATTGGATATGTATGATGAGTGCTGTCATGCCATGGCCTGATGGCCATTAACTGAGCTACAAATTGAGCTTCTAATTATAGGATTAATTTGGCTGTAACTTCAATAATTATGATCATGCCATCAATCATTTGAATTAGTGGGTGCTCTAACATCAGTGAAGAGATAGACAAATAACATGCAAGATACCAAACTATTGTCATTTACAATTGATTTTTAGATGGATTTGTATTTTCAGCAATTTGCTATTCGGATCATTAAAATTGATAAATAATATGCAAGATGCCGAACGATTGTGAGTGAGTTTTCTCCTTTTATAGCCGGACCAAGATAATTGAGATATCAAATTACTTTCATCAACACCACTGCTTCAATATATATATACATCATGAGAAAAATCCTGAATACAAATGTGGCAAAGGAGCGTAGCTAGAAATGAAACGAAGGGAAGCAAAGGAATCTACGGGTAGCATCAGGTTTTAAACAAGAACATGTCATGCCTTAGAGATAATTCAAATCCATTTTCCTAACGGGAATCTGCAGCTAGCACTGCCGATAAATCATAAATATTTATTATGAAAGGGAAACATGCATTTATCTGATTGTGAACATCGAGTATATTTCATAAACCCATATCCACACAAATGAGATACATTTAGGATTGAGAGGGAGAGATACAGGATGGAGAATCTTGTCAACATTTTGGCAGTAGATGTCAAGCTCATCCGACTAAGACGTATGAATCACTTTTGTGTTCCCACTCCTTCCTCCAAATTTATATGCTCCATTTGTATTAATTTTTGTGAGAATACATATTTTTCATATTAGGTTGATTAGGTTTTCTTGTAAGTATATTATCCATTTAGGTTTGATTGTAATCAAATTTTAAGGATTTGATTACCATATTCTCTCACATACCATGATTTTCTTATAGATAGAGACCTTTTATTGTAAACAATAATTAAGTTAATAAGAGCAAGAAGCCCTTGAGGTAATTAGATGTGGTGGGCGTCGGTGTCTAACTCCGAAGTCCAAACCATCCCAAAATTCTTTAGCTTTTTAAAGAACTAACAGATATCAAACCAGATTTGGCAAAACCACAGGTCTTCTACCCATCAAATATATATATGTTCTTCTATTCTTCAATTCTATAGACCCCATTTCTGCCAAAATGGGCTAGGGGCTAAATCTAGGTTCCAAAGGATGGTACTCGTGAAGCTGTCCCAATTCATTGACAAGGTCGGCCAATGGGCCTGCTGTAAGGCCTAGCATTGATCATAGCCACTCACACGTCATCTTTCTTTCATGCATTCCATATTGCGTTATGCAACAATATATAATATGCTCCATTGATTTTGAATGAATTTGAGTAACTTACTCAACAACTATATGGAGATTGGAGAATATAATGATCGAGTAATTTCTAGTTAAAAAAAAAAAAATGCACTTTAACATTTATCCCATGAAAACGGACCATCCCCATGTCTTGTCAATAAGGAAAACATGACGAAGCAATAATTACATTGTGCGGCACATTTTTATGAACAGTTGTCAAGCTTAAAACTATGCTGCACAATTTGAAGCTAGAACCAGTAAAAGCGGGATCAGGATCTCCTCCAGTTAGAGATCAATTGGAGAATCTCATGTTGAGAGATCATGGCCATTAATGAAATCCAATGGTGAAAAAAGTGTAAGCAGATTTTAGAAACAGTGCAAAATCTAATTTACTTCACCTTGATTACATAAAAGTTTAAAATCAAATTTATTATGCACTATTTTCCAAAATCTGCTTACATTTTTTTTACCGTTGGATTTCATTAACGGCCAAGATCCCTCAACATGAGATTCTCCAATTGATCTCTAACTGAAGGAGATCCTTATCCGTAAAAGCGCATGGACTTTGAAGCTTTGGCGCTACATAGGGGGCAGGGGGGTAATCCAAATGTGCAGTGGAATTGAACTCTTTGAATCATCAGTCAATTATAAACGAAGAAACAATGTGTGAAATCAATTAATATAACCACCCATCAAGCTTCAAAGCTCTTAAGAAATTTTAGCCTATTGTTCACATTCCAAACTCTAATGCTGACACATAGACGCCACGCGTGAATAACTCCAATTTCAACAACATTTTCAGCGTAGTAACGTGTCGAATAAGAAAGGCTCTGAATTTATTTTTTTTAAAAGGCTACGGCTTGCTTTCGACGAAATCTCCCTTTACTCCTGTGGAGGAGGCTAGCGGAAAGAGTGACATGTCTGGGAAGAAAATTGCAGGGCTGGAAGTACGAAATTTCCCTCAACTTTCGTGGACAAGAGAGGGCATTTGTGAGAGAAGGATCGATAGACTTCCCCCTAGAAAGGTTTGGAAGGAAGAAGCTTTTATCTAACAAGTACAAAAAAGGCTAATAAATGGCATTGATGAGGAGGGCTCCGCTTACTTCGACGTGGGGAGACAGATAAAGAAATCATTTCTAGAGAACGGAAGCATGCTATTGAAGAAACTGGGTGCTGGTTGAGTGGGTCATTTGTCAAGAAAGGCGGAAAAGAAGAATCATTTGTGGAAAATGGAAGCAGGGTATTGGAGGAGCTTGTTGCCTCTTGTAATGGCAGGCCTCCTCCCATTCGTAGCTTCTCCTATCAAGAGCTTAAATTGGCAACGAATAACTTTGATCCTCACTTTGTTCTACATGAAGACCCGTGGTATATATTGTACGAAGGCTCTCATGAAGGCAGAATTATCTCCATTAAGAAATATAAAACGTTGAAGACAACAAGAGAGTGGGATTTTCCCTACACCGAACTATCATTTTCTGCTAAGATGAGCGCTCACAAGAATGTTCTAAGGCAAATTAGGTGCTGTCTTGAGACTTGATTTCCAATTGTAGTGTATGAATATGCTGAGAATGAAACTCTTGCGGATCGACTTTGTGTCTCTGATGATGATGGAGCTCGACAACAATGGTAGAGCAGGTTAAAGATTGCGAGGGGGATTGCTTATGTAATTGCGTATCTCCACACTGCATTCTCCAGGCCCATCATCCATAGGAATATAGAACACAATATATCTTCTTAGACAAGGCCGATGATGGTGAATGTTACAAAAGAACTCAGGCGGATTGTGAGATTTGTTGCATGATTATTTTCTCAATTGGTCCATCTAAGTTCCTCTGTTCATCATGGGTCAATCTATTTATGGTTGATTTATCGAAACTGTCTAGTGTTTTTGGTGATTGGATTGATGGAATTCTTTTTTGTTATGCAGAAATTTTAAGTTCTAGTTCTTAAATTATTGTTGTTGACTCTTGATTCCTTGAATTAAGAGTTGCCCAAAATCTCAGCAAAAAAAGAAAAAAGAAAAGAGGTTGCAGGAACCTTCTCATGCTACTAATAGAGCCACAAGCATTAGACTGATTGTATAATAAGACTAATATGCTGAGCTAGTGTTCTACTTGCCACATTTGAACGATTGCACGGAAATTAGTTGACCCAAGTTAGATTTTTGTGTATTAATATTTTTTGCTAACCAAGCTCAGAGTCTAGCTGGTGCCATGGGCTACAGTTCTGATGTGATTGATTATTCTTAGGCTCTGGCTCAAATGTTTTGGCCCATAGGCGTATGTACTTTGACGCATGCACCAGTATAAGCGCATGTACTTTGAAGCTTTGGCGCAACGGGAGCGCCCGGGGGTGGTTGTAGGTGGGGTAGCAATCCAAATGTTTTTCAATGGAATTGAAATCTTTGAATCATCAGTCAAACATAAACGAAGAAACTGTATCAAATCAATTAATGCAATCACCCTTCATGCTTCAAATTTCAATGGCCCCAGAAATTTTAGCCTATAGTTCACATTACAATTTACAAACTATAATACTCGCACATCCGTGTTCCTCGAATGGATCTCGTAGTTGTTGAGAGGGTTGCCCAAAAGCAATGTATAAGGCATACCCAGTAAAACCTACAAGTAAACCAGATATAGAGATGTCATTCTTTTCCGCTTAGCCAGTATCGAGACTCTAAGACTCCTTGCTCTTAGCCCCATCATTTAACCTTTGATAGAGAGTCACTTTTGGGTTGTAGGGCGCAAGGGGATCTCGAAGCAATTCCCTCTTTGCCAGTAGCTAGTTTAGATATGGCAAGTGGTTCGAGTCAAGTGCCGTTAAAGAACCAATTGTTGGCAAGAGTCACAAATATAAAGTAAACAACATGGTCTCTTCTTTCTTCCTCTTACTACTCCTGTCTATAATTAATTTATTCTGTGTAATACTAATCAATAGGGCCTCATAGGTAAGTGCTACAAGATTTCGTACATTGGAACCCATGGTTATGGCCCCGAATCCATTAAGACTGGATGCACTGTGTCCAATATCATTCGGGGTGGAATTGACTTTGTTTTGGCAATTGGATATGTGGATTTATCGAATCCCCCACCACCTCAGTTGACTTAACTGCTTGAGCTGCCCGATCAATTCATCAATACGGGGAAGTGGGAAGAGGTGGCCTTGTGCTCCAGCCATCGCCAGGGTCTAATAGCAGAAGGGACAAATGATCTGGAATATTATTATTAATTAGATATATCTTTAGTTCATACATAACTAACAAATATCTAATAATTTGAATTTAGATAAAGTGAATATTGAATGAATAAAGAGATTAAATCAAGGAAAAAAACGAAAAAAGTCGTTTTCGGATGTAATTGAAGGTAAAGAGGGAAGATTTCATGAGACTCTCCTTGATAAACAGGTCGATTATTCGGGTCGTTTTGTCATTGTCGTAGGGCCCTCGCTTTCATTACATCGATGTGGATTGCCTCTCCTAATTCTTTCATTTCAGGTTGTGAGACACATTAAAATTAAATATAAGTCCCCAAAATGCAAATAAAGAAAAAAATTAGAGGGAGGGGTCAAACAAACTTCTTATACTCTTATACTTATATTTATAAATTATTAATTTAATAAATTATAAATAATCTAAATTAAAAAATGAATTTTTTATTATTGGAATTACTCTGAAAAAAAAAAAGAGTATCTGGCCTAGCTCTGCACAAATAAGGTCCATACATTGTATATCAAGAACAAGCGGATATAGTTGAATGAGAGAATTAGTCCAATTTCTACAACAATTTAGTCAAAATCACTTTAATTTTCTAAGAGGAAAATCATAATTGAATTTGGATCTACCTTCTTCCGTGGCCAATAGAGAGAGCAAGTGATGACTTTCCGCGTAATAACGTGTCGTCCATCGGTCAAGGAGGCGACCACTAACATTAGACAAATTTTCCTCTACTTATGGTCACATTCAAGCCCTGCAGTGCAAAGAGACAGAGAGCTTTCTAGCGTCCCAGCATGCTACTGAAAAATCTGGTTGGAAAAAGAAAGAAAGAGAAAGAGAAAGAGAGAGCATTTCTAGAGAATGGAAGCAAGCTTTTGGAGAAGCTGGTTGCCTCTTGTAATCGCAGGCCTATTCCCATCCGTACCTTCTCCTACGAAGAGCTTAGCCGGGCAACGAATAACTTTGATCCTCGCCTTGTTATATACAAACACCAGTGGTATATATTGTACAAGGGTTATTCCCTTGAAGGCCGAACTATTTCCGTTAAGAAGTATGAAATGTTGGAGTCCACAGAGGAACTGGATTTTCCCTTCACTGACATAGCTATTTCTGCAAAGATGAGCCCTCACAAGAATGCTCTAAAGCTGATCGGGAGCTGCCTTGAGACTCGATTTCCTATTTTAGTGCTTGAATCTGTTGAAAACGGAACCCTTGAAGATCGAATTTGTGCCTCTAGCGAAGACGAAGCTCGACAAAAACATCGGCCCATGGCATGGCAGACCAGGTTAAAGATTGCAAGGGAGATTGCTCATGCAATTGCATATCTCCATACTGCCTTCTCTAGACCCATCATCCATAGGGACATAAAACCTTACAATATCTTCTTTGACCAACATGATGTTCCGAAATTGTCTGATTTTTCAATTTCTGTATCAATCCCGGAGGGAGAAACTCACGTGAAAGATAAGGTGTATGGGACTTGTGGATTTGCATGCCCCAAATATGTTGCTACCGGGTGGGCAAATGAGAAGAGTGACGTCTATAGCTTCGGGATGCTTCTATTTCAGCTTTTAACTGGACAGCCTTCTAAGAATTTGTACTCTTATTTGAGCTTTGCGAATTGCATTACAAAAAATGCTATTAATGAGATTGTCGATCTTGCAATCTTAACAAGAGAAAGAGTCGGTGTGGAACGACAATTACTAGCTGTGTTGGAACTTGTTCTCATATGTAGAGCTGAAGATCCGGAAATCAGGCCAAATATGATTAATGTTACAAAAGAACTCAGACGGATTGAGAGGTCGTCGTCATATGATTATTTCCTCACTTGGAACATCAAATTTCCTTTGTAGAAATTAATCATGAAATAAGGGACAATTTATGGCTCTTCTTGATCTCTTGTAATTGGTTATTTTCTCAATTGGGTCGTCCAAATTTCTTTTGTAAACATCAGTTACCTAATATGGGTCAGTTTATGGCTCATCATCCATGTTGCTTAGCAAAAATTAGTTGTAGCCCTTTATAATTCTTCTATTCTCTCATGTAACTATGGCGAAGTGTTATTCAGGTCAGGGAATAGAAACTAATGACTTTTTTGAATGAATAATTGTCATTGATATTATCTGTGATACCCTCACATTAGGGTGTGGGCTTAATATGTGAGTTGGCCCAATACGTTGAGCTTAGATGTGCATGCCATTGATATTGGGCTTAGTTTAGTAAAAATTGGATCAAAATCTTCTCAAGCAGATCATAAAGCTAATGAATTTCATTTTTTTTTTTTTTGAATAGAAACTAAATTCTCATAAATCAATATAATGAATTTCATAATTATATGGTCTAGTAGGGTCCACAAATTTAAATGAACCCTACTGAACTAACAAATTCCACAAAGCAACAAGGATGAGGATCCTTACAATTTTTTTTTTAAAAAAAAAAAAAAATAAAATTTGTACCTAGTATTCTAAAGTAATGCTATAAGTCTATTTCGTGTTGTCATCAAGAGATAGTTTAATCGACTAAAAATTACATCTTATAAAGCGGATGTCACTAATTCAAATTTTTTTTTTCCCTTTATGAGCATGTCCAAAGAAAAAGTCTATCTTATATCACTTTTATGTCTCTCCATAAATGATCGACTTTAAAATTACTATTAAACTTGTTATCAATCATAATTAGATTTTGATCAAATGATAAAGTCATTTCATTTTATAGGATCACAAAAAAAAAAAAAATAATAATAGAATTACTCAATATTCCGACCTAATAAATGGTCTCAGACCAACCCTGGAACCATATATCAGGTTTCGTACCTTGTAACTTATCACCAAAATTTGATAGAAGACAGAGATATGCATAAAGAGTAATGCGGTAGTACTCCATAATCACCAATGATCTCTGAAAAAGAATGAAAGAATTGATCAGAAAAGGTGATGTGTCATCACGTTATAGGTCACAGGTCACTATGAGATTGACAAGAGATGCCATGGTTATTAGAATATATTGTATGATTTGATTTCAGATATTTTATTATTGATTGCAATCAAATTAAATCAATTTGTTTTTTTAAAAAAAAAAAAAAATTTGAAATCGTGAGAGAAAAGGAATAAATATTTACCTGGTTAAAATATATTAATTGTGGTATTTTGATTCAGAGATTTGATTATAGATTTAAAATATTTAAATCAAATCAAATTAGATTTAAAAGAACATAAAAATAAAATCCGAAATAGTGAGAGAAAAGGAAGAAATTTTGGATTTGATTTCTAATATTTGATTATTGGTTTTATTTAAATCAAATTTGGTTTTAAAAAATAAAAATAAAACCCAAAATCGTGAGAGAAAAGAAGAAATTTTTACCATTGTTAGAATATATTGTTGAATTTGATTTTCAAAGATTTTATTATCGATTGTAATAAAATCAAATAAAATTTAAAAGGAAATACAAATAAAATCCGGAATAGTGAGAGAAAAAGGAAGAATATTTACCATTATTAGAATATATTGTGAGATTTAATTCAGATATTTGAATAATTGTTTGTCATTGGTTGTAATTAAATCAAATTAGGTTTTATAAAATCTAAAATCGTGAGAGAAAAGTAAGAAACATTTACTCAAAGTTTATATGTCGAGTATAGGATGGAATGCAGTTCGTCGAGTTTAGGATCAGACATAGTTTGTCGAGTATAGGATCGAATGGGTTACAACTTTGTGGTAGAGTCACGTCAACTACAGAGCATAATGGTATTTTACGATTCTAACCATCTTTATATAAGCTCTTAGACATTCTTTTATTGTAAGCCGATTTTCAATTGTGTGTTCTATCTTTTGGGATTGTGATTTTAAAATTGTATTTAAAATTGGTACTTTTTAAAATCGTAGAGGAGTTTGACAAAACATACTAAAAGCATTTTTATTAAATATTTGTTATGAAAAATTATAATTTTGGTTTAAATTCGCTTATTTTTTTCAAATAAACACCCATAGCCTACCTATAGAAATCGTAATTTTTTTTTCTATTTTAAATTAAGTTTTTTTTTTTAAAAAAAAATCACAATGCCACACCTTACATTTTGCAATATCTTTTAAAAACGCGAAAAATTATTCTTGCAAAAAAGTTTATATTAGATTTAATTTCAAAATTTTATTTATTAATTGGAATCAAATCAAATCAAATTTTAAAAAATAAAATAAAACCAGAAATCAAATGCGTTTGTATATATCTCTATTATAGTACCAAATCAAACCATATATTATAACTGTGGTAGATATTTCTTCCTTTTTCTCTCTCTAGAGAGAGACTAGAGAGTATATGACGTGAATAGGTTGGAATTGGATTGCTCATCAGAACAACCACTACAAGAAATCCCGAAAGATATTGAAAAGAATGGTAAAAAATAAAAAAATAAAAAAGCAGAAATAATGGAAGAAATCGAAAACCCAAATCCACAGCTGTATATGCATGTCCGTTAGTGGGAAATTGTCCCTCGTATCTCGTGGTTTTTTTGCTGTTTTGGCTGTTTCTTGTCTTTTATATTATCTCCGTGTGTCCTGTTGCTTTTCTTTCCTCTATTATATATCTTGGTTCATCGAACGAGGTTTCAAGTATTTCTCTTTTCGGGATGATCATCTCCCTTCTTTTTCCTCTCGGCATTCTGTAATTTTCCCCTTTGTCTTTCCACGTTCCATCACCTCCAAAATCTCTGTGACTCTCTGAGAGAGATTGCTACTAAATCAGGTTTATAATTCCGTTATTGAAACCGTCAAAACCTTTGCTTCTTCTTCTTCCCCATCTCTCTCTCTGTGCAATGGGACGTAGACTTTGCTATTTTGCCGTCTCTCTTCTCTTTCTCTTTTTGAGCTCCACCCAGTTGAAACTCATGGCCGAAGGTAAAAGGGTCACTGCTGAATCTTCAAACTATAAACCATTCATTCTTGCAACTTTAAACTAACATTCTTTTTGTGATATATGCAGGTAGACCAATTTCCTCACCATTATCCCAGGTGAGAATCTTACACTCTCTGTCTCTCTCTCTCTCTCTAAAAAGAAAAGTTTTGGATTTTCATAATGAATTTTGCTTATTTATATACTTAGACAGTAAGAGAAGAGAAGGCAACGTTGAGTGCCCAGATAGGATCAAGGCCTCCGAGGTGCGAGAGACGTTGCAGCACATGCGGGCACTGTGAGGCTATCCAGGTCCCTGCAAATCCTCAAGCACAAAACGTGCAAAGAAACTTTTCCAGTCTCTCAAATATTGCATATGCAAGAGGCGCTGACAATTCAAACTACAAGCCCATGAGTTGGAAGTGCAAATGTGGGAACTTCATCTTCAACCCATAACCAAATTGCATTACAGTTTCCAGGCGAAGATCAATTAAGATACCTATTTTTCGACCCTGTAAATGAATCATAGTCAAGGTATAATATTTTGTGTTTTTTTTTTTAGGATCCTTTTCCCATGCAATTCCTCTTCCTGTCCGATGGAAAGATCATTGTTTATTTTCGAAATAGTACGACGTTAGTGCATGTTTTTTTTTTTCTGGGCACTCTTTGATGATGATTATATATACGCCAAATCATAGTTGTTGCATCATGTTTAACTTAATGGGAATTAGCTTGGTATGCTAAAATTTAGAAAATCTGATTACAATGTGTAATATATCATGTCTTGAATTCTGCATAAATCCTACATTGATCCATCGTAATCATGAAATCATAGCCAATTGCATGGATCCTGATCAACTGCTATCTGTCTTTACGCCATGTGTAAATGGTCTAGCTCAGCCGGCTTTAACAACTCAAAGGTCGCTATTATTATTAAATTTATAATAATTAATCCAAATCCAAAGGACAGCTTGATTTCTTTGGGATGAATGAGTATGAAAGATCTGGTTAAAGTAGTTAACCATTTGCGTATTTTTGTGCCTTAACCACACGCCACCGTCTCGCTTTCCCATGTAGCCTCCACTTACATAACGTAAACAGATGAAAAGGAAAACAAAGTTAAAAAAATATTTTTTTCCCCGAGAGTTACCATTTTATGCTGGATACCAATTTTATTGTCTAATTTGTTAATAATTTAAGTAATAAATATGAAGAAAAAAAATTATGAGATGAGTTTTTGTTCAGACAAATGGATCTCATAAGTCTTTGAATTACTTGCAATTCCGACAAAAAAATTGTTGAAAATGTCTGTCCGAATCTTGCATCCATTCTCTCTGCATACTAGTTCTTGGTTCTTTTTTTTTTAACTTGAAATTAAGCACAAGTTTGCATAAAGGACCAAGTTTCAATTGAAATATCTTTTTCACATTTACGGTGGTTACTTGTCATTCCAATGACAAAATTGCTAAAAACCTATTTCCGAATCCGGCATCCAATCTTGCCACATACCAGTTCGTGATTCTCTTTTCCTGAGTGAAATTAATATATATAATAATTGGTGTTAATATTATGCCAATATTTTTCTTATATCATATTAAGAATCATATTAAAATTAAACATAAGATTTGTGTGCGAATCTCACCAAAGTTAATAAATTTTACAAATTTAATAGTTAATTTATTAAATTTATAAAAAAATATATAAACAAATTATTGAAAACAATTATTTTTTGTGAGATTAATTGGAATATGAAGAGAGAAGGGGATCATTATTACTAGAGATTCCTTTACTATTATTAATAGAGATTTGAGAAGTCAGAAAAACTCTCAAGATTCAAGAAGGAGATCGGTGATGGGATAGTTCATGGTCAATTTTCCAATCGATTCCATCTTTTCCTCGCTATTACTATAAACTCCTATCATCTACTTTCTTGTGGACGTGACTGATCAACAAGAGTTCCTATATATACGTGCAGGTCTAAATTTTGCACTTAAATCAATCGTATCAACTATCAATAGTGCAACTCCCCCATTTTTTTCTTTTTTTTGACAAATCAACTTCCCCATCTGAATGACAATACAACACCAACCGCGCGGAGTAGTTAGAATGACGAAAAACAGTAACCACCGCAGCCTGCTTGTTAACATGCATGCCCTTACACACTTCCTCATTTTTGGAAATTTTTTTGGGTGAAATATGTTTATTTATTTATAGAAATTAGAGAAATCTTTGCAAAGTTTAAACCTATTTTTAAATGTAGCCCGTTACTATTAATACTCTTTTTAAAACAAACCATAAAACTTAAAAAACATTAAAAAATTTCAAAAAATAATTATCATGAACATCTATTAACCCACAAGGCCGTCATGAAGTACTTCTGACGACTCTACAATAGCCATAAAGAACTTTTGAGTTCGGACTCAAAGCTTTTGTACATTCTAATATTATAATAAATTATTAATTATCTAAAATCTCTACAAAATAATGCAGCTATCCATAAACAAATGTTGAATAGAGTGAACTCAAGTAGCAACTATATATAGAAATATATATTAGAATATATATATATATATATATATATATATATATAACTTAAGAGAGAAAGAGGGTGGGAACTGATGAACCATTAGTATTGATTATATTGAAATACGATATATATAATACAAAAGGTGTTCATATTTACAGAAAAAATGTGGTAGGTAAATAGGATAATCTAATCAAGAAATTTGATACACTTACACATGAGTGGTAAATGACCCAATAAATTAAAAAAAATCAACCTAATATTAGAGGATACTCTAACAGCAACTATGGTACAGCTCTCACATGCTTCTCTCTTGTGGACAGAGTGACAGACAATGGAACCCCACCTGAAGTACTGAAATGTCAACAATGTTTTTTTCATGATCATTATTAAATCAAACACAGAAAGGGACATAATAAAGATTAAAGGGGAAAGCTTAAAAAAATAAAAAAGTTGGAAGTTTTGCCACCATGGTTCGAGGAACCGATTTGTTTGGAAGCCAATCTAGGAGAAATGCTAGGCTTTAGTTCCAAAATATGTGTCAGAATGGTGACATTTCTCTTAGATTGGCTTCCATACAATACTTTCAAACATTGAGTCCAATGCATTATTCAATAGGTTTAGTTGTAACATAGTTCGAGTATTAGCACATTATATTTCATTAAAAAAAGAGTATAAATTTCATCAAAATATGTGTCATTTATTCATAATTTCATCGATATGGGGGAGAGGTAGATTTTTTTTTTCCCCCCATTTCAATACAATGGGTCTGAAGTATAACATTAATACTCCTTAGAAAATTATTAGTAAAATTAGATACCCTATAATAAATTAGTATGTGTCGGTCAATACACGTCAAAACAACCCCTTCAATCTTTATCAAGGGTTGACCCATGGGTTGGGTTGAGGACGAATTTCTCCCAAGATATATAAAATTCTTCATAAATTCATCTTGCAAAATGATATATTTGTCCCTCCAAAATCAACATATTATGATTTTTCTTTTATTATTGTTTTGTAATTTTTTTTTCTTAGTCATCTTCTCCGCATCTTGTTTTAGCCCCTTATCTGCATCATAGGTTGGTTTTGATTGGAGAGAAGATCCTAATGAAACTCTGAGCCTGTGTTATGAGTTTGGATAATCCTGGGTGGAAAGAATAAAATTAGAGTACACCAGGTGCAATAACTAATAAGCAGGTGGGGTGGAGAACAGTGAATCCTCAACTCCAAAATCCCAAGAGAATGTTGATACAGACAACTAAAAAGCTGGGGGCCAGCGAGAGAGGGATTCGGATTCCCACGCCTTTTTCTCAAGTTTTTTTGAGCCTATCAACTAAAACAGCATTCAAAGTGCCCCATCCCTGGGACAATGGACAAAATGTACAATTTTCCATATCCAACCCACCAAAGCAACAACTCATCATCCTTCGTCCTTCCCATGTGATGTAGATGGGGCATCCTGTGAAATCAGAGCTTAACAGCTCCCGTCGGGGCATTTTCATGGGCCCTCTGATCTTGATCATATTTGAGAACTGATTAGCTGAAACTAATCATGATGGGCAGAAGCATAAAGGGTTATCTCGTATGTGCCACTTGATTGCTCTCAAGTCTCAACTGTTTGTGAAGTGGGTTTTCTCAAAGCAGCCTAAACTTTGGCCAGAAAGCTTTGTATGCTGCTGCTACAGGCATCTCTTTTGATAATTAAGTAATTTCAGGTGTGAACCTTTTGAGTTTTAGACTGCACTCAAAAAGTACCTGATTCATCATTACCAAATCTCCCCATTTTGACACCAAGAAAGCTCATTAGAGTCTGCAGGAACACAAAGCAAATGCTGGAGATATCATCATCTTTGTTGACATAGTCATTAGATGAAAAAGCATGCTATAAATGAGATCCAAAATCCTGACAAGAGAAGGAGGAGAGTACTTGCCATGCATGGAGCAGTAATTGCAGGCAGTACTGGACCTTGCTTGCACATATGAAGAAAACGATCCAGAGATACCAGAGAATTCGAACGTATTGAAAAGTCCCATCACATGATTATTTTCTCATTTAATACATGCAAGTTTCCTTGTGTGACCATGGAACTAACAAATACGACACCAACTGTTCGATCAAAGTTCCTCTATAAACATCAAAGTTGCTCTGATTCCCAGGCCTTTTTCATCAGGCTTTTTGAGCTGGTTTAATTATCAAGCATATATATTGATTCAAGTTGCACCATACGGTAGACATGGACAAAGTGTATGATGCCATATCCACCGTACCTCATCCCCATCGACTCCAGTTCCCAGCTGATGCACCTGATGTAGATGGGGCATGAGGAATCACAGCTGCTGCATGTGTAATTAAATAGCCGTAGAAAAGCCTCCGTCAGAGCATTTTTCGTGAGCCGTCTGCCCTTTGCTTACATTTGCAACTAGATTAGCCGAAACCAAGCATGACGGGCGACAACACAAAAGAATCTTGGCCTGTGCGCTACTCTGCCACTAGATTGCTCAGAACTTTTCTACAGTGGTTTTCTCATGTGGTTTCTTTCTTCCTTTTTTCTTAATAAAAAAGCATAACCATGCTATTAACTATATATCTTGACATAGTAATTAACTATATGTTTTTTCAAAAAACAAAAAAAGTAATTGACTATATGCCACTGCCTACAAACAACTTGTATTGGGATTTGGGAAGGAAAGAAAAACATTGGAACAAATTAAATTTAGTCCTTAAAATTTTCAATTAATATCAATCCTTATATTATTTCTAATTTTCATTTTGGATTTGATGTTGGAGAGTCAACCCATTTTCAGTATTTTAATCATGTAATCCTTTCCTTATTTACTTAGAAAAGAAAAAAAAATTAACATGAAAAGTGTTAACACATTCATTTCTTATCCATCTATTTTGTAAATTTACCATTGAATTTGTGAGACCCACATATGGTCCTACATATTCAATGGTAGATTTGTCAATCTTTTCTATGGAGATGAACAATAGATGAAAACCAAAATTTTAACTTTTGTCAATTTGTTATCCAATTAATCAATTGTATATCAAGCTAAATCAATAAATTAATTAATACCACGTAACTTTTATTTGACATGTCATATAATCTTTTTATTTATTTAAAATTTTGTCATATAGCACCGCTAGCTACCTCCAACCACCGCACGCCGCCAGCTACCTCCACTTTGTTTGAACGCTTATCTAATTTGGGAGAAAATGCATCCCAATATAGTGTTCGTAGCATACCTTGATCCAGTACTAGTACTAGTCGAATAGAATTTCCTGCTGCGGTTTGTTTGTGACCTTGTTGGTTCTCCATGCTCTTGGAAATGACGGTAATGAAAAATTGAAGAACACTCAGTTTCCTAGTTCCTTTTTGCTATCTTCTGTGGGTTTTAACTTTGTGCAATCGTGCTTACTACTCTACCCCAAAGCAAAAACAACGTGTTTCTCGTATTTTGCTTAAGTTTAGCTTGGTGGGTGAGAAAAATTGGAAAGAACAAGAGAGACAGAGATTTGATGGGACTTTCTATTTGATCTCCGAGAATGGAAAATTGAAGAGATTCGACGTTATTTATTTATTTTTCTAAAATTTTCTGTGTCAAGCTACTTATAATTGTAGTTTTATCAAGATAGTTGATTTATATATGACGATGGCTCATGGGGATATGGTTAAGTGATTGCAAAACATAAAAAGCAATTTACATCTTTTATCACTCCTTCCATGGGTAAAACAAAGGTATTTAGAATTTTGAATTTTAAATATGAAAATGGGTTCATTTCTATGCTGTTTTAGTTGTAATCTTCGGATTATGAAATTTCTATTTTCTGAAAGAGGTTATTGATTGCAGCATTATTTTGGCTTGGTATCTCAACATTATTGTTATTGTTGGGGCTTCATGTGATCTTAGAGTCCACACTCAAAGGGGCCCTCAATATGAAATTAAATTTAAGATTTGTCTGCTTTTGTTTTACATAAACCCACACACATATAGAGAGACTATATGTATCTATGAGCTTATGTATTTACATAGGTTCCCCCAACACCAAAAATCCGGGTTCTGCCCCTGATTTGGTTGTTGATTGGTTGTTTTTGCTTTTTGAGGTATGTTGATTGGTTGTTTTGTGTATGGTATTGGTGGCCAAAATAAGAGAAACGACAAAGCTTGGAAATGAAGATTGTGCTAAATTTTATTTTGTACCAATTGTGTTGGATTTGACTGCTATCAGGATAATCCGAAACTGTACGTCATAAGAAGATGGACTGAACAGAGGACTACAATTGGTTGTTGACGGGCAGGGCCATAAACAAGCCGAGCTAGGGGATATAATGTCCAATTATGTATACAAATGGCCAATGGGTGATTCTGCCACCCCCAAATAGCCCATGACTTTTGATATCTTTTTCATTACCTAATAAAACCAACGTGAGTTTCAGAATCACAATAAACAACCTATATTCAAATTATGTCCGCAACTTAGGGTTTTAAAGCCAAGAGAAGGCTTGAGTCTACATACAAGCTAGGTTTCTGGTTTCCAGGCCTCAACGTGCAGCCAAATGTTATGCATCCAACATAAATAGATAAATCTAGCATCAGTGGTTCAATGCACCTCAATAACAATTAAAAACTGTTGAGTGTGACAGGAAACTGAGAAAACAATAATAAAATGGCTTCTCCTTCAACACTATATGAGCCAGTAATAATGTCAAGCGTCCGACCTTCCTCTCACAGGAACAGAGGAAAATGTTTTTACTCATGATACCTATATGGTCAATGCTAGTGCAAAAGACAGGGACAGCCTATGTAACATCAAAACAACATCTTCTATAAGATTATCTCCAAGATTCTGGCTAATCGTCTTAGATGGATCATCCACAAAAGCTCACTGATGCAATCGGCTCATCTATGATAACACAATCATTCTCCCCAAGAAGCTTGAGGAACATTGTCTGATGCGGTAGAAAAAAAAATCGTCTACAACAATGCTCCCCAAGATGCCTTCTGCTTGGTCAATCAAGTAAAAAAAAAAGATTCACTGAGAGAATCAAAATGCCTGGTCTGAAAAATCCACCGGCCCTCCCAAGATGGATTTTTCCGTTGACCAACTTCTTCAAGCTCAACTTTGATGTCACAATCTGTGATAACTTATCTTTGCTCACAGCATCCTATCACAGCTCCGAAGGAAGATCTCTATGGTCCATCCTATCACAACTCTGAAGGGAAGATCCTCTATGGTTGGACTGCTAAATGTCCCCCTATGACCCCAATAATGGAGAAGTCAAAGCTGCCCTCTCGCTGTTCAAAAAATGACCGACCTAGGGCTAAAGAAACTTATCATTGAAGGGTACTCTCTAGTAGTCGCCCACACCATCCCGCACAGGCACCTCCCTTTGCACTGGCAAATTGGCCCTATTATTCAGAACATCAATAGCCTTCTTTCTAAGATCTTCTCTTAGTTAGCCATAAAAATCAACCACAATGCCAACTTCATTGTGCACAACTTAGTCAAATGGGTTGCTTCCATCAACCTTCCGGAACCATTCCCATCAAGCAAGTTCCTACCTCCATTCTCCACTGATAAGATACCAAATGCCATATGATTAAAGCTTAGAGGTGACACTATTGCCAGCATTGTCATAGGACTCCCCAACTAGTATAAGGAGGATGGAGAAGCAACAGTGAAGAAATGAATTATTCTTCAGGTTGAATAGAAGGTCAAAATTTTGAAAAATGATTTCTTTTTGGTGTTTTTTGTATTTTTATGATTTTTGTTGCTGTCTATAATTTATCAATTGGGGTAAAATTGAATATGTGTATGGAATTAAAATTAGAGGATTCCAAAGAAGCAAAAAAGAGTAGAATAAAAAAATAAATCAATTACATACGATACCAAGATTTAAGTGGCTTGGCTTAACAAGTTTACATCTATTGGCGGAGATGACCCGAAGAAAATTCAATATCAAAAGATGAAATACAAAAATAACGAGGAGAAAATCACTCAAAACCTAAAGCCTCTCAATACACCAAAATCACACTCTCAGATAAAAGATAAAAAAAATATATATATAAAAATTAAAAAAAAAATGACAGAAAATTCTCTTATTCTCTTAGTGCCATAAAGTACAACAAAGTGAGAAAATTAAGGCCTTGTTTGGGAATACGATTTTTTGGTTTTGTCATTTTTAAGTTTTTTTTTTTTTAGTGTGAATATTGAGAAGAAAAAAGATTTGAGATTATGTTTGGATGGTAATTAATAAAATTAAATAAAAATTATTAAAATATATATAATTAAAAAATATATTATTTTTAAAAAAAGTTATGGACAATTTTGAATAGGGGTGGTCTAACCACCACTGAGGGGTGGATCAGCCACCCCTAGGTGTCTAAAGGTGGTTGAGTCACCACCGGGGGTGGATCTGCCACTCTCGAAATTGATGAGGGTGGCTCCACAACGATTTGGGGTGGCTTAGCCACCCCTAGCAACTACTTGGAAGTGTTTCACCACCCCCAAATTAGACGAGGGTAAGGATGGCCATTAGCTTTGGCCCTTGAGGGAGGGGTGGATCGGTCACCTTTAAATTCTTAGGAGTAGTTCGGCCACCACCCGAGGTGTTCCGGCCACCCTATATATATTTTAAATATGTATTTATAATTTTTATTAATTGGGTTTAAAATTTTCGAGTTAAGTTGAAATTTTTTGAGTTGAGTCTAAAAAATTGCCAAATATGAATTTAGAAAAAAAGAAAAAAAAAAATTGAGTTTGAGTTGGAAAATCTTGCTTCCCAAACAAGGCTTAAGTGAGATGGCACAGATTTCTTCGTTATTGTGCTACTCTTCAAAGGCTGAAGCTATTTCCCTTTTATAGAGCCCAACGTCCGTTAAGAACTCTAAAACCAAACCAGGAAGGACACAACGCGTTGATTAATAAAAGAAGTCCAAATATAGCTTGGAGAAGAATTCCTTTCGGCTGAAACGTGAACTCCAAGAACTCCAACACCAATTCGCAAAAGGAGAGTAAAGGCTTCAATTCCAAAAACCAATTGGACTTAAAGAAAACAAGTGACCAGGCCCCACATCCAAGACTTGATTTATTCAAGTCACAACACAACAGAACAAACAAACTAATTACACATGCATCAACACCTAAAACAAGTCTGACTATCAGGCTGAAAACATCCTTCACAGAGGCCAAAAAACCAAACACACTAAGCAAAACTAGCAGCAGAAGCCCCAAACAGCAACCTAGAACAACTAAACCAATCCCTTACAGAGGACTAAACGAAAGCCTCAAAACAGAATCAAACCAACAAAACCAGAGGGAAAAGAACACTATCCTCAAACAAGCCACATATAAAATCTGCAGCAACACCCTTACAGACGAAAAAACGCTATACTCAAAACCAGAAACAGGCCACAAGTAAAACCTGCAGCAACTTGCATCAACAAAACAGAGTAGCAGAGTAAAATATTCTCCCTAGTCTTTGGGAACTTTCCTTTCCCAACAACTCTAGCACGAACTTAATTCCCACAATATTTTCAATCTGCTCCTCTGTGCTCGGATGAAACACAAACCTCTGGATTGCAGTTATATGTACCTTTTTTTTCCTGAGCGCAGTTATATGTACGTAATCCAACACAAAAAGAAATTGAAAGGTACATAAATAAGCCCACATGCATTATGTTTCATATATGCAATCCGATTCCCATTAAAAGACTGAACACTGATGTTATTGTAGGATCAAATTAAGCATGGAGGAAGAAAATAAATAAACAAGAAACTATTATTTTATAATAAAATACTTCAACACAACAAGATAAGAAAGCTCTGAAAAGTAAGAAACAAACTAGCACACATATATTATCAACAAGGAGCGTTCACTTGTTTAACGACCCTCTTCAAGGCTTGTAATTATCAAACGTTCACCAGAGCTGATTGATGGTGTAGGTATATTATACAAAGGAACAGGTATCTGTATTGAAAGATTTGGTGTTGTTGCATCAAAATTAAGAACCTGAATTGCTTGCCTAATAGAGGGCCTGAGATTTCGATCTGTGTGAGCACACCAAAGTCCAACAATCATTAAGCACTCTACCTGTTTTTTGTCAAATTCATTTTGCATCTTCTCATCCACGGCCAAAAGAAGATCTCTTCTCCCATAAAGATTCCAAACCCATTGGACCAACCCTATGTCAGAATCCTTTTCAATAGGATAACCCGACCTTCTTCCTGTAGCAATTTCTAATGCAACCACTCCAAAGCTATATACGTCCGACTCTTTACTAGCTCTACCTGTGCTTATGTATTCTGGAGCCATGTATCCTAAAGTTCCGGCCAACCTGGTTGTTTGGGGACCTGCCTCATGATTCATAAGCCGAGCTAATCCAAAGTCACCAAGCTTGACAATGAAACTAGAGTCAAGCATGACGTTGCTGGATTTGATATCCCGGTGCACCACACATTGCTCCCACTCTTCATGAAGATAGAGCAATGCATAGGCTAATCCAAGGGATATCTTGTATCTCACCGCCCAAGGGAGAGGACTCCTCTTCCCAAAAAGGTGTGCATCAAGGCTACCATTTGGCATAAACTCGTAGACAAGTAGGAACTTGCCTTTGTTGTTATGGCTCCATCCTATAAGCTGCAAAAGATTCCGGTGCCTCAACCGGCTAATGATCTTCACCTCAGTGATGTATTCTTTCTTTCCCTGTTTCGACTCTCTTGAGATTTTTTTCACAGCGATTGGCATGTCCAAATGATTAGTTAAATACCCCTTGTAAACGGCGCCAAACCCTCCTTGACCCAACTTCCTCTCATTTGAAAAGTTGTGGGTAGCTAAAGCAAGCTCTCTATAAGAAAACCTTCTTGGCCCTGCTCCTCTTTCTAGGTCGTCATTTATCGATGCTAAGTTCACCGTCTCTTCTGTTTCTCCTTCTCTTTTGCTTATGCCTCCAGAATATTGCAAATGCTATAACTGACCCAACTATCAAAACACTACCAGAAGCTGCAAGACCCATGATTAATCTTGTACTTTTTTCTTTCTTTCCACTTGTCCCTTTTATATCCAAGCTTGAGTTGAATTCCCATGACAGAAGCGTATGTTTTTCTGGAGACAAACCAAATGCAGCTGAAAATCCAATTGTGACATACTCAGGCAGAAACTTGGAGAGATCAATAACGTAGGAAAGACTAGTATTATCCTGAGAATTAAAAGTCCTATTGTAGGACCAAGAGACGCTCAAATTCTTGGTAGAAGCATTGTAGGTGATCCATACATCAGCAGTGTCTCCACCGTGGAAGCTGGCATTCCAAGGTGTGCTAACGGCAGAAGCAGTTGAGTTGATGTTAATCCCCACATGCGCAAACGGAGGATCCCATTGCGAGTTAGAGACAGAATCGAACTCAACATGAACAATTTGGGAATGAGACGAATCCGTGGTTGTGGAGTTGAATAGGCCTAGATAGCCACCACCTGAATTCATTGGGATTTCAAACCCAGCAGGAGCCAGGAAGAATGCAAGCCCATCACTACTATAAATTTGTCTGCCTAGGGTGCCAATGATGAAGGAGAAATGAGTTGTGAAGTCGGAGATGTTTCCAGTACTGGAGTCCCAGAGTGGCACCCTCCCCGCATAGGTGGCCCAACCAACACCGTAATCGCTCAGCACAATGGCTCCATGAGAAGGTGCAGCTTCTCCATGATATTGTATGTTGGGCATGTTGGGTTCAAAGGTAGATATATTGAAAGAAACTGAATTTGCAGAAGGAAGAAGAAAAAGCAATATTAAGAAGAGTGGTAGCTTGAATAAGCTGTAGAAAATGGTGGCCATGGCTTAGGAAAGAGAGACAAGGAGAAGAGATCAACTGGGACAGGCCGTTGGAGAGCAATTGCATTGAAGTGGCACTTGAGGCTTACGGCCCTTTGATTGAACCTACATAACATTGGGTTGCTTGCCCACTCTGGAAAAGAAATGGAAAGAAAAAAAATAATGTCCCTTTGACAAAGTCCGTAAGCAATCACAGCTATCAAACTCTTATGGCACGCGTATTTTCAAGCTCCTCCCCAACTACCCTTTTATGCCCCAGCCGCATTAACCGTTTTGACAATGAATGGATCCTAATCCTAACTATTTTAAAATATACTTTTTTCCATTCACCCTAATAAATGCTAAATATGTGAGAGATCCATGTTTTCTTTTTAACATTTTTAACAATTATTAACTCTAATTTTTTTCCTACTAACTTAGGAATTTAAATTAATTAAACATTAGTTTTTGAGGAATCTAAACATATTAAAAGATTTAACATTTATCAGAGTGGGTTGAAGAAAATTTCTTGATGTAATCATGTAATACCTAGAAAGCGTGTTTAAAGGTTTCCAAAATTTCCTTTAGACGACCTTGACTAGCTAGTAGTTGATATTGCAAGCAAGACTCTCTCTCTCTCTTCTCTCTCTCTAAGCTGCCCAAACAAGACTGGTTCTCATTTTCAAAGCTTTCACGTTTCTGCCTTCCAAAGCTTTCAAAGCAACTTCCAAGTAATCTCTGACAATATTGTTTCCTCTGTATTGTGTGGAAAAAAAAATAATAAAAAGAAACAAGGGATGATTTTTTAATAAGGGATGGTTGGCCACCCCATTCAGGGTGGCCGGACCACCTCAATTGGGGGCTAAGGGTGGCTTCGGCCACCCAATGGCCCTTGGGGGTGGCTGGAATGGCCAAATCTTAAAAAAAAAAAAAAAAAAAAAAAAAAAAAAAAATCGTTTGGCCCTTGAAAGTGGCCGGACTACCCTTGTTGGGACTAAGGGTGGCTTCAACCACCCCAACCACCCCATGGCCCTTGGGTTGGCTTTGGCCCAAGGGCCAATGGGCTGGCCAGCCACTTCTCATTTTTTATTATTTTATTATTTATTTTTTTAATATGATATAGGGAAAAATATAAAAGTTTCACTATTAATGCTTTACAATTTACTTCCTAATGTTCAGTAATAGTAAATTAAAAAATGCAATAAAAAGGCCACTTATTTTTTTATATTCCTATAATACCCCTATTCTTTTCACAAGTAAAATATTAAAATAATTGTAAAAAACCCAACAAAAAAAAATAATGGGTGAATATTTATTTATTCCAAAAAACTTCTTTTTTTTTTTTTAATTTATAAGCCCATTGATTTTTGTATTTTTAAAATTGTTTAGTTTTTTTTTACAATTATTTTATTTGTTAAAAGAATAGGGTTATTATAGAATATAAAAAATAATGGCCTTTTTTACATTTGGTAGTTTCTACTATCACATATTAAATTGTTCCTATGATATAATATTTCATTATTATTTTTAGTTAATAAGATAGGTGTCTCATTCGTAGCTTTAGGATTTCTTAAAATAAATCTTAGTTATAAACTGAATATTCTCCTATCTATTTTGGACCGGAGAGGATCCTATTTCCTTTTCCATTCACCCTAATAAATGCTAAATATATTATAATATGTGAGAGATCCATTTTTTTTTTATTAACATTTTTAACAATTATTAACTTTTTTTTCTACTAACTTAGAAATTTAAACTAATTAAACATTAGTTTTTGAGGAATCTAAACATATTAAAAGACTTAACATTTATTTGATCGAGTGGGTTGAAGAAAATTTCTTCAAAATTAATTTGTGACGTAATATCTAGAAAGCTTGTTTAAAGGTTTCCAAAATTCCCTCTAGACGACCTTGACTAGTAGTTGATATTGCCCAACCAAGACTCTCTCTCTCTCTCTAAGCTGCCTAAACAACACTGGTTCTCATTTTCAAAGCTTTCAAAGCAACTTCCAAGTAATTGTTTTCTGAAAGAAAGAAAATCATATAGAAAAATCAAGACAGATCAGAATAAAGAAAAATAAACATAATACAAACTTCTTTCTTTTTATTATTTTTTTTCCACACAATACAGAGGAAACAATATTGTCAGAACTAGATAGGCTCAAAAATAGGACCCACTAAAATACCACAATTAAAAAATTGCTAAAATACCTTAATTGGTGGCCATGGTTCTTGGTCTTTGTGCCAAGAATTAATAGGACGCGTCATTTATTTGATACATTTTTTTTTTTTTAATTTTTGTTTACATACACTATTGTGGTCGTTTTGGAGCTTATTGTACGTCAGTATACCTTAATTTGTTCTTTATTCTTTTTATTGAATTATAAATTACTTATATATGTATGGCGTTCAATACCCTTTAACGTTAACATCAAAGCAGATAACGAAATAAATACGTGGGGCCAGTGGCGGAGGGAGGGGGGGTTGAAGGGCCCCCCTTCAACTCTTAAAATTTCTCCTCACCTTTGTATAAAAAAATCCATGCCCCCTCTCAGCCATGAATGATGCCCCTTGCCCGCCACCCTCATGCTTGAGCCTGACCCTAACCCCTTATCCATGAATTTGATAGATTCATAATTTTTTTTTTTTTGTTCTGAGCCATTAGCCATTTTCAGATGTTGAAGCTTTTTAGAGGTTGAGGATGACCTTTGACATGCACCGTTTCATTAAGAAACAAGATAAAAAGAAAAGAAAAAGAAAAAAGAGGGAACTCCTAAATCCTTCCATGGGTATTTCCTGGAAGAAGACGTCGAAGGGCGAGTGCTTACGCCACAGAAGGTGAAGCCAAGTTCAGACTTGATACCTATTGATTGGGCAGTTAAGTTCGATGAAAATCGGCCCAAGGTTTGGCTCACGTGCAAGCCAAAGAATAACTCCGATCACATCAAGAGTCTTGACGGGAGTAGTACGGTGACTCTCATGAAGACCAAGGAAGAATGGTCTACCCACTCCAGTCTATCTCTATGATATAGAGAGACTACACACATATAGAGAGACTATACGTATCTATGAGCTTACCTATTTACATAGGTTCCCCCAACACCAAAAATCCGGGTTCCACCCCTGATTTGGTTGTTGATTGCTTGTTTTTTTTTGTTTTTTGAGGTATGTTGATTGGTTGTTTTGTGTATGGTATTGGTGGCCAAAATAAGAGAAACGACAAAGCTTGGAAATGAAGATTGTGCTAAATTTTATTTTGTACCAATTGTGTTGGATTTGACTGCTATCAGGATAATCCCAAACTGTACGTCATAAGAAGATGGACTGAACAGAGGACTACAATTGGTTGTTGACGGGCAGGGCCATAAACAAGCCGAGCTAGGGGATATAATGTCCAATTATGTATACAAATGGCCAATGGGTGATTCTGCCACCCCCGAATAGCCCATGACTTTTGATATCTTTTTCATTACCTAATAAAACCAACGTGAGTTTCAGAATCACAATAAACAACCTATATTCAAATTATGTCTGCAACTTAGGGTTTTAAAGCCAAGAGAAGGCTTGAGTCTACATACAAGCTAGGTTTCTGGTTTCCAGGCCTCAACGTGCAGCCAAATGTTATGCATCCAACATAAATAGATAAATCTAGCATCAGTGGTTCAATGCACCTCAATAACAATTAAAAACTGTTGAGTGTGACAGAAAACTGAGAAAACAATAATAACAAGGCTTCTCCTTCAACACTATATGAGCCAGTAATAATGTTAAGAGTCCGACCTTCCTCTCACAGGAACAGAGGAACATGTTTTTACTCATGATACCTATATGAAAAGACAGGGACAGCCTATGTAACATCAAAACTACAGATTGATTAGCCTATGCAACATCTTTTATAAGATTATCTCCAAGATTCTGGCTAATTGTCTTAGATGGATCATCCACAAAAGCTCACTGATGCAATCGGCCTTTGTCCCCAATCGGCTCATCTATGATAACACAATCATGCTCCCCAAGAAGCTTGAGGAACATGGATTGATGCGTAGAAAAAAAAATTGTCTACAACAATGCTCCCCAAGATGCCTTCTGCTTGGTCAATCAATTAAAAAAAAGATTCACTGAGAGAATCAAAATGCCTGGTATGAAAAACCCACCGGCCCTCCCAAGATGGATTCTTCCGTTGACCAACTTCTTCAAGCTCAACTTTGATGTCACAATCTGTGATAACTTATCTTTGCTCACAGCATCCTATCAAAGCTCCGAAGGAAGATCCTCTATAGTCCATCCTATCACAACTCTGAAGGGAAGATCCTCTATGGTTGGACTGCTAAATGTCCCCCTATGACCCCAATAATGGAGAATTCAAAGCTGCCCTTCTCGCTGTTCAAAAAATGACCAACCTAGGGCTAAAGAAACTTATCATTGAAGGGTACTCTCTAGTAGTCGTCCACACCATCCAGCACAGGCACCTCCCTTTGCACTGGCAAATTGGCCCTATTATTCAGAACATCAATAGCCTTCTTTCTAAGACCTTCTCTTAGTTAGCCATAAAAAATCAACTACAATGCCAACTTCATTGTGAACAACTTAGTCATATGGACTGCTTCCATCAACCTTCCGGAACCATTCCCATCAAGCAAGTTCCTACCTCCAATTCTCCGCTGATAAGATACCAAATGCCACATGATTAAAGCTTAGAGGTGACACTATTGCCAGCATCGTCATAGGACTCCCCAACTAGTATAATGCTCCTTAGGATCTTGAACTACTTGCATGAAACTAATGAGAAAAGAGTGCGGGCTGATATTGATTGAAAAAACGCTTCCAGCATTTATAGCATTCTTTATCCACATAACCTCTAACAGATGTAAAATAAGTAGTACACAAACTCCAAATAGAAGTAATATAAGTACCACAGAAATGCTCTCACGTAACCTACATTTTAGTTTTACCTCTTAAGGAAAGCCAGTACATCCTTGACCTTTTAAATCAGGACCAAATCCTACTCTAAGATGGGGTCATTAAAAAGCATGCAGCATAGCTAACATCACTAACAACTAAGACTTAAATACAAACTAAAAAGCTGGAAAGGAATGACCAGCAGTAGAATCTATGGTGTTTGTTCCAAACCAAAGGAACAACATAACCTTCAAAATATAAGTAAGAACACAAGCAAACATGCACTAGTGCATGAATGTGCACACATGCACTCTTAAAGATATTCATTCATCCCGCTAGAGGGTAATCCAACATATGATAAGGCTTCATGTGAACTAAATATTGAAATTAGTTCTCCAATTAACAGTTACAATATGCTGATCATCAACTGAGATAATTCAAGATACCCTACACCGTACTTATATCGCAACATAAAGAGTAATTATTTCTACAGCACATAGTGAAAAAGCCAATAAAGGAAAGAAAGAAAGAAAACTCCATTTCTACAACAATGTTAGCATACCCCTATTCTTTTCATCATCATCATATTTTCCAATTTCGAGACCAAGAGAGCTCATCTAGTCTACCAAAACACAAAGCAAAGGAAATGCTGAAGATACCATCTATAATTCCAAAACTTAAACAAAAGCTGGTTCATGGCATGTACAAGGGATAACAAATAGAAGAAAACAACATGAACTTCTCCACCCGATCGAGCAGCTCCACCCAGACTCCTCTGCTTACCTGCATATATATATATGAACGTATCATGCTAGCACTTACAATTCGGGGTCGTTGAATGCCACATTAGTGCTGTGCCCATTGAATGTCCTTAATATTGATCCCCTCCTTAACCATCTCATAAAGCGGGCTCATCTCCCTCAGCTTCACCACCCGCTCTACCGTCAGCTCAACTGCCCTGTCGATCTCGGCCTCCGTGGTGAACCTCCCAATCCCAAACCTAATAGACGTGTGCGCCATGTCCTCGTCCACCCCCAACGCCCTCAGCACATACGACGGCTCCAAGCTCGCGCTCGTGCACGCACTTCCGCTCGACACAGCAACCTCCTTCAGCCCCATCAACAAACTCTCCCCTTCCACGTACGCGAACGACAGGTTCAAATTCCCCACGTACCTCCTCTCCTCGCTGCCATTCACCACCACCCCATCCAGTTTCTCCCTTATCCTATTCAGCATTCGCTCCTGTAAGGCTCTGATTCGCTTCTCGTCGTATTCCATTTCCCTCATCGCGAGCTCACAAGCCGCGCCGAACCCCACCACCAGTGGGGTCGGCACGGTCCCGCTCCGAATCCCTCTCTCTTGCCCACCGCCGTTCATCTGGGGCTCCACGCGAATCCTAGGCCGTCGTCTCATGTACAAAGCCCCGACCCCTTTTGGCCCGTAGATCTTGTGCCCGCTAAGAGACATCAAGCTCACGTTCCACTTCTCCACGTCGATGGGGATTTTCCCCAACGCCTGGGCCGCGTCGGTGTGGAACGGCACGTTGAATTCCTTGCAGATGTTCCCAATTTCCTCCATTGGTTGGATCACCCCGATTTCGTTGTTGACTGCCATGATCGAAACGAGGCCCGTGTCGGGACGAATCGCGGAGCGGAGCGCGTGGAGGTCGATGATACCGTCGGATCCCACGGGTAGGTAGGTGACGTCGAAGCCCTCCTGCTGGAGGTGGCGGCAAGAGTCGAGGACGCACTTGTGCTCGGTCTGGGTGGTGATGACGTGGCGCTTCTTGTCCTTGTAGAAGTGCATAACCCCTTGACGGAGATGTTGTTCGACTCAGTGGCCCCGGACGTGAACACGATCTCCTTCGGGGACGCCTTGATTATTGCGGCGATTTGGGAGCGGGCCGTCTCGACAGCGTTCTCGGATTCCCACCCGTAGAGGTGCGTCCGCGAATGGGGATTTCCGTAGCGGGAGAGGTAGTAGGGGAGCATCGCGTCCAGCACACGCGGGTCTACCGGTGACGTGGCCTGCATGTCCAGGTACAGCGGCCTTCCCGATATCCTCACCCCTTTCATCGTAATTCCATTTGCGTCCTCGTACGAATCAGCCGGAGCGGGATCGGCGGCGACGGCTGCGGCGGAGGAGGACGAGGAGAGGCGGCGGAGGAGGAGGTGGTGAGGGTTGGGTTTTATTTAAGGGTTTTGCGGAGAGTGGAGGAAGCGGAAGCGAGAAGCTTCGACGCCATCATGGATTTTGTTGCTTGGTGGTGTGGTAAAGGAAATTCTCAAAGAAGAAATGGGACTCGGGTGCGCGGTTTGAATTAGGATTAGGGCTGAGAAGTCACCGACTAAATCTCCAGGATCGACACGTGGCAAGTTGAGAGCCATGGACTTCCCACAAACAGAATGCTTCCACATAAATTGTGTTCGAACGACGCCGTTTCAGATCTGCGGTTGGTATGATTGTCCACTTGCTACTATAAATACTGACCCAGAGTCGCAGAGCCCTGATTACGTGGCTGTCGCACTGTCTCAGTGAATTGTTGCTGACATTTCTCCGGTTTTCAGATCCGAATCTCAGTGAAAGCATTTACAAGAAGCAACATTGCTCGCTGCTCAGATTATTCTGCTGATTCTGTCCGTGGCAAAGAGGCTTTTGGTGAAGTCCCTAAAAGTGCTAATTATAGCGATTGCCTCAGTCTTGAAATCTTTAACTTCGGTAGTGTGTTTTACCCACGTTGTTGAAGAAGGCTAACTTCTCTTGTCGTTGCAGAATCCGTGGGTGCTCGAGTTCTCCCAGGTATGTCTGTTTCCTGAGCTTTAGCAATCTATTTTGCCATTGTGAAAGTTGGATTTCTGTGATACTGGGTGGAATCAGATCTTTGGGGAGCTCTGCTTTTAGAGTAGCTGTTTTCTTGTTTAGATCTGCGTGGTTTTGTCAATGTGATATTTTCTCTGCTTATGCATTTCATTTTTCTTGTTTTAGTTTACTTTTTTATAGATTGTTTTGTCGTGGGTTGGATTTAGAATGTGGAGAAGTTGTGAGTTTCGTTGGGATTTGATATTTGTTGTTGATGAACTGAAGTAGATTTGGTCGTACTTTTGATTTCCTTACGAGGTTTCAAAAAAATGGAGTTTCCCCCCTTTCTTTGTCCTGTTAAAATGATTGATATCGTACGGGATTTTTTTTGAGAGCTGGCTCTGTCTTTCGTGGGCGAATCTTGATTGATATGTAGAGTTCTATTGAAATCATTAACGTATTGGTGATGTTTGTTTTCCTTATGTTAATCATGGGTAGATCGGCTTGAACGAAAATATGTTTATCATATTTGATAGGCTTGAAGAAGTTTGGAAGATCTAGATGATTGAGTAGTTCTCAATTCGCATCTTAAGATTTCATGGGAGTTTTTATTTTTATTTTTTAGGCATATAAATCAGCATTGGAGTTGCTTGATGTGATGCACTTTCCGGCCTTTGAATAAATGGTAGATTATTGATAGAACTTGAAATTTGTGCAGATTTTGGGCAAGATATATAGGTTGAGATCGAAAGAAAATTCATCATGTTCAGGTTCTCACCTCGTAGGAACCAGAGATCAAAAGGATTCAAGGTGAAGCATGCTCTCCAGATATGCCTTTTGATTGGTGTTTGTGTCTGGCTGCTTTACCAAGTCAAGCACTCTCACGAAAAGAGAGCATCATTTGGGGAGGGCACAAAAACTGAGAATGACATCATAAAGATGGGAAGAAAAGACCTTCGCCCTCAAGTGGAAGAGACTACCATTAGAGATGCAACGCAGAAAGAAGGGGAAGACGAGGAAGAAGGCAAGAATGAAGAAGAACAAAACAAGCCTGAAGAAAGTGATAATGCAGAGAAAGGTGGTGCGAATGATGAGATAGATGAACATGATAAACATGGTAAGGATAAAGTCGAAGAGGAAACGGAGCAAAGATGGGATCCAGTAGTTGAAGAAAAAGAGAAGGAAGAGAAGCGGGAAAATGTTAGCGAAGAGAATGAAAGAGACAAGGAGTTTGAAGAGAGCAAAGAGAAGGAAAATGAAGAGAGCAAGGAGAAGGAAGAAGAGAAGGAAAACAAAGAGAGCAATGAGAATGAGAAGGAAAGAGAAGTGATAGATTTCGAAGATAGTAAAGAGAAGGAGAATGAGCAGAGCAATGGTAAGGAAAGAAAAGAAAAGGATTTTGAAGAGAGGAAAGAGAAAGAAAGTGAAAACAAGGAGTTTGAAGAGAGCAGAGAGAAGGAAAGTGATGAGAAGGAGAAGAAGAGAGAAGAGAGAAGGAAAGTGCAGAGAAGGAGAATGAAGAGAGCAGAGAGAAGAAAAGTGAAGATAAGGAGAATGAAGAGAGCAGAGAGAAGAAAAGTGAAGATAAGGAGAATGAAGAGATTAAAGAAAACAGAGGTGAAGAGAATGGAAGTGTAGAGGTGAGTCAAGGGGGCAACAATAAAGAGGAGAGGGAAGAGAGCAACGAGAGATATAGCAGACGGAAAGAGGCAGAAGAGAAAGAAGGTAAGATAGAGGAGTTCGGTTCATCAGCAGATCAGGTTCAGGATGGAAGTGACAGGAATAATGAGGCAAGAGAAGAACATTACAAGGGGGATGATGCTTCTAGCGCTGTAGCACATGAAAGTCAAAATGTAACATCTGGAAATGAGCAAGGCAGTTGGGAAAATTCTAAGGATTCAGAGCAGGTTGAAAACAAAGAAAAGAATGATTTTGAGCAGGAGAATAAAACAAATAGCACCGAAGTAGTTGATGCCAATCACAGTGAGTCAGACACAAGTGTGAGGGAAACTGAAAATTTTGAGAAGAATGACTCAACAAATGCAACTAGCAGTGAAGATGGTGGCAGTGAGAGCAATCAACCAGAGTCTAAGAATGTTCCCAATTCTAGTTTAGCTAATACATTTTCTAATGGAGATAACTCTACCCTGCAAAATGTTGTGCTACAAGAAACTGATAAATCTGCACCAGCTGCCAACAATGAGCAACAAGATTCAAGTGGAACACCTTACACTAGAATGGAAAACAGTGATGTAGCTAATGGAGAATCCAGAGATACTTCTGACAGTAATTCTGGAGCAGAGCGGACAGAAAAAATTGTTCTGCCATCAAGCACAAATGACAATGCAGACAAGGGTCATGAGGAACCAATTGACTCTTCTGATTCTTCGTCCCAACAAGTGAAAGATGTATCCCTAAACACAGATAACAATTCTGATGCTGGCCACAATGAGAATGGCAATGCTGATCAGAATAACACAAATGACAACACGGATGCAGGCCAAAAAGAACCAGATAATTCATCTGATTCTTCAGTCCCCCAAGAGAATGACAATTCCTTAAAGACGGATACCAATTCTGGTGCGGGCAAGACTGGAACTGAGAATGTTGTTCAGAACAACAGAAATGACAATGAAGATGCAGGCCAAAGAGAACCAGTTGATTCGCGGGAAGAGAAAGAGGCATCCTCAGAAACAAATAGCGACCACAATGCCAGCCAGAACGATCAAGTTGATTCTTCAGTTTCTTCTATCACTCAAGAAGAGAAAGAGGCTCGTACAGATTTGGAAACTTTGCCAGAGACCAGAACTGAAGGGAATAACAACGATGATACGGCATAGAGTGACATTTCTGTGGAATTGGTTGTGATGCTCTGTACACGATCATCTATATAATTTTTTGTTTATTCTTTGTATCTTAGGTTATCGAGCTTGTATGTGTTTTGCTGCTTGTTCTCAATATTGTAATACAACCTATAAGCTTTGTGGTACAAGTTAAAAAGGCCAACTTGGTTTCTTACATGCATAACCAGTTCGAGATTCCAATATTTGCATATATAGTTCAGGGTGTTTTGTAGGGTGAATTAATGTTGGCTATTATTTTCATTTGGACACAGTTTTCCTCTTAAAATGCAATCACACCTTCTAAGAACGCATGTCGGTTTAGAAAAAAATTATGTCCTTTCTTTCCATTTTATTCAGGGTCAAAGTCATTTTGTGAATGCATAGTACAACAGAAGAATTGACCAAATCTGTTTGCCTTCCGAATGGATCACAGGATTCCTGCAGCTTCAAAACAAAAGCCACCAACTTCTATGTCAACAGTCAACTTTCCTTGCAAGCACACCTAGAAGCGTCTCCTAAAATCCCCGCTTCGGCTGCAGGGACCCTCGAAGGGTGCAAAGCGGATGCAAATGGCAAACCAATGAACAGTGACAACACCCCAAACCTAAAATTTACTTTGAAAACTCCAACCTAACCCCGCCAAGTTAGCCTGAACATGACGTGCGAACCTTATGAATAAGAAAGGGCACGTACTTGATAGAGCACTCGAGACACAAATTTTGACACAAGATCTGTTTTCTATTCTTATATTTTTCTGTCTATTGGTGTGGAATTTACTTTTCCTCTTCCTTCTTACTGTCATGAACTTGAAAATTGACCATGGAACAGCTGCAACTAACATGGTCTTTAGAACTGTATCATCAGAATTGCATCACTTCTAGAAAGTGATACTAGAAGTGCGAAACACCATGCATTAGATGGTGAGCCTGGAGAGTAGTGAAATAAATTTCTTAGCCCGACCTTGTGGATGAATATGATGGGGGTCTTGAGACATCAAGCCCATCCAATGGAAGCATTTCAGTCTTTTCAGATTCTCCTACTTGTTTTTGTTTTCTCTCGTCTTGCACAACACCCAAGAGGCCAAGAGAAAGGAAAATTTTTCTTCGACCTAGACTAAAAAGATCTAATTCATCTTAGTCTATTGCAGCAACATTTGTCCTTGAAACATATAATTCTCACATGCATGTTCTATTTTAAGCTTGTCCTTTTGCAAGTATTTTCAGCCATAACCGTTTTAAGCTAAAAAAATGTTAGACCTAGAACATTTTTACAAGTTGTTGACGAGTTTTAACATGTAATTAAAGTGTTAATTTTTTGGGATAACTTAAGTTTGACCATTTTTTCAAACACCTCCCTAACATTCAAAAATTCTCACTTACCCTCATCCGTACAAGTTATGGCACAAAATTTTTAAAAAAAGACCAAAATACCCATATTTTTTTATTTTTTAAAAAAATAAAAATAAAAATATCTTGAAGTTAAAATTTTATACAAAAGTCACCATTTAAAATTCACTATTTAAAATGTCAACTTTCAAAATATTTTTTTTTATTTTTTTAAAAATAAAAATCATGAGTATTTTGATCTTTTTAAAAATTTTGTACCCTAATTTATACGGATGAGAGTAAATAAAAATTTTTGAAAGTTTAAGGGAGGTAAGTAAGAATTTTTGAATGTTACGAGAATGTTTGAAAAAATGACCAAACTTCAGGAGTTAGTAAAATTATCCCTAATTTTTTTTTAGTAGTTGACGTGACTTTAATATCTGTAATTTCGCATAGTAAACTACATCCTAAAGCCAGAATCAGTAAAAAGAATTTCATTGCCTTCAATCTATTGAATAATATATCTTTTCTATTACGCCCCCACCTTAAAAATTTGCTTCTAGCGAGAACCTTCAAATTGTCAAAACCTCTTCGACAATTAAAACTTTTTTTCGCTTGAATCAATTGCAATCGGCTCGAAAGTGAACCATCCAAACTATCATCAATTTTTTATTTAGCTGCTGAGTAGAGTGTATAAAAGAAACAATATAAAACAAGTACTAAACAACTTGCCACTTGCAAGTATTAAACCACAATTCATAATGCAAAAAGAAAGAGAGCTATCATCAACATCCAGAGGTAGTCCAATCGAATCTGACAGAAGGAGAGGAATGTGATAAGCATGAGTTATTCCGGAAGATATCTCCTTCAAATGCGCCATCAATGTCTTAGTGGTGGTGGGGCTTCGCCTCGAAAAGCCCATCTGGACCTGGACCCACGAGGGAAATATATCAAACATAATTCTAATCTGTGACGAACAGGAATAATAATAAAATAGATTGATTTCTGATAATATCATCAAAAGCATATATATATATAATAAAAATCAATGCTTATGGTTCTTTTAATCACTAAACTCAACTCCAACCCCTTGTTTTGCTTTAAGAAACAAAAGAGAATGGGGAAGACTAGTCAGTACAAGTTGAAGGTTTCAACAACACATCTTGCAACTGCTCTAATACATGCTACTTCAACATCTCACTAAAGAATAAAGGTAGCCAAGAAGGTATTTGCAGCAATGGTGGCAACGCACACAATACATTCCAAAGCATCACAGAGCCCTAAAGTCAAACAAAATGAAGAAGACCGACAGATCTGATAAAAGCAAACAGATGCAGTAATAAAAAAAGGTTGCTGTAAGATGAGAATCAGAAATACGGCAAAAACTGGATGTCCAACTTCGCCACAATAGTTTATTTTAAAGTAGCCGAACTACCAATGGAGATATGATCATGCCATGAGACATGAAAGCACAAACAGATTCCAACCTCGCTAAACTCTTAACAATTGGGAAATAAAAGGCACAACTAGCTCTTGGCAAAACACGAGGTTAAGCCTCAACTATGTAAAAACGAAGAAATGTAAACTGCAATGGATTCCAAGCTTACTAAATTCTTAACAATTGGGAAATAAAAGGCACAACTAGTTCTGGCAAAACACAGGGTTAAACCTCAACTATGTACAAAATGAAGAAATGTGGACTGCAATGGGTTCTTGTCCATTTGATGGCAACTTAAGGACCAATTCCTTACTTGGATGAATAACATACACAACCAAGCAGAATCTACATAAAACACCAGAAAACTCACTATGGCATGCTAGAAAACCAATGCGTCGAATGCACTAGTGCCAAATAGACAACCTAAACCAACCCCTACATTATTATCACACACTGAATTGAAAGCTTAAGTTGAGTTCAGAGGGTTTGGCTATAAGCAGTATGTTTAACGCTATTAGGCTAAAGAGTCGAGCCCAACCAAAGTGCCCCCCACCAACAAAAGGAAAGGGGGGGGAGAGATAGAAGACCAACCTTAATCCACAACAGCTTCAGGTTTATTAGGGATAATGTTTTTTCCCATGCCAATCCCACATCCCACATTGAGTTTGTGGTGAAACTTCTTTTTTCAATAAGTGATTGGCCCCAAGGGGAATTACCCGTCAACTCTTTTCGCATGACCAAAGTTACTTATTAAGCACTGGTTTACACCACTTTGGTGCTTACTTAGAAAAAGGAAATAACATGGATGCCCCTAATCCCAAGAATCACAGTAAACTTGAACCTCATGACTTGAAATCATTGGCTTCCATTCAGATGACCAAAGTTACTTTTTTTTTTTTTTTTTTTTTTTTATTAAAAGCAGTTCCTCCACCTCCCAATCTACTTGAGAAGGCTGCTCTTCATTCACGATACTGTTGATGCAGCTTCAATCAAGGCATGTGAAGACAAAATAAACTGTCGTGCCAAATGAAGCAATCAGAAGCAAACAACTCAAAACAACAAGAAAATGACCAAAACAAAGAAGCAACTAATAAGGATTAGCAAGTTACGAGATGTTCTTACATAATTAATATAAAGTCCAAACAACACTAACACTGGAATAAAGTCCAAATAAAATAATGTTGTTTGCTCAAGAAAACAATAAGCATATTTAATAATGATGTTAGAGAACATACCCCATGGAAACTCTTTGTTGCGAATGTGCAAATACGGGTATGGCTGCACACATTGATACAACAATAAAAGATGGATAAAGTGACATACAAAAGGAATTGATACATTGAACCTAATATGCAGGGGAAAATGCAATAAAAACCATTGTAGAAAGTAACTAGCAGAACCCTCATATAATGACTAATGATGTTGGCTCCATATGTTACATATGTAAAAAACTGCTCAGGTATCTTCCGTATAGCAAATGTAACAACAACAACAATCAGAGAAATCAAATGGGTAAAACAGAAAGCTTACAGGAGGCTGTTCATAGTGGGGATGGCCCTTTGATAGGTTATAAATCGCTAAAATTGTGCATGTGGCAATTCCTAAATATGTTATCTTTTCCCATTTTGCCGTCTCATCTGTTAAGATTAAAAAAGTTGACAGAAACAGAAAGTCAATAGCAAGAAAGAAAAAGAAAATGTTATTAGAGAGACACAGAGACGGAGGATATTTTGATTTAATTTTTTCGATAATAATCAAAATGTCAATAAAAAGTGGAAAAGGCACGACCCAGTTACACATAAAGTATACAAGAGTAATACCTAGCTAGAAAGAGAAACAGGGTAAAAAAAATTCGTGAGAACCAAGCAAATTAGGATAGTCTAAACAACTACTGAGTGGAAAAAAAAAAGTACGAAGAAGAAGACTTTAGATCCATCACCACTCCCTCGCAATCTTCAAAACTACTATCATTTTTTTCACTCCAAATACCAACAAAAGGTAGGACAGTACAATCTTCCACACTACTACACTTTAGGGACTGCCACTCAACCCTCTCCAACAAGCAAAAACGTCTACCACTCTTTTAGGCATAACCCAAGTTAGCCCAACATGACTGAAAATAGCACTACATAAGGAACTAACAATCTCACAGTGGAGAAAAAGATGATCTATAGAGTCACAATTCCTCTAACATATACAACACCAATCAACTATTTAATGGTATATGTTAGCTCACCAAAGCCATGGGACTCACAAGAAATACATATTTAATTCGTTCTCAGCTACACATCTTATCAACAATCCAAAACTGCACATACATTAATCAAACTAAAGATCCAACAATATAAGAAAAACTAAACCCTAACATCACACGCAATATCCCCAAATAAAAAGAAAAGGCCCTAATTTATTTCGAATTGAAATTGAACTTTTGAATCCTATAATAGCTGACCCCAACTAGTTGGAATACGCTCCCTCATTCCCTCAACAAATAATAAGTAGATCATTTCCAAAATTCTGAAAATAAATCTAACAACATCAGGCAGACGAAAACCAAGCCCTAATCACCCGATATATAATTTTGCAAGTCAAAACCCTGACATTGACCATAACTCGGAAACGAATTCGAATGCATAAATCAGAACTCGAAACAAGCAAATAATCTCGATCGTATTTACAACTAAAAATATCAGACCAATCTGTGTGCGCGCGCGCGCGTGTGTGTGTGTGAGAGAGAGAGAGAGAGAGAGAGAGAGAGATTTACGAGCGTCGTCGTGGTGAGCAGAGGAGGCGAAGGAACGCTTAGGAGGAGCAGAGGCACGAGAGCCACCGCGCAGAGCGGTGCGAAGAGCACCAGATCGGACCATCGCCATCGCCATTTCTTCGCTAATCTCACTGTTTCCTGCGCTTTGGTTTTGGAATTGGAAACCCTTTTGTTAACAAAGCCGAGCTGCCGAAGAGCGTACAGGGTGTGGCACGTGCGAATAGAGTACCACTTCTTTTTCCTTTTTTATTTCTTCTGGTTTGGTTTTTTGTTTTCTTGGACGAATTAAATTTAAAAAAAAATTCAACTTAGTCTTATTCATGAAATATCAAGAACAAAGCTCTTACAATATAAGGCAAGCTACTTTATAGGTTAACTATAAAGATACCAACGTCATACAAGACGTATTACAATTCAGACTCTCAAAATAGATTTGCTAACCTATGATCAATCAACAAATAAAATACAGTTTGTACCAAACATAACCAATTAATGCATAGGTAGCAATTATTTATTGGCACTGAGGGCTGAGAACCCCAGGTCAATGCTTGTCCTCCTCGACCCAAAAGCCAGTATAAAATTCACGTCCACAACTCAAAGGTTTGGACCAAGCATCACACCCAAAAGCAGATTAATCGAGAAATGACTTATTACAAGCAAATAAACAATAGAAATACAGGGAAATAAAAGCTGATCGCGTGCAAGCCAAAACCGTACAATGAAGGGGGCATTGAAAGCTCGTCGTGGTGGGGGCACGAAAAAAGGCCTGACAGTGAACAGAGGATGGCGAAACAGTCACAGAGAAAATCAGCGAAACTGCCGAAAAATCAAACAATAAGCCAAAAACTATAGGGAAATAACATGCAAATACAAAGCAAAAGGAACAACAAGACAAAAAAACTACATGGAAACAAAAGCTAAACAGGGAAAAGAAAATACAAACAAAGAAAACAACCGGAGGTCTGCCCAGGCACGAGCTGGCTAGAAATTGATGAAAGAGGTGGCGGTGGAAGCTTGATGCGGTGGGGATGCGTATAGGACCTGCATCAGGCGATAATCGGCAAAAAAACTAGTGCGGAGGCAGCACCCACAAAAATCAGTCAGAGTGACAAATCCAGTGCGAGTAATGTTAAACAAAATCGAGGCATGTAATGTTATATATATGGTTAACGTTATGAGTAATGTTTGATACTATATTTTCATTTTATAATGTATTCAAGGCAGAATTGGGCAGAGTGGGCAAGCAGTTTCTATTATAGGGGGGCCTTTGGCAGCCGTTTTATCGACACCATTGCGGCTTTTAACTACCAATGTTTATGGAATGGCTGCCACAGCTGTTACAGTATACTGTGCTAGTAGGTATGCTACTGAGTACATTGGGTTGAGGAGGGATGTAGTGAAGGTCTCAGTACAGGATCTGACAAGGAGGCTGGCGATAGGCTCGCTACAGGTGGTTGAGCCCCAAATTACTACTGCCCGTGGGTCTTCTCCCCAGCTTCTCACTCAATAATTTATCAAATGTAATCTTTGTTCGTGACCTGGTTTAATAATTTGTTGGGACCATTGGTTCCCAATATATGCATAGTGTGCCTCTTGTCTATGGAATGTGCAAGTATCTATTATGACATTTGCTTCGCTTGTTCTGGAAAAAAAAAACTTTAAACTTCAAATTAGTCATTAAATTTATTTATTAAATAATAGTTAATCCAATACGTTATATAATTATAGTATATAATATTTCTACTATTTAGGTGAGGGACTTTAAAATAAATTTTATCTTATATTTCTTAGTTTTTATTTCTTTTGTTTAGATTTGCAATCAATTAATTTTAAGAATTTTGTACAATTTTAAACTTAAATAATTTAAGCAGAAAATCCCAATTCAAAATTTATGAGAAATGTTATTATACACATTTTATCATAACCATCCAGGAACAAGATCTTCTCTATTTCAACTCAAATGGAGAGTATCCATTTAGTGTAAAATGAGGAATAGTATTGTCTTAACATTAAAGTTAAATGACTCAATTTATAATATTATCCTTCATTTTATACTAAATGGATATTATCCATTTCAATTGAAATGGAGAGGATCCTGTTCCAATCAGTTCTTATATCATTATTATTCTTCATAAGACTGCCACTGTGATTATTATTACCATTTTTATTATTATTTACCACTATTATTCTCACGTCACTAAAATTAGCGTTACAATTATGACCGATATCATTCATAATTGTTGTTATTATTGTGGTAATCACCCTCACTACCATTACCATCATTGCCATACCTATTATCATATTATAATTTCTTTATTTTTAGATATATAATAATTTAGTTTGACAGAGTTTAACATTTCCATAAATGATGTAATGGAAATTCTAAATAATGTTGTTTAGTTTTTATCTTTATTTTGCCTAAACCATTTTTTCAATGTTAAAACACATAAACGCATACCGAAGTAAATTTGTACAGAGAAAGATCTTGAAAGGACGATCTAAAAGCAAATTCTTCTGTTGAAATTATTATGATGGCATGGACAGAATGATTTTTATGATGATTCAAGTCAAGGCAACAAGAACCAAGAATAATGTTACAATTATAATAGCAATCATATTGCAGAACCAGCAATGAAAGCAGATCTGTTGAGGAACACTCGATCAAAACAGGACTCTCCAGTAAAAACTGGAACACCAATTACACTATTTGTAGCTGAAAATAAGCACTCAAAAGGGCAGCACATAAATCTGCAGCAAACAAAATCTGCAGATATAATACAAAGCTGCAGTAACCAAACTATACAATCAAAGAAAATCCCAAAACCTATACATGAGACAACACATCACAGTAACTAATCTACACCAAAAATCTTCCTTGAAAGGTTCCACATTCTACACAATCCCAGATTAGCATCTGATTCTTTAAACCTTCCTTTTAGCCATAATTCTCACCAATGCTCAATCTGCACAGAATGGATTCTGAAGAAAATTCAGCACAATTGCAAAAGCCTCAATCAATATGGGTCAAGAATGAAGCAAGCATAGCGAACTTTTGTTGGATTTGTGGTTCAGAGAGCTGCATGAAAACCACATTGCTAATACAGCAGCTCAGCCTGTTTTAATGGAAAAACTGACACGGAAAGGAAAATATAAATATCAACGCAATTTAATGAAACAAGCAACTCTAATCATATGCATCTTCGACTAGACTGCCAAAAAGCAGCATTCCGAAACAAAGAAAGAAACACATAAAACAAATAACTGATAGAAATTAGGAAACTTGAATTGCTGCCGTCGCACACCCCAGTTAAAACTTAATGCCATTGGCTAATTCCTTGGTCTGGAATCAGGGTTTGTTTTTATCACAAGACATTCTTCCACAATCACCATTGTCACAGTAAAAAGGCATTTGAAAGATTATTTCATGAGTATTATTATTGGAAAAGGGACCATCTTATGAAAACGATACAGAGGAAGAGAGCAACTGAATGTATTACATAAATCTGAAACCCCATAACCAAAAACAGCCAAGACAAACTCTCTTCCATCAACTTATTCAGAGAAACCGATATTAATGGCCTACACTGCGGCCATAAGGATCAACAGAAGAACTACCCCCCGGCTGAGCCAGATACTTCTCTCTGTGCTTGAGAAATTTTCCCATAAGTTCTTCCATTTCCGCCTTCTGGATCAGCAGCTCCTCAAAGCTGAGTTCATTAATTGGGATATCAAACAAGTAGCGCCCCTGGCATTCCTTCCTCATCTGCTTGAGTTTCTCCCCTCGTTTCTTTTCAACTTCCAACTGGTTGAGAATATCAGAACACTGCTTGTTCAGGTCACAGAGAACAGTCTCTTGGTGAGCCTCAGCTTCCCGAATTGTAGCAGCATCTAGCTTTACAGGGCGGCCAAACCTGTCTATTATAGCAGCAACAGAAGGATGGCCAAAGGAGAAGGCCTTTCCCCCAGGGGAGAATATGATAAGGGCAGTCTCAACAGCGCACAAGATGCAGAGCTCGCTGGCCTTCTTGAAGAGGCCAGATCGCCGTTTTGAGAAAGAAACTTGCCGAGCATCTTCTCTTTGGATCATCTTCTCTTGAATCTTTTTGCTGCCCATGTTCATTAAGTCTTGCACTTTGCAGAACTACTTGAAGTGCAATGGGAAGCTTGAGAAATTCTAAGGAGAGACAGCAGGATTTATAGGGCTTTGATGCCTTAACCAAATTTCAAGTCTATTCAATTCTCATTTTCTGACCGGTCAACCCCATCTCTTTCCATATATTACCTTGTGATAAGAAAATTATGAGAAAATCTTATCATTCTTGCGGAATAAATAATGAAAATTTCAAATATCGTATGTTATTAATGGCATACTAAAACTACATTTGACTATTAGTAATTTGGTTAGAAAAGGGAGTTAATTCCAGAATAATCATACCAAAGATACCTAAAGAGTTGAATAATTCCAAACCATTTAATGTCACTCTTCATTGAATAGTTTGAATGTCTTCAGTAAAAGAAACGGTTCATAAATTAGAAGAGTAATAATATTTAGTAAACTGTCATACAACTTAGATCACATGACAATGAAAATCAACCCTTGGTTTTTTTTTTTTTTTTTACAAGTGTTGATCCCAGGGCTGATTTTAACTGCCACATCATCATGTTGTATAACAATCTACTAAATAACAATTTATAAACCATGACAACAGTTCACATACTGTAAATCAATGCTCCATGTTCCTAGTGAGCAACCAGACATGAGAGGTTCCTCAATGAAAACAGTCATCCTATTGTGAGCTTACCAGAAGGTAAGAAAATAAAAACCACAATAAGATAGATAATCATTCTTGCTCCAGCAATTATCTAGATTTTGTTTTGATGCTTCTAAACTCAAGTACTAGACAAGAAAACTTAAGCTCCAAGAAAAAACATCTGCCATCAGATTGTGACATGGAAGTACCTAGGCAGGTTTCTTGTCAATCATGCTGTGCTCAGACCAAATTCTGAAGGCCTGCAATCACACAAAACTATTTTTTCAAAGATTATAAATAACTTTACTTGGAAAAGGCTTCCTACTTTAAACAACTAGAGGGAGAGAGGGAATAGAGGGCTTTTTTTTATGAATAATAATTTATTAGAAATAAAAGTTCACATACACAAAACGTATACATGAGAAGCAACCACCCTACTGAGGTCGAAAATCTAAAAAGTCAACAAGATCTACAAGATTAGAGTAAGAGCAATTAGGAACAAAAGATACAGCTCAATCTAAGCAGGCACTCAAGAAGAATGATTTTTGTTGAAGCACATTAGATTCGCAGTACTTGAAAAGAAGTTGATTTCTTTCTCTCCAAATACTCCACATTAGTAAATTAGTGGGATGACTTTCCATATGGCCGAGAATAGAGGGCATATTTTCTTTTAGACTTTAATTACACCCACAAAAATTTGGGGAGCTTACTCGGTCTTCTTATAATGAAGTTTTTCCAAATCTTTGATTCAGTAGTCCATCTTAGCAGGTGAAAATGTTGACTAAATTGAGTTAAAATAATAATAATAATCTAATCGTATGAATGTCACCAAACCCTAAAAGTTATACTTTAGTTTCATGTTCGTTCATTTACTTGCTTTGATTAAGTTGTTAACTAAACTGTTATTATTGGTAGTTTTACTTTAATGTTTTGTACTGAAAAAGTAAAAACATTAGAAGAAAATGATTCAATTTAGAATTCTGTCCATGAGCTAGAAAATCCAAAAGGGTGTCATTTGAAGTTCTAGATATTCTCCATACTTAATAAAACAGACCAATTTATTATTAAAACAAAAAAAAAACCTTATTTCCTCTAAAAAAAAAAAAAGTTGAAATAATAAAGAGGTATTTGCTAATTAGTTTTTTAAACACACTCACATGGCCACTCCTAAGGAATTACAACCTAACGGGATAGCGTAAGTTGGAGATGATAGGCTCAAGGACTATTTGAGTTGAGATATCTTAATTTAAAGGGAAATGCTAGAATACAATGAACTACTCATATTTGGCCCATAGTCTATGTGATATCCTTCATTTATTGCATTGTGGGTTGTTTTTTTCACTGCAAAGATATTTTAAAATATTTTTTTGGGATACCACATAGACTTTTATGGGCCAAATATGGGTAGTTTATTGCATTCTAGTATTTCCCTAATTTAAAATATACTACATTAGCCTTTTATTGAAGCTGAGCTGACTAGACCAAAGTTTTACAAAAGGAATATGAATATGACTCCTCCCAACTTAAGTCAAGCGAAGCATATTGAGGAAGGAGAAGAAGAACTAATAGACAAAGGCTAACTGAAGTACTTCATGGGACTTCTTCCAAATTCTTGTCTTCTTTTCTTGCTTATCACCAACTTTCCAAGCGTAGTTTGTAATACGGAGGGCCATGTCAATTGGCCTCGTGTATACAATTTCTACTATTCTTACATTATTGATTGTATGGCTCTCTTTTATCTTTATAGCGTTTAACCAACACAAAGCAATAGGCCAGTTAGAAGTTTGAGAAACCACTTATTACTGCCACACTATCCATCAACACAGGCACAATCTACATTAGCTTAGCATGACATAGCCATGGCCACTAGAACACTAAAATAAAAAGAGAAATTATTCTTTTTTTTTTGTAAGTCATAAGGATGTTTTATTAATCAAACAAGAGTAATGTAACATTAATATATTGGTTTGATGTAGCATACTATTAATTAATTGGATATTATAATTTATAAGTTGATGGAGTCTGGAGATACATATTTGAAAGTAGAGAAAAAACTTAAAAAGAGAAATTATTCTAATATTAGTTTTTCATGAATCATGAAACTATGTTATACTTTTTTTTACGAGTTATCAAAATATCATTAAAAAATGCAAAGTGCAACCCAAATACACAAGAAGTATACAAGACAAACGCCTATCTAAAATGAGAATATATATGTAATTATTCATCGCACAAATAACTTCTTCTTTTTTAATGTTTGGGGGAACTTTATAAGACCCCCTCAAACTACCAACCGTTTTCAATTGCTCTCAATTTAGACCCATCCGTACAAATTAGGGCACAAAATTTTTCAAAAAGACCAAAATACCCCTAATTTTTATTTAAAAATAAAAAATAAAAAATATCTGGAAGATGGAATTTTATACAAAAGTCACCGTTTAAAATTCACTATTTAAAATTTCAACTTCCAAAATGTTTTTTGATTTTTTAAAAAAATGAAAATCAAGGGTATTTTGGTCTTTTTGAAAAATTTTGTGTCCTAATTTGTATGGATAGGTTTAAATTGAGAGCAATTGAAAGTTCGGGGGGGTTAAATTAAGAGTTTTTGAAGATTGGGGGGGTTATTTCAAAACGGCTGGTAGTTCGTGGGGGTCTTGTGAAGTTATCCTTTAATGTTTTGGTTTATATTTTGCATTAAATATCAGTGTTTTATATTTTGCATTAAATTATAATTATTTCTATTAACAGATCCATTTCCAAATAAAATGAAATTAGGCTATCTTCACCCCCCCAACTATTCAGTTTTTCATTCCTCTCTAACTAGGCAAAAAATAGCCCCACTGCTGTGATATCATAAAAATGTGAACGAAGCATGTGTTCACGAATCCTTCCACACACATAAAAGGTTGTGAAGAAAAAGTATGCAGTACCCTTACAATTATCATAAAGATGGAAAGTATCACATCTGCTGGAGGCTGAAGAACTCACCTCTTTAAGAAGACACCAAAAGTTGTCAAGAGTTTTTCTGAGAATCTTGTGGTAACAAGCATCCCTCAATCAATCAGATAGTACCTTGGAGAACAAAGAGTGGTCATCCCGAATAGCTTATTCACTCATATTTCTTCCGAATCAAAACCCTAACAATACTTAAGATATTTGCGCTCCTCAATCATTATAGATTGCAAACCTCATAAACCTAACTTTCCAAACTGGTTTTAGTTAAACAAGTTTTGCCCAAGTGCGCATATACACCATACATATAATGCTTTTCCCTTTAGTAATTTGAAAGAGAAGCATTGTGATAACTTTCCAAACTGGTTTTAGTTAAACAAGTTTTGCCCAAGTGCGCATATACACCATACATATAATGCTTTTCCCTTTAGTAATTTGAAAGAGAAGCATTGTGATTAAACAAAAATAGTTATAATCATTATCCATTTACTATCTGCTTAGATTAGTGAATTGCACAATTAAATGTGGTAGCCAACTAATCAGAAGTTGTGATTAAGATCCCTTTAGTAGTTATTAAACTCACCTTGCACTTTTTTTCATTCTCCAAAATAATCATCATAGCCATCTCTACTTGTAAATGAAGAAATGCGAAATGCTGTTTAAGAAACAAGGAGGCATTTTAGAAAAATAATGAAAAATTTAGTAGAGAGATTACTCGTTGCTTTATACATGTAACACTTGCAAGATGTGACTCGGCATAAAACATTGGGTCTAATTACCAAAAGGAAAAACAACAATCATATGGATCACACATAAGAATTACGAAATGCTTTCATAGGTTTATGTTGTGAGCAGCGCAAAGCTTACATGAAACAGGACATAGAGAAAGCATTAGCTGAGCAGGTGATCATAATACACGAATTCTGAGGAAACCAGAAAGGAGAAGCCATTGTTAATGAGACAAAGGTATCTTACTCGATCGGTTCATGTTCCATTCCGAGGAAACGAACTACTTTCGTGCACTATCGCTTTCGTCTCTCTGCTCGCTAACCCGACCCGTTACCACGAAATTTGGTCCTCTATTTGGATATTTCCAAAAAATCTGATGAGGCCTCGTTTTCAAGCCCAGACCGGCCTTGAACAATCAGGCCCAGGCCGCCCTCAAGGCCGACAAAAAGCGAGCGAGAGACAAATCTACTCCAAAGGTAAATATGAGACGACGTGTAGTTTTGAGGATGATGAGGCAATTAGTGGTAGGCGAGACTTCTTTTTGTGGTGACATGTTTCATAATATGGAAAAATCGAATTTACTTGATTTTATTCTAGTTTTTTTTTTACAATTAGGTCCTTAAAGTTTTTATATTGTTTTAAATAGGTCCACCCGTCAATTTATAGTCTAATTAATTAATGATATATCATGTCAAGCCAATTAATTAATGTTATATAATTCTTGTTTGACATGTCATGTAACAACCATACGTACTGCATGAAAAATTTAAAACATTTTTTTTAAAGAAAGAGAGAGAGAGGTGATGTGTCAAATTTGCTATGTGATATAGACAATTGGCATAAAACATATCAAACAAAAGTTATGTAATATTAATTTATTGGTTTGATGTAGCATACTGCTAATTAATTAGATATTATAATTCATAAGCTATTTGAAAGTAGAGAAAAACTTAAGGACTTGGTTGTTGAAATTAAAAACTCGAAAATTAAATTGAAATCTGAACTAAATTTATATTTTCCTTCATAATAATTCTAAGATGATTTTTAATGACAATTATTAAATTATTTCAAAGAAGGCCTATTGGGTTCGTGTGTGGTGAACATTTTATCGTCTCTTAAAATCTCTCTCTGTCGTTGTCATAATTAACAAATGCAAAAGAAAGAAAAAATCACAGAAAACCTAAGCGAAAACAAAAGGAGAAGCGTGTATCTTCAAAAATTGTCATTTGCCGGTTTACTTTGCATACAGCCAAACACTTTTTTCGCTGGTCGGCTTTAGACCTTTTCCCATACCTACCCACTAGAAGGTTCCTAAGCCTTTGACAAAAAACCAAAACTAATCCGACATGTCGGGCCGACAAGATGAAGCTTCGGACCACGAATCTTATGGGCATAGACAAATTCTTTCTCCTTTTTTTGCCTACATGGCCTATTAAAGAGGTATTGGGTCTCTTTCAGCTCTAAAATAGCTCTAAAATTAAGTTAAACTCAGCTTTGAGTTGGACTAGAGACAACATATTTTTCCGAAAACTGTTAAGTCGGAACTTGTTGGATCAATCTGAATTTTAATATCAGTATTAGGTGATGTTTGACTTTTCTTAACTTTAAAAGATAGCTCAAGAGATAATTTTTTCCTTACACAGACTATCAACATAATTCACAACCAATATAGAATAATTCTAACAAAATCTTCTAAAATAAATGAAATTTTTCCTTAATATTATAAATCAAAGTTGGAATTAAGCGTCTTCTCTTTGTGGTTGTGGGGGACGAAGCAGAATAATTGGCACAAAATCTTGAAATATTTTTTGCTTAAACTAGTAATCAGACTGCTACTACTGATCAAGTGATATGGAAAATATAAGCAAGTCCATATAAATTCGTGATCAAATCATTTTATTTTTAGGAGAATCACGCTATATGCCACCTCTTATCAAATTTGGACACTTGTATATGCCCCAATTCCACGTGTGAATGCATAAGTACTCATTTTTCTTAAGAATGTAAATTACTTCTTTCCTAAGAAAGATTAAGAATATCTAAATATATGTATATTTGTCTTGGCTGGCGAGTGCTCATTGTACATACAGAAACAGAATGGCTTGGCTTAACTTGGCAGATACCCTTTGTAATTGGGATAATGCCAGTTGGACGTGATTATGATTTATGAACCTACCGTTTATTTACTAAATCCTCTTAATTAGAGATAAATGATATGGATTATCCATAATAACATTTATTATTAAATTATACTGAATTAAGATCTTTTTTCAATTTCAAGTGAAATGAAGGGTTATTTTGACCAAAAAAGAAATATTATATTTCAAGATATTTTTGAGACATGAAATTGGGAAAAATAGTAGTACGTACATTTACCGAAGTGAGCCTCGAATTTGTCTGGAGTTTAATTAAGATTGTGTAAAAATGATTGAAAAGAACTAATCCTCCACTTGATCTTAGTTAAAATAGACATCATATCCTCCACAGTGATAAGTTTGCTAGATTGGTGAAACATGCCACCTACAGAATGTTGGATTTAAGGTATAATTTGAGAATATACCTTACAGATTAATGTAGCGTTAGCTAGTAGCTAGCTACTAAAATATAACTCTTATGAGACTAATTTCCCTACTTATCTCTTATTAGATAATCATGGCTATCCATTTGAATTAAAATCCTCTTCAGTTCATTTAAATTGAATAATATCCAGTTAGTTATAATTAAGGATATTTTTGTATACTCAAAAAGTGAAAAACAAAAAAAAACAAAACAAAAATATTCATACATTATAACTAACTGATATTCTAGGTCAACCCAGTAATTAATTTATGGCCAATTAGAACCACACCACGGATTGAGATTCATCTCATCTAATAGTCTAAAATAAGCATGTTTCGACATTTAATAAAGAAACGTGACTTATTAAATTTTTTTAGGATAATGGTAGTTTTCTCATTAAATTTTCTTATTAAATACTAAAACATGCTTACTTTAGATTCTTGAATAAGATAAACAGATAAAATTTATGAATTTGAGAATTTCAAATTAAAAAAAAAAAAAGAGATGTCAATCCCAAACCTCACATAGTCCTCCGTTGAAAAATTGCGGACAAGTCCTGAATTCTTAGCAACCAGTACTATAACCACGTAAAAAGACAAAAACCTAACCCAATAGTATTCATCTTATTTCACTAAAATAAAAAAAATAAAATTATATACACCAAAACAAATGTCTATTTATGTATGAATATGATGAATAATTAACTTATATATATATATATATCTACCAACGGCTACAAGGTATAGGAATCACAACCAAAATTGTGTGGCACCTTCAAAATGAGTGGGGCCGAGAGGCAATCACACCTCAAGCGACTGCAACTGCAACTGCATCAACTGGTTCAAAGTGAGCTTTGAATGATCATCGTCCACCCTAAAACCGACGGTTGGATATCGTTTAAACTTGAAAGTCCACAAAGATTTTCCCTCTATAGCCCCATTCTCCTCTTGAATACCGAGCGAGTACAACACGTCTTCCCTGGTCCATCCTGCATGTAACAAAACCACAGACAGCACCCTCACGTGCCACGCCACGCCTTCTTCACCATTCGCCACACCGGGCCGGCTCTCAACCTTCCTCTCATCACCACCGTCCATCATCATCATCTCCCTAACCTCCTCATCCTTCCACCCTCCATTCCTCAACCTCCAAAACATCTCCTCCAAGCAACTTCCCAAGTCCCCACTCCACCACCGCTTGTCCCCACGCGCCGCCACGTCCGTCCAGAATTCAATCCTCCTCGCCGCCGTGGCCGCCCAGGCAGGCGCCTTAATCCTCGACGCCCTTGTAATGTTCAAGAATTCAGCTTCTTGGAAGAACCCAGTAACGTCAAAGCTAAACACTCGAATATCTCCGCCATTAACGTAAAACACCGGATTTCCAGCCAGTTTAGGCTCGGAAGGAATGTAAAAGTTTCTGTAAATGGGAACAAGAACCGGGGCTTTGTCCAAGAACTTCTTGGCCATAGCCAAGGCTTCATTGGTGTCTTCAGGCTGATCAGCAGCACCCCAAGACTCGCACCAGAATTTTCTTTGGGAGACTTGTTTGAGGAGGCCGAGGGTGGGTAGCTTGAGGATGAGTTGCAGCTGCTGGGGAGAGGAGGAGCGCCAGTTGGGGAAGCCGGGGGCGAGCGGGAGGCCTTCCTGGAGGATGGGGCGGAGGTCCGGCGGGAAGGAGAAGCCGTAGGTGGCTTCGATGGCGGAGAACTCGGCGTCGGAGAGACCGTCGAAGACGGCGATGTTGGAGGCCTTGAGGTGGTCGATGAGCGCCTTGGCATAGGCGGCAAAAGAAAAGCAGACAAGCGGTTTTTGAGTTACTGGGGCGGCCATGGGAGAGGAGACTAAAGAGGTTGAAGAAATGAAAGGATCATGGAAATGCGGGGTTTTGGTTCAATTTGTTGGTTAAGATTCTGTGCGAATTTGAAGGTGAAGGGGAAGTAGGAGATCGAGGCTGCGTATTGCTCCTCCTAAACTGCTTGGAGCGAAGAAGTCGTCGGGGTGAGACCCATCCGTGTTGATTTTTTCTGGTATAAATATATATGGGTGTGATTCTTAGAGACTAAAGAGAGAGAGGGAGATCGAGAGAGTATTTTTAACTCTTTAGCACACGATACGTTAAACGTCTTCTGGATGGTAGGATGCGGTTCCTTAACCGCGAAAACTGGGCGTCTATGATGGAACATGCCAAATCACGTGCCATTCTTCCTTCATAATTTGATCATTTCTTTCTTTCTTTCTTTTTTTTTTGACATGATAATTTGATAATTTCAAATATCACTCAAGGCTCTGAAATTAAATATTAAAATTTAATTTTTACTTTTATCTAACAATATCTAAAATGCATTTTCAAATTAAAAAATACTCTCAAAACACGTTACCTAAGAGCATTCACAATGGATGAGCTAATTTTTTATGTAAAATAGCTCATCAAAACTCAATTTATCTAGTTTAGTTAATAACTTTTTAAATACATCCGATTAGTTATATTTTATCTATATCATTTAATTTTAATTATTTTTTATTTTTATAATGATTGTATTTTCTTGATATCTTATTTTTCAACTTTTAGAAAAAAGTTATGTGGAAGAGAAATAATATGAGAAAATTTTGGAAAAAATGAGATGTGAAAGAGAAATAGTAGGAGAAAATTTTGAAAAAAGAGAAAATAGGTGAGAAACAATAAAAAAAACGTGGAAGAAAATTTTGAGAGATAGTGGGATAAAAAAAGCGAGAAAATGTAGAAAATAAATTCAATATTACATTTTAGCTCATTTAACAAAAATTTATTCTACATTTTTTAACATGAATAATGTTATAATTCAAAAGATACAATTCTTTATTTTAACTACCCATTTTTAATGCCAACTTCAACAGATTCTTTATTTCATTAACTACTTGCTTTAAAATATATATATATTGAAATGATTCTCATTCTTTTTTTTTATTATATTATTAACAACACTTAATTAAAGGGAAAACAATTGCATATATAACAATCATTCATAAAAACAAAAATAAACACATATGAAAAACATTCATCTTACATGCAAGAACTAATTCTTATAATTAATAACAAAAATAAATATATGCAATATAACTAATAATTCTTAAGATTGGCCATACAATTCCCACATGTGTTCTACCAGGTCGAATTGCAGCAAATAATGAATTTGATGGTCTCTAATGCTCAAATGCCTTTGAATGAACTCAACAAATCTAGGGGTATGCTTGAGAGAAACTTGTTCGAAGGGAAGAAAATAAATAAATGCAGAGGAAGAATAAAAAGGTTTAAGGTAAAAGGAGGACATTGAATACCCAAAACAAAACAAAAAACAATATTGGAAATAATATTATATTATATTGAAAATAATATTAAATTAAATAATATTATATTCAATCTAGTATGCTACAGCTGTAGTAATTAAGGTATAATAGATAATATAAAGCTATTCTGTTGGAGTAAAAAAAATGACAAAAATAGCTAAATATAGCTAATATCTCCCTTTTAACTACACTGATGAAGCTCTTATATCACTTCAAGAATGATTGGTTTCTAAAATTACCATTAGCTTTATCATTAATTATTATTAAATTTAATCAAATTGGTGATTTAAAAATGAATAACTTATACTAAATATATTTTTAAAAAATAATATACGGGAATGGCCTTTTTTCTTCTTAACTTTCACGATTTGGGAATGTGGTTGATTCATGGCTTTCTAGGGTCATCGAATGATGCAAAGACTTTAATATGAACATATAAAAATAAAAATGTGAATAATCACTTTACTAGCAATTGGTATAAGATTTGAATTATTGATAAATTATACTTTCTCGTACGAAATTAAAGTGTCATTGGTAATGTTTTATTAAATTTAAGATTTGAGTCGTTGGACCTTAAATCATGATGTTAGTCGTAATATTCTCTTTGTTAAAGTTCTTAGAAAAAATATATAATTATACTTCATATTTGTATATTCTATCATATTACAATTCATTTATAAATTGAGTATATACGAGACGTTATATAGTGATTGGTGTGATCAATGCTGCGTAAACTTATAAATTGATGTAATAGTTTACATGACATTTTCACATCAACCACAATCAAAATTAATTATTTAATGGAAAATGCTAGTTCTCAGTTCTCTGAGTGTTCTAGGTTTTCATAATACATGATTTAAGAAAAATAAAATTGTAGTTGCCTCCACTACGGTTTTTTAGGCATTAGCATCAAATTTGAGGCATTAGCAACAAATTTGTGAGGCATTAGCAACAAAATTGAGGCATTAGCATCAAATTTAAGATGATCAAATCCATTTTGGGTGATATCATCCCTAAAGGGTTAACCTTCCACCCTTAGGTTTAATTTTGAATCAAAAAACAAGTTTTAAAGCATTAGAACCTAACTATTAACTCATAAAAATTAATCATTAGAAACAAAACAATTTTATTTTTTATTAAATCATGTTCTACATAAGGCTAGAGAACAGAGTCCTCTTATTTAATAGTTGATGTGTTAAGTGCTATTAGGAATTTAGGAGTGTACAAGTAGAGTGGTTATTAGCCACTAACTAGATAATCAGAAATAACTGCAACCGGATAATTGCCTATGTTAATTGCAGTACTGGTTAGAGCATTCACAATGGATGAGATAAATGACACTTTTATCTAAAATAGCTTCTTAAATTGATAAAATACCCTCTATATTGGACAAGTTAAAAAAATGTAGAATATATATTTTATTAAATGAGCTAAAAAAAAAAGCTACATATAGCGGCACTATTCAAATAACTATTTTCCTAAATTTTATTTACACGTCTTTTTTTTCTCCTACTATCTCTCCCAAAATTTTATTCCTACCATTTTTTTATTGTTTCTCACCTATTTTCTCTTTTTTCAAAATTTTCTCCTACTATTTCTCTTTCACATCTCATTTTTTTTCAAAATTTTCTCCTATTATTTCTCTCTTCACATCACTTTTTTCTCAAAAGTTGAAAAATAAAATATTTAAGAAAAATAAAATCATTATAAAAAATAAAAAAAATAAAAATAAAATGATATAGATAAAAATATAACTAATAGGATGTAGGAGATCCTTAAAAAGTCATTAGGTAAACTAGATAAATTGAGTTTTGATGAGCTATTTTACATAAAAAAAAATTAGCTCTTCCATTATGAATGCTCTTATAGGCATTTAAAAATCCAGTTAGTAACCAGAATTTTTATTTTTATAATATATATATTTTGATAGAATTACTCTAAAACCGTAGATCCATATCTATAGATCAATGGTCATGGTGTGTCGTAAATCCATTGTCATGAACATCTACTTTTGAATTTGTAATGTTGTTTTATGTATTGGATTTTTTTAATTTTTTTATATAGGAAACTAGTTTTAAATTAATTTTGGACTTGTAATTGTTTTGAATTATGAATTAATGTATATAATTCTCGGATCACATTTGAGATATGAGATAAATCACAAATAAAATAATGGCTTCAATAATTTAGTAGTTTGAAGTAACAATATATTTATGAATTATGAACATTATTTATCATTCGAATTAACAAATCAGAAGTTTTAAATTAAATTAAAAAATGGCAAAATTATTTATGAAAATCGGTTACTAACCGGTCTTCATTATATAACCACATAACTGTTGGTTGTGGTTACAGTTATTCAAAATGAAATAATCGCCTAAATCGATTGCAATTGCGGTTATGAAAATATAATTGCTATCACAATCGATTGTAGGCCCCTTAATTAATAATTACATAAATCACTACTTTAGTAGATAAGAAACTTATAAAAGGTTATGCCCATAAAACAACATTTTTTTTTAAAAAAATAAATAAATAAAAAAGACAAAGAAACACAGACAGACCATGCCGATGGTATATGCCTCCAAATGCTTCCAAATTGATGTTTTTGGTGAGTGTGTTTGATACGTGAGACAATCACAACCAAAAAAAGTAGAGAGGGACGGGGAGAAGGGAAATGCCAACTTTGAGTGAATGCTGGATATGACATCTTCCAAAAGAGACTTGTCACTTGAGACAGGACCAGAAACAAAAATATTTATGCTTGATTAGTTTAATTAATATATATGACAGTCTTAATTAATTAATTAATTAATCATTCTATTTAGTATTTGCCAATCAAATATCGGGGTTAGTTTGCCTTGGATCCCCATTTCCATTTTCCACAGTCACTGCTTTCATGAATGATCATTAAAAAAATCCAACCATTTTTATAAATCATCCCTCCACCGCACCCGACCACAAATGGTCTCACTCTCGCATGAACGTCACACACTTTTTCTTTGTTTCAATGTTTCTGAAAATGACATAAATGTGCTGCAAATTTTTTTAATTACCCCCTCAATCTTGGAATAATTGAACTGAAAAGTATATAACTAATTATATGTAAAGAGTAATTTTATTTATTTATTTTTTAAGATAACAAAAATACTCATTTAATATAATTAACTGGATATTCTCCAATTCAATTGAACTAAAGAGGATCTTTTTTTTTTTTATGTCCACACAAGCGTAGGGGGAGGGAGGATTCGATCTTGTGACCTCTACGCTAAAGCGCGGTTACAACCGATTATTACCTCTTATTACCAAAGAGGATCCTAATTCTAAAGAGAGTCCTAATTCCTCAATCCCATTAAATTTTACGGTATTTAAGAATATACATACTGTTATATTATTTAAAAATATATATATAAACTTAGATATTATAAAATGATAAATGTTAAAGTCATAATAATAAATATTCAATTTCTTTCCCACATGTCACTTAAAAATAAAAATTTGGTATTTTGAATTTAATTTTTTTAATTTTTTAATTTTTTATATAACACGTAAGAGAAAAGTTGAATATTTATTAAACCGATATTGTGATTGCATCACGTCTAAAAAAAAAAAGAGAAATATACTCTAAATCATGAAATAATTATTTTGTTCCCTTCAACCAACTCATTTTTGAGCTGGTTTTCTTGAAATTGTGTTTGAATTTGTTGTGTTTGGTTTGGTACAGCAGGAACGTTACCGTACTTTCCCATATGTGATTAAAAGTTGTGAAGCTTCGAGATTTATGGACCATAATAAAACAGACCTTTCAGGGTAAGCCATGTGGCATGAATTTTGGGGCTAGCCGGATAGGCTTTGGACTTTGGTACCCTATTGAATTCATAGGCTATGATGCCATACTTAGCTAGCTGCCAACAACGTAAACTGTAGGCCATTGGGCATTAATGATGCTCCAAATTAATTTTTCTCAACCACTGTGGCACAATTTCTAAATTGATTGGGTCCGTCATAGATTTTCTCTTTTTTTTTTAGAAAATTCTCTTTAATTTAGTTTATTAATTATAATATTGCTCTAAAATACATATGGTTTTCACCTACTTTTTTAGTAGAGCTTATGAATTTCACATGCATTTTGAGAATATATCATTTTAACCGACGGGGTTAAAAAAAATTAATTCAATTCAATTTTATATATTTTTTCTTTTAGGTAGTTTGAGGATTATTTAAATAATTCGAATTAATTTTTGTGTTCTTCAATTAACTTAACAAAAAAATAAAAAAAATGGTCAGCCTATTACAATTTGTAGTTAACATGAAAGAGGAAATAAGCAAAATAGCTTCTTCATTAAAAAATTCCATTTAAAATCATCCAGGGTTTTGCAAATAACTGCCTACAAAATAGCCTTTAATTACACCCAGAAACCACTAACCAATCAAGAGTAGGGTTAGGTGAATCGTCCGAGTTTGACAATTAGAAGGAGTAGCCATTTGATTTATTATATTCTTTGGTGCAGGAATTGTAAACTGAACTGAGTCAATAACAATCTAGAAAGATGGGAAAGGTTTTGGTTTTGGTTGTTAGTCTCAGTACTTTTTTGACATGATGTACAAATTTGATAATAACACAAACACAAAATTAGTGACTTACGATTAAAAAATTTAACCCATTTAATTGCATGAGTTAATAGTCTTCTATACCCATATTTAAATACGATCTGACCATAGTACATGGACAAGAATTGATGCCCTTAAGTGTACACGAATTGCTCTGAATTTGGCCCATCGTTGACCCTTAGAAGATTAAACACAAGGCCTTAATCATATTAGAACGATAATGATTATGGTCTAGCCCACGCCTGGCTCAACAAAAAATTATCAGGCCGGAAACGATATGAGCTTAGCCCTTAGGCTTCATTGGGGAATTAGGTCTGGGTTGGGCTGACCATGGCCAGGTGGAAACCCAGCTCTCAAGAATTTAGCTCAGGTTTGACTATGGGCTTCAGGGCTTGGGTTTGTTTGCAAATATTTGTGTGTGTGTGTGTGTTTTTTTTAGGCAACTATTTGTTTATTTGTTTCTAAGCCCTGCTCCCCAAAGACGATGAAATGCGACCTGCTGATAGTCTATAGATGCAAGGATCATCATGGTGACGTCCAAATGTTTCTCTGCTTCATCTAGACTACAGTCTACATGTATGCCTTGTGTTATTTCATTTGTTAAAATTTTTGTTTTATGTCGTTTGTTTTCTCAAAACAAAAATATTAACAAACAACCCAAACAAAAAATATTTATTTCTCAGATTGTTGCACCTAAATTCTTGTTTATATTATGGCGAGAGGCTTTAGCAACAGAACTGAATAAGTACACAGTAGCAGCATTTATAAACCCATTTCCAATTGTATTAAGTTTGGCATAGCTAAATCATCTTACTCCTGTACAAAATTTTGGGCAAACCTTTCTTTCTAAAGAAAGAATTTGGCCCAATGGAGCAGAGTTTTCATTACCCACATCTATTTTCTATCTAGACAAAAGTGCAAGAAAAGTGGAAACTATCACCAGTTACTATGTGGAGGAAGACCTTTAGGGCTAATTCCAACTGCACCAACCATTTTGTAGCCACCCTCATCTTGTTTTTTAGCAATTTCTTCAGCTCCTGAACTGGCATCATCGTCCATTTCCTCCTCCTTTTCATCCTTAGCTGATCCTACAACAGCATCTTCAAGCTCTTCAGAAGCATCCTCTTCATTTACATAACCCCATCCAGGAATGCTCTTTCCTTCTTGTCTTATTATATTGCCATCGTTGTAGAAACCCTGAGAACCTATGTTTATCAAATTTCTTCCATAGTCTTCAGAGGTGATATTAGAATGCCACCCAAGACTCCCATTACCTGCGGCTCCCATATAAATGGTGGAAGCGCCCTTGTTATTCATTCCCTTGGCTTGCTGAGACAGAATTGAATAGCCAGTTTTCAACTTCTTGACCTTTTCATCAATACTGTTCAATTCTGAAGAGGAATTAAGACCAAATCCACCAATTTGGACTCCGGTAAATTGCTGATGAACTTGATTGTGAAATGCAGGCATTGTCAGATTGTTTCCATTGATCTCCATGTTGCCACTAGAGTGAGGTGTCACGATATTCGAGATCTCTTCAATGTTTTCTCGCTCCATTGTGGCAGTGGAGTGAGATGCTTTTTGTTTATCTTCCACCTTTTTAAGGATAACTTTCTCAAAAATAAGTGTTTTGCTCTCAGATTGAGCTTGAGCAGGTGGATGCTTTCTACCTCGAGCTCGGGGATGAGTCTCACTCGGAGAAGTTAATGCATTGACTGATGGTCTTTTTGATCTCCCTCTCTTTGATGGTTTCCCAGCAGAACCAAACGCAATAACTTGTGCATTGGCCTCTTCCACTTCCACTGTTGGTTTCAGAGATGAGACTTCGGCTTCGAGCTTCATTAACCGGTTCTTGTAATCAGCTATTTCTGATTGCAAGAGATTAATTACATTCCATAGCTGAACATTCTCTGCCGACTGCAACATCACAACAGAAAATCCAGCTTATTTACTCACAATCAGAAAATTTATGAGATTATACTAAAAATCATAGAAGTTGAAGAAAAAACCTCATACTTGAGCATCCCAGAGTTGTTGATGCTTCTGAGAAAGTTTTGCTGTAGGCCTGATTATTCCTCTTTGAAAGAATTGTTGTCCAAGGGATGCTGCACAACTAGGCATCGGGGGAGGTTGTAAAGAAAATAAGCCATATGCTCCTGGGAAAGCATAAGTGGAAGGAGATTGTGCTTGTTGTGCTTGACCCCACCAAGATGAGTGATCCCAAGGACCTGTAAAGAGGAAAATCGCTTCCTTCATACATCCATTTAACGTCTGTATAGTGGTAGATCAATCGGCTGTGAACCACGCTTTATGAAGCGGATGTCACAAGTTCGAATCCCTCCTCCCCCTACTCTTGCGTGGACATGTCAAAAAAAAAAAAGTCTGTATATTGCAAATCATTCCTGAACTGTTGACTATTAATCAAGTTATTCCCATTCATATTCGCTTTATATATGTGTGCATGTATAGAGTAAAATTTACCTAAATCACATAGTCAGATATGGTTTAAGATGTTAATAAAGGCCAACATATAGCATAAAAAAATACTGAAATTGCACATGTACCTTGAAAGCCTGGATGCGTGTATCCAACTTGATAACAGAAATTGGGAATCTGGGGTTGGTTTTTTGATGAAGTTCCTCCTCCTAGAGCACCAGGAGCTTGCCAGCCAGTATCAGTTGTTCCAGGGGGAGTGAACGGCTGAATAGTGGGTGCATTCATTCCAGGGAATGGGTAAACAGGCGCTGGGGCAGCCAAAATGGTACGGTTGGTTGAACAAAATTTGGTGGCTGTCCATGCTGGTCCTGGTGGCCAGCGGGATTCTGTTGAAGATGTGATAATTGCTGCCATTGGTTTAGGATGATAGGTGAGAGTGATTGAGTGGGAACACAGGGTTTAGAAATTAAGGGGGGCTGCTCCACAGCATGTTGAGCTGTGTATGGCCATTGTACAGCTGCGGGGTGCTGCTGATTAAGGGAAAATGCATTGCCATCCGAAGGGCTACCAGTTCTGTTAGTTTTTGTCACAAGTGAAACATTGGGTTGGCCTTGGTCTTCCTTGGTCTGTTCATGATCATACTCATTTTAATAGATTATATGAAGCAATATTAACTAAAAAAATCCAGTTCAATAAAGATATCTACATACGGGTTTAAAAAATTTTCCAGTCACAGAAAAATATAAGCATAAAGCATCTTTCAATGTCCAAAATGTAAGTAAGATATTAATGCACTTCTAAACAATGGAATTGGAGAAGAAGCTCCTCAACAGAGATAATTGTTTTGTCTATAATAATTAATGTTTACATGTGTAGTGTGGATTACCAATAAATAACATGCCATTTACCATTTTCAATTGAGAACGATGACAGAACTCTTGCAAGACAACATTTTTCTTGATTTTTTTAGGGCAATTTCTGCTGCTGAATACCAAAACGCACAACGTGATAAAAGGAAAAAAGAAAGATTAGTCATTGAGAGTCAAAACGGAAATGGGGAAGAATTAGCAGATAGAACCAGAAAAGAAAATGTTACGCATAATCTGGGATTAAATAAGAAAATTAACAAAACCCTTTTCTGAAAACAAAGAAGGGGAAGAGAATGAAAGTGTTTCATACCAAGAGCCCATTTGTCTCAGGTTCTTGAGTAGAAGAGCAAGCAAGGGGTTGATCCTTCTTCCTCTTTTCCATGACCCAAAAAGACCAAAAACTTTTCCTATATTTTGGTGGGTGAAGAGTAAAGTCACTGCTGTAGCTGTAGTGCTGTGGTATTCATCTAGGTGAGAGAGAGGGAATAGCATTAAGAAGCAGGAAAAAGAGCTCGAATGTCTTATTTCAACCCCAGAGAATGTGACGGAATCTTTTGCAGCTTTTTCTTGTCGTTGTTGCAGGCCTGTCTCCTATTTGCTGCAACCACTAACCAGCTAAATGAAAAATAAGAGAAAACAAGGGAGGAGGAGAAGAAGAGTGCCCACTACCACTACTGTGCTGTGCTGCCCCATTTGCTGTCTCAGGGTTGCACGTCATACGGCCATTTGCATTAGATGCCTGGCAGATTTTTATAAGCAATGCTCTGGTGAATGCTTTTCTCCTATTCGATCCATCTCACTTTATAAATTATTCATTAAATTTGAGAATTTATGTGATCATTACAGGGTAAATCTTATAAATTTAATAATTAATTTATTAAATTTATAAGAGAATATAAATCAAATATAAAAAATTTACGGAGAGATGGCAACAAAGTTGCTCACGTATTAGATAATTTGGCTTTAGAGAATAATATGGAAAGGATGTGGCTTTATGACCCCCCGAATTGTATACGTGAACTTATATATGCAGAGATTTCAACTCTGTAACTTTTGATATGAATAAAATAACGTAACAACTTTTCTTCAAAAAAAAAAAACTTACTAACCCCAAACATTATATGACAATACATATTTTAATGATTAATGTAGTCGGTAACACACAAATTAACATAGTAGTTTAAAAGAATTTTTTAAAAAACTACATAATATCCTTAACCACCTCCTGTTTTTGTTATTCTTGCTGCAGCAGGTTTATTCTTATATCTCAACTTGAATGTTTAAGTGGTATTTTCTCGTAATACAAAGAAACTACCTATAAAAAGAATGGAGAGATTTGTTTGTGTCATTCTTTTCTATATTTTTTGTTCGTCTTTTTTTTTTTTTCTTTTTAAGAAACTTGTTATTAAATTTGTGGCATTCACATGTGTCATACAAATTCAATTATGAACTTGATCATCTCTTATACAAAAATAAATTAAAAAATGAACAAAAGATAAAAATCAAACATTTCTCAATAATAAATCTTGTAAATAAACTAGTAAAGTAGTTATTTATAATACGAAGTAGTACCTATTGAGCTTAACTGCTTAATTATAAGCATAAATTTGCTTTTAAATTGGGTGATTAATTTTTCTTCTAATTGATTGAACTGACATAATTCTCAAAAAATAAAAAATAAATTGTATACCAGGAATAGGATTTTTGTGATGGAGGGAGTAATTTATAAGATTAATTTAATAATCATTACAGAAATATGTAGGAGAGGGATGGGTGGAGGGAGCAAGAGTATAGAAAGAAACGTCTTGGTGCGTGGAAGACCACCCTCCACCTCTATTTTCCGTCTCTGGTCAAAGTCCATTTTGTTTACGGGAACAGAATGCACAAACAAATTTGTGCATTCCCCGATGCCTCTAATAATGTACCTGCACGTGTACTTTGCGAAGAGATTAAGGTAGTCCTGAGCCAGTCGGTGGGATCAGGTTGCTTGAGCCTTTAAGCCAATCGTGACCCAACATAATGCCATGCTGTATATCAAATCCAAAGCCCAAATTGATTTGATGGATGACAGGGCCCTTAGGATCATAAACTAAGTGGCCCAATAAGGACCCACATACACCATTTCTTAGGTGGTGCAGCCTCCAGCAATAGATCGGCCACCTAGCCAACTCACTGGTTGCTGGTTGGTGAGGAGCAACCCTACGACTCCAGGATAGACTTTCTTCGAGATTTTAACTTTTGAGGTATGACTAAATTTTGTGAAAGTACGCCATCAGAAAGTGAGAAATGTTAGGAGTAGCGAATTTTTTACCAATAAGATGCGGAATTTACTAATTGAAAATTATCAAAATAATTAATAATAAATAAAAAAAAATCACGAGTGCTAATGAATAAATTCAACAATCATTTTAGTATTTTATCTTTTCATAAAAATATTTAGTAGGTATAGCATTTTTCTAAGTAGGATCAAGATCCCGGTAATTTCTCAAAATTGTCAACCGATTTTTTTGAAAATTTTAGCCGTTAAAGAGATTTAATGACTCAAATTAAACACCAATTTTTTTAGTAGATGGCATATGTTCCCGAGGCTTAAAAAATTTCCCTCCAAAATTTTGCTTTTTCCCTCAAAAAAAATTTCCCTCGAATGTGGAAAAGGGGAAAATTAATTAAAATGCTTTTTTTTTTTTTCATCTCTTTCTCAATGAAAAAAAAAAAAACCACCACAAAGCTTCAACATTTTGCAAATGTTTCCGACGGCAACTGGTATTTCTAAGGTAGAATATGAGAAAAGCTACCAAGCAGGACAACACTATTGAATTGATATTTCTCCTTTGAATAATTTGTTTATTTTCACTGTTTATTTTAATATTTTAGTAGGTTTGCTGTGTATGAATTTGGAGTTATTTTACTTCTATTTGTTATTTATTGTCTGTGTATAGGTTTGGGGTTTGCTATGTATGGTTAGAGAGAGTTGATGAGGGCTTGCTTCACATAAAGATGTTGAGATGTGAGCTATGAGCTGAACGAGAGAGGGAGAAAGAGAGAGAAAGTAAAGAATAAAAGTTTGTTTTAATTTAATATAGAAGAGAACAAACTTAAATTTTGAATTTTAAAATTCAACCTTGGGAATATATGTTATCCACTAAAAAAATGGGTGTTTTATTTTGAGCTATTAAATCTCTTCAATGACTGAAATTCTCAAAAAAATCGGCCTGCAATTTTGGAAGAAAAGCTGGGGATCTAAATCCCTTAAGTTATAGGTTGCCACATGTGGTGTTCTTTGTAAAAAGACAATGGTTTGTCATATAAATGTTTAGTTTACAATTTGAAAAACATCAGCAACAAGCGCTATACACTCGTAAATTTCTTTCAAAATAGGATCATAAACTCAATGGGCATGCAGATAGTTTATACGCCACTTGCCCGCCCAGGGTAATGGGTGGAAAATCCGTCCATTACCCTTGCGGGCGGGCAGATATGAAACATTTACCGAGCTTCTATTAACAAAAGCTAACAGAGATTAGCAAAGCATCTTTTTTCTTAGCTGCTGGTTCTTTCCAAAAATCAATCAAGGGAAATAGCAAAGAAAACTCATAGCTTATTATAACAAAGGCCACATTGATGTCATTAAAGCAGTAAACCAAACAACGAACGAACATGACTGTTTCACGCTAAGTGAAATAGCAAATAGAATCCAGGGCAACTAGAGGAAGCCAACAGTTTGGAAAGGAAAAAGAAAAACACAAGTCATCATCACAGAACTAAAGCATTAGAAAGCAAGCTAAGTGACTAAACAAGCATTCATTCTCAGTACTCATCTCCCTCGTCGCCTTCCTCGTCATCACCGGCCTCAGCACCAACCTCCTCATAATCTTTCTCCAGGGCTGCAAGGTCCTCACGGGCCTCAGAGAATTCACCTTCCTCCATACCCTCACCAACATACCAGTGAACGAATGCCCTCTTTGCATACATCAGGTCAAACTTGTGGTCAATGCGTGAGAACACTTCGGCAACACTGGTGGAGTTTGAGATCATGCACACTGCCCTCTGAACCTTGGCAAGATCACCACCAGGAACAACAGTTGGCGGCTGGTAGTTGATACCACACTTGAATCCAGTAGGGCACCAGTCAACAAATTGGATGGTGCGCTTGGTCTTTATAGTGGCCACAGCTGCGTTCACATCCTTGGGCACCACATCTCCTCTGTACATCAGACAGCATGCCATGTACTTGCCATGGCGAGGGTCGCACTTAGCCATCATGGATGAAGGCTCAAATGCACTGTTGGTGATCTCTGCAACTGATAGCTGCTCATGGTAGGCCTTCTCAGCTGAGATGACAGGAGCATAAGATGAAAGCATGAAGTGAATCCTAGGGTATGGGACCAGGTTAGTTTGGAACTCAGTCACATCGACATTCAAGGCACCATCAAACCTCAGAGAAGCAGTTAGTGATGATATCACCTGAAACAAACAACAAATGCATATGAGATAAAACAATTGTTGGATTCAAAGAGAAAGATGAGCAATACCTGAGAAACCAATCGGTTAAGATTGGTGTAGGTGGGGCGCTCAATGTCAAGGGAGCGCCTGCAGATGTCATAGATGGCTTCGTTGTCAAGCAGCACAGCAACGTCAGTGTGTTCCAGAAGGGAGTGGGTAGAGAGGACACTATTGTAGGGCTCAACAACAGAGGTAGAAACCTGCGGCGAGGGATACACAGTGAACCCAAGCTTTGACTTTTTGCCATAGTCCACTGAAAGTCGTTCCAGTAGAAGGGAGCCAAGGCCAGAACCAGTGCCTCCACCCACAGCATTGAAAACCAGGAACCCTTGCAGACCAGTGCAGTTGTCAGCAAGCTTTCGGATACGATCCAAGCAAAGATCGACGATCTCTTTCCCAACTGAAACAAATAAGACATGTAAGCAGTTGATATGAAACAGGGTAAAAAAAGTAGATAAAGTGAGAAAGAGTTACTGGTGTAGTGGCCACGAGCAAAATTGTTAGCGGCATCTTCCTTGCCACTGATCAGCTGTTCAGGGTGAAAGAGTTGCCGGTATGTTCCAGTCCTAACTTCATCAATGACGGTGGGCTCTAGATCTACAAAAACTGCACGGGGGACATGCTTCCCTGCACCAGTTTCGCTGAAGAAGGTGTTGAAAGCATCATCACCACCCCCAACGGTCTTGTCACTTGGCATCTGCCCATCAGGCTGTGAAACAAAATAGAATTAAATAAAAGTCTCCTCCAAGAATAAATTCAGACGTTTATTATTTAGGATGAATGAAAATCAGATCAAATGAAATCTTCTTATCATTGCAATTGAATACACTGCTCTCAAACCATTGATTAAAAAGAACTCGAATGAATAAAGTTTCAAGAGATTCACTTAGCATTGAGTCAAAAAGAAGCTTTGTATAAATTCCATAAATGTTTTTCTATAAAGACATTCAAATCAGATTACACTTCTAAATTTTGTGAATACACTTGCATAATTGGATTCACCCAAATTTCAAAGTTTCAACTTTCAGATTCTCAAGCCTAAATGATAGACCATGATTGTTAATCTTATTGTTTTATGTTCCCAAGACAAATATAAAAACATACTCCTCAAAATACAAAACACTTCTCAAAAAACACTAATCAAATGTGGTCTCCACAAGAAAACAATTTTTACCTTTTAAGTCTCATAACAAGAAAACAAAAAACAGTAGGGAGACAACTGACTCTATTGTATCTTTTGTCTCACTTGTTCTAGAACAATCATTTTATTTTTTATTTTGAAGATCTGGTCTTCTTTGTGTCCTCCCAAATATAATGTAACTTTTAAATCACAATAAAATTTGAGATAATCATTATTAAAATTTGATCTATTGATAATTTTAAAAGCTGTATCATATTTGAGAGGAGTACTCTAGCCTTTTTTCTAGCATTACTCGATGGATCTAGGCGAGAAACGTAATGCATAATCCTAGCATCAATGTCTATACCTGAATGCTTTTATTTTTCAATTATTATACCATTTCATTTTGCCAAGTTTAGTGTTCCCCAGATCTGTCACGATTTATATATTTATATGCAACAACAAGACATTATCTGTAACAACTAGTTTCGTTAATTTGTTATTACGTCACATTTTACTCTTGAAATGGCTTGGATAGGTATCAGTCTGGAATACAGCAAAATAATTCCATTAGATTCAATTTCTTTCCTAGATCTGAACAAAAAGAGCAGAGAACCCCCTAGATCTAGCAAAATGTCAACAAAATGTATCACAAATCTGAGCATCTAACCCGGATCAGGCAAACATATATCGATTTGCATCACATTAAGCACCAAAACATAAGTGAGAGGACTCAGAGAATCAAAAGAGTACCTGAATGCCGTGCTCGAGGCAGTAAAGTTCCCAGCACGCATTTCCGACCTGAATGCCGGCCTGGCCAATGTGGATCGAGATGCACTCTCTCATTTTCGGTGAAAAAAACTAAAAGGAATCGACGAGAAGCTAGAGAGAATGCGAGAGAAATGCGTTTATCAAGACGCCTCTCGTTTGCGACAATGTGGTGTCTCTGAACTGATTTCTCGCCTGGAGATTTATTTGCGACGGAGAGAGAATCGGAAGGAGTTTAACCGCGGTTAGCGAACCGTGGTTACGTGCGGGTGCACGTGGTTAATCCTTATTGGCCAGACTCAACTGCCCTAAATTTAACCGCGCTTTGTCCCTTTTTTACGGTTGATCGTTTGAGATTTGAATTACTTTGCCCGCATCGGGGGCCAAAGCAACGACACCGTTTAATTATCTAAAGATGCGGCGAAAGACAAGGCAATGTTCTGTTTGTTTTTGGACAATGGCCCAATACAGACCAATGATGAATCTTGTTTACTGCATTACACGTGTCTGTCCCGTATAATTTCAAAAGGGACAAATTATTTATTTATTGAGTTTAAAATTTATATATATATATAAGAAAAAACAAAAATCTCAAAAGACTGCATTAAGAAGAAAATTAACCATCTGATGTCCTCTAATCCTTAGTGGCTCAAACAATTAGCTAGTCATGTAGTCTGCACTACATGAACTCGTGACTTCTAAGCTAAGCATTATGGCATGCGACCTGCAATGACTTTGTTTGAAAGAAACACCTACGAGTAGATGCCGTAAGATCAATGTAATTGTCATACGGGATGTGGCACTTATTCAATTCTAGCATAAATTTTGCAAATTCTGGGCATTAAACTAGAACAAAAACTCTGTAAACCCACATTCACTAATTTCCTTGTGGTATATACATTAACCTGCATATGAGTGCCATATTGGCACAACTGTAAAGACATACTTTGAGTGCCACAAGGAGTATTGTGTTACTGTAGGATCATTTTGGAAGAGAAAGTTTATTGTCCTTGAGCAATTCAACCACTTTTCGCATGGAGGGCCTGCTAATGGGGAATGCTGAGGTGCAAAGAAGGGCAACATCCAAAACCTTCTCAATCTCATCGTAATCGCATGAAGATCGGTCCATTCGCGGGTCTATAAGTTGATCTAGATCTCCGCAACAACCGATGCCATTGTCGCTACCTTCCGCAGGAGACGATAGGGCAATCTCTGAAACCCACTTCACTATGTCCTTGTTGTCACCGAAGGAGTCGTCATTTGGCCTCTTACCAGTAATCAATTCTAAGAGCACCACACCGAAACTATAGACATCACTCTTTTCAGTCACTTTTAAAGTGTAACCATACTCTGTATTAATTGAACAAAGCGTAAATAAGAAGGCAAGCTAGTTATGATTTCAACCAAGAATGCCATCTCATTATTTAAAAAGGCATTTGCATACTTTATGCTAAAAGTGAGATATAACTCTCAATTTATGTCAAACCCTCACTTGTAAAAAGTCATATGATAGATTATCAGTAGTTAAAAACTTTAACTTATAAGAATATGTAAATTTAATCACTTAATTATTAGTTTAACATTATTTAGAGTCATATTTTGCAATTTATTCTTTGCTTGCAACTTAATAGCAAATTGCCAAAAATCCAAGTACTTTTAACGCTAGGGATCAGTAGCAACATTGATAAAGTGTCAAGAAGTACGAGAACTGGACTAACCTGGCGCAATGTAGCCACAGGACCCAGCAACACGCGACATGCCGGACATGGCACCCGGACCCTCCCCCACGTCACGCTTCAACGTCTTAGCCAGCCCAAAGTCCGCCACACGTGGCATCCACTCTTCGTCCAATAGTATATTGTTACTCTTCACGTCCCGGTGCACGATAGCCGGAGAGCAATCGTGGTGCAGATACGCCAGCCCCTGAGCTGCGCCCAGTGCTATAGTGAAACGCCTGGGCCAGTCCAATAAACCTCCACCCTTCTCTCCGTGCAACACTTCACCCAAGCTCCCATTCTCCATGTACTCGAACACCAAAATCCTGCGATCGTCACCGCTGCAACTGGACAGCAACCTTAAAACGTTACGGTGGCGGATCCGACCCAACGACTCAACCTCGGATTTGAACACCACTTTCGAATCCGGGTTCTGGGTATCTCCCCAGAGTCTCTTAACCGCTACAATCTCACCCGTTTTGAGCTTCACCTTGTAGACCCGACCCGTCCCACCAGCTCCGATCAAGTTTTCTTCTTTTAAAGATAAGAGAATGTCTTCCTCAATTAACCCGACCCTTTGGAATGAGACTACCTTCCATGCGCGTTTGGGTTTGCGACCAAATGCTAGGTATTTCGGTTTGAAGAACCAAAACAGAGACACCAGCAGAAGAACCACGCAGAGAGTTAGAACAACTGCAAGATACCAAGTGTGGGGCCTGGGTCTGGGACTCGAACATCGGGGCAGGGGCTTCAAATACGGGCTACAGAGACCTGGGTTACCCAAAAGACTCGAGAGGTACAACTCGCTGTCGAAACCCAGAGGTACCTTGCCGTAAAGTTTATTGTTCGACACGTTGAACAAGTTCAGCTTCAGCTTCGTAATTTCAGCCGGAATCTCGCCAGTAAGCGAGTTTCCGGAGAGATCCAGATACTTTAACACCGGTAAATCCCCGAGTCCAGGCGGAATAGTCCCGAAGAATCGGTTTCTAGATAGGTTCAGCTCGTTCAACTCGGTCCACGAATCCACCGAACTAGGAATCTCCCCGGAGAACGAGTTCTCCTGCATTCTGAGATTCAGTAAGTTCTTCAACCCCGTTATACACGTCGGAAGCTCGCCGGAAAAATGGTTTCCACTCACATCGATCATTGACAGATTATGTAGTTCGCAAATATTCGCTGGGATTCCGCCAGTAAACTCATTACCAGAGATAAAGATCGTAGTGAGCCCACGAGCACGGGAAATAGAAGGAGAAACAGAGCCTTCGAGTCTATTATCTTTCATTTCAAGAAACGAAAGCTGTGGTAGACTCCAAAAACCGTCCGGCACTTCACCGGACAGTTGGTTGTTTTTAATCCTCACATAATTGAGAGAATCGCATTCACCGTACGACTCAGGTAAGCTTCCAGAGAAGCGGTTGTTGAATGCGACTAGAATCTGAAGCTTCTTTCTTTCGCAGAGGTGCTTGGGCAATTCACCATTGAAATTGTTGGTAGAAACATCAAATTCCAGCAAGTCCGAATTATTGCCTAGATTTTCCGGTAGTTTCCCGGAAAAGCTGTTGTTGAAGAGCTTCAACTGTTGCAGATACGCATTCGAAGCTAAAGCCTCCGGAACTTCGCCTTCGAAAAAGTTGTCGTTGAGATTCAGAGAAACGAGAGGCATTGCCGCGATCTTTTCCGGCAATTTACCGGTGAGAATGTTTTGAGAGACGTCTATACTGAGCAAAGAGCTCAGATTCCCTATGCTCTCGGGCAATCCACCGGACAATTGGTTATCGTAGAGCTCGAGTTGTTCTACTCTTTTCAATCCGCCGATGCTGCTAGGAATTTCACCGGAAAGAGAATTGGAGGACAAGTCTAGATTTTTTAGCGCAACGAGTTTTCCGATCGAGTCTGGTATGTGTCCGACGAGGTTCGATCGCGGAAGAAATATATTCTCGAGCTTGGTTAGGTTTCCGATCTCTGGAGGCAGGGGACCGGGCTTGAATGGATTGTAAGCGAGTTCGAACCTGGTCAACTCACTGAGATTGCCTAAGAAAGAAGGGATCGAGCCACTTAGAAGGTTGTTACTCAGGGAGAGCACTCTCAGCGCCTGGAACCGGCCAAAGCTCACGGGAATATTCCCCGTAAAATTGTTCGAGGATAGGTCAAGTACTTCTAGTTCTTTGAAATCCGGCGAGAATTCCGGCAACTCTCCGACGAAGTAGTTAAGGGTGAGGTTCAGCAAGCGAAGGTGTGAGCAGAGAGACAGGGGCTGGGACGAGAGAGTACCGTTGAAGCAACTGTTGCCGAGAGAGAGGTTTTGGAGGGTCCGAATCCGACAGAAATCATACGGAAACCCACCGTAGATAGCCAACTCGGATAGGTCAATGGAAATAATCGAGTGATTCTGAGAGTCACAAGTGACGCCGGTCCAGGTGCAGGAATTACTCTCACCGTTTGAAACCCAGTCGTTGAGGCTGCCATTTGGGTCTTCGAGCCGGGCATTCTTGACCCGAACCAAAATCTCGGAGTCTCCTCTAAGACACAGCGCCAGAGTAAAACAGTGCAGCAACAGGAAAAACAGAAACGGACAGGTTTTCTGCTTCAGATTTTTCATCTTAAAATACAAAGTAAAAGAAATCTGCTGCTAATGAGAATCAATGGACATGTTTTGTAGGGCTTCTGTGCTTGCGAGAGAGAGAGAGAAAGAAAGTAACGGTTGGGAAATGGAGATGGCGACAAGTACTAGGCGGTCAGGCCCAGGATTTAAATGGAGGTTACAGTTTCAAGAGGTTCACACTTCACATGGAAAGAGCTGCCTCTAATAAAAAAGAAAGGGGATTAATAGCTTCATCTTTTAGGATATTGTGCGAAAGGGGTGAGGGGCACTGGGTGATTAGAGTGATATAATTGCTGGTTAATCAAGATAAACGTGATGGGTTTTGGCTTTTTATGAGAAAATGCCAAAAAAAGTGGGTTGGGTGGTGCTTGGTGCAAGAGTGGAAAGGACTTTAATGCCCAGGACCAGGAGAATGGCAAGAGCTTATTTCCAGGAGGAGGAGGAGGAGGGTATGCGTGAGATGATGATACAGGGAAATGATTAGATTTTAGGGGGTGGGGTGGATCAATGATAGAGCAAGAAAAATGCATGTTTGGTGTATAATAATAAAGATATGTGATATTTAATTTAACTATAAAATAGTTATTTGATGGGTTTTATTTTTGTGGTGGAACTGGAACATGTTGACAGTTGACTGAAGCATGAAAAATGCAAGCAGGCATAACTCCGGCCCTCCGTGGCCGAAAATCTGTCCCACTTGATGCTTCCCGAGGCTTCTGTTCTGTCCAAGTGTATTGAATTGTATGCCCAGTTATGAAGGCGACTTCCTGGCTCCCATGCCCATCAAAATGCATAGAGCCATGGTCCATGGACAAGTTTGTAAATTAACACAAGTTTCGAGAAGAAAGATTTACACCTTTGAAAATATCAATTTATATTATTAATAAGGTTTTTTTTTTTTTCAAGTGTTATTGAAAACTGTTTTTATATTTTAAAGTGTCATATATTGCAGAAATGGGTTTGAATTTCACTCCATAATTTACCTTCCATTTTAATTATTTTATATTTTGAGGTCCAAAGCATACTGTATTATGTTATGTGCATTAATTTATATATGGTCCCACGAAGAATATATAGCATCATATTGATACTTAATAGACTGGTGGATAATGAAACCAGCTAAGAAGTTTGAATAGCATAACTGATTGGTTGTCTTCAATGTTCATAGTCAAGACGAAATAGCGAATGATATTCATTCAGTAAACTAGTCAAATTGCAGTGGTGCCTCATACTTTCTTTCTATTTTCAATTTTTTTTAAATTATTTTATCTTTATCTTTAGTGGGGGTGATGAGAATTAATTAGAGAGTTGATTGAGGCATGCTAAAAGAGTAATTAAGTGGAGTGAGAACAAGGATTTCTCCGCCTAGCTAGCTACTATTTTCTAATAAGAATCAGTCTTCGATCGAGATTCGAAAGATTGACCATAGTCAGTATAGGAGTATTTTCGTTAGAAACTTCCCCCCTAACCAAGTGAAGCAAGATGATGAAATCATTTGAATTGATCGTCAATTAATAATTAAGTAGTACTAGACTACTAGTCTACTAGAGTTTTTCCGTTGCTTGGAAGCTTAGACTGGCTGTTTTTCATGGTCTCATCTCAATTTTATGACATATTCGGTACATGCATGGAAGGGTCATTCCATTTGGAATATGAATATATATTACTAAATATATAAAAAGTTAAAATGTAATAATTATTCATATTCTTTTGTTTACCAATAACATATATATTCTTATTGATATTGAAACAAAATTCTAAAATATCTAAGATTATATATATATGAATATTCTATTGGTGTTAAATCATCCTAATAGAATATATTGGGTGACTGCACCTCCTTAGAACTGAGGGTTTCAGGGTGGTTGGCCATTCCATTGAATATTAAGTAGATATTAAAAAGAAAAAAAAGTTAGAAGAAAAAAAGAAAAAAGATTTTTGGAACCTTCATTATATTCCTCTAAGAATAGCCATTTTATTGATTTTTTTCTTTCTTTTAATAGATATTTCTCTATTTAGGGGAATAGTTATTCCCTTAGAATGATGTGCAATCAAATAATAAAAAAAAAACTAGAAATAGTCATTTCTTTGTTTGCATTAGTAATAATTTTTGGCAACAAAATTGATTACAAATCATAAACATGTGTTGCAATATTATTAGATATGATATGATATTCAACCATCAGATTTAGTACTGGTGAGATGAAGTTCAGGATTGATTTGATAACGGATTAAACTTGATTGGTTTCAAAATTTAAAAAATGGTTTGATAAAAGATAAAATCTCAGTAGCTCTAACAATAGCACTTTTCCACTGAAAAATATATTTTCAGTGCCAAGAGACAACCCTGGAAGCTATCAGCAGGCTAGCTGTTTATCATATATGTATAGCTGTTTCACGGTCTCATCATCTCACATCTGAATCTTGGTGTCTCTGTCATTAGCAAATTCAGATGACAAAAGCTAAAGTAGTTGAGCTAACACATACCCCGCCCAATTTGGTTCCAATTTTTAATTCGATCATGTTCGGTGGTCAAAAACTCAAAAGCATCAAGCATCGAGCATCAAAGCATCAATTATATTCAGCCACGTTCACAAGAATCAATAGCTAAAACCTACCGAAAGATTAACTCCACATAATGTTGCTTTGTCTGGAAACTGGAACAGTCAAATCCTTCTGTCCCAAAAGTGGGTCGTAGAAGTGGACTCTCTAGTCTAAGCCAGTCCGATGGATCAGCACAGCAGCCATTGTAGACCACTTCGTGCAGGTCATGTTCTAAAAGCGAAGCCAATATTGACTTCTAAACTGGGCTCACATGGGTCTTTGTCTGCGATTGCAAAGCAATCAATAATTTTTCATAAAATTGGTAATATTTCCACAGCCAGATGATCAGCTGAAAACACCTGCACAAAATACGTACGTTCCCAGACAAAACATAAAACAATAAAAAAAAAATCATTGAATAGTTTAATTGGTCTTAAAACAACATAATTATATGTTTTGTACGTGCTGAAAACATTAAGAAGAAGCTCCATATATAGGATGCATAAAAAAATTGGACGACATCACTTTCCGCAAAGATAGAAAACAAAATAAAGTTAATTATTCTTTAGTTCATTACATCATTTCTCTTTTCCGAAGTAGGCTTTATCCTCTTGTTCTTCTAGAAGCTAGTGGAGGAATATAAAAAACAGGTGATGTGAACTTCCTTACCTTTATTGGTATGCACCGTCCAAAACCCTCAACAAGAAACTGTCCGCGCGTATGGCTACAAGTAATTTCATTGAGATTTGAGAATGTAAATACTTTTTATAGATAAAATAAGGAAAATTTGGGCCACCAATATAGAAGTTGAGTTGGTAAAGTAGTAGGAAAAGCTGCTTGTGGTAGTAACTGCATGAACTAAATGCTACTATGAATGAGTTTTATTGATTTACACCTTGATGGGGTTGTGATGGGAGACGACTCACCTTTTTAGACAGTAAATATTGCTTAAACCGAATATTTCATAATGGGTGAGAACCTCAATTACACTGGTTGCTTGCCTCCTCCAACATTTTAGAATAGAAAAAAAAAAAAAAGTGTAAAGCTGGTGAAATGTTGTGTTTTAATTGATACTATATAATTACATATTTTTCAAATAAATGGCATCAAATCTGCAGAGGAAAATAAAGTTTTTTCCCCTTTCGCATAACTTCTCAACCCAAGCTTTTACAGTTGCACGTGTCTCATGCATGTTAGCATATCATTTTATTGTATTAACTCATCTATTTTTAATATGATATTAATGAAATGATCAGTAACTGTTTATATATATAATTTTATAGAGGAAGAACATTGAAAAACACCTTAAATTTGTTAATTACCTTGACAAGCTAGCCTAGCTAGCTAGCTTGCCCTAGGACATATCATTTTAGAGTGTTAACAAAAAACATAGTATTATATTATTATACAGAGCCAAGTCGACGTGAATAGTACTTCACGTGTTAATAATTTGGTATAATCAATCAAGCACTTAATTTACGTACTCTCAAATTTTATTTCTCACCTGTTGGTAAACGAGCTGTAGTTCAAGACAAACCATAGGTTATTCGCCGTGTAACAGCTTGTTATTGGTTGGGGATATATATTAGGAATAGAACAAACAGCGTGAAGGAGGAGATGGATGCATATCCTAAGCTGAGAGATATTGCAAAATGTTTTCTTAAATTTTAGGTAGGGGACCGATGGGAAAAGCAATATTCGCATGTAGGTGGATAACTGATACCCTGGCCTGCTGAAATATGGGTACCTGGCTGTCTATGATGCCCAAAATACGTAGGCTAGCTGGAGGCTAGTCTTTCGTCTGTGTTGATCAATGGAGATTGGTGATCTAAGCTCTGGGGGAAATTGAAGCTAAACTTCCCGAGGTTAAAAGGGGTGAGTGCAATAGATGGAGGAATTGAAGAAGTCGTCCTTGCATGACATGTACATGTTGTGCTGGTTGATTTTGAGTACGTTCCACCATTTATAACCTTTGGTGTACTAGGAATGAAATTAAGCATGTTGGTCATCCCAAAACAGATGGACAGCTAGCTCTTGTCTTGAAGATCGTTGTCTGGGAAGTGCATTCCAGAATTTTGGGGAGGGGTAGTTAATTTTCAGAAGAATTGGGAAAATGATCTTCTTTGTCAAAGTTGGAACATTTCTACAAATTTGTTGGTTTAATATCCCTTTTTTTTGGTTGCTATTTTCTGCAGTTTCTAGCTGGTGGGTTGGTTTTCTGCCTTGCTTGAAGGCGTGTAAGCTGGTTTCAGCTGGTGTTTGGTTTTGTTTCTGGTTTTAATGAAATTCTATTATTCATCCAAAAAAAAAAAGAAAGAAAACGGTGTGCCGTTTAAATGCATGCGTTAAGGCAAATGCCTCTGTAAGGTTAAAAACACAAAATCCATGAAATGCTCAAGCTCCTTATGCATTTGGTGCAGTGGTATATATATATATAAGTATATAATATATCGCCTCTGGAAGCACAGAAACGACACAAGGCATGGTAACGTTTTGAGTTCAGAAGAGCAGATCATCCAACGGATTGATTGGGAAGTTCGAACCGTGGCATGTTTGTCAATACATGCAGCAACTAATCGGGATTAATTTATGCTGTAAATTAATGGGGCCTGCAACATCTAATTTTATGTTCCTTCTGGTTTGTCTGATCTCTTGTTTTGGTTCTCGGGTTTGCATCTTTTTTGTTTTTGTTGGTAAATTAGGTTAATTAATTAGAGTTTGTTTCTAGTGAAGTTGTCGTGCAAGTGTTATTCTTGTTTTCTATGCGTTTGGGCTTCTGCTTTGTATTCTGCAGATCGACATGGTTGCATTTGCATACATCGATTATATTATATGATATATCCCTTTATTATATACTATCATTCTTATCATATTATTATACTAACAAAATAATTATATATATAGACATATAACAAATATAAATACATAACTAGTTATAAAATTATCTAAACCAAATAAGAATATAGTACCTATACATATGCTATAAGTAAATTATATAAGTAATCGACTTATTAATAATATAAAGAGTATTTTTTGGGAAATTGTCCCGAAAGTCCCTAAGTTTTGCATGCGGCCAATAAGGATATGAGTTTTTTAGTTTTAATATTTAACGTCTTGAATTTTGTTCAAATAACAAATAGGTTTTTCGTTCAGTCTTTTACGAAACAAAAAAAAAAACCTTGCCACCTATTATTATATTGTCCATGTCAGAAAAACGTGGCACGCGTATCAAAATATACCACCACGTAGACAGTTATGTCAAAATATTTGGGGAAAAAAAAAAGAAGAAGAAGAAAAAAAAGCAGGAAATTAAAGAGAAACAAAAAGAGGGGTTTACCCCAGCAACTACGTACACAAGGACAAGATGTAATCCTCCTTAAAACACGCCTTGGACAAAGCAAAGTTCCCCTTATGCTTGTCAGCCTTGTCCTTTCAGGCTCGCACTACCTAGCTAGTAGATGGGCTCGGTGGTGTTCTTGGGTAGAGATCAATCATATTTGTTCTTCCTAAATCCTAAGAAATAACTTGAGCAGATGCCTAAAGAGTATTAACTTCAATCAGTCATATTAATTTCCTTTTGGAAGGGCAATGACCTAAGCTCAGGTGGGGGGCTAGGTTACGTGAGAGTAGGGTTGTCTTCCCATAGATCGGGAGGAGGGCTAGGCATGCATCAAAGAGTATATAACTATATATGTAGCTACCATTTGAATCAAGCTGTCATCATCAAACATGTACATGTATATAAGAGTACATAACTATATATGTAGCTACCATTTGAATCAAGCTGTCATCATCAAACATATATATGTGTGTGTTTGTGCCATCCCATCGGATGATTGCTACACTTTAATTAATAAGACAACTTTTAAGGTGCCGTAGAGAACACTAACATGTTTCTCAATCCTAAAAATAGAATTGTTGGACACTGAACTCGGAAAGGAGGTCATAAGGAGTACCATCACGACACTACCAACTCACCATGAAAGTATTATCCAATAGATCTAGAACGATCGATGCTAGCTAAAAAGAATTCAAAATACAAATGTGAAGCTGAAGATTAGAATCATCAATCATGATAAGATAAAGAAACCTTGTTATAGTTTTACAAGAGCAAATTAAGGTCCTAAAATCGAGTGTTTCAGATTCGTATTTGCACTCATCAGACCTAGCTCTAATTAATGAACAGTTGAGATTAAGGTTAACCAGATAAACCAAATGATCAAACCCAATATCATTATCGATCCAATATTCTCATGAACGAAACATAGTAACAAAACAGCTGATTAAATGATACACTTTCAGAAAGAACAAAAACATAGTAAAATGAAATAAAAAGACAGCCCATGATATATATATGCATATATATATATATATATATAGAGAGAGAGAGAGAGAGAGAGGTAGGATTTATTCAGAAACCAACCAACTCAATCAATATAGGAATATTAGGAAGAACATGCAGCTAGCATCATTAATCACCAGTATGATCACGATCAACAGAAATAATAAATACACAAATAAATATTCAGATGGATCCTTGGTGTACTATACATACTCTTATAAAGTAACTATGAGATTCCCATTTGATCATATGGTCGATTGATGATGATGATGAGACTTGATGTGGGTCTTCCTTCTCTAGCTAGAGAATCTCATGAACAAGTAATTAACAAGCAGCCAACAGAGAAACGAGTAGAGTAGTAGTAAAGGAAAAATGTAAGTAGCAGCAGAGAAAAACTGTAACATATGCCAAATGGAAGAAACGGAACTACAACTAAATTGCCTGGCTCCATCCTGTCTGCCTTTCACTATTAAGGATTGGTGGTGTTGTTCTACACAGGGAGTCACATTGAAGTATCCTTCACCTCCAAAATTGCACGACAATGACCTTGGATTTACAATGGAATGTCAAAAATGTGGTCATTGCACATAAGAAGAAATGGGTGGTTGGGAAGGATGGGAAGTGCTTGTCCACCTAGAGCCATTTCTGACTTTTTCGCCCCAACCCCAGCAGTACGCCACTAGACCTTATTCTCTCCTTCCCTTCTCTCTCTCTCTCTCTCTCTCTCTCTCTCTCTGTGAGAGAGGACACAGAGAAAGAGAGAGAGAGAGAGAGAGGGGGATGATGGGGTTATAAAGAGGGTGGCCCAGGTGGGGAGACGAGGAGGAATTTTTGCTCATGCGGCAGGATTTAAACAAAGCATATAATTTTGTGGTTTTGGCTTTGAGTGGCCGGTGAAAAGCCCTTTTCAAATTACTCTTTGGTCTGTTTTCTGGTAAGACACAATCCCTTTCCTTGCCCCAATAAACAAGTAATTATTCAAGAGTCACACTATATTAACCCAACAATTCATGGACTTCCCATGCAATTTAAGGTCAAGTTTATGCGACATTTGAATGGATTTCTTTTTTCTTTTTTAACCCTTTTGTTGGGTTGATCAGATCCCATGGATTGTTCGTCGACCTCAAAGGCCTCAAAACCATGCTGCTGCATTTTGTTGATTTTTTTTTTTTTTTTGGCATGTTCACACAAAAGGAGGAAAAGAGATTTGAATTAATAATCCTCGCTTTATTAGATGTGGTCTTAGCCGATTGAGCTACCTTTTGGAGACTGTATTATATTGATTAATCATAAAGTGGTTGTAAAGTGGTTTTAACTTTTAAGATGGGTCGTTGAGGTTAATTGTCAAATAAAAAAGGAAATAATTGAGGTGATTAGTGTTACAATCAAGTACATTTGGACCAAATTAAATGAGATAAAGAAACAATTTAATTATAAAAGCATCATAGAAACAAGTTTAGAGGCATTTTTGAAAGAGAACAACAAATTTTGAGATTGATGTCAACTTCTACGGTGATTTACGAGACACTTCTAAATTAAAAGAAAATAGTGTTGGCTAAAGAAAAAGCTGCTAAAAGCCAATTTAATTTATGAGGTGGTCTGATCACTCCCTCAAGAGTTTTAGAGGTGAAAAACCTCGAGAGGGTGGTTTGGCCAAAAATTTTGAGAGGTGAACGTTCAAACCAATCTTAAGTGAATAGTCAAACAACCACCTCAAGACTTGGGATGGTTTGGCTAACCCCTCATAAGCCTTGAGGGTGGCCAAACCACCCTCCAAAACAACTTTTTGTTTTTTGTTTGAGGTAATTACCTTTTGCCTCATGAACTACAGTGCCTTAACATTCTTCTCCCATAAACTACCAACTATGACATTTAACCCCCCATTAAACTACCATCTTATGACACTTTCCCCCATTCCGTTAGTCAAATGGGTTAAAACTAACTCATTTTTCCTTCCATTTTTGCCTTCACTTTGGATTTTTTGATTAGAGTTTATGAGGATATAAATGTCATTTTATTGATCTAAAATGAGAGCAAAAATGGAAAGAAAAAAATTTAAAATAGCTGACCGTTAGATTTAACCCATTTGACTGACGGAATGGGAAAAGTGTTATAAGATGGTAGTTTAATGGGGTCAAGTGTTATAGTTGGTATTCATGGGAAGAAAGTGTCAATGCGATGTAATTCATGGGGGTAAAAGATAATTACCCCTTTTTGTTTTTAACATTTTTCCCCTCAAAATGAATGATGTGGAAAAATATTAATTGTTCATTTTAAATGATTATTCATGATTTTAAGAACTGCATGGAATTCTTATCCTAAGTTAGATACTAACATAAAAATAATTATTACAAATGGATTTGATCCGTACCAAGTACCTAATCTTCTTCACGTTTATATATAAATTATTTTATTTTTCTCTCTTTTGAATATGCTTTTCTCAACCAACTTTTGAGTTTTTCTTTTTTGAAAACAATGACTATTAATTAATTCAATAATTATTTAAAATTATCGAATTAACATTGTAAAATACTTATAACTCATAAGATAAAAAAAAACATAATTTCTAACATTATTGGGCTACTCTATTCTCACCTTATATAAAAAATTAAAGAAATATCCGGATCAAATTATGGGGAAAGACAAAAAGAATCTTGTCAAATAAAAAGAGGAAATACTGCCCTAGTATAATATAATTAACTGAGGTATATATATAAAACTATCATTAGAAATTTTTAATTAGGGTTTCGTTCTCTCTGTTTCGCACTTACCTGCAGAGAGGCAGCTGGCACCAAGAAAGAGGCTGCCCCAGGTTGTCTCTGTTCGTATAATTCATATATTGACTGTTTTTTTTATAAAAAAAAAAAATTGAAATAAGTGAATCCTACTAATTATAGGATGAACACCATACCATGCAAGATAAAACCCTCCCAAGAAAGCAAAACTCTCTCCGGCCCATCTAAATCTAATGCAATTTACCGACAAAAGTTAATCCTAGGTAATTATGACATGATTGTCTACTAATCATGAATGCAAAGAAACCCTTTGAGTTAAGAACAAGAAGCATCGCCCAATATCCACATACATGTTCTAACTTTACATCATATCTGATCATTTTGTTGTTTGGCCGGAGGGAATCACAGATCATGATCATGCACTACCTTATCCCTCACGTTTAATTTGTTGATTAAACTAATTAACACTTTGGATTAGGAATAATTAGGATCTCATAATTGGCAGGTGCGGGACTGCAAATCGAGGTATATTTAATTATTAATATATATAGATAGAGAAGGAAAATATAAAATTGTATTTATATAATAAAACTTTTGACAAGGAAGGAGGAATTAATATGGCGGAGGAGCAAGCGGTGGTGTGGCTCATACGTCAAAGATTCTAGTTCAATATTCAACGACCCATCAAAACCTCCGCATACATATAAATTATATGTTACACCGAAAGCGACGTCCGCTCAGTTGTAGACGCGCAATACTCGATTGCTCTGCTCCCAAGTGTAAGAATGAGAGGGCCGACAAAATAATTTACAATATACACACGGTTCTATCTACGCACTCACTCATCATCAACCAACCTCCCCTTAACAGTTGCCTGCTTCTATTGAAATGACATAAAGAACTTTCCTTTCTTTTTCTTTTTTTATTCAATATCAAATAATTTTACAGTTTCACGTAAAATTAACTTTCTATCACAATTTTAATTCCGATCGATGTGGGTATTAGTTAAGTAGTCTAACTCTAACAGACTGATTTCACATCATATATGGTGGAGTACGACCAACAATTACACCTAAATTAACCCGTATATCTCCGATTACAACCTAGTACAACCAAGCCCAATAAATGCTGGCCAGTTTTCGTGACAAACGGTTTGTCATGTCACATGAATTTGGATTCTTTCTAATTCATTATTTTCTCTGACAATATTTGCTTAACATAGAGGGAATTATTTAATAAAAGGTAAATTGACAATTTTGCTCCTATGTTAAAGTGGACCAGCTCCTCTTTAGTCTCGGGCATGTGGTGTAGTTGATTTATTGTTCAAAATGCACAAATACTAACAATAATTTTACACATTAAAGTGTATTTTCTTTAAAGAAATCATAAAAAATAGTTTTAAAATTTTTTTACCAAACATGTGAACTTTTATTTGACATAATTTTTTTGGTACTAAAAGTCGTTTTTAACTTAGTAACACAATCACAACACAAGCTTGGAAAGATTTTTCAAAATATCAATTTCCCTTGCATAGAGATTTTTGGGCCTTTATGGACTAAAGATGGCTTGGACTTTAAAGAGCTTAGAAAATCGCCAACAAATTTGTATTGAATTTCATATAAATTCAAGGATTGCATAAAAAATAGTCAGCCTATCAATAAGCTTCTTGGGGAGCTGAGTTGGAACCAAGCCATCTGGCCAACCTATTAAGGCCTTCATATAGATGTCCATGGGCCTTGGGCTTGACAAGTGAAGCACGGGTTTGTTTTCACATAACTACATCGAATTACAAAATCAATAAACGGAGAAGCCCATTCTAAAGCTCAATGGGCTCTTTCGTCTTCAAGCACCCTCCTCCCCTCTGGACCCACCAAAATAGAGTTGTGAATCGTGATCCGTGATCTTCGTGTTCTAGACCAGAATAATTCTTTTTTATTTTTCACTCCTATAAAATTTTTTTTTTTGGAAGAACCAAATTTTGGGGCGTTAGGATAAGATTTGTTTTCCACACTTCCCAATTCTCAGAAATCCTTTCACGTCATCTTCACTTTTGTTTTATTTACTCACTTCCCACATCTATAACATATCTCCATTCTAACCAACTTCTCCGACACGGTCTTTTGCTTCACTAACTTAGAGAACTACACAAGAAGATGCAGCCCACTTCGGATGTCAACCAACGCCTTGCAAGAATCTCTGCGCATCTCCACCCTCCTAATTTCCAGGTTTGGCTTTCTTTGATTGTTCAGCTGGTTTTGCATGATTGATGATGGCCCTGTCTCTGGCAGAAACTTGTAATCTTTTTGTTTTGTTTTGCTTTTTTAATGATGATTTTGGTGGTGTTGGAAACGTGTGTGAATGGTTGACCAAAAGATGGGGGAGAGTTCGGGTTTGAGACCGGCGAATTGCCGGGCAAAAGGCGGGGCTCCCGGGTTCAAGGTGGCGATTTTGGGTGCTGCAGGGGGCATCGGGCAGCCTCTGGCTCTGTTGATGAAGATTAATCCATTGGTTTCGGTTCTTCATCTCTACGATGTGGTCAACACTCCTGGTGTTACAGCTGATATCAGTCACATGGACACTGGCGCCGTGGTAAAGTTCATTCTCTTACCTTACTTGCATTTGGTATTTGAGCTTAATGGGTGATTATTAATTTGAACTTTGAACTATTTCGTCAAATTTTCGAGTACCCAATTGCTTGTTGAATTAGTGTTGGGGTTATCACTACAATGAGAGACCAAAAGAAAATTACCAAATTGGGAAATCGGTTCACAATAATTAGCTTGAATATACTAGATTTAGCTATTTGAATAGAATTGTTGTTCACCCTAGCTTTTTATTTGAAGCTCTGAACTTCATGGGTCATATTTTGAATAGGGTCAGTGGAATTGACTATTATCTACATATATAGGTGCGTGGGTTTTTGGGGCCACAACAGCTGGAGAATGCTCTTGCGGGCATGGACCTTGTAATCATCCCTGCTGGAGTGCCCCGTAAACCTGGAATGACGAGGGATGATCTGTTCAACATCAATGCTGGAATAGTTAGAACACTTTGTGAAGGGATTGCTAAGTCCTGCCCAAATGCTATTGTCAACTTGATCAGTAATCCTGTTAACTCCACCGTTCCAATTGCAGCAGAAGTTTTCAAGAAAGCCGGCACCTATGATCCAAAGCGACTTTTGGGTGTCACAATGCTTGATGTTGTCAGAGCTAATACTTTTGTGGTATGCACAGTTAATCTCACCATGTTTATGTTCCTTTTTATGTTGGCAGTGTTGAGGGGTATTGTTTTCATCAGTTTGATGTTGACAAGGAAAGTATTTCTTGATAGATATGTGAGTTTATGACTGAGCTCTCTGAATATTATCCTCTAAACCTCCTTTTATTTTGATTTCATTTACACTGTCCAACTCATATGTTATTTTGTAAGCACGTATGAGTAAAGGATAAAATCTTTTTGCTGGGATTTAAGGCTTTATTGAGTTTGCCGCAGGGTGGAAATCATTTCCTTTATTTTTGACCAGAGTTAAGACAGACTGGCATGGATGTGTGTGTGTAAGCGATATTATGTCATTACATGGCAATGTTTTTCATTGTAACAAAATGTAATCTGATGGGTTATAAATGAAAGGAAGACCTTAAGTGATATTTGTGACTCAATAAGTCAGTCAACGTGGATTTATGTTCCATATGTGAAGAACTAAAACTTGGATTGCATGGCACACCTCATTGTAACCTAGAGATGACAAGATAGCTTCATTGGTCAGTTATGCTTTCAAGTTGCGCTCTGCTGCTCTCCCTTTTTTGGGTGGGGGTGGGGCAGGGGTAGTTTAATGGTTTATCTATTTTTGTTTCTGAAGCTAATATAAATCTTTCCTTAATGTTCTTTTGGGACCACTGCAGGCAGAAGTTTTAGGCCTTGATCCTAGAGAGGTTGATGTTCCAGTTGTTGGGGGTCACTCAGGGGTTACAATTTTGCCTCTTCTTTCTCAGGTTCAAGAGAAATAGCTAAATGCTTGCATTAGATGCTTTAAACTATTATTTCTCTAGTGAAACTCCTTTATTTATTTATTTATTTTTCACTTGATTGTTCTTCACATTATATATAGGTTAAACCTCCTTGCTCTTTCACCCCAAAAGAAATTGACTATCTGACGGATCGCATTCAAAATGGTGGAACAGAAGTTGTTGAGGTATAGAAATATATGTTCAGGTTGCTCTTAGAATAATGTATCTTATGCTGGCTTTTTTTTTTTTTAATGTAGACTTACATGATGACGTCTGACTTGTATTGTGAACACATGCATGGAATTGTTTCTTCCAGTAGGTCCAATACTGTGGCTTCCTTCGGAATTTTTTTAGTCTTATAGGAGATGATATGAAAAAAATACTATCTGATTTCATAACTGACATGGATCTTCTTGCCAATTTATTCTGCCAATGACATGATGGCTTGTATTTGTAAGCGTTCTTGGTCTTATGAACATTATTTCACATTTGCCTTGGATCTCAATCTCACATACCTTGCTTTTGTTGGTATAAAGATTTAATATGACACATTGTAAGTATGAGGTGAAGTAGAACATTTTGCATTCTTGTGGTAGAATAACAACCCGAATAAGAAATAGAACGAAAAGAAAAAAGCTTAACAATGATAAAGACTGGATGGGGAAAAGAAATAATGAAGAAAAACGAACTCACAACTACAACAGACACTTTCCTGAGCCAGAAAGGCTTCCTGAATGGCTGAGCTCACTAGCTTGCTTACTACTGAAACAATGAGCGGGATGGGCTATTGAAGAGAGTCTTTGCTCTAGAATGACTAGGAAACAGAGCAATTTCCTCCCCTCCCCTACCACCCACCTTCCAATTGGGCAAAGGTGAAGGAAATATTCTTTGAGCTTGCCAGACTATTTGTCTTATTTTTCACTGAAAAATAGACTGTAGCAGTTTATGTTTCTTAGGGTTTTCTGGTACAGTGAGAAAGTGGCTAATATCTTGTTTTACTTAGAAGGAGGCACTTTCTCTTTCTTCAGACTTAACCGTAGATTAGAAATTGGCTACCTCGGTTTGTAATATCAGGACAAGTTGCAAATTGGGGTCTAGAAGAGACATTCTTCTAGGTAAAAAAATTGTGGGAATTAGATACTGGGAGATCACCGATTAGCTGTTGTTTGGAGTCTTGTATTCTGGCCTGGGTAGCTTTGTTTTGAAGTCCTGTATCATGGTTGGCTCTTGTTTGGAGTCTCATATCATGGTTAGTTCTTGTTTGGAGTGGATTTAGTATTCTAGATTGAGATGAATATATAAATCATAAAGAAACCACCTGCACATAACTTGTAAAACCTTAGACAAAGCTTGAAGAGCTATTGAAAATTTTAGTATTCAAAGAATGGTTTAAGACAAGGGCAAGCTCTGTTTGGATATATGGCCAGATGAAGCTAGGTTTGGTGACCTATTATTGACACAAAAGCTTGCTGCTTTATCTAATCTAGTGCGAAGGATGAAGGGTATTGGATGAGTCATTTTGATAGCCATGGCAGACGATATGTCCTCATAGTATGATTCTGCAGGCAAGGCTTTCTAAAGTGCATCATCTGATCCAATGCAAGAATAAAGTTGTTTTGGGAGTCCATATTGCTAGCTACAAAGTAAATAATTTGCTGCACCCAGAGACACAGTAGGTCACCATTCTGCACGATACCACAAGTTTCTTTGCTGGTACATGTAAGAGTCTTTGTCCAGTTGGCTGATTCAATGTAGTTTCATCTTCTAGAGTTTTGTTTCCTATTGTCAAGTATTGCTGATAGATTTATTACATTTATGAATTTATAATAAATAGCTGGCTTGCTTGTTTTGATCAGTACACTTTAGAGAACTCTTATCTAGTCCTGTTCTGTTGCCATTATGTTTTTTTTTTCAAAGTGAATTCTTATCTAACTCGGTGCCGATGGCATTGCTCACAGGCGAAAGCTGGAACTGGTTCTGCAACACTATCAATGGTCAGTTGTCTTCTACGTTTTCTTAATACCTGCTTTATTTATGTATCATTTTCACATTAGTTCCATGCTTTTGATGCTTGGACATGCTGAAATATAACAAAATGTGTAAATAAAAAATGCAGGCATATGCTGCTGTTAAATTTGCAGATGCATGCCTTAGGGGCCTGAGAGGAGATGCAGGCATTGTTGAATGTTCATTTGTGGCTTCTCAGGTATGTTTGGATCCCCATCTATTTACTTAATCATCTATAAGTCTTCTTCTTTTAATTTAGATTTCTTGCAGTTTCAAAGAACTCATGCATTGCCTGTTTTTTCAGGTGACTGAACTTCCTTTCTTCGCGTCCAAGGTACGAATTGGTCGTACTGGAGCCGAGGAAATATACCCTCTTGGCCCTCTGAATGAGTATGAGAGGTCTGTAGTTGTTATCGGCTAGCAAGTCTTTAATTTAATTCCACGTTCATTTGATGTGATAAGTTTTAAAAAAATACCCATCCATTATCAACAGGGCTGGCTTGGAGAAGGCAAAGAAAGAGTTGGCAACAAGCATTCAGAAGGGGGTTTCCTTTATCAGAAAATGAACAGGTTTCTGGATATATTCCATGTCTTTATGGATCATAACGTGTTTACTCAAGATCATGATTCCTCAAAATAAATAAATGATTCCCATATTTTCTTGCTTCGTCCAAGCCACACAGAGGTTCGATCATGTGGGGTTGCTTGAAATCCATGCAATAAAAAGAAAAAATGGGTATCTGTATGCTAGAACTGGTTTCTGTTTTCATTTTTAGTTATATAGTTGGAATACAGCCTGAGTTATCCTAGTCATGGTTTTTGGTTTTTGGACGCAAGAACATTGGAGCATGTCCCAAGATGAGTGTTTTCTTACCTTGGAAAGTGGATCTTTAGCAGTTTATTAGGGCTCAAAAAACCTCGAATGTCCAGTTCTCACTTCTCAGAACTTGTGCCAAAGATTTTGGACTGATCTACCTGCGATCTTAGCGCGATTATTCTGTTTTCGCCACAAGGAACCAAACATTTTCTCTTGGGATTATAAAAAAAAGCTGCTCTTCGAGATGACCCACCTGTAACTCTTTTTTATTTTTATTTTTATTTTTTAAGTGACCCACTTGTAACTCTTGGTTTCAAAAAGGGGTGACAATTTGTCTAGTCGTATTTCAATATATGGGTAAATAAGATTAAATAAATCAAATTTAATTCGAGTAATTTAATTAAATAGTTTAAACTTTAATTATAACTCATTAATTTCATATAGATTTATGAAAGTCATTAGTTTGAATTTCTTCATTCCCTTTGTGTGGACATGTTTAAAAAAAAAAAAATTATCAAACCCTAATTTTAGAGGGTCTCATTGCCAATGAGAGGTAATAGTATGCCCTTCTCAATTTGAGTTTATGAGCAAAGAAATGGGAGGTCTTTTCAAGTTGAGTTCATTAGCAAACAAATGGGCTTCCCATTGTTTGTTTGCATCCGTTTGGGGAGGACAGGGAAGAGAGTAAAGAAAGGGGGAGGAGTTTTTCACTTTTTGGTGAAAGAGAATACCAGAAGGAAAGAGAGGGGAAGATGGATTTTTGTCCAATCGGGCCCAGCAAAACTAATTCTCCTAAATGTGGAAGAAAAATACGAGTGATATGACAAGTCATTAATAGATTTTAATAGATTTAAATTCAATATAAAGTGATATAATGATAATTTAACATTCAATAATTGTTCTCTCTCCCTTCCTGTCCTACTTCCATACAAGCTAATAAAAAGACTGTAAGCCGTTTTCAAATAGTATCTCAATTAGCTGTAAACTACGTCTTATAAAACGAAAATCACTAGTTTGAATTTTCTCTCATTCTTTTCTTGTGTGGACATGTAAAAAAAAAAACCATTAGCAAATAAAAATACATTATTTAATTGATATTTTAAGTACTTCCTCTTGTCCTATATATGGAATCATACTTCCCTTCATTAATACTATAGTACTTATTTCATTTATTGAAATAAGAGATAAATTACCCGGTTTGAATTGAAACTCAATACCACTATTCTGATATCATGGTAAATCATTAACAATTTAACGTTGTGGGTCAATTAAATCATAATGATTAAAAAGTCACAAAAATCAAGATTTTTTTATTTTTTATTTTTTTTCATTTTACTTGTTTCTTGCAAAAATTGAAAGTTTTAAGAGAATGTTACAAATTACTTAATAATTAGAAAGGGGTAAATATACTTTTACTGAAAAAGTTAACTCTTTTTTTTCCTATCTTTTTCTATCCTCCCTACCAAATTAAACAAAACCCATAAAGAAATATATTTTCTTTATGTGTTAACTGTAATCCGCACTCAATTAAAGAACATAGCAAACATTATTAAAAATGATGGTCCACATAATAAGTATGCCAATACGTGCAGAGGCACGTACAAGATGCATGTGTGCCCGTGTGCGTGCAAGAAAGTAGTGGGTTTTTTTTGTTGTTGTTGGTAGGTAAATAAATAAATAAATAAAAGAACATATGATGGATATACATGTACTTTATTTTTAAACTTTATTGACTCCTAATTTATGACCCGACTACAGTTTTATGATAATTCACGCAGATTTTGGTGGACAATCATTAACAAGGATTGCCCGTGAAACATTACATTATTAAAGGACCTGCCCTTTTTTTTCCCCTTCTAAAACTCCAGTCCTGGGCCCCTGGCCCATATCTTTTTTGTCAGACCCGTAAAGCCCTGTGCTTGTCTGCATTTGCACAACACGGCAACGTTATATGTCAGGGATCGACATAACGATTATTTTATTTTATTTTATATTATTCACATTCCGTTTAACAAATTTTAGCTAAACAATCAAATTTTTTTAAAAAATTATTTTTATTTATGCATTTGTTATTTGCTTAAACTCTGGTTTTATTTATACAAGGAATCTCTTGTTTAAAAAAAAAACACTAAAGCATTTTTTGACCTTTCCTACAAATTTGGTTTCAAACTAACGTGGCACGTTCCGTTCCCATCGCCTTATATCTTTATTTAAAAAAAAAAAAGAAAAAAAGAAAAGAAAAGAAGCAAACAAATAAATTACATAGACACATCAGTTTGGCCGAGTGGTCTAAGACACATCAGTTTGAAGTCAATTTTTTCAACAAAAAAAAAACCCTTTAAAAACCTAGCATTTTTCAAGTTCTGATGGTATGCATTAAGTGCTCTCTTGTCGTTGGTGTTGGCTGAGTATAGTTTCCTTATTAAAAGTTGAAACATGACTTATTTTTAAACACTTAGATGATATGAAAGATTAAAAGATATGAATTTGAGAATCTCAAATTAAAGGAAAATTTTAAGAAATCTCAATCCGTGTTGGAAGGTTCTGATTCTTCATAATAATATCATACTAATCTCAACACTATCTCTTTTCTTTCTTTTTCTTTTTTTTAATATGGATGAAAATAGAAATTTGAAAAGTAGGAGGATTGAATATAAAATGAAGCAGTGGAATAATATCATACTAATCTCAACACTATCTTTTTTTTTTTTTTAATATGGATGAAAATATAAATTTGAAAAGTGGGAGGATTGAATATAAAATGAAGCAGTGGGAGTGGACTTAGGTTAAGGATAAGTATAGTGCAAATGATGTTGGTCCCACTCCACTTCCCCCATGAATATGATGTTCAACATGTATATATATTTAATAAAGCCTAAAGTTACTTAAAATTTCAACTTACGGAAAAAGTACTTTTGGATTTGCTTTACAGCTTTCGCCGGCTCCTACCACTTCCTTTCTTTCTTTCTTTCTTTCTTGTGGGTATTGAATTTTCAAAAGTTGTGAATATGAAAGGCAGAGTCACGTCTCTTGCTTTTGCTTTTCCAACATCACCTCAATTGTCTCCCTCCCTCCCCACTTTGCTTAATTTGCATTAAATGTCTTTCAATCCATCCAAAAGTTTTTTTTGGTTAATTGAGAAATTCATTTCCATTCATTTCAGATTTGACAGGTGGAATGCAATGTAGCTTCATGACCAACATTTACCAAACCAGCACTCATCTCCTTTTTAAGGGATATCATATTGTTTGCTATCTTTTATTAATTAATCCGCATTATATCATATCTTTCTTCAATAATTAAATAATATATTTATTCTTTTTTTTTATATAAAAAAATTATAATCGAACTATAAAATTACAGATACATATATAATAATGTGACATTCAAGACCTATTTATGACATTAAAATTTTTAATTCACAACTAATTTTCAATTGTATGATAAAGTCGTCTCTAGGAGTATCCAATCGGTATCCACGCTTTATAAAACGTAAATCATATTCATCCTCCTACCCAATAGGCGTAATACATGTCAAAAAAAAAAAAAATTGTAACAATAAGTCTATTCTAAATAGACTCCATCCAATACATAGATAACATCTTCTTGCCAAAACTCATTATCCTCGATTCGTAAGCTATAAATTATTGGTTACAAAATAAAAAAAAAATGAACTCTTAAGAATTAAACGAAACAGTTTGACCAAAACCTTCGTTTTCATTATCCCATTTGATTGAACTTTGTGATGCACATGAACAGAGACATGATGTTTTGAAATCCATGGGTTTCCTTGCAACCAAGTAAAAAGTCTAAACAGCCCCACCTGACACATTTTTGGACTATTATTGCCCTTATCTTCCATAATGTCTAGGAGAGAATATGGTATCTTGATCAATCAGGACAAGTTCATGAAAAAGGAGCTGCACTTCCTCTGCATCGGTCCTCCATTGTAGTTTGTAAATGAGTAATAAAAACAATATTGGGAGTTGTTGGACCATCATCTCATCGCACTTTCATCAATCGGTGTCGTTTAGGATGTAAATGTTTTACACCATGAGAAGAAGATCATCGTGCATTCCTGTGTGTTTCTCAATATTCTCAAAGCTTTAATTACCATTAAGTCTGCTAACATTATCGACTCAGACAAATTAACATGCTAAAGATGTCGGCAATTCCATAATAAATCATTTTAATGATTTTTTTTTTTAACATTTCCAAACAAGAAAAAGGGAGATAAAATTTGAATTAGTAATTTCTTTCATAAGACGTGGTCTTTAGTTGATTGAGCTACCTTTTAGAGACAATAATTACTTTATACCATTTTGTTGACATTTTTTTGTAAACATTAATCAACAATTTAAAACACAAAGTATAAAGAAAAAGAAATATAAAATTTAATCATTTAACTAATAGGAAAACTCTAAGGGGCAGATTGACCACCCCTCAACTAGGGTAGGAGGTCCGATTACCCCTCAGATGCTTATAGGTGGCTCAAGTTAAAGGGTGGCTAAGCCACCACTGAAAAGTTATGTTATTATTGAAAATTCTTAAGGGAATCTCTGAGCCCCTCCAAGTCACAAAAAGGGGAGGCTCTCCGTTACCTTTATTTTTAAATATTTTATATATGTAGCCAGGGAAAACAAATGGAGGACACTAATTGTCACGATTAAGCAATTTATGTGACGTGAATGACATCACTTTTAAAACTTTTGAAATACAAGTGCCAAAGTAAAGATACTTTTTGAGGTAAATTGTATTTTCTCTTACAGTCCTAATAGTTAAATGATTAAATTTGTTATGTCGGTTTGAAACACTAAGTGATTTAACACTTTTAAATTCATTAGCTCCAATAATATTTGCTTTTAAAACAAAGAATAGATGATAAATGGATATGATAAAAGCTTGTTGTAAACTGTCCACACATATAGGACATGAACAACATTGTTTTAAGGATTAGCTGTTTACTCAATTTTGTGACGTTTTCAACTGATGTCCCCAAAATGGGTTACATGGCCAAACAAATCATACACGAACCAAACATCTTCTCACAGAGTAGGCCAGATTTTGATTTTTTTTTCTTTTCTTATAAAATATTTATATATAGTTAAATGCATGTGTTATTTATAGAGATTTGATGAGAAATATTCTTAATTATAAAGAAAATATATCGACTTAATACGAAATAAACATTGTATTATAATATGTTTTTTCTATTATAGGACAAGATTCATAAATGCATGGTAGTCGTCAAAGATCAAAACATTGAATGAAGTTGATTCAAAAAAAAAAAAAACATTGAATGAAGTCAAAGAAAACAAGAGATGGCAACAATAAATTGGGGCTGTCATGTGGGGAGCAACGTCAACAATTAGCACACCTACATCGTTGACTCCAACCATCTCTCAAATTGTTTGCCTTTATTGCTCACACCAGAATTTCCGTCCAAACCTTTATATATTCCTGAAATTAATTGCTCTGATTTTACTAAACGCTTTCATCCCCCCATCTCTCGCGCCACCAATATCGGTTGTGTTGAGCTATATTCATTTCCTTCAAATCTTTAGATTGTGCATTTAGAAGGCACCGTCCAATTGAAAGATGTCACGTGTCAACATTCCACAATCAAAACATTTAAATACCTATATATTAACATGTCAGAATAGTGGGGTGACCCGCACGATTACCTTTCCAAATTTGCGTATCGTGTTTACATTTAAAAAACCGTGTTTACATATAATCCTTATTGAATTTAAATTTTTAAAATTTCATTTTAGCTCCATGAATACAACGCGTTTTAAAAGATCATTCTCAAATTTAAAAAACTCTTAATTTCATCTCCTAAACTTTCAATTTGATTCAATTGATCCATACTCTATTAGATGCAGCCACTAACCCTTAAGGGAAATGACAAAAAATATCAAATTATCCTTCAATTTTTTTTTTTTTCATTTGAATGGGTAAATTTGTAGTTTTATAAAAAAGTTAGGGATATAAACATTATTTTAACATTTTCAACATTCAAAATCTGATGAAGGGAATACATTGCATCAAATTGAAAGTTCAAATTTTTCAAAAAATAAAATAAAATTGAAAGTTCAAAGAGTGAAACTAAAATTTAAAATTTAAAAGAAATTTCTCAAATAATAATTCATGGTGTTAAAGTCATGAATGCAAGCCTAATTTTGTTCAGGATTAAAGCAGGACAGAAAAGGAGAGCACGGTAGGATGATGGAATGCCACAGAAATTTGCTAATTCCATGCATGTCTTTCCTATGCTTTAACTTTATACCTCTTTTGTGACTTCATTGCTGGCAACAAGAAAAAAGATAAAATAAGACCAAGTACAGTGAAAGAATCTCATTCGAATATGAGAGGAAAAAAATGAAACTATTTTGAAAGAAAGACATACGACTTGGTTCCAGCAAAAAGACACAATGTCTTAGACAAAAGAGTAGCCCCACACTGGAATCCCATGTTTGATAGATTTTTCTTAAAGTTGTTTGTCATATATTGGACCTCCTTTTTCTTTTTATTTTGTTGTTGTCAATCTCCGAACTTTATTGGTTTTCACCTTATGATGTTTTCGTGGTATTCTGATCTGCATAATTTTGCCAAATATCCACATGAAACATGAATCAACTGCCTTGTTTCTTTGTCTTTTTTGTTTGGTGTTATGTATGTATAAAGAGGTTCCTGGATGAATTATATAACCCAGCAGTTCTTCAATCATGAAGCAATGATCCATAAAGTCCATATATTATTTGTGTATATATATATCTCAATGCTCTGCAATGTTGATTGATCCATTTCCCTTTCATTGGATAAAGAGTTGAAGTTTTTCTGGTTGAGACTTTTTATTCCTGGTGAGTGGAGTAGGTAGGGTTAGGTTTAAATCATTAATTCTGTCTATTAACCTACTAAATATTACTAATGGCCTACTCATAAAGGGCAAAACCTAACCCCCATGAGAGATCTAAGCAGGAAGATGGATAATTTAAGAAGCTTCTCTGTCATCTTGTGCATCGATTTGAGCTCTACCTCTGACTAAACTTGGTTCACATATGCTATTATCTGTGGAAAAAAAAAAACCTATTTATTGTTCATTGAAATGGCACAAAATGATCATGTGGGGGAGATATATAAAATTATCAATAAAAGTATTACCTATCCGAAATTATCGGAAGAAGTATTGTTGAATGTTATCCACATGTATTATTTATGAAATGAAGGTGGTTGACTGCAATCGGCCATTTAAGAGAACTAGGAAAATTATCAGTATGGGAGAAAGAGATTGGCTTATGTGCAAGAGAAAGAGTAACCGAGAGGGATGAAGATCTCCTATATATAGTTTTTAAAAATTATATATTATAAATTATGTGGATTCCACTTAAAAAATGCCACGTATAAAAAAAAATGATGTTTATTATTTATTTTTGAAGAGACGATTCTTCTTTTGAAGGCGTATAATTATGGTTCAAATTCAAGAATTTTGATATGTTGAATCACTATTGTTCCACACACTTAAACTATAGAAATGTACATTTAATTAATATTTTAATATTAAAAAAATTTGTATAAATTTTCTACAAAGTTAGATATTATTCCATGATGTAGGACAAACCGTCCCCAAAAAAAAAAATGGACGGCCAAAAGTGCATTTAAAGCCTATATAAAAATAAAGTTCCTAGACTTTATGCGCAAAGGCAATGACTAGCAATAGTATATTTTAATAAACTAGACCATACATTAATACTTGTCATTCGTACAGTGATGATAAAACAAAATAGGGGTAAGATTTTAAAGCCTAAATATTTATAAGCAAATAACAATTTGAAGATAAAATTGAATTATTTAAGAAAAAACTTATTTTAAGTATAATCTAGGATAAAATTAGAGACGGAGATCTCTTGCAATTAGGCATGGAGGAATTGCGTGGGATATGTATCCTAAAATTGGAGGGCAGAAGATTCCCTTCTAAAACAGACACCAATTGGCATTGAATGTTGAAAGGGGAATCAATTTAGGGTTCCCTCCTACCCCCACCACCCCCACAACTTTAGGGTTTCTATCTATACAAAGATGGGACATGCCACGTGGTTGAAAGGATGTTCCATGGTAAATATGCCGTCTTGGCTTGTCTTATCAGAATCTAGCGTTGACGTGGCATCTTAGACCCATACCCAAATCATTACTATTATTATTATTTTTATAAAAATAAAAATAAAAATTGGTAGTACAACAAACAGCAGCAACCAGGACGTGGGCTTTGTCAGGATCCTCTTGAAATATTCATAGACCAAAGTTTGCCTCCAAAATATGAAATTGTTTCTCACTCGTCCTTTTCTGCTAGTTAATATTTCACCCAACTATAGATCGTAATGACCGAAACGCCCTTGGATAAATGCATGGCAACATTATATGGAAAGGCATTTGGGACATTATTGGACAAAAGAATCCCCACTCCAGGGACGACTCAACGACCCAAAGGACACTCATTGGCTCTCTTAAATAAACTATCGTTTTGCATTTGCATGTGCATCACATGCATAGGCTTAGCTGAGGTCTCATTTGTGGGTCTAAGCGCCACAACACCTCACAACATTTCCAACCAAAATCCAGCTTCGGGTAGATTTGCTATTTTTACAAGATTCATGAATTTAATAAAAATTTTACACGAAATTAATAAATTATGATAGAAAGATCAGATTTTTTTTTAATCAAGTAGGTCAAGTTATGATATACTTAAATAATTTTCTACTCATGCCAGCCTTCACACCATTTGAATCCGGCAAGCGACTTTTAGAACTAACATTTTTTTATACGATCTATAAACCGGATACAAAATTAATACGAAATTTGCTTGATACTATTAAAAAGTCTCACCCATTTAATTTAATGAGTCAAATTAAAGTCTAATGGTTTTTCTATAATTTTTCCTAAATTTAGAAATCTAAACTAGTTATTGCTTTATAAGTTCAAAAAAGCTCCACAATAATTACATGTGCCTTTATCTACTTCAATACAAGTTACATACGCACCCCTACTTTTTTCACATGCTCAAATCAGAGAAATATTATCGTTTGGGTTAAAATAAGGGATAAAAAAGCTAAAGCATGTTCAGAAAAGGCATATAAAAGTATTTGCTTGCGACTTTTTAGAAAGTTTTTTGAAAATTTACCCTCTATTTACGAAACGAAAAAGGACTTGGAGAATGAGATTAGAATTTGAAAGTCATAAAATGGGGACTAGTTTTAGGTTTGTATATAATAAAGAAATAGAAGCCGTTCTGGCTCGTGCCACTGTCACACTTGCACAGTTGCACTTACTTCAAAAAAAAGATCCCCCCAAGTAGAGGCAGAGGCAGAGGCAGAGCTTTCCTTTTCAGATTCACTCTCAATCAGGGAAACCCCACAGTATCGGTAATTGGAAGGCACTGGGTTTCCTGTGCCTATCCAGAGTAGGGTTTCATCATTAACATTTGCGAGCCACAGACGCATTTTTCATATTTCAATTTCCCCCATTGCACGTCATTATAAACACTCCCTCATCTCCCTCTTGATGTATGCAGTGCAGTAACACTCAATGCAGGCTCAGAACAGTAACAGCTGTGCCATTAACAGAGATTACAGAGGAAGATGCAGGCAAAACCAGCTACTGCTACTACATGATAAAGACAAAGCTTATACGAAAAAGTACTCCCCCCCCAATCCTACTGTACACAAAAACTTTGAAACATGTAGTTGACACCTTAAAGTTAGAGCAAAGCCCACCCACCCCCACAAAAAAAAAGACAAATAAAATAAGGCTGAAAATGAAGAAAAGCTAACACAATCCATGGAATTTTAGAACAAACACTCCCCCTCATCTCCCACAAACTAATGAAACACTTCAAATGCTTAGGAGATCAGGCGGTGGCGATTGAGGTGGTGGCAGTTGGCTTTCTTTAGAGTCCATGGTTGTCGTGGTTGAGGAGGAGTTAACGGCAGTGGCCGGCGACAGGGATGAATCCGTGATGGTATTGTACGTTGTGTCTCCCTGTTTTGAGGAGGGGGATTTTGGAAGCTCCGTTAGAATTTGAACAACTTCTCGCATTGTTGGGCGCTCCACGGCCTGTTCTTCAACACACAGCATTGCAACGTAGAACACGTGCATCACTTCGTGAAGAGGAACAGAGGGGAGCCTTGGGTCCAGGATTTTGAGGACTCCTTCCTTGTTTGAGTCTGTAATTTTCCGAACCCATTGGACAATGTCCACTCCATCGCCGAATTCTCCGACAGGCTTCCTCCCGGTAATCAGTTCTAAGAGAACCACGCCGAAGCTGTACACATCACTCTTCTCATCGACCTTCAGAGTGTACGCATACTCTGCAAAAAACAAACATCAATTTGCTTTTAATTTAATGCCACTGTTACTTGATGCAGGCCCAGAACATTAATTTATCATAATCAATTTATTTCAAGATACTTGTCATTGCCTTCGCACAAAAAGTCTCATCCATAAATGGGATGTAGGACTAATAGTTTCACTGAGTTATGGTCATGGATGGTCAAAACTCACATGGAAGAGACAAACCCCACATTCGCAATAATGCAAGCAATCAATCTTAAAGTCTAAACCACAGTATGAGACAAAAATCAGTTTTGGGTTTCAAGATCATTGACATAATTAAGACTTTGAAACCAAAATTAGTACGACTCCATGGAAACACAATCCGCAAAACAAAGACTTGAAAATAAAAATCAAAAGAAAGATTCAAGCCTGGAATCATACCTGGTGCTATGTATCCATAGGAACCAGCAATTGCAGACATGCACTCGGAAGTGCCCGAATCCTGCAGAAACTTTGCAAGGCCGAAATCGGCAACATGGGCTTCAAAACCGGAGTCGAGCAGAATGTTGTTCGATTTCACGTCTCGGTGGACGATCAACGGTGAGCAATCGTGGTGGAGATAGCAAAGGCCCTTTGCAGCTTCCACAGCAATCTTGTACCTCGTATCCCAGTGCAAATGGCCACCTTTCTTGCCATGAAGAACCTCACCCAAGCTCCCGTTTGGCATGTACTCATAAACCAAAAGATTAGTCTCGTGGTTTGAGCAGAAACCCAATAATCTCACAATGTGACGGTGCCTAATCTTCCCCAATGTCTGTATCTCCGCATTGAACCCGTGGTCATGGGAAGACCCTCTGCTCATTGCCGGTAGCCTTTTCACGGCGACATTCTCACCGTTGGGCATAGACCCCTTGTATACAATCCCTGCACCACCTTTGCCTATGATGTTGTCCTCCTTCAAGCAATCTAAGACATCATCGGCGGTGAAGTCCAACCGCTGGAACGCGGTTAGCTTCCAAGCCCGAGCCTCGCTGGCCTTCTTCAACGAGCGGGCTTTGAGGATCGCCACGATGGCAAACGCAATCGAGAAAACAAGCAGTCCAGACACGAGCAATAGCTTCAGAGAAGGCGAGAGTCGGCCTTTCTGGTGCGCTGGGCGAGTGGCATTAGCAACCCCAGCCTTGCAAGGCCCCAAATAAGGTCCGCAGAGATCGGGGTTGCCCTGAAACGACGTCGAGTTGAAGTAGCTGAATTGGCCAGTGCCAGGAACCAAACCAGAGAGGTTGTTGAACGAAAAATCGACAGAGGTCAAACTTTGCATAGATGCTATCGAAGCAGGAATGCTTCCAACTAGATTGTTTCTCGAGAGGTTCAGGTAATTTAGAATTCTCATAGCAGTGATCTCGTTCGGAATCTCGCCGGCGAGCTCGTTTCGGCTAAGATCGACGAATGTCAAAAGCTTGCACTGGCTGATTTCGGGTGCAATGGGTCCCGAGAGTTTGTTGTGGCTGAAATCTACATGCGACAGCTGCTGTAACCTCCGATTTGAGGGGGGATTGGACCCGAGAACCGGTTTCCGTCGAGATTAAGCTTCTGAACCCCCGAAAAGTTTCCGATACACGGCGGTAACGCCCCGGAAAGCTGATTGTTGGAGAGAGTGATCTGGCCGAGACTCACCGAGATCGTATCAGTCTCCGGAAATCCTCCAGTGAGATAGTTGTCCTGCAGCTCCACTTGGGTGAGCTCCGGCAACCCAAGAAGCCCTCTTGGTATCGACCCGTTGAGAAAGTTCTGACCCATTCGGATTCGATTTAGTGACTGGCACTGACCAAGTAACTCCGGGATCGGACCGAACAAGAAATTCCCCAGAGTAATCAGAGTTTGAAGCCGATTCCCCGAACACATATTGGGAGGCAGAGCTCCGGTCAGCTTGTTCGATGAAAGATCGAGATTCTGAAGCTTCCCATTCTTTCCAAGCTCCTGAGGAATGCTTCCGGTGAAGTTGTTCTCCCACAGCTGCAAGACCTCAAGGTTCGGCAACTCTCCGATAAACTCAGGAATGGCGCCGTGAAGCTTGTTTCTGAACAAGTTCAGCAGCGTCAAGTTCTTCAGCTCTGCAAACGACGGCGGAATCTCACCGGTGAGCACGTTATTGGATAAGTCCATGGATTTCAAGCTCACCAAGCTCCCAAGCTCCACCGTCAAAGACCCCGTGAGCCCATTCACTTGCAGAAACAGAGTATCAAGGTTTTTAAGTTTCCCAATCTCCGGCGGTATCTCGCCGGATAGCTCACAGTTGGCGGCATCTAACCGGACCAGCGACGACAGGTTTCCGATCTCCGGTGGGATGCCACCCTCATAGTTGTTGTAGTATCCAATGTACAGCTCCCGGAGCTTCGTCAAGTTACCGATCTCCGGCGGTATGGCCCCTTCGAGCTCGTTGCCGGAGACCGCCAAGTACTCGAGGAACCCCCATTGTCCATACTGTGGTGGGATCCGACCCGAGAAGAAATTCCCGCCGAGATGCAAATGTCGGAGGTTGGGCATTTCCGTCACCGTCAAGGGCAACTCGCCGCTCATATTATTGTTGTAGAGGTCGAGGACCTGGAGGTTCTTGAGGCGCGCGAGCGTGGAAGGGAAGGTGCCGTTGAAGATATTGTTGGAAAGATTGAGGAATCGGAGGGCTGAGAGGGACGAGAGCTCGCCGGGAATGGGCCCGGAGAACTGGTTGGCCGCAACGGAGATTAGTGAGGAAGCGCAGGTGGGAGAGGTCCGGAGAGAGCGCGCCGGTGAGATTGAACTCGGAGAGGTCCAGGGCTGTCACGTGGCGGCGGGAGGGGTCGCACGTGACGTGGGCCCACGTGCAGTGGCTGGTGGAGGCATTCCACGTGGCGAGCGCCGCCTGCGGGTCATCGGTAATGGCGGACTTGACTGAGAGCAGCGCTCTGTACTCGAAACTCGGCCGGAGGCGATGGGGTGGATTTGGAGGTGGAGCAAGAGGAAGAGCAACAGGAGAAGCTGCATTTTTATTTTTTTTGGGTTGATTTGGGTTGGGTTGGATTTTGGAGAGAAAGAAGAAGAGGGAAGGAGAGGCCGGGTAGATGGAGAGTGGGAGTGACAAGAGAGTGAGTGGTTTCAGTGTTCTGAGGGGTTGAGATGAGAGGGTGTGAGTTTTATTCATAAAAAAATATATAAATATATAATAATAAAAATAAAAAGTTAATTGCAGATGGAGAGTGGGGGGGGGGGTTCATTTATTTAGCGTTTTTGGAAGTATATTGTTGTTTAACCATGGAAGGAAAACACAGCTGAAAGGTAAAGAAACTCCTTTTTTTTTGATAAGGTGAAAGAAACTCCTGATTGCTTCAGATTTGCTAAAATATGCCTCCTACAACACCAACACTTCTCTCCATACAAATTCCTTTCTTGCCTTTAATTTTATAACTCTTCCGTGCACCAAAGGGTATAAAACATGGGTAACTCTTTTTTTTTTTTTAATTTAATTTTCATGCATAGTTTAATACTCGAAAGAATCCAGTACTCTTTCCACACAATATACTTATGAGGACAACTTTACTCATATAATAAATATTGAAATGTGTATTAAATAGAAAAAAGCACAGTAAAGTACGTACCAATATAATGTGTACAGTACAGCCAATGTTAAGATGACTAAGAAAACTACATTACAGAGAAGATAAGTTACAAAAATCAAATCAAAATGCAAACAAATTAACAATATTCATGCAGAAAATTTATTCCACACCCTCGAATAGGATCCTTGCGAGAAATGCTGTTAGCAATGCTGATTGTAATGAATCATAAAAAAAATTTATGAGTAGTTTGAATGACACTTGAAAGCTTCTCAAGCGTCAAATTAATTACAGAATGAGATGTGAAAGCTACGAAATATATTTACAAACAATCAATCATCGTGTTCACTAACGTGATTCTAATTTATTGTTTTTGTCTAAAATAATATTAGAACAGTATTTGTTGAGAAAGTTTAAATGATACATTCATACAATAATAAATAAATATGATAGGAAAAAACCAATAATTATTGGGTAAACTATTCAATCTTTTCTGTTCTGATCAATCAACCAACATTGATTTCCCTCTTATGTGGACATTAAATAAAATAAAAAAAAAAACCCGACATTGAATCACCTTTTCTTGATGGCCATTCCTTTTCTTTTCTTTTATATTTTTTGGATGAATATGGCTATCTGTTTTTTTTTATTAGATCTTGCTTAAATGGGACTCTTTGTGATTTTTTTTTTTAAAAAAAATGTATGTGACGTTTCCAAAAATAAAAATTTGAAAAGAATTAGACCATCATTATGCTTAAAACTGTTGTAGTATTTATTGTTTTTTTTTATTATTATTATTAAAATGTAATATAAAGCTTTATTAGTTATCAACAACTAATGCTTTAGCACTTGTTAGCAAATGAAACAATTTACAGTCGGTTGTTTCTATTGTTCTGAACAACTTAGAGGGAGCAGCTCACCTACAGGGAGTTAGTTGGTTTCCATTTTCTCCCTTTTTTTTGTTACCACATCAAGTAAATGAAATCCAAGCATCTAAAATAACATTAGAGCATTTTAATTCTTGCTCCCTTATCATTCACATTCTCTTCTCCTTCTCTACGCCCAATCCCGGTCACCATAGTTGTTGTCACCATTAGCACTAATACCATCATCTATCGGTATGTCACGACCACCTTCACCTTCTCCTAACATATCTATGAAACGACGTCATCTTGGCTTAAATGTGTTTTGAGCCACTAAAATAGCCACTCTTTGATGACATTTATCACATATCCAAACTTTATCATTTCCAATCCCAACAAATTTGACGTAAAAAAAGATGATTAGATCATGAACATTAACGCCAGATAGGTCAATCTCATAGAAAGGGATTGATTGAGATAACACAAAATCAATAAGGTTGGATTTAAATACTTTACATTATTTTGGACCATCACATTTCATTTAGTTGATGGTGCAAAATTTAGGCCACAAATTAAAGAAAATGTAAGTTAATTCAATGAGGTGAGCTGGTCCAGCTCTTATATTATTTTTCTAGAAGTTAGGCTTGGCCCTCTTTATTAAGTGCAATTAATGTTGTAGTATTTTGAGGCCAAATTTATAAAAAAAAAAAAATTGCTCTCTTCTCCACAATGCTCTCATGCAAAGATTTCCCTTTTTGTTTAAAGACCCCATAGTTTCACTTGTATGAGAAGATTCTAGTCGTTTTCCACCCTATCATTAGAAGAGTCAAAATTTTTGAGGGGATTAAACTTGAAGTTAAATAAATGCAAAGATGAAGAATTAAGATTGAAGTATTATATATGACTCGAGTCTACATGTTTGACTCTCTTAATCAAGTTTGTTAGATTGTTCAAATAAAACTCACATGATTCTAAGATCAAGAGATACTCAATACCATAAATATTGTTAATTACAAAAGTTATAGAGAAAATTTTCACTATTTTGACGGAGACAAACCAATTAAAATTGATATTTGTCTTTAAAACACATGAGAATAACGTGTTTTATTGGAATACATGTGAGAATTACGAGCTCGTCGTAAAGGGTTTTATTTTTTATTTTTGGTCCGATCCAATTTGAATAAAAAACTTTATCTTTAATGGAGAAAGATTGCTAAACAAATTTTAAGCCAAGCCTTGGATCCCTTACATCCCCTTTTAGCTCTTATATTTCCTTTTCACGGTCAAAGATACTGTTTCCTAGTCTATTTTGAGGAGATAAACAACTAAAGACAAATCCTTAATAATGGTTTATCTTCCTGTTATCCCCCTAAACACGTTTTAAACTTTATTTTCTTGATTAATGATGATCAAGCGGTCACCATTAGAGAAGGACCCACTCCACTGTGACGCACACGAAATGGATAACTTTAAGGGGACCAATAGCACCCTACCATTCACTCATTCAGTCAGCGTGACCAAAAAACGGAAAAACAAAACATGAAAAAAAAAAAAAAAAAAAGGCATCATCACCAAAACTTCCCTACCGACTCTCCACTGTTTTGACACTTTGAGGAAACCGAGCCTTTTTCGGTGCATCGTAGAATCTTACATAAGAAAAACTGGAAAAAGAAAAAAAGAAAAAAGAAAAAGAAAATGATAATTCCTAATTATTAAACAGTAATAATTTTGTTGGGTTGGATAAAGTTGGTCAAACAATGTTGACTGACATGGCGGGACACGAGACGTTGTTGTGTGTTTTCGGTAGAACCCCCTCCCCAATCCAATCCAATCTATCTGTCCCTTTTACCCTTTTTTTTACTGCTAGAATTATTACCGGAGACCCATTACCCGTTTCGAAATTACAGATCTAGCCTCCAAGTATGTTTAAATCACATTCCTATGCCCCTTTTACTGGTACAAACAGGTCCACAGAGTCACACAGCGACTCAGGTGACCCACGAAGAGGCACGCCATGATGGTCCCGGAATAGTCAGTGAACAGTAGCAGAGAGGAGTTGCTTTGCTTTCTGTAACAGAAAATGACCATGCACTTCTTTTGCCATGACTTTCTGAGTTGAAACGCCCACAATTTTCACACAATTTGTGAAAATTTACAATAAAATTAGTTTGTTAAGGTAGAGAAATTTGATACGTCCAATTATTATATTTTGACATAATTCAAATTAAACATACGACATTTACAATTGAAAATTATTTACATGAGTTTTGAGATTGGCACAATTCATCGCACAATTAGCCAGTCAGTTATAATAAAAAATTTGTTCCGTTTAATTAAATAAATTAAATTATATTTCGTTCGAATTTGTGATTTTTTTAGAAGGAAATAAAAAATCTGTATTTTTAAAATTGGCAACCTAAGCGAACAAGACGACAGAGCCCTTAAACTGATGGCCATTTTTGTGTCGTTTTCGAGGTGATAAAACAAGGCATGTGGTTGAAGGGATGTGATGGTAAATTGGAAGGAAGAATCCAGCTAGCAGGTCTTTATTTGGGTTACTTTTGGTCTATTGATGGAGAAACGAGAGCCAATGATTTAGGCACCCCTGTTCTCACTAACACTAAACTTAATTAGACCAGATGGTTTGATCCTTATTAAGGATAGTGTGATGATAAAGAAAGAATCCAGCTGGCAAGTCTATATATATATATATATAAATAAATAAATATGCATCATTTTTGGCCTATTCACCAACCGTTTAATAAACCGTACTCATGAAAGGCAATTGAGTTTTGGGCAGGCTTGTGGGTTGTGGCCTGTACTTGCTTAAAAACTGAACCTCGTCTCAACCAAGGAAGGATACTGAAGACTTCGAAGCAAAACCTTCTTGGATTTGTAAAAAAAGTACAAAATTGTGGATACTTAAAGATTTTGCTATCAGTTCTGTTTTATTTGCTTCTCACCTTTTTTTTTTTTTAAAAAAAAAAAAAATTATAAATCAGCCAAATTGTGTTGAAAATTTGTTTGGATGTGAAATAAAATGTGATTTTTTTAATTAAAAAAACAAGTATTTTGTGTATTAATTGTTTGTTAATGTCTTTAACTAATTAACAACAATAAACTTGTTTGTTTGTTAAAGTTTTTGTTTTCTTTGTTGGTTTTTTTTTTTTCTCAAAAGAAAAAAAAGAAATAACAACTCAAGCATAAAAAAGTCTTAAAAACACAAAATTGATTTTTAGCTTTATTTCACATTATAACAAATGTTCAAAACAAAAAAAAATATCCCACAAAACTAGGGCCGAATATCAATCATATCGGTCCGATTAATAGGGTTACCGATTACCAACCGATAAACTATTGGTTAACCGATTCTTGATCGATTACCAACCGAAAAGCTATCAGTTAATCGATTATTGATCGATCATATCGATAATCGGTTAAACTAACTGATTAAATCGGTTTTTGTTAACTTTTTATTGAGTTTTTTACTGATTGCTAATTGAGCAAAAAATTAGTTATTTTGAGAGTTCAAATACTTTTTGTTGAGTTAAAGCCTAAAATAACTTATTAAAAATTAGTTGTTTTGACCTTTTTGGGGGTCTAAATATATATATGGCTAAAATAGCTAATTGATTCTTTTTTTATATTGATCCACTACATTTTTTTATATTAAAAAATAAAAATCAAAAGAGTAAAAAGTATAAAATTATAAAAAAAATTAAAAATTAAAAATATTTAACGGTCATATTGGTTAACCGATAATAAATTATTGACTGCCGATTACCGACCGATAAGCTTATCGATATAAATTTTTTAATCGATTACCGACCGATAACTATCGGTTACGGTTATATTGATTTGGTTAATATCGGTAATCGGTTGGTTAATTGGTAACCGGTTAATTTGCCCACCTCTACACAAAACACATTAAGGTTCCATTTATTCGACGTAAAATGTTTTTTCTTTAAAATATTTTTTGATATTTGGCTTGTGTGGAAAATGAGCGGCTAAGAAAAATGGTTAATGACTATTGACAATCTCTCGCAAGGTCCAAAGAACTTCGACAATTTGAGAATGAAAAATTTAAACTTAACAGATGATTTTTTTAAAAAATGAAGACAATTTTACGAAAATAAACATGATTTTCCTGGTCATCCCAAAACGTTTTCAATCACACCAAATGCTGAAAATAGAAATAATAATAATAATAATAATTTTTTTTTTTGAAAAACCATTTTAGCCTCAAAACAAACAAAGCTAAACTGTCAGTAACAAATTAACATGACCAATTTTCTGGTTTTTTTTTTATAAATAAAATAAAATAAAAATCATAAATGGTAAAAGGTGTCAAAATCACAGCCTAGTTCCTCAGCAAATGAACAAAACCATCCCATACGTTGGATTTGACCAAATTTACAATCACGGGTCCACATTTGATGTGATTGTTAGGCAGATAGCAATAGCATTGCAAGTTGTAAAGTATTATTAGCAGGCTGCAGGAGATCGATCATTTTCGTGGGAACAAGGGAGAGGGACTAGAAGGTTTTGCATCGGGAGGATTCCTTTGTTTTGTTTTTATTGGGAGTGGCGAGTGGGTGGAGACAGATTGGCTGGTTGCATCATCTACTGCTTTTAGTTTGTTTTTTCAAACCATTTTCACTCGGAACTAGGAAAAAACTTTGGGCTATGTTAAGAAAGCCCTGAGCCCAAAGCTCTTCCTACTTCCTCCCCCAGAAAACACGTTGTATGAAATTACTATTTTAAGCCTTGGGTGCTGCTCCTTTTGTCTCCTCTTCTTTGGACTCTCTTTTTCTTTCAAATTCATCACATTTCCAAGCCTTCGATCTCCTATATATATATATATATATATATATATATATATATACATAGCCTATCTAGCTTGCTTCCCACTTCTTAATTACATTGAAAACCTCCATCGATGATCCTTAATTCAGTCATGAAAAAACAAAAAACACCCACCAGAAGTGGAGAGACCACGACAACAATCTAATTGCCTATAAACTCTATCGTGTACGTTAATAATTACTATATTTATATTTCATATTTAGTCTGGTCATCTAAACTGAAGATGTTGCAGCAGTTAATTCCTACATCAAATCTTGAGCTACGTATGAGCCCGGGTGTAGTGGAGCGTGCTTGCCCCCATTTGGGGGGGAGGGGGGCGTGCTAGCCACTCTTTCCAATGTGGCATGCCACCTCAACCAACAAGACTTTTTATTTTTATGAAAACATGCACATTACTTCCAACTAGGGTTATTAAATAAAGGAAAAATACAAAATTAGTCCCTGTGGTTTACTTGATTTACAATTTACTTCCTGTAGTATCAAAACGAACTTAAAAGTCCCTGTAGTATGTAAAAAAACAATTTAGTCACTACAGTTAAATTCCATCAATTGACTTAACGGATTCCGTTAGCGTGCCATATCACATCCAATTAAATTATGACACGTGTTATGTTTTATTTATGACTTTTAAAAATTACACATGGATTTTCCATGTCATATTATTATGCCAACTAATATTCCAACCTCAGCTTTTTTTTTTTTTAATACATTAAACACATTAGGTAAAATATTTTTAAAAACCCTAATTCTACCAAATTGTTGATCTAAAAACCTAATTCAAAAGAAAACAAATTATTATTCTTCTTCCCTCCTCTTCTTCTTCGTCTCTTTTTCTCTATCTTCTTCTTCTTCGTCTCCCTTTTTTTCTTCTCCTTCTCCTTCTCTTTTTCTCCATTTTTTTCTTGTCATGGTTTTTCTTTTTTTTTTCTTTGTCTCTTCCTATCTTCTATTTCTTCTCTTACGCTCTTCTCCTATGTTGAAATTCCTCTTTTTCTTGACAACGTTCAAGAGGGCAGTACAAAGACAAAAAATATTTGCAGACACCCTTGATAAGATATAGAAAAGACAAATGAATTAAATAAATCAAAACAGAAAATTGAAGTTTTTGTTGGTTTTTTTATGTCAACTGTATATACTTTTGTGTTATAGAAGAAGAAGAAGAAGAAGAAGAAAGGGAAGAAAAAGAGAAAGGAGAAAAGAAGAAGAAGAAGAAAGAAAGAAAGAAAGAAAAAAAAAACGAGAAGAAGAAGAAGACAGAGAAAAAGAAACAAAGATGAAGAGGTGGAAAGAAGAAGAATAATTTGTTTTCTTTTGAATTAGGTTTTCAGATCAATAATTTGGTAGAATTAGGGTTTTTAAAAACATTTTACCTAATGTGTTTAACGTGAAAAAAAAAAGAAAAAAAAGCTGAGGTGAGAATATTAGCTGGCATAATAATATGATGTGGAAAATCCAAGCATGATTTTTAAAAGTCATAAATAAAACATAATACATGTCATAATTTAATTGGATGTGACATGGCATGCTAACGGAATCCGTTAAGTCAATGGATGGAATTTAACTGTAAGGACTAAATTGTTTTTTTTGCATACCATAGGGACTTTTGAGTTCATTTTGATATCACATTGAGTAAATTGTAAATCAAGTAAACCACAGGGACTAATTTTGTATTTTTCCCTTAAATAAATAGAGGCTCGACTTGAATAGGCTTAACACACTTTTGGTTTGGTTCATTTAATAAATGAGTTGATTCTAAATATATTTAAATGGAGGATGATTTGATGGAGTTAAAGTTTAGTCCCAAAATTTTTGACTTTGATACTATATTAAATTACCATTTATTCCAAAACTTAAATTAACAAAAATAGATAAATTTAATTATTTAATTATTACTTTAGTAGCTGGTATGTACCAAATTAAATTTGAATGTTCGAACCCAAGTTCGATACAATTGAGTTAGGTGAGTCCGGCTCAGTTCAAACAAAATAAAAAGTACAAGTACTTTTCAAAAGGTGAATTAAAATAATATATAACAAATTGCATGCTGCATTAATACCACTCGTCTGTTTCTTAGTGCGTGTAAGCGAATTTAGTAGCGAGGTTAAAAGAAAACTCAATTACATTTGGAGTCATCTTCTTCCAGAAGTGATATTAGGGGGTTAATGGGGCCTGCATGAGGGTGTAGAGGAAGAATATGGTGAAAGGATGATTACAAGCACTAAGGCATCAAAGCCTGCAAAGCCTTTTCTTTTGTCTGATCTTTACATTGGCTAATGAGAATCATATATATTAATTAATTAAATATGTCCAATTCCATTTGTTAATAACACAAATCTCTTTCCCCATGCCCACAGACACGTTTTCATCAATGCCCACTTATTCATTGTCATGGCATGAAAAAAAAAAAAAAAATCAGTTATCATTTCCATAGATATACAAATGTTGCACAGTAATTGGAGTAAATCATTTCTCCCAACATGATAATGTGATTTAAAAGTGATTGACAAATTGGCATTTCTTTTATGCTTTTGTGTTTGGTAAAAGGTTATTTGGTAGCTTTTTACCAGAGTTTTGTTCCAACAAAGGGGTCTTTGATGTGCCAAGAATTGGTGTCTGCCCATGATCAATTTTTATATATATAGAATTAATATAATTACAAAGATAGACAACCTGGAACCCGAAGTCATTGACCCATTCACTCACTTTAAAGTTAATTACAAGAAGAAAAAGATAAATTTTCTTTTAACACATGCATCTTTTTGCTAAGGAGGAAAGTATTAATTAGAATCCACTAAATCTCTTAATTACATATTTGTCTCGTATCACATTAATGTTAATTTAATTAATAACTACATTTTTTATTTTTGAGATGTCCATACAAGAGGGGGATGATTATTCGAACTGGTGACCTTCACTTCATTAAGAGTGGTTTCAGCCGATTGAGATACCTATTGGGGACAACTATATTTTCTATTAAGTAGCTGTAGTAGTACTGTATTGTCTAGAACATTTAATTCTTTCCTCATTATGTTCTTTATAAATAATATATAATGTAGTACAATATAATCAATCCGATAAAAATAAAATGTGAAAAACCCTAAGCAGACTCCAACTAATTGTTTATCACAATTTATGCGGAATTAAACTATGAAGCAATAAACAATTTAATCAACAAAATATCAAAAGCAATAAAGAAGCAGACACAGATATTTTGGTTACGAAGAGGAAACCAATTAGAGCACTTCTCTAATTGTAAAACCTCTCAGGCGTAAACCGAAATCAACTAAATCAGTAAAAAGAAAAAGGATTACAAGATGTTCATACTCACAAAACCTTTGCTATGACACGATCTTGTATAAGACAAGTGACCCACTCATCTTCTACCGCAGTAGCCCTTTCCAGAGACAGCTGGCACAATCCTTCTACGTGATTTCCTTTCACCGGAACTCCGATTGACTTCACTTCAACAGATGACGAACAATGATGAACATTAAACTAAACACTCCAAGAAAGAGAACTTAAACTCTCAATATCAAAGGCTTTCTTGGCACACGACGGCAAATTCTAGATATAGAATTCGTAACCTAAACAGATCTGTAGAGATCTATTTATAACACCTAAAGACTTCTAGTCTCAATAGAACTCAAATACAATGTATTTTGGACGGTAAGGGCTTCATCCGAAGCGGGCTATAAAAACAGGGAACATGAGTTCGAGCCGTCCGGACGGTAACACTGGCCGTCCGGACGGTGCTAGGGCAAATGCACTTTCTCCTTTCTTTTCGCGCGGCGCGTTCGGAGGCGTCCGGACGGGTTGCGAATGGACTTCGAACGGACTGCGAACGGAGCACTCGGGTTTTAGTACTGGAGTTCTTAACTGCATCACGTCCGGATGTCTATGAATCCCGTCCGAACGCTTGGCTTTTTTCTTTCCATTTTGCTCACGAACATTAGCCAATACTTCAAACTAACAAACTCCCCCTTTGGCAATTTCGGGAACAAAATCATCTCCCCCAACAAACTCCCCCTTTTTGTCACAAATTGACAAAATATTTCAAATTTCCTGAAACACTTAACAAAAAACATCAAGGTATATGTGGAAAGGAAACAAAAACAAAAAAATAAAAAATAAAAAAAATAATAAAATTCATGATTAACCGATGAAGAATTGCATGTTATAACACAAGATCATGAAGAACGAAACTCCCCTAAAAAATACCAAACAATCAACAAGAACCATTTAAAAAATTTCTCCCCTCAAAAGTCAAGAAAACACAGGATGCATACATCACAAACTCATGATTTCAAGCAATGAATATTCCAATTTATCAAAAAAATTTAAAATATACATGAGAGTTATATCGCACGAACACTTTACATTTAACAAGCAATGCCAAGAATTCCATTCAACCCATGCTTGTGTTGTGTGTGTAAGCCAACCATTGAAATAAAACAAATTTATAAGTTGAGTAGGAGGTTTCACTACGATAAAGGTTTTAACAAGCAAATCAAATCAAAAGTCAAACCTTATCATACTAGGGCCTAGCCACTCTCATCCAATGCATTCCTCTTTTGAAACAAAGCAAGCTTGACACTGTGAATTTAATTCCTTTGGAATGTATTCTTTGAATATTTTATTTCACATTTTTTTCATGAGAAGGTGTCTTGAAACATTTAATGCTTTGAGAAATGCAGGAATTTATAAGCCCTAGGTTCAACTAGCGTATGGTCAATTTGATAGATACAACTAGTCAAAACCCTCATATAGTTACCTCACACAACTCATATTAAAAAAACTCAATTTAAGCTTAAGTGTGCACAAAAGTTTAAAGCATGAACAAAGCATAATTTAAGCTTAAGCTTTAGGTAACCACAAAAAATGTCCATTGAAATAATATGACAACTCATGCATATTGAAAACTTTTTAAAACACAAGGAATTAAATCCATGGAAGAAACATGAGCACATAATGGACACTCAAGGTGCATTAGACAAGAGAAGGAAGAAATAAAAATAACCAAATTAGAATATTTTTGTCTTTTGAAATTTTTCAAAATAAAATGCACACACAAAAAAAAATAAAATAAAAGACAAATTAAACAAAAAACAAAACAAAACAAAAAACAAAGCAAAACATGCTCTAGGATATTCAAAATAAAACAAGACAACCAATCCTAGGCATGTGGGTGACTCACCTAATCCAAGGTGAGATCACCACCACTCCCCCTCAAGGGGTGAATGGTATTTTCCTTCTTAACCCAAATTTTCTTCGTTTTGGGAACAGAAGTGTGACTCTTAGCCAAGTCATTTAACTGGGTGATAACACCTTCACCATGTTAAATAATTCATCATGACTATTTCCAAAAGCGAAGATAGTCTCTTTTGACTCATGATTATTCAACTGAAAACAATTCGAATATGCCCAATCTTACCACAATGATGACATGTAGGAATGAACCTTTGAGTAGGTTGGTTCCTTGGCATATGAGCACGTCTCGGTGTAGAACGAGACACATAGGAATCAGTTAGAATTTCCTTACCTTTCTTACCTCTTGAAACCGGACTAAGCATTTCCTTCTTCTTAGCCAAGTTTTCTTCTTTACACAGGTTTCACAAAATCAACTTTGAAGGAGAAACAACATTAGTAGAAGAAACAGATTTATCAAAACCCAATCCAGTTCTATCAAATGAATGTTTCTGATTATGCAACATGTGATTAAGTTTCTCATTAGAGAACGTGTTCAGATGATTTCTTGAATCATTAAGATCATTCTCTAAGGATTTCACTTTGGCAATCAAACTATCATTTTCAGATTTCAAGGTATCATGAATAGCATGTGAATCATTCAAGGTACTAGACAGTTTATCCTTTTCAAGATTAACTTCTTTAAGTTTCAAGGTTTGCTTATTCAACTTCTTCAAATTATTGTATTCCAAAAATAGAGCATTATAAGCATTTTGTAGATCACCTTCCTCTTCGATTCATTGTCACAAATACCATAATCACTATCTAGAGAGTTACACTCACTAGCCTCATGCTCACTCTCATAAGAAACCCCAAAAGCTACATAATTAGCAACATTTTCAGCTTTTTCTTCATTGTCCGACTCATCACTTTGAGTCACATTAAAAACCTTACCGTTGAGTTTCTCAAATTTCCACAATTTGCGGATGTGTCCAATACCCCACATTCATGACACTTAGGACCACTAGGAAATTTATCCTTCGATCAACTGTATTCCTATCTTGGAGGTTATCTCTACCATCATGCCTAGAATTTTCAGATTTCTTGAATTTTACCCTTAAAATTTCCATTTTTCGGTTTGAAGAATTTTGAAATTTTCGACTATCATGGCAATTTCCTCCTCATCTATTGAACCTCCAGATTTCTCCTTACCAGCAGTTTTGGTCTTAAGAGCAATATTTTTGAGTTCTTTGGTTGAGGCAACAAGAGCTCAAAAGTCCGAATTGACCCTACAAGTTCCTCTACTCTCATAGTATCCAAGTCATTTCTCCGGTTTATGGCGCAATTTGGGGCAAAAACCTAGTGGGTAAGGATCTCAAAATTTTCTTGATTATTTTTGCATCGAGACATTTTCTTCCGAGATTTATAGTATTGTTTCTAATACTACTGAGCTTAGAATAGAATTCATCAAAAGTCTCATCCTCTTGCATCCTAATCTCTTCAAACTTTGAGACTAACATCTGAAGTTTTGAAGCTCTAACAACCTCGGTTCCTTCATGAGTTATTTCTAAGGTTTCCCATGCTTCTTTAGCTATTACACATCGAGAAATTCTTGAGAATTCTTCCATGGAGACAGCTGTGAAGATGGAATGTAATGCTTTGTCATTTGCAGAGGAGGCACGATTTTCAAGAGTTGTCCATTCAACCATTATTTTATCCAGAATAGACCATCCAGATTCAACAATATGCCAAACATCCACAAATTTAAGATATGCCCTCATACGAATTTTCCAAAGCGTATAGTTTAATACGTCAAAGACGGGAAGAGAATTAGGTGCAACAGTATAAGACATTTTGAGACGGAGTCTAGGATCACACTCAAGAAATTAATCCCTACAGAGTGAACCCGCTTTGATACCAATTGAAAAACCCTAAGCAGACTCCAACTAATTGTTTATCACAATTTATGCGGAATTAAACTATGAAGCAATAAACAATTTAATCAACAAAATATCAAAAGCAATAAAGAAGCAGACACAGATATTTTGGTTACGAAGAGGAAACCAATTAGAGCACTTCTCTAATTGTAAAAACCTCTCGCGCCAAACCGAAATCAACTAAATCAAAAAGAAAAAGGATTACAAGATGTTCATACTCACAAAACCTTTGCTATGACACGATCTTGTATAAGACAAGTGACCCACTGCCTTCTACTACGCAGAGCCCTTTCGAGACAGTGGCACAATCCTTCTACGTGATTTCCTTTCACGGAACTCGGTTGACTTCACTTCAACAGACGAACAATGATGAACATTAAACTAAACACTCCAAGAAAGAGAACTTAAACTCTCAATATCAAAGGCTTTTTTATAATACGACGCAAATTCTAGATATAGAATTCAGAACCTAAACAGATCTGAGAGATCTATTTATAACACCTAAAGACTTCTAGTCTCAATAGAACTCAAATACAATGTATTTTAGACCTAGAAGCTACAGGCCGTCCGGATGTAAGTGGGCTCGTCCGGACGGGCTATAAAACACAGGAACATGAGTTCATTAATGGGCCGTCTGGGCCAGTAACATCGCCGTCCGGTGCTAGGGCAAATGCACTTTCTCCTTTCTTTTCGCGCGGCGCGTTCGGAGGCGTCCGGACGGGTTGCGAACGGACTTCGAATGGACTTCGAACGGAGCACTCGGGTTTTAGTACTGGAGTTCTTAACTGCATCACGTCCGGACGTCTATGAATCCCGTCCGAACGCTTGGCTCTTTTCTTTCCATTTTGCTCACGAACATTAGCCAATACTTCAAACTAACAAAATGTACCACCTTAAATCTTATCTTTCACTTTTTCAAATTATTCTTTGACGTTTTATATTTATTATTAAAAAAATTATTGATCGTGGCCAACAAAATAGAGAAACCATGGAAGCTTAAAACATATATACGTAGGGCAACCATGGCTGCATGGTCAATTAAAGGTTCATTTAGGGTTATATCCAAAGAAATTTGATTTAAAGAGCTAGCACGGAACTTTGAGCTTTGCCCGTATTCAATGGAAGCTCATTTCACCCAGTTGGGGGATCCAAGAGCCACACCCTAATCTTCTGTCTAATTAATCTTATTTTCATTATCTTCTCTCTCTAGATCTCTCAAACCATTAGTGTTCTCCAAGCGATCTTGATGACTTGATCATATAACATGTTAGTATAAATATATACCATTTTAACTTAAATATAATTAAGTTTATGTGTTTTTGGCCACAATATTCTATTCACCAATTGATATCACTTGACGTGGGATTCCATTACATGCACTTGAATCTCCAACAGTCTCTCCCACATGCAACAATCCTCTACTGTAACCACCATGCAATATAACATGATGGCATGTTTAATATAAATTATAACATGTTGGCATAAATTACAACAGGTGCTATAGTACTACTTTATGATGTTCTTATGCGATCGATAAGGAGTCTGAGAAAACCATCGATTTCATTTTGTTTTTCAGTAGAAGCTTCTGATCAAGAAGACATAATTGTTTATTTTGTTTGTGCTGGAACAATGTCATTGGGGTGTGCTTATGAGAAATGACCTTAAATTTGAAGCCATGCCCGACCCAAGTGACTCACATCTGATGTCATATATAGCTAGAGCCACTATTTATATGTACAATGGTTGCAGCAATCAAAGGCTGTGGTCCATGAACGTATGGGTTAAGGCTTGTGGGGTGGGGACCAAAAGCTTAATTAGCCACATGGTTGACACGATGAGCGTGGGTTAATTTGTCTCTTTTTCTTATATTTAAGAAGCTGATGAGGAAAACTCTAGAGAATTGAATCCATGCCAAGGAGCAGAAGAGGCAGCAGTATTATTGCCTGAATGTTGCAGCCAGATAATTTCGGGTTTATTGAGTGGGATTGTCTTTATTTCTGTCTTCATACGTGGGAGGGGGAGCTTCCATGGAGAAGCAAAGTGAATCATTTGTGCTAGCTGTTTCTATGCGTTGGGCAATGCTCAATTGTTGGGGTAATCGACAAAAGAACAAGAAGGTGTTTAGCATATCTGTTCTTGGTTTTAGCTCAAGTCCTTATCAAATTTGTCTTGCTTCTTATCGTTTTCTCCATTGGGCTCACAGGTTGCACATTCCCAAGCTGTGATGCTGCAGATTACGGTTTGCTTCTTAGAGAAAATGCAACTACTCTGACTGTGAGACTTCGACTCTCTACAGTCTACCATTCGCGTTGGCTCTCTCTAGTGAAAAACCATATGGTAATTGTTAATCGTTGATATTTTCTCAAATAAATTACCACGTAGTGCATGTACATGTATAGATAGAGCCAAAGAGTTACAGTGTGTTTAAAAAGAAGTTTCTTTGAGGATAAAAATGACTTTGATGTCAGTTGCATGCCGCTACACACAATAGTACGTACAAACAAATTTGCCCGCTTACTGAGCCGTAAACTCATCATTTCACTTGTAAATGTTGATTACAGAGACATGTCAAAACAGTATCAGACAACAGGACAATGACAATAATGGTGAGAGCACGTCAGACAACAGGACAATGACAATAAAGATCAAGAACTCAAAGCTAATAGTAGCAAGGCCTAAGGTATAAGATAAGACATTATATGATTTTAATGTAGAATTGGAAGTTAGCAATACGATTCATGTAACTAGGAATATTATTGTAACAAGTTATGTTTGTTGCTCTACTTTTATGATTCACGTATTTATTGAAATTCAGTTGAAAACTTCACTACCCCTTGCCCTGAAACTGTCAAGAATTTTACAATCATACCCTCGAATTATCAAAATATGCAATTGAACAAAATAGCTTATTGAGCCTTGAAGCTTTTTTATATGCATAAAAGTCCATTTTGTTTTTTGGGTCGGTATAATCACGCTTCTTGACTTACTAGAAGTTGGGTCGAATTTGGAAGCTAGCCCATAACTGCAGCATGCCCATAACTTATCTCTGCCGGTTTTTTAAAAAATTTTGTAACAAAATTTCAATCTTACACCGACTAATGTATTGCACGTGTTAGTTTTAATCGTCCGTAAAAATTTGAAGAAAAATGTGAAAAATTTGCAACCGCATATTTCATGCTCAAATAAGGGGCTGATTAAAATAAGAAGAGATGTGATATAGGTATAATATAAGCTTAACTTCTCTATTATGTGTTATTTAAAAAAAAAAATTTAAAATTTAAAAAACACCAAAATTGAATGCAATTTTGTTTTTATTTTTTAAATAACATGTAAGAGAGAAGTTGAGTCTTTATTAGACCTATATCGTGACTTTAACATTAATTTTCGAAACGAATAAGATCATTCCCCCTCTAATAGGTCAGAGAAGGTAGAGAAACGACGACGACGTATACTCTTCTCTTTGTTTGGAAACTGTTAAGCTTAGCATATGAATTTTGAGCGCATGGGCCGAGTCCAGCTTTCGGGTTCGCAATTGTGAGCCTCGTTAAAGAGTTGCAAAATAAATTCGTCGGGACTGCATGAGCAATGTGTCCATGTTTTAAATAAATTGGTGGGCCTTGAGAGCAAAAATGCTATATATACACATAGATTTGTACATTAGCCATTAGGTAGACCTTGGTCTAACCTGCCCATGGGTCCATAGTTAAAGTTCCGATTGCACCAAAGAGTTGGTTTAAAATTGCATTTTTTAATTGTGAAATTGCAGTGTCAAGAGCACTCTTGAGGTCCAATATATATATATTTTGATATGTCCTCACAAGAGGGAGGAAGAATGATTCGAATTAGTGACATCTACTTCATTAGGTATGGTCTCAGCCGATTGAACTATCATTTGGGAACTTTAAGGTCCTCAATTGAATCAACGCACAAGTCTTTTATTGATTTATTTTTAAATAATGTAATTCTTTACATCCATTTTATACTGTCAAACATGTGTATTTTAAGTTTTTTTTTTAAGCTAATGATATGAAAAATTACTTAAAATAGGTAACACCAATAAATGTGAAATGGGTGTGAAAATGAAATTAATACTCTCAATTATTAAATAATGTAATTCTTTACATTCATTTTATACTATCAGATGTGTATTTTAAGTGATTTTTTTTTTTTTTTTAAGCTAATCATATGAAAAGTTACTTAAAATAGGTAACACCAATAAGTGCGAAATGGGTGTGAAGAGGGAATTAATACCCTTAATTATAAATAATTGGATATTATCCAATTCATTTGAAATGGAGATCGAACATCTTGTACGTTCTGAGTTTTATGTGAAGAGGAGTAGCATTACCCAGAAAAAAATAATCAAAAGAAGAAGAGAGATTGAACGGAAAACGTTACAAAGCCCTGGACATGGACACGTTAGCACAAATGGTCACTAAACTTTGATTGGGGAAAAAAAGAAAGAAAAGAATCCCCATTAAAGGGATTAGGGGAATATGTAGGATAACAATCTTGAATTGCAGGATAGATGGACCCCGATTTAATTTGTCCTCATCAACTTCTTCAAGTTCTCAGCTCACCTACGCTTTACCAGCTTAATTGTTTCCACGCTTGGAAGTAAAAAACAAAAACACCTTTATATTATTCTTGCACTCTTGTTCAAATGTCCATGTCCATGTCCATTGTCCATATCCATTATATCATACAACAATATGTCTCTTGTGTCTATTCTTCTTTAAAAACAACAAAAAGTTTGTTATGATTCTAATATTGTGTCACAATTTGGAGACATGCTCCTTATCCCATTTGCGTGATATCTTAAAATAATTAAATTTATAATTGAGATTAATTCCTTAATTTATACAGTTTAGATGAACCTGATATATACATATCTTCTCAATTAATATTCTAGTTATTAGATATGTTTGTTAATTAATGTGTTTTAGGAGAGTTTTTTTTAAAGTAATTATATATTAACAAAAATGAAATAATTCTTGTCATCAATATATATCTTCATGGAGATAATACAAAGTCAAAATCAAACTTTTGTGATTTGGCATAGAATCTCCCAGCTGCCGGTTTCATAAACCTAATCCCAATGTGTGTTTACATGTGCTTACTCGTGAGAGCCGAGAAGAAATTAAGGAAACCCTAATGGGAACATAAATCGCCTAGATTGAAGGTGTAGTGTGTTTAAGTTGGAAAACGAAAGAACGAAAACAGGTTAACATCATTACAATTATAAGATCACCGACCAATAATTGGACCATTTGGGTCAAAAGTCCAACCTAGCACCAAGACAATCTCATTCGTGGGTCTAATTGTCGTTGGAAGTTGTGGAAACTGACCCGTGTCTGTACTTGTGTCGCTACCATCAATTGCCGCCCAATTTTGGTCGGCTTTGTTCCATCTACCATTATTAATTAAAGACCCTTTGATTAAGGCTTCTTAATTAGCCAAATTTTTGCCCATCAAAATTGTACACAGAGTTTACCAAACTCGGGTACGTTTCATCGTAGCCTCCCCCCGCTGGTGCCACTTTGGTGACTTTCTTCTTATTTTGTAGGTAATTCTTAACCTAATTCAAACGTTTTAAAGTTTGTGAGAAACATATGTGAAATTGATAGCTTTTACTATTTTTCCCCATTTGACAAAATAAGATAGTGGTATCATATATAATTACAAGAAGTGTGAAACAATTAGGGGTTACATATATAGTTCAATTAATGAGAGAGAGAGTCAAAGTTTTAGAGATTAGGTAAGATCACACAATCTCTTGTGGGTCTAAGATTGTCTCTAAGCTTACCTATAATCAATTTAAAATAATCTCACGTGGACCCGTTGATGTGCATCCAACTGTATTAATCACTAACGTTAACATCGTCCTTATGCTAACACGCTCAATAATTGGCTACAGTGTCACATCCCAATTAACTAAGTAAACTACTTAAAAAATAATAATAATGTTACACTCATATGAGAAAGAAATTAAAAATTAACTTATAGCTTGCTGGAGTTAAAAAATCAACGATAATAAGACATGGATTAATCGACAATATCCAACAAAAAACAGTATTATTAAACCATCGAGTCTCAAACACATGATACAGAGAGCTCAGAAAAAAAAGGGACACATAATACAAGCAATAATTCTAGAAAAGGACAAGATCATTAAATTTGGAGGCCCAATGTCTATGAAAGAAACTGTCTGCAGGTCCCTTAATGTACAAGGGTAAAAGAGGGAAGAAAGAGGTCATATACCTCTCAAAAAAAACCCCTCCCAAAAAACTGGAGTTTCATTTACAACACGTGGGTAATTGAACGTGGTCAAAGGGTCGACCACGCAAAAAGGCACGAGAAAGAAAAACCCTCCTCCAAAACGTCAATCTTGCAACAAAAAACACTGGAAAAAAACACACACACATCCACGCACAGAGCTTATTATTATTATTATTCCTCGTCATCGATCCCATCGATATTACGGTTCTGATGTGTGAATTAAATAGCTAGTGAAAAGACAATCCTTCCAGTTTTGCAATCTGCAAATGTCACGTGAGTTTCAACAAAGCTTGTCGTAGGTTTCTCACCAGATCTTTCACTGTCGCTGAGAATTCAACGTCCATCTGCAAGAAATTAATGACAAGTTATGTCATATGTGGGAACTTTTGAAATAATATATATCTTGTAATTAATCTATCTATCATCAATAATCATGATATTGCTTCTACCTGAGCAACAACAGTAATATCAAGTGTGGAATTTCCAAATGGCAAGACGCTGCTGTTGAGGATAGTCAGGCCATGTCCCTCCATTTCGCTTAGTATTTTTGCAGCACATCCTTTGCGATTCTCACAATGGATTCTAATGAGCACATTCTTCTCCGAAACTCTAGCCTCAATTTCTGGGAGTGGTTGATCGGAGTTCTGATGATGATCAGATGTGGTGGTGTCATCATCTGCTGAGATCCGCGTCTTCTTCACCAAAACCACTGATTCTACTGTTCTCTTTGCAGCCTGCTCTTCGAGTGTCTTCACACGTTCTTGAAGCTGTTTCAAGTACTTAATAGCATCTCCAAGGACAGAAGCCTTGTCCATCTGCATTCAAATCACACGTTAGGATGTTACACAAATCTTTCTTACTAGAAATCTTTCACATTTTAGATAAATTTGAAGTGGCTAAACTAAATTATATATAGTTAACTCAGGTAAATAAATTAGGTTCCACCAATATATATAAGCATGCAGGTTTCCTTTCTAAGTGTCTATATGATCTCCACCCTCAAGGGATATTCATGGTGTCCCAAATAAATAATTAATCTAAGGATATCATTCCAAGTTTCCAACAAATTAGGTTTTCCAGTACTTCACATATTTATAACACCAGCTCCCATTTAAGACAGTTTTGTCGCCTGCTTTTGTTTATAAGACTTCAAACTTAATTTATACATGAAAAATATTATTTGATAAACTGTTATAAGACTCTCATATAACTTAAAAATATAAAGTAACAACTGATTTTCACGATATTGTTATGTCGTTATTCTAGTTATATGGCAGTCGTATATATAATAGTCCAGTAGATTTCTAGTATTGTTAAGGCAACATTGACATAAAGCAAGCAACATAATCATAATCTATTTCTCATCATACTAATTCGATGAAACAATGATCTATCTGAAAGATTAAAACGAGCAAGAAGCTCGTACGTACCTTCTTTAGGCCAGGAACAACTGCTGAAAGTGCTATGAACCGCTGGCTGAGCTTTTCCCGGCGCTTTCGCTCTGCTATTACGTGATCTTGGTTATTCAAAGGAGTTCTAGTCATTGCACCAGCCCTCTTGGGGGCCGCCCGACAATTTTGCATCTCAAATGAGCTCTGAGAAATTATAGTTGGGAAATTCAAATTTCTGTCACACCCGGCCGCCGCCTCGGTCTTTGTTTTGATGTTGCAGTCTAGACCATAGAATTTCTGAGAAGTTGGTGGGGGTGAGTTTGAATTCTCAAAAGAAATTAACTGCGACGAGGAGGAAGAAGCAGCCTTGGAAGTCATATGGTCGGTGGTGCAAGAGTTCCAACTGCTTGACTTCAGCTGCTTTGCCGGTCTCCCCAGACCGCCGGTCTGAGGATTTTCAATTGCTGAACCGGTAAAGTTGTGTGTGCTTTTGGGACTGAGATCTGGGTAAGATGAGTAGCTCTCAGCAGAAAAAGATTGGAAATGAAGCTCATCAAGTGAGTACCCGAAAGAGTCCATTTCATATCCATTGACAAAGGTGTGATCCTCCATTCCCTGTAAAATTAAACAATATATATATATACCAAGAAAACAGTGTAAGGAATTATCCATATATATATATACATACATAAATGAACTTGAAAAAGAAAAATGGTACAAGAACTTGCTTAGCAATCTTACCAATTCAGATACCCATTTAGCCGATGAGATTTCCATCAAATTAACCCCTTGAATTTGTTTCCTTAAAGATGAACTGTAGGACCCTGGGAAAATTGAAAAAGGCCCCGGAATCTTAGATTTAAAGGCTCAAAGATATAGTGATTTGAACTTTTGCAGATTTTAAGATATTGATAATAGACTGTGATCCCAAGTATTATCTTTGCTTGTTATCAAAGAGATTAGATATTTTAGAGGGGATGGAAGGATTTTTTTTTTTTTCCTTAAAGAGAGATTAAAAAAAAAAATCACTTTGTTTATCAAAGTTCAAGTGTAAGCATAAAAGAATAAAGGAAAGGAAAAACCCAGAAGCCCAAACTAAAGCAAAAAGCAAAAAATCTGGTAATTAAAATAAGAAAAAGAAGTTATGATCGAATAACATCCACCAAAACCCTATTTCATGGCCAAAAGCAACATTTGGAAATGGGAAAAGGAGAGAAGCAAGAAATGAAAAGGATTGCTTACAAAGGATATTTGGTTCATCAAAAGTTCTATCGGATTATTGGAATCGAAGGAAAAACCATAGCATCTTCAAAAGAACTGAGAAAAACCAGAGGTGAAAGCTTACCTTCCAACTTCCAAGAAGACCGAAGCTTTTCTTGTCCAATTCGCCGGAGTGAAGAAATTTTTGCGTATTTTATAAGTGTACCGTACGCGCTTGATATAAATATTATATAACTTGTATTAGCACGTGTGGAAACATTATACTTCTTTCTCGCTAATCACTGTTCATACGAGGGCTCTCTCTCTCTCTCGTTCATTTGGTCAAACTCTGGGTTCCTCTTACATTTTTGCCAATATTCTAAAACACTCTACCTTCGCCGGCCAATATTCTAAAGGCCCCATGAAGCTAAACTTCAATCTCATCCTGGAACGAACGGCTATCACGGATAATATCCAGCGTTGATATTTAGGAACGGTAATCAAACGGGCGGGAACGCGTTTCTTCATCCTTAATTTTGGTCATCGCACTTTTTTTTCTTGGTTCTATACTTGGATTAATGGGACAAAATATTTAAATTTCATCTCCCTTTCATATAAATTAATTTCAGGTATATTGTTCTACATTAAATTTTTTTTGGGTAATTGTTCTTCATTAATTAATTAGTACAAACCTTAATTTGATAATTAAATATATAAATTTTGATCATTTGACAAATACGTGGTTTTGCCATATTTTTTGTTCAACTTTTAATGAAGGAAATATCAAGAGTCCTTTTTTTACGTAAATAAAAACTCGTCACATCACATGTATGTAACTAATTTCTTTTATAAAAATTATGTCCCAAAAAATAGAAAGAAATTAAAAGAGACCCATAGACGAGAAAATGCTAAGTTTTACTTGTGTCCTCCTTGTCCTAGATAAAAATTATTATATAAAATCAAAAAAAAGTTATTCTTATTTCTCTCTTGATTTTTATATAGTAATTTCATCTATGACAAGTAGGACACAAAGAGAATACTAGGAGAACGCCTAATATTTCTTTTCTTTTTTTTTTTTTTTTTAAGAAAAATTCGGATATATATGACAAGTTTTTATTAAGCTTATGTGGAAAAGAGGACGGTGTGCATTTCTTCTGTTAATAATTGTAAGGACTAACATAGTTGTCTTAAAATTAAAACTATATATATATATACCCTTGTTTGCTAACGGTTTCAAAATCACTTTTCTCTTCTTAAAACCAAAAAATAAAAGCTTTTTTCAAAACATTCAACAAACAATTCACTTTTCAAAAAAAACCAAAATACAAAACGCACCAGAAAATAAAACACAAAACTCATAGTACCAAAAAGCATGAAACATGCAACAAAGCGAAGCCTTTAAAAATTTAGACAATCCCCAACAAGAATTAAAACAAGTATAGGATCCTCAAAGAAGGAGCCAATCCTCTGGCCTTGGCATGTGTGGGCAATTTTGAGGGGCATCGTGCATCCTGGCAAGGATGGAGCCGGGAAGTTTTATGGGAGGAGGACTAAAGCAATTTTTTTTTTGGCAACGTGTAATGAATTGGTATTTTTTTTTTCTTTTTTAAATCACTAGTAGTATTTAAATACAATGTGGAATTGAGCTTAAAATTGTATCATATTCTCCAATTAAATGTTTAAATTCTAACAAACAATATTCTCAATATTGAATAATCATAATATCCAAATTACAAGACCACTTAGATTAGAAATTGAGCTTAGAATACAAATCTCAAAAAGTACAACCTACGTTGAGTTATTTTACACTTGTTGATTAACATCATATTCCCATATGTGACACGCAATTAAGGATCAAAATCCAATAATTAAACTTTGTGCATTTTTTTTTCTTTTGAAATAGTCAAGTATTGTATTTGATTTTCCATCATTTACAAATAAATTTATATGATTATTTTGCATTTTTAGAAAATAAAGAAAAAATATGCATAGGTTAACAATGAACAAACTCACATGAATAACATAATCATCACATAGAGACTCTAAGTTAAACATTACACTTTAACCCTATAATTATTATTCTCTTCCTATTCCATTAATCTAGCAACTTACCCCCAATTTATAATAGTCATATTCACATATAATAATCAATATGATTCTAATATGACATATTAGAACCTAAACCCCATAGGCATCAATTTTTATTGAACTCATGAAAGTTTAGGGTTAATTAACACTTTAAATGTACTTAACACATCCAATTAGCAATCTTAGTGTTCACATACCAAAAACCCTAATTTAATTCATACTATACAAATTAGGGTTTATATACATACTATTAACAATAGTGAAATTGAAGCTTTCAACCTATTAATCTAACAATCGGATTTTAAATCATGCATAGAAATCCATTACACACAAAAGCCCCAAATTAATTTTAGGAATTTAACTTTTTACTAAAATTCTCCCAAATTGGACTTAATAAAAAATTACTCAAATCATTATGATTTTAAACTTGAAATTCAATGGGTAGAATAAAAACTTAAAGAGAAACTAGAGATTTTCAATGACATTAGTTATAAAAACCCATCAAAATAACAACAACGAAAAACACATAATTTTTTTTGAAAAGGAATTGGACTTATTAATTTATTTTGAGGGAGACCAGTATTATTATTATTACTCCTTAAAAAAACTTTTTGAGGAAATGGGGAGGGGGGACCATGGCCCCTGCCAGACCCCCCCTCCCTCCATCTCTGCTGACCCTAGCTGGCCGGAAGACCACAACGGCTTCAAATTAACTGAGGGAGGAGCTACCTCTGTGGTAGAGATTGTTTACCCTATTCCAACTTTCGGTTTTGGGGAGTCTAAGAAAAAATTTGCGTATGTCGAGACCACTAGCTCTTGAAGTAGCTAGCTTGGGCAGCTGAAGGATCGATCCAAACGAATACCAATCACCTCCAAAACTTCATGCTACTCGACCACAATGAGATCGCAGCCCCTTGTGCCCTCGGGCTCCTCCGGTGGATGTTTTGCCTCGGCGACGTCGCTTGGGAGAGAATCATCCCTGAGACATAGGGTGGACGACAACTCCATAATCCACCTACAGTAATTGTGCTAAATTATTGACCACGTTTATCATGTGATTGCACCCATCTTTTTCCCAAGTAATCGGTAACCCAATAAACTAGTGTACTTCTGGAAGCCTGATTATGACTTGTACATGTTGGCATAATGGCATGTGCACGAAGAATTCAAACACTGGGCCTCTAATATAATAAGCGCCGCTTTGTATGCAGCATCAGCTTTCTGATTTTGGATAAATCCAAATTTGCTACTTTTAATATTGCCTTTCTTTCCTTCCTTCTCGGCGCAATACCTTTAAAAATTTAACAAGCAATGAATATCATTGGTACAGTTTCCTTCAAAATTGGATCCTAATAAGTTTTTTCAACGCAATCTATAAGATATACAGCAATTTTATACAATGAGTTGGGAAAAAAAAAATTCAAATTCAATTTGAAAAAACACTCTGTTCATATCGCAGACTTAAAATTGATTATTTTTTAAAACTTATCAGAGACACAACAGCGTTTCCATGATTAAGCAATTTAGATAGAGACAATTTGTTCCTCATAAGTCATAACCCCACGTTAATCATTTGCTTGTGAAAACTACAGCTTATATAAAAGACAACTACTGACAAAAGAAATAGATAAACAAAGTGAGAGAAGGAAGAGCCAAAAAGATTCAGAGGGTAGTGCGTCCCACTTTTGCTCTAGAGAAATTTCACAGGCAGCCTGGTAATCCTGTCATCATAATAAAAAATTAATGGGTTCTCCCATAATGATGAGCGGTGGAATTAGAATTTTAGAATTTTGTTGCATCTCATAAGGATAAAATTTTCTTTCAAACTCAATTAGAAGATCAATTGCCTACAACCTAATTTAGAATAATGACATATGTCCATTAACATATAATTTTTTAATAGCATGAAAATGCACATGTGTTTTTTTATTAAAACATCTTCTAATTTTGTCCATACTATTTAAAAAGCATGTAATTTATGTTTCTATTTACATACTTAAACGATACAAGTCATTATTATAGATTAGATTTATGTTTCTGTTTGTTTATTTTATGTTTCTTTTGGATTAATTACTCTTGTCTTGGCATGTCATTGTGCCCAAAGGCATGCTTTGCGGGATAAGGATGCAAGGGCGTTTCCCTAAATAATGTCCCTTAAAATATCACAGCAGATTCTTCTTACTTAATCGCCACAGCAAAACATATAAGGTTTTTTTTTTTTTTTCATTGTTATAAAGAACAAAGATGCAGCTGGACCAATATCTAATTAGAATTTGGTCCAATTAAATACGCAAATCAAATCTTTCGTTTTGATGTTCCATCTCTCCTAATAGATTTTATGTCCTTTTTTATACTTCAATTTCAAATTTAACTGCGTCTTTATCGGATTTTTCTGTGGAATCTGGGCATTACGTAGGAAAGATGTGATTGATGATCATAAGTGGAATCTGGGCAACCTTGAACCGTGTCTCCAACCACGTTTAACCTTCCTCGTACCTGCGGAAGGACCCATCTTTTGACCCTATAAGGAAAGCTGCATCTTCAATCAACTTTCCATATTCCCACGTGCCCAGCTTCATGTGGGGGCCATGCACTTGCTGCTTTAGTTGCAGACACGTTTGAAGATCGTTGGCTGTAGATTGTTGTCCAAAGAGAAAAATTAAAATTAGTACAATGTATACATTCTAATTTAGTCTTAGGGTTTTTAATTTCGATAATTAAATCTTTAGGTTGGCATTTCCCAAGGGTACTTGGTCACCAACAGGAGGAAGTAGTTCGACAACCAATCATTTCAGGACTTTTGCTAGCTCTGACCTCGGAGAATCATTAGTACCCCTCGTTGAGACATGATTCGCAGGCTAATGGGCAAGTTGCTGAAGATGATCAAGACCTAATTGGAAGGATCGTAGGGTATTTGCGCTGAGGAGTTCCCCATAATATCATGGGCGTACGTACACGTGATTATTTGAACTGTGACGGGGATACCCATTTTTTCTGGCCTTCGCTAGCGAAACGGTCATCTCAATAGGAATCGGGCTTGTCACCCATCGTACTCGTACAGACCACTACGACCCAAACCAAAACTCCAAAGTGATGAGGACGAACCTTAATTTGCCTTCTCGAAGAAATGAGAGAGCGAGCATACCAACACAGGACGTACAGCTTCTTTGTTTGGAAGTAAACTCAACTCAAATTTGGACCCTAAATTTCAAAAACCGAGAAAAAAAAATTGTATGACTTTGAATTTTTTTCAAATTTTCGTATGAACTTGTATTGAAAACAAACTCGGTTCCAAATGTGATAATTGTCTTCTCCCTCAATCAGGGGGAACTTGAGATTCTTTTGCAATTTGCAGGAATTAATATTCTTGGAATGGTGATGCATGCTTATTTTTCAAACATGTATGGTATGGTATATTGGTATTGGTCGTTGATTAATGGAGTTTAGCATGTTGACATATATATAGTATGTCAAGTTGGCAAGTGTAAACATAAAATTAGAAGCCGGCAAGGCATCTAACAACCAGAATTTTTGGACTAATTAATCCCACTGCTTTGACCTTCGACCCTCACCAATTTCCAGAAAACGACAAATTAAAACCATGGATTACTGTTTTGTTGGAACAAAATCTTCAGTAGATATCACCGCCATAAAACAATTGGAATTCGATCGCAAAAGAAAATTTCAAACAATCTGAAACGGGTTTGTTGTATTATTACGTCGTCACTCGTCATCTTAAAAATACAACTTACGTACAATCACTTAAAAACAAAGCAAGTAGATGTAGGCACAAAATAAATATAACAATCACTTTGTGCACCAGCTGACACCTTCGTAAACAGATAATTTCAGACAGATTTTCCTACCCAACTTTTTCCCTTATTTATTTATTTATTTTTATTTAATTATGTGTTTATATATATATTATATAGGAAATTTATATCGAGATAGCGTGGGTTGGATTAAAATTATTAAATCAAGTGTTTTTTTTGACAAATAATGTGGGTATATCGACGCCTATCATAAAATCCTTCCGTCAATTTTGTTAACTACCTTTTTTTCAAAATAAAATATTATTTTTAAAATTTAATTTTAAAAATAAAATATATTAAAATTTAAAAAAGAAAAAAAACCAAAGGGGTGGCGAACCACTTAGAAATGGGGTGGTTCGCCACCCCAGACGATCGTCTCTGGCCAAACCACCCCATGGCCCAATGGCTACAGCCTTATGGGGTGGTCGCCACCCTCTTTTTTTCTTTTTTTGATTTAAGACCTACCACTTAGGCCATGGGGGTGGTTGCCACCCCTGATCGCCGATCCGGGGTGGCCAAACCACATGGGCCCAATGACCAACCACCCCTATGGGGTGGTTCGACCACCCTCTATTTTTTTTCTTTTCTTTTTTTTAATTTTAATATATTTTATTTTTAAAATTAAATTTTTAAAAACAATATTTTATTGGTAAAAGCAGTGCGTTTTGAAAAAGAATGAACAGTTAACAAAATTGACGGAAGGATTTTATGATAGGCGTCGATATACCCATGTCATGTTATTTGTCAAAAAAAACAGATTTAATAATTTGGTTAGTAAATGTTCTTTTATGCAGACGGACTTGTAAGGGCCTAAGGTCTTATCAAAATATATATATTAATTAGGCAATTTTTCTTATAATAAACAAGTTATTTGGTATTATAAAAAGATGAAGTGTTGGTCTTATTATATATATATATATATATATATATATATATATATATTAAAGTTTGGAAACATTTTTTTTTGTTTGTGTGTGGCTTTCTAGACCTGGTGATCATCTATTATCATACAAAAAGAAAAGAAAATTAGGTAATATCAAAGTGTAAACGAATTCACGGACAAAGAATTTAAAGTAATAACTACAGAGGAAAGAAAAATAACTAATATATAGTTGATGCACATAACATATATAAAAAGTATTTGATTTTTTTTTTTTTTTTTAATACTACAAGGATAGGAAAGATTGAATTTGTGACCTTCATAAGGCGTGATTCACGAGTTATCTCTCGATTTGAAAATATTTATTTATTAATACCAAGCACAAGCGTAATATAAATCTTGGAATATTTACTGTTTGATTTTCACTGGTCAATGTTTTTCTACAAAAATATATGAGGATATATACATATATCATAGAATGGACTTATATATAAATATATATACTACAATTATATAAGGGAAACATTATTTTAGAATTATATCCAATTAATCCTCCTCAAAAAACATCTTGGCCCCGTCCCAGATTGTGTGTCTGATGGAAATTCTTTGAGCTAATAAATTATATAAAGAATTGTCGTTACAGGTATTCCATAATGCTAATCATATGTATCACGACCAAGCCGTCTTTTTCAGTTCAGAAGAAAAAAATAAAGTATCGTTGTTTTCAAGACCTCTTCAAAGACAAAATATTGCAAAAGAATATTATAGCTAGAGCTGTCGGTTCAGATTGTCTAATGTAAGTATATCATGACTTCAATTCAGATCTGCAGTACTTGTCTTTGCTGATCGATCAAGTTTATTGCAAGTTATATTTGCATCTCTTGGTATATTGCATCAGCTAAACAAATTTACGATATATTTCAGTAAAAATTTATATATATATAAAATTTTAACTATTTACTTTTCCAAATTAAGTGTAACTCAACATTCTATCTACTTTTATTATTCATTTAATTGTTTAAAAAAAATATTTCTTTATTTTTTTGAATAAATATAACAAAATAGAAAGAAAAAAAAATTGAGAGAAGAGAGAATTAATGCTTGGCATTTTTAAATTTTGTTTTCACATTTGGTTAGTGAATAGCAATATTGTTTAGTGTTCACACACTAAGAGCATCTCCAGTCATGTAAGCTAAAATGAGAAAATAGTCATAAATAATTATTCACTGTAGCACACTAGATTGAATTTTAATATAATATAATATTACTTTTTTCCTTTAATTAAATATTGGCAATAATATAATAAAAAAAATGAGAAACAATATTTTAAAGCAAGTAGCTAATAGAATAAAGAATCTAAAATAAAAATTATACTTTTGACTAGTTATAATTAAAATATTTAAACAATTTGATGAGAATTCTAGACCAATTTTAACATTTTGGCTAGCCTGTTGTGAGTTTGCTTTGGCTCAAATGGGTTGAGTTGTGATATTGAATAAGAAGCACCTTTCAACAAATGATGCTAGAAACGATAGTTATTGGATCTGCCTATCTTAATTTCAAACCAAGGATTAATTGGGACTGCCATGTCAATATAGTGTGGTTTCTAGCATTAAGTTATCTAACCCTGGACCATCCCTGGCAAATACATGCATGCTCCTTACAATTTTTGATAAATAATGAATTTAGTAGGCCTAGGACTTCAAAAATAAATAAAAAAATTATAATGGCAAATTAAAAGACTGCACGGTGATAAAGTATCAAACCACTAATAAAGAAATTATCAACAAACATATCAACACAATATTTTGTTGACGAAGAAGAAAACTTTAATACCACAAAAAAAACCTCGTCGAGACAGCAATCCATGATTTGGCTAAGAAAAATGATACAATTAAAGACAAGACACACTTACAACCCTTTTTCCAATGTAATACATATTTGTTAGCCAAAAAGATGATTGGCTGCTGTAGTTAACTTATTGACCATTCATGAAGACAATTTCACTACACAATACCCATAATATTCAACCTCCGGCCTGGCTCCAACACAAACACTGAATCAAGTCGTAACTCAGTTCAAATATCAAATTACCAAAATAGTAAGTTCGCTAAAAGTTACTATTTTTCAAGAGGTAAATTTTGCTCCACAAAAGCAGTATGGATCCCAATTAGACCTATACAATGGAGTCTACAAAAGGGGCTTTGTCCACCAGTACTTAACCATATAATTTTTGACAAAAATAATTCGAAAAAACATGACATCAAGATCGAACAACTTAATAAATCAACACCATGGATGAAATAATCAATTACAAGTTGCATGCATTTATATGTTTTAAACTGTAATTAAATTTTGTTGATTTGTATATTTATTTTGTTAGTTATATTTTTAGTCAATTTTTATTTCATTCTATCTTTAAGTCTTGCCAATATGAATTAAAATTCTTGTACTCTTCCACTCCACTCATCAAGAACCATGAACAATATTGTAGGTTCTAGAAATGATGAAAATGTTACAAATAGATATTGGGCATAACTCAACTCAAAAGCTAGCTCAAGAGTTGAGGTTTCTTCTCACTCTTATAAATGGCTCATCTCCTTAATACCCAAGCAATGTGGGACTTCCAACACGCCCCCTCACGTGTGGCAGAAGGACATCTAAGTCAATACGCAAAATGAGAAGTGGACCACATCAATTGGGTTGAAATACTCTGATTAGAAATGGATATTGGGCCTAACTCAACTCAAAAGTTAGCTCAAGAATTGAGGTTTTTCCTCACCCTTATAAATGATTCATCTCCTTAATACCCAAATAATGTGGGACTTCCAACAGAAAATTAATATTAGATTGATTTCATAATATTTTAGATGGAGGTTACTTTTTATTTTTTATTTTTAACTAAACGAGGAAAAAGGTTATAGAAGATGATCTTTCTCGCTCTTTATCCAAATGAAAGAGATAAAATTAACGAAAAATACTATTAGAATTCTTCTAAAATAAAATGTGAATCGGCTCTAAGAGGAACGCCTGATTCTCTCTACTGCGGAACAAAAACACATACCAGCATTTTACCTTCTAAATAAGCACTACTGCGTGCAAACAAAAAGAGAAGAAAGAGATTTCATTATGACTATAAGCCTATTGAAATCTCAAACCTCTCAAGATTCCTGGTTATGATAAACTATCGCCATGAGGTTTATATAATATCATGTTTTACATCGAGCGGGTGATTGATTCAACGTGATCGACTAGTCAACCACGCAAAAATAAGAAGAAGAAAACCCTCCATCAAAATAGAACCCTCACGAGATTATGGTGGTGTTTGACAAAGATTTTTGGGATGTACTGTTCATGGATGTACTGTTCACTATTTTGTCTTTTTCCTCAAAAATCAACTTACATTCCTGAAATACCCCTCTCTCTTACCCCTCTCTCTTTTTGATTTCATGAGGAGAGATTCCGATCTTTCGACGCCTTTTTCTACTCTCTCAAAATTCCACCATGCCGAACCAGTTTACCACTCTCCTCCTAATTCTACCCTTCGTCATTTCCCCAATTCCCCAATTCTCACGCCGAGGCCTCAAACCAAGTCCACATCACACGATCATGACAACGTCGCCGCAATAACGAGGAGGACGCGCCTGAAGCAATGGGGCAAGAAATCGGCGCCGCCGAGCTCGATCCGTCCCTCCGATTTATCGGCCATGTCTGAAGATCCCCGATGATGAAGCGGCATTCTAGGGCCCGCTTTCTTGTTCTTGCGATTGTAAAATTTTAAGGGCATGGATGAATTATGGGGGAGACCCCAATCCGCCGACGGGTTCTTTTCCAAGCTCCCCGAGATCTATCTCCAAGCTAACTTTCTCTCACAACAGAACCACTCACAGGTCAGAACTCATCAAACAACTACCATGAAATGCAGAAGGCCAAAGGTCATAGTGGGTGTCGTCCGGCCATTTTCGAAAGTGGCCTGAAATTATCTTACAAGGGTAAAATTGTAATTTACTAACCAAACGTTTTAATAAAAGTCAACATTATCAGGCGCTACAGTACATCCCGGATGTACAGTAGAACCAGAAAATGGTTATCAAACAACCCCTAGAAAGCTTCTGTCAATTAAGGCAAATGTTCTCAAAAAAAAAAAAAGGATGAGTGCTGCTGCAGCCCTGACTTCTCTTGATCTGGAAAGTAACACGTGGATAAATTTCCAAAGCACTTGATTTACAGGTTGAAACAATCAAGTTTTCAAATTCAATGCACGAACTGATCATCTTTGTCTACCATGTTAAATTTACATGTACTTTAGTAAACCCACGCGTAGGAGTTTCAGTAAATCCTTCGCTTTCATGTCGAATTCATCGTCCACCTGCAAAATAATCTGCGTTAGATTAAAACCCACCTAGTTTTTATGTTTTGTTTCAAAATAAAAGCCCTTCAAAGGGAATAAAAATATGTAAACACGCTGTTAATTATTAATTTATTAATTACCTGGGCACTAACGGTAACAGCAAGTGTGGAATTCCCAAATGGCAAGACACTGGTATTGACAACAGATAGATGAAGCTTCTCTATTTCGTTTATTATTTTCACAATTACTCCTTTTTGTTTCTCGCAGTGGATTCGGATAAGTACATCCTTTTCTGAAATTCTTGCTTCTATTTCGGGGAGGGCTTCGTCAGAGCGGCCATCGAAGTTTTCATCATATGAAGACGTGTCGTCATCAGCAGAGATCTGAGACTTCTTCACGAAAACTACAGATTCCACTGTTCTCTTCTTCGTCTGTTCCTCAAGAAATTCTACGCGTTCTTGAAGCTCTTTCAAATACTTGATTGCATCTCCAAGAACAGAAGCTTTGTCCATCTATAAATGATAGACACATATAAATGATGAGAGCTTTGTCCATCTATAAATGATAGACACATATAAATGATGAGAGGATCCATTATTAAATGATCGTGAAAATCAGTCCTTAGATTAGCAAGAGCTTGTAAAACCATAACATTAAAGGTTGATTTTATCGGTCTACCTTCTTTAGGCCGGGAACAATGGCTGAAAGAGCTATGAACCGTTGGCTGAGCTTTTCTCTACGCTTTCTCTCAGCGATTATGTGATCTTGAGCATTTGGAGGCGCTCTAGTCATTGAGTAAGTCCTCTTAGCCCCGTGGTCGGCTTTTGAAGCAAAGTTCTGGTTCTCTAAGGAGCCCTTGGAAATCAAAGATCCGTGAATATTTACTTGGGAGACAACCTCGTCGGCCTTCAGCTCCAAATAAGAGTCAAGAGTTGTGTAGAACTGCTTAGGGTTGGCAGCTGGGAGCGTGTTCGAATTCTCAAATGAAAGAATATGGTAGGAAGAAGAAGGTTTTGGTGAAACATGCTCTGCAACTGCAGAATCCCAACTGTTTGTCTTGGTCTGTTTGGCAGGCCTCTTAAGGCTGTTCTGAGATGTTTCAATAGAAGAATTACTGAGGCTGGTGGTGGTGATGGTGTTTTTGGTATTGAAGGCAGGGTATGAACAATAGCTTTCAGAAGAGAAAGATTGTTGAAAATTCTCTCCAATTGCGGGGGTTATGTCATGTGTTGCAAACCCATCATAATTTTGGTGGATGTAGTTGTAATCATCTACACCCTATAAATTATATCAACCAAAAATTTAGGAAATGTTCACAGAAAAAAAAAAAAGTTAATTCTTCTGTCATAAATCATATGATAATCTTACCAGTTCAGAAAGCCATTTTGCCGATGAAATATCCATTGCTGCAATTCCTTTATTCACTCTAAAAGATGCGGAAAGGCAAGAGAAAGTATCTAATTGAGTGAAAAAACAAAAAAGAAAAAAAAAATCAGATACCAATATCTTTGTTAGGCAAAAAGAGAGAAAAGAAAACCTATGTTCAAGCTGAGAAACTTGGGGGAGAAGATAATGTGAACTCTGTGGGTCTGACAAGAAAAGGATAGATATATTGAAGCTTACTTACCTTCTCCCTAGGAAAGCAAAGGCTAAGAGCGATCCTTTTCCAAGTGGCCCATGCATGGTAGACCTTTCTCCAGTTTCTTTCACCTTTATAGCAGTTAAAGTTCATGGTCCATTGATTCCTCTCCTTTGCACCCACGTGTGCAAATATTGTCCGAATCCTTGTTCATTCAAATGAAGGCTGGTTCTGTTCAGGAAATATTTTTAAAAAAATGAAGCCTGGTTCTCTTTCTCTGCTTCTGTCTCGATGCGACGTGGAATCATGGGCACTTATAAAATGGCAACTTGATCTATGAAGTGATAGCAGATCTGTGGAAATTAGAAAAAAAAAAAAACCATTATGTCGCAAGTGGCTAGCTAGGTCTGCCAACCAGAGTCTGAATATTGAAATCAATTATTTACGTGTACAAAAGGAAAAACAAGTTATTCAATTTATATTTTGCCCTGAAGCTCACGGCTGATTACATGAGTAGGCCTTGGCTTCAAGTGTATATTACTGTTTTCTTCTTTGTCAATCAATACAGGATCATGCTGTGGGAGGCCATGGCATGGGCCGGAAACGATCATATATATAGAGCTATGATTACAATTTTTTTTTTCTTCCTGTTTTATTATTCTGTTATCTGTCGGACGATCATTGCATGGGATGTTTCGGATTGCAGGACAAACTTACAATCTTGGAACTTGGTCATTTTTCACCCAAGGATTAAGACTCAAAATCTCGATCGGTAGTATAAAAACTGGGGGATAAATAGCAACATAAATCAAGCACAATAACTATCGATCGCCTAGAGCAAGTGGAAGAAGCTAGCTAGCTAGCAATACCTTTCTTAATGGGTGGAAGTAGTCAAGAAAGAGAAATAAGAAATAAAATACATGTTACTTGTACGTTTTCATTTTGAATCTTCTATCATATGCTTTACATGTGATTATGTATGCAATGATAGGCCTAGGTGTAACAATTTTAATTTAACGTATAGATATCATAAAAATGAAAAAGATGTGGCACCCTTACGCTAAAAAAATGAAAAATCAGGAAGCTAGGCTGGAATTGTAGGCAGCCTATTAACCTTTGAAGTTAGTTTTTTTTTTTTTGACATTCACGCAATGATGGTAGAAGGGGATTCGAATCAATGGTATATATAATTAAATATTAACAAAATAAATCCCCATCATCAAATACTCTCCATTTCTTTTGATCTAGAGTTAAGCACATGGGCCTTCAACTTGGACCATTCCCTTAAATTCTCAGTCTTAGAATTCAATTAAAGGTGTGTTTGAAAATATAGGCCGGGAGTGAGATCGAGTGTCGCTTCCTTTGCATTATTTTCTCCTTTAAAAAAGCATTTTCGATCGTCAGCTTTAGGTTTGGACAAAGGTTAAATATTAATTAAGAAAGTCATAAGTATCTAGTCTTCTTTTCTTTTTTTCTTTTTTTCTTTTTTTTGGTTGAAAAAATCTTTAATGGCGGAATAGCAAGTCTTAGAGCATTCACATTAGCTAGCCTAAGGTTATTTTAGTTTTCCTATTGCAAAATTGGATGAAAAACCACCCACGTACATCTAACTAGCTATTTTAAGCAAAAAATTGCTAGTTAGATGTGTTGGTTTTTAATTTGGTGAGCATTGCACCAAACGTTATATATTATACCTATTAGCCCTTAGATTAGCCATTGTTAAAAAAATAATTAAAACATTAAAAAAAAACATATATATTTTTAAAAAGGTGTTTAATTTTTAGCTTTATATATATATTGTTTATTTTTGTTTGAAGTTTTTCAGGAGAATAAGTACATGTGATTATATATAGAAGCTCGGCTTCAATTTAGGTTTTATTATTGGAAAGATTGTGTGTGGTCTAATTAATTAAGCATCATCAACTCGATCAAAGAGTACGGCATGAACAGAAGAATCAAGAAGATGAGCAATTAATCCTTCATAAAAAAGCAATGCTAGCTTGCTTCTCAGCTATTAATTGAATATCACATGGAGGTTTCAAATTTAGTAAAGCTCTCCATCACCTGCAATAAGAATATATAAGATTGCTTGCTGCATTTAGATGTACGATCGATACATATATATATATTTTTTAATTCCCAGGAGACCCCTATATCCATTTCTATGATTTGTATCTACTTTAATAGGATTTTGGAATATCTTTTGTATTATATTTTAATTAGTTGTGATAATGGCTTTCCAGATGAAGGGCGGGTTAGAGAAATTAGATATTATTTTGTATGTCTATTTTCTATTTTTTATAAATTAAGGACAGAGAACATTTTCCATAACTATTGGGTCTCCCAAGTTGTTATGTTTATGCCATCAATATCAGTCGCTCTTTATCATATAGACTGAATCTCGTCTAAGAGATTTTTTTTTTTTTTTTTTTCAAAGGCACATCCTAACTAGACGTCCAAAAGCTAGATCCAAATTCTTGCACAGTGATATGGATCGACAATCTTATGTGAAAGAGCACTTGAACTTTACCGTTTGTTCAAATATCTGAACGTAAAAAACTAAAACCAAATGCTTTCTTACACAATCAACCTCTATTGCAATGCTTATGCAATCGACAATTTTATTGCCCCCAATTTTCGGATTGAGATCTCCTAAAAGAAACATAGGTTACGTAGCTTTCTCATTAAATGCTGAAGCATGGCTTATTTTAGACTCTTATATGAGATGAACGATTGAAATTGATGAATTTGAGAATCTCAAGTTTAAAAGGAATTTTATGAGATCTTAATCCCCAATTCCCAAGCCCAAAAGCAATCACATTATCGAACCTTTTAAAAAAAATTGCCTACTCATCACTATTTTAGGTTTCAATTAGAATTGATGAGTTGGCAAGTATTTTCACAAGAATTTTTAGCGTGGTAGTTTTGAATAGAGATTTCTGATAATTTTGTTACGTCCAAACAGGTTTCTGACAACTTATTTATCCGATCGGTCAAATGATCCCCATAAGTAAGTACTCTAAAAAGATGAGCACCGCAAGGACTTATCATATTGCTGAACATCCTATCACGGTAGTTTTTGGGTCATCCATATATGAAGAATGGTTAAAGATTTGCCAAGTTTCAGGTCTTTCCGGCCAGTATCTCTGATATATTGCATAGATATTAATTGTTGGAGAAAATTGACTTTTTAGTAAAGATAATAAGATTGGTAGTCACATCACGAAGAAAACTATTGATTGGTTGGAGCTTTTTTCCACGCTGATTGGCTGGAGGTTTCTATTTATTTAATATACGATTATCTTCCGGATATGATGCATCCCCAAGGACGTATGCTGCAACCAGAGTCTCATATACTGCTCTTGACATTGTAGGTTTAGCCAGCAACCACCATTGATCCTCAGCGATCTTCGGACTATTTTTAATTTTCGTATAATCCAATGAATGTTATTTAAGGTCAAAGCATGCAGGTCGCAGGATTGACAACGAAAGGTCTGGCAAATTAACAGAAAACTTCGCTGTAATCCGCGGCTAATCATTTTATATCTATTTAATCTATTTTCGGACAGGCTGTATGAATTTTGATAGCAGGTAAACTAACTCAAATGCGGTCCTAAATTAACCTTTTTTTTTTAAGATGGTTAATTGTACAGGAAAATACTGTCGTTATCCTAATAATCAAATGCACCAATTGTTGATCCGCATTTTGAGTATATCTAGACGACGGATTTTCAATGCTTGCCAGTGCCACCGCCAGGCAACAAATTAAAACAAATGGGGGTATAAATTTTAAATTTGAGCACGTGCAAAAATGTTGCTAGTTAGCCGGATTCCATTGACCGAGTCATGGAAATGGAAATTGCTTATTTCTTTATCGGTCCCCACGAATGGAGGAGCACTATTTTCCAGGTCATGCTGGCGAATCCAATAAAGAAAATTGAGGACATCGAAGCAGTACTATTCCAACGCGAGTGAAGGTACTATTTTGTCTTCGCTTTTGTTGGTTGCTGTGCTGAGTTTGCTTACTTTTTCCGGCGACAACGTTGTCTTGTTGGGTGTCCGATGCCACAGCTCCCCGTTTTGTGGCAATTTTGCAGTGTTGTTGGGTGTCGATTGCTTCGTCAAATTGTGTGTCAATAGTTTCCTTTTCCTTGCCTTAAGAAGTGGCCATCACAGTAGTACTATTTGGAGCCATTTATACTTTGTTTATGCTTTACTACAATACTGCAGCAATGAACAGTTAAAGTGTAACGTGGCGTAAATGTAATTGGAGTTTGAATATTAGTCTTACTTTTCGGTTTTGTTGGATATTAACACTATCTTGCTAATTGGGATCCTGGACATGCATGTTACTGTTGTAGTCAACTATGTTTTATGTCAGTAAGAGGAAACTTATTAGACTCTATTCATCTTGTGTCACTCTAAAAATAATGTATTCTCATATACGATTAACCATCTAAAAAATTATATTACCCATAAATTCATATCATTTTATTGTCACCGTAACATGCCACCCTTTTTAAAAATATATCATTTTTCAAGTTATTTGATGCAACGAATAATCTAAATTCATATCATTTTAAAATCTACACTTTTAAAGAAATTATAAAGAATCTTGATCCAAATTTAGCTTTTCCAACTCTAAATAGATTCGTGGGGTCTGAGGGTGGGTTGCATACTTGCATTCCCAACTGAGAAAATATGAACTTCGGTGTCTAATTCGGCCCAACTCTATCCAACACTTTTCCTTATTCCCCTTTCTAAGTTGGTTGAATCAAGGCACCACTTCAGCCCATATACCAGCTTTTGCATAAATATGTGTGTTACAAGCGGGGCAGCGTTACATGGCTCCATCTTCAAAACCTCATTTGCAGCCATTTACTTCACCATGAACTTAAAAAGGAACTCCACATTACATAGTTTATTGGGATCAGAAGGCATTTCCCGCAACTGATTTGCTTTTCTTAGATGCCCATTTCATTCAACCAAGTATGCACATTGATCTAGCTAAGGAACATGCCATACTCGCTTTTCATCTCTCTCTCAGAAGAAATCCTGCATTATTGCAAAGACAATGATTTCTGGCTCTTCTCTTTCTCTTTCTCTCTGAAATATTCATGAGGAAATGCACCTCCTGTACACGAACAAATAACAATAAGTAAAACAGCTACCCAACATCTTTTTAGACATCAAATACCTCATATTTAGCAGATTCTCTATTAAAACATTTTCACATGATTACATGGCATTGTTATATTAAATACCGGTTTGGACCATAGAATTCAATCCGATCTCAAATAAGCAAAGTTCTTAAATACATTGATTAAATAAATCTGCAACCTAAAATTATCATGCAGCTTAATGGGCCTAGTTCTGTAGAGAAAGCAAGAGGTTTAGCCGCACAACAAATCTGTCTTCCTCCAAAGACCTTTGGGAGAGCCCCAGGTGCAATAATGCTACAGACTCAGTCCAGGATCCACAAAATCAATCTTTATTCTGAGTCCAGATCTTTACGGTTTTGTCATTGCCAAGTGAACCGGAAGCAATCATGTTCTCAGAGGGATGACAAGATACTGATACAACAGTGTCGGTGTGACCTTCCAATTTCTGAACTATTTTCCTGGTCTGAAGATCCCACAAGTATAGACAATTATCTTCAGAACCACTAACAATATACTTCCCATTTGTTACAGAAAAGGTGGACGAAATGCAGAATTTGGAGTTCATATGACCAGTGTAAGTCTTCAAAAATTTCCCAGTTGAATAGTTCCAAAGCCTCTGCAAAACGCAACGTAGACAATACAGATGAGCCTATGAAGGACAATGAATAGAAACCACTACTCAAAGAAGACTGTACAATGAAAACATCATCAGTGTAACGATTTTGCTTTATAAGTCCTGCTTGACATCCAAGAACATTAGAGGAAATTGCTTATTTGTGGATTATATATCTAGCTTCACACTGAACATAGAAAATCCCTTCTGATGCTATGAAAGGCTCGAAATCAGAATGGTAGGCTGAGACTATCTATGAGTATATATAACCAAGTAGAAGTAAGGCAGCACTTAAAGTACATCACAGACATCGATGTCCTAAACCAGAAAAATTCAGAAGTTTTTCCATTTTCACACGCACAACCTTTTCAGACCAAGATCCTGTTTAAGGTGCATGAATTAGCAAGTTAGACATATAAGACCTAAGAAAAGCATTAGCTACATTTGTGCTACTCCAAAAAGACTAGTTAATTTGGAACTTCCTTAAAATCACTTATGAGGTGTTACAATCTGTGTCTTTATAAACTACTCACTCTAATTGAGGTGTTACAATCTCCTCTCCTTAAATTCATAACGAGTCATGCAGTGCTCCAATATCATATGAAATTACTAGATTACTCTGATATTATTTGTAACAATCCTATTTCAATGAGGGATTTTGATTTGTTTATCTTTAAATATATATATATAATATATGTCATTTTAAATCTTCCTTGGAAGGGTGACATACAAGCGATTTGATAGAGCCATTAAGGGAGAAAAAACAACCTACTTAGTGCACTAACTCAAACCTAGTTCTTGCATGAAATGTCCTGCTAACATAGGAGCACTCCAGCTAAGAAATGGAAGAGCAAACTTCTTTCTTTGGGGTCAAAGGGTTATTCTGTTACAAAATAAGTTATGGACTCAGATACGATGTTCAAATGACCCAGGAAAAGCGCTACCCTGTGTTATTAATCCAAAAAGACTACTCAATTTGGAGATTCCCCAGAAAATCACTCATAAAGCCTAATCTTGTGTCTTCATCAACCACCCATTCTAACTAGGGTGTCACAAGACATAAACAGGGGATTGACTTCTATGCACAATGTGCAATAAAACATATTTACAAATATGTTTGAACGCCTGAATCACATTCTTCTGCAACAGCACATAACTCCCTCAAATCATAAAAAAGAATTGGTCGGTACCAAATAGAACAACTTGACTAAAAAACCCCAACACAAATACAAAGAAAAGATGTTTTTCATAATAATTCTAACTAATCCATCATGTTGCTTACTGCTTATAAGCCTTCGTTCTTACTAAAATACTTACAGAAAAATCTAGGATTTTAGGCTTTTTGTTCTAAGCCCCTTTCATAATCCATACACATGTAAAAGACATCTAGATGAAGCCACTAAGCAAGAGATCAAAATATGTCATTCAATGGTTTCATTTCCTTACAAAAATGTCTTTCTTTTCCTTAGACTTTTAGGTATTACAATCAGGGGGAAATGACTAGAAATTTGGCTTCATTCCGACAGCAAATTATACTACTAACTACATATTTCATAGAAGCGGAGTTCTCCGAATAAAATTGAGAACCCACTACTATTAGAGACGGATAGAAACTATGCAAGCAAACTCCGGCCATCATATGAGTAATTTAACAATACTATACGAAGGTAAAGAAGTAGTAGTATTTTGAGGATCAATGCCTAAAGAAGCACAAAGAAAGACTCTGAACTGGAAGGAAACATAACTAAAAGAAGTTCAATTTACTTTGTTCCAAGGCAGTACCGCTGTTTTCCCATTCTATCCTATAGAACCTCTCTCTATTGACTGTGGAATTTAAACAAACATGTAGAAGGACAATCCTCGTTTAAACAACACACACAAAGATAGCAATGCCATTGAGCCAATATCAAAACTTTACGCCAATTACTCACCAAAGTGTTGTCCAGAGTGCCCACAAGAAGATACTTCCCGTTGGGCGAGAACTTCACGAACGAAACGGGCGGGTTCTCGTCGTCGATTAGGGTCTTCATGCAATGGCCGGTACCGGCGTCCCAAATCCGGCACAATCCATCGTAGCTGCTGGAGACGATCAAGGTACCGTCGCGATTGAAGTCGACGGCGGTGACGGGGTCGGAGTGGGCGGGCAGGACCTTGAGGCACTTGGCGGACTTGACATCCCAGACGCGCACGGTCTCGTCGAAGGACCCGGACACGATGATGTTGGACTGCGGGTTGAATTTGACGCAGAAGACGTAGTTAGTGTGGCCCGTGAGGGTCTTGATGAGAGAGCCGGTCTGGACGTCCCAGAGGCGGAGGGTCTTGTCGTCGGAGGCCGAGACGAGGAAGCGTGAGTCGGAGGAGAAGGCGAGGTCAGAGACGCCCTGCTCATGGCCCTGGAACTCTTGGAGCGGAGAGAGTGTGGGATCGGAGTTGGACAAGCAGTAGGTGCGGAGGGTCTTGTCGGCGGAGGAGGAGGCCAGGAGGCGGCCGTTAGATGAGAATTTGACAGCCGAGATGGGGCGCTTGTGGCCGGCTAGGGTTTGGGTGAGGGTGTAGGGTTTGAAGGATTCAGTGGGTTCGGTCGTCATCGTTAGATTGGGGTTTTTGGTTGATTGAAAAATGTGAGGAGGGGCTGAGGGGTTTTGGAGGGTTTAGTTCAGGATTTAGCGGGAGAGGGAGTTGAAGCGAATGGGACACGAAGGGAGAAGAGAAACTCTTGGAGTTGGAGTTGGAGTGGGAGCTGCGGATAAAATATTTTATATTTTATTTTTATTTTTTATTTTTTACATTTTTTTCCCCTTTTTAATAAAGACAACGCTATAATTATCCAATGTATTTAAGTCACTAAGTTGCATTATCTTCAATGTTTTGTCATAATAATTCTTGTGAGGTTTTAATTGTTTTTCTTTTCCTTCTATTTATATATATTGTGAATTTCACATTTATATTTATATATGAGTAATACTATAAGTCTTTCTAGAGTCATCCCGAATGTGATGTAGGTTTTTTTTTTCTTTATAACAATTTCTTGCATTTCATTTCAAGAAAAAATAGCTAGAGCATAAAACTCTATAAAGGAAGAGCACAGATCTCTTGGGATACAACATCAGATACACAACTTGGAACTTCTTCCATCCAAACTTGGTCAATGGAGCTCTTCGTTGCAAATGTAATGTGGCTTTTAAAATCACTAATAAATCAAAAGTTAATTAATCTCATCTCAAATTCAACGATAATTTTAAAAGTCACATCACATTTGAGATGACTCTAAAAAGTCTTATATCATTACTCTCTCTCTCTCTCTCTCTCCCTCTATATATATATATTGTTAGCGCATGTGATTTTCATATGCATTTTGTATTTTTATAAAATGCATATGAGAATTACTTATTTTTAAGAATAGAGGAGAGATAAGGGAGACCAATACCTATCTCATTAGGGTATCAAGTCCGACTGATTCAACTCCACAAAGACATTACTGATCAAGCATGAAAATTCTCATGAAAATGATATAAGGAGAGTCCTCCTATATTCATCCCAAATATGATATGACATTTAAAACTACCAATAGATTAAAATTTAATAAAGATCATTTCACATTGAATTTGTGATTTTTTTTTAAAAAAATTAAAACTTTTATTATTATTCCATCATTGTATATCTCCACACATAAACATGTATCCATAAGCCATTTGCTTAGCCTATTTAGCTTCACGAACGTACTATAGTTTTACCCTGACCTCTTAGAAAACCTGTTAGAATATAAAATATTAGAATGTTTTACAAGTGAAAAAGTAATTGAGTAAATCTACGACTTAGTAACTAAATCACCATGGAGCTTAGCCCATGCAATGAACCTGGTATAATAGAAAGTTTAAATTGGTGGGTATGTTATTACGCCATTAGATAAAAATGGTAAATTTTGTCAAGCAGTTAAGTTGCCACATAGGCTAAACAAATCAAATAGATTGAAGGTGAAAACACCAAATTTTTATACCAAATTAACCAACACATTAGATGATATTCCTTCCATAAACGCTCGAAAGTTAGAACTCCACATACCAGCGGGCTTCAGGTTTTCCTTCCTTCCCTCCCTTCAATTCTTTGTTGGTAGAAACACATGCATTGGTGGTTGCAGTTCAAAGCCCTTTATAATTGCTATATGATCAGGAACATAGTTCCCTAGAAACAATTGGAATAACCATATTAGTTTTCTATTCCTGGGATTGAATTAATTTGTAATCCGATATAGCCAAAAATCCAACATAATACTTGCGAGTGTCACCATTCATGTGGCATTGCTCTTGCCTGTCTTTGGAGAGTACCTGACTAAAAAATTTCAATCCAAATTCATGGCTACCATCAAATTGGCAGAATTATGAATTGCTATTTTTCATTAATCCAAGTAGCCGAAAAATGTACACAAATATATACAGACATAGCATCGGAACAATGTCGCAGAAGCAAGCCGACATGTTAGAAAGTCTACCAACTACCTAGTGCTGGACTATATTCACACCAAAACCTTCCTACAGAATCCTTTTTTTCTCCCCCTTTTCTTCAGATAAGAAACCAAAAAGGCTCACCTGCAGATTCTGAGAAAACCTATGAAAAAGCGAGCATGCTCAAACACTACAAGTCTACAACATATATGTACATTAGCAGAAAACAAATGAAAAAATGGGCAGGGGAAGTGGAAAAAAAGGAGGTGTAGTATTCAACAATACTACTACCATACAAAATTGGAAGGGTGACCTTAGGTATTGGGATTATGGGAACCAAATGAAATCTGCCCCAGTGAAGCAAACGAAGGCAAAGGTGACATATCCGAGCAGTTAGAGGGCTTAGGGTTTTGAAAAGTACGATTTGAGCTGAGAAAACCAGGGCCTTGTTCGAGTGGGCTGCACCCAAACAAACCTTGAGTTGTCCCACCATGGCCCATCAATTTTCCTTTGTACAACTCTTGGCTGCTACTCATTCGAAGATGAGGACTCTCGTATAAATGCTGCCACATAGTAGTATTCCATGCATCCTGTGGAGAAAATTAACCAGAGGTCAAAAGACATTAGTCATGCAGTTAATATTCAAAAGAATGGGAACAGAATATTTAAAAAACAAATGCAGCATTTAGAAAAGCATATGGCAATGAGTAGAACATTTTTTAAACAGAATATTAACCTCCCAATGGGAGGAAAAAATTATTCAAGAGCAAGAGTATTGTCATCTGGAAGGTCAACAAAACTCTCCAAATGATCATATGATCGGAGGTCATCCAATTTGAAGATTTTTCTTATAGACTATTTACACAAAACCAGAACATTTATATCCAAATGCCTGTAGGGTAAAGAAGACGCCTATTGAGAATTGACTCTTTTGAGTCATATCATCCCAAGAAATATGGTTGAAGAGAACAATTTAATGGTTCTGCATATGAATTTCTTTTTCCCATGTATCTTCTTCAATAGGAGTCTAGACAGATCAATTCTGTAAAGCATACAACTATAAATAAATATATATTAAAAGAAATGAATGTGATACCAAGGAAACTGTTTAAGTCTATTAGCTCAGATGTCCAAGAGGAGACAGAAGAAAGGATGGTCTAAAAACAAATAGACTAACAAAGCTCATGGGAAACAAGGACCAAGAACAACACAACTTTCACCCAGAGTTAAGAATGCCGTTATATAGATCTATCTGATAGCTACATGACAAACTCCAGGAAGCATGTCTATAATTATAATATTTAGGTTGCTTACCTTATGCTGATTGCCAAAATCAGCACTGTGAGATGAAGAGGACATGCAGCTTTCCCCATAAGGAGAAGAATGAGTTCTTATCTCTGGATATGAATGTCGCAACTTTTGAGGATGTTTCATAGGAGTGCCAAAAAATGGACTTGCCCTGCCACCAACCCAATGCTCACTACTCCTCCTAGGCCTCACACATGATGATGGGGAGTGATCATGCGACATTAAGTAGTATGAGCTATGGTGCTCCTCTCTGCAAAAAGTAGAAGCTGAATCCCAGTGCTCCCTTGAAAATGATCTTGAACCGAAGTCTTGACAGTGCTGGAAGATACAAGATGTTTTCAAGAACGACTGCCCCATGTAAGGACAATCGAGGTGTTCCAATCTGCCAGAAGCCGGACTCGGTGGCTGCTTCCTGTCAGAAAGACCAAGATATGGTGTCACTGTCCAGTCCTCAATTGTTATTCCCTGTTTGGCTGCAAGGTCCAATATCTGTCTCTCATCAAGTCCTAATCCCATGAGTAAGTTCCACATGTTTCTCAGTGATTCCCGTTGGTTGTGGATGACTTGATCCCTCATTGCCATTTCAAATTGAAGCTCAGTATTGGTCATTCCCTACATCAGAGCAGCAGAACTGTTAGGCTCTAAAAGGCAGGTTTATAAAACAAAATCTTCAACTTGATGCTCCTGAACCAATGTTTATTATACCAGTTGGCAATCATCATGTCTGGTAACCAATATCAGCTTAAGACAAATGATCATGACAAGAGTAAACCAGTTCATTAGATTCTTAGTTGAGGTCATTAATACAGACTAGGGAGTAATTTTTATATTTAAGTTAAGAAAATCCCATCACCATGTTTTGTTCAGTAAAACAAAGACTTACTTGAGAATCTATTTGTACCCTATATTAGTCAAATGGATCCAGGCACTGGGATCAAGCTTTTCTACAATCATAACAGCCAATCCCAAGATGACTAGATTGAATCCTACTTATATCTACTCACCAGGATCCTGTATTGGCTGAGAATGCGCAAGTAAGTTTTGTTGCCATTGTTACTAATGGCTTCCTTGATCATATCTTGGAGTTCACATCGGTGCCTCTCATTTGCTTCGATTTCCTGCAAATAAGTAAAATTGTTAATATGGTAAGAAGCATCACAAATTGTAATTCTTATGAGCCCTAGTACATGGATCACTACCTCTTGGTAATTGACACCAGCTTCATCATTGTCACGGATGTTATCTAGAATGACTTGCCGTCTTGCTCTTAAAGCATCCACAACTGCTCCATCTGTTCCAATAGCCTGTGACATAGAAACAGGTACTCTATCGTTGATGTAAACTACGTAGAAATTCAATCCTGGTTTGGTAAGAAAACCAAGAAAAGATTGCCTGTGTTTGGGTACATTAAATCAGACATTTAGACCTCTAGGTTGTCAGTTATTTGGTGTGATGTGGGTGATGCCGGATAGTGTGACGGATTGCTTGGGAGTTGGAGAGCACAAAAGGGTAATTTAATGATATGGAGAATGGTGCCCTTTTGTAATGTGTGTATATGGAGGGAAAGGAATGCTCGGAATTTTGAGGACCGTGAGCTTGGTCTATTGGAGTTGAAGAAAAGGGTTATTCAAACACTCTTCTCATGGAGAGTTATGTGGCATTCTCCGCAAGTTTCAACAATTGCGGATTTTTTAGACTTTTGCTCTACTTTTTCTAGTTAAAAGCTTGTTTTGTGGGCTCTTTTTGTATACATCATGTGTACATGGGTTGCGCCCCTTGCGCTTTTAATAATATTGATTTTTTACCGATAAAAAAAAAAGACCTCTAGGTTGCCTGTGTTTGGGTACATTAACAAAATGATTTTGTTTGTGGACAATTTAGAAATGCGAAGTGTTATATTTTGCATTCTAAGGAATTGCTTGGGGCATCAGATCTCAGAAGAAATAAGCAATAAATATTGTTATAGAGTCCAGACATAGAACTGAGATAGATTTAAGGGTAGACAAGAAACATTTGAAGCCCAAATTGTACAGAATATGCAAAACATGGTCTGCACGGTAAAAGTCTCAATCTAACCTGTTGTTTAGCAATAGCATCATCAAGATGTTGGAGTTCAGTGCGGTTACGAAGGTTAGTTTCCTCGAGCTCAAATAATGCCTTCTGCAAGTTTATCCGCTCCTGAACATTTTCACTGATTTCGTGACTCAATATATTCAACCAAGACAGCTCATTGTCTGCAGCTTTTTCCACAGGTTTGACACTTAGCTGTGATTCCTTTGCAGCTAGTTCTTTGTTTAGTCGGCCAACCTCTATCTGTAAAATCAAGTACGTCATATGCCAAGAAATATACCATGCTACCTTAAATAACAGATAAAATTCCATTAGTAGCTTACCTGAAGACTGTCAATCATCCGTTGGTAGTCTGATACATGGGTATCCACTGTGCCAATGTTTTTCTGTACAGAAACAAGGGTGTTATGAAAACTTCTATAACCTAGAAACAATTAATGCCTGAAGATGTATGAGTCCAGCAAGTGATAAACAGATAAAGAGCACCAAAAGAGAACATATATCATCTGAAATAAGCCTGACAAACCAAGTAGATGCCATACAGAAACATACAGGAAGGATGAATTTTGGCTGTGACAGAATAGAAAGTAAAGCATTGACAATTCAATTAGAAAACAACAACACGATCATACTCCAATGCCATGCAAGAGGGCAGCTACTCCAAACCATAAGGAATGAAGGGGATTATTAAATGCAATAATATAAAAAGAGCTGAAATTGATGCCTTCAAGCATCATCCAAAGTGAACATCAGTTAAAGCACTTCAAGCATAATTGAGATCCACAGTGCTCATGCTTTCGAGAATTATAAATTATGTACCAAGATAAATTTGTAAGTCTCACCTGAATGTGTGTCTTTATTTCCTTCGCCCGGTCGGCATACTTCAAGGTATTCACAGTGTGATGATACTGACAGTCTTCAGGAGATACTGTAGCAACCATGACCGTTTGAGAATTGCCGCTCAGACCATCTTTAAGTATTCGTGTCAATTTGCTGCAAGAACAAGTACATTAGCTACAATAGCAGGGAGGAATTCAGGCTATAATAAGTACCATCAGATACTACATCAGAAAACAGAAATAAATAAAATAATAATAAAAAAAGGTAACATCAGATACCTATTGCGGTAAGGAACATAAGCAAGACCCTTCTTTTGTTGTTTCCCCAATGCATTTATGCAGTTTGCTAAAGCAAGAAGTGACCGGTTGATATTAGCTCCATCTCTTAGCTTTTGGCCCCCACTGTTTGTTTCAGAAGCACGTTCACTGCCAGCAAGATCTACAAGTGCAAGTTTTCCTCGCAGGACTTGATTTCGATACTTATTTCTCTGTTTTCTTTTCACAGTAATCTCCAGAACTGCATGTGATCTGGTTGCATGGAAACAACTTTGCATGAGATCATGAGGAAAGGTTGCACAGGATAGAAGGCTCCATGTCATAAATTTTAATATGGAATGATGCTGATGATAATGATCACAGTTGTAGTAAAGTGACAGGTGATAAATTTGTCAAGCTGGCCATGATGGTGGTCATAATATTTATAGTATCAGTGAAGTTATTGTATTATTCTTGGGAGCAGTAGCAGTAGTACCTGCTCCTTATAGGCCGAAAATAGCCTTTAAGAAACAGGGGAGGAGTGGGTGTTGACATAGGGTTAGAGTGGTAGTACCTGTTCTTCATAGGCTATCTACAAACAGCAAACAAGAGTGGGGATGCTCAACACAACCCTAATGACAACAATGAGGATGATATGTTTAGAGCAAGTAAGAAATTCAACTAATCCATACTCACCGTGACGAAGTTGCATTAACCTCTGTGCTTTCTGTTTTCCGTCGACCATTCCCCAAATTCAAAAGTTCAAGTATCTTATCAGCTGAGTGAACCTGAATCAGAAGCAAAAGTAATCACTGACTAATAGGTATGCTGATCATAGTAGACACTTGCTGCATCAAGGACCAGAATGCACATTGATAAGGTAAAGTAAAATAGAGGAATCAGTGAATTGTTTATGGAGAAAGTCAAACAAAAACATACCAGATAGCGAAAAGAATAGGTAGTCAAACCACAAGTAGCTATAAGGTCAATTATGTGAACATGCAATATACAAGCAAAACAGAAGAAAAATGAAACATCATTTTACATTACTAGAGGCACTGATTAAAATATATATAAATTGCTTCTCAATGATGAAGCCATTACACAAAAAGATCCCACTTGCCCATTGACAAAAACAATAACAACAAAAAACGAAAAGTCATTCAAGATATTCTAAAATTCCATTAATTTGAACAAGGTTAAGAGACATTAAGGACTCTTATACTTGCAACCAAAATTACAAAGAGTTTAAATGCCATCTTTAGAAGAATATGTTGATTCAGTTCTCATGAACATCCAAATTCTCAGTTACTGGAATTATTTGAATCGCAACAGATTAGAACAGTAGTAGAATAGAGTTACTTCTCATAGATTATAAGACTGAAATGGACAAGCAATGGAGATATTTATCAATTATTGAAGATAACAAAGATATCAAGGCAACTTTATTATATTCGATTAGATAAATCCTTAAAAAACAGTGATGCAGATAAGAAAGTCCCTTTGTTGATTCTTTTCAGACTTCGACATGTTAACAAAGGTGGCTCACAAGTATGCAAATGTTTACTTATCAAAAAACATAAAATCCCAATATTTGATTCATATGTATATATGAACCATTTTCTACTCCAACCCTGGCCACAGGAATCTATTTTTATGACTTTACTAGTTGTAAGCTAAAGCCCATAAACCCTCTGAATCATTGCTATGTGCTGGAATCATGTTTAACATAGAGAGAGTATACATGTCACCAACAGATTAGCCACACTTCAGTGATGCATTCAAGGTTTGCAAAGCATCACTCAGATGAAATATACCAAAACCAGTAATTCCAATTAATACACCCAGCAAAATAGATTGGGGGAGGGAATAACATTGAACCTTGATACATCTCAGCCCAGCAACAATTATTCCCTGCTCAGGATCCTCTCTAAGCTCCAAATGACCAGATGATTTTTCGAGCAAATCATAGATGACCTAAATTTATCAGAAATGAAAAGTCAAACAACTTTGAAAGAACATGAGCAATATAAATAAGTCAATATCTTAATCAAAATGCAATCCCTACTTCATTGTAGACTTCAAGGTAGGAGCACGTGACTTCAAATTCATCAGAGCTCTTGTTTGATTTGATTAGATCAAAAATTGTATGTAGACTGAGAACCATGAGTCCAGGATCGTCTCGAGTCCCAACCATTGTATATGTTTTACCACTAGATATGCATAAAAAATGTTGAAATTCAATTATAAACAGAATTAACAAATGGAGAGCACAAATCACAATACAGAAAGATATAAGATCAAAATTTCGAAGGAATACAAGTTGATTTTGACATTAATTTTTCATCATTCAAGGTGCCCATAAATGATGATGATGATGATGAACTTCACAACCAACGTGCATCACTGAGCAACATACAGGCTCACAAGTTGAATAAGATACTCATGACCACAGATAGATCAAGAATGCCTTAAGATATGGACAAATAAAAAATCTGTGACTGGAGACCAAGAGACAAAATCTAATTGTTTTTATAACTAAAGCCTACTCTTGATCTCAAATGCAAGAAAAAAAAAGATACTTTTATGGCAGCCAAATACCTGCTCTAAGTTAATCAAAACTCTATGGATTAAGTGCAAACTTGTAAGGTATTAAGCACAAAAAATGGTCGCAGTGCCCCACATCAAGCTTTTGCCAATCTTATGTACTATCCTATTTAGAATATCTTGTGAAATACTTATCTATTCCCAAATATGAAAATATTTCTAGAGTGATTGAATTTCTGAAGAGAATGCCCCACTTTCAATTTTCAAATTGTTCAGATTCTAGAAATTAGCATAATACTTTTTCTAGGGGTACTTTTGAATACCTTTCATGTGTATGCATGGTTCTAACACTTTTTATTTTTCTTACCAAAAAGAATTCAAAGTTACAATAAAATACTTCCCAAAGTTGATCAATCAAATCCTTGACTAACTTGCAGGTAGCCCTTATGCTTTGATGCCAAACCTAAATCATGCCCCAGAAAACCCAGTCTCTACATTATAGCTTGCCTTATTATAGCCTATAGGTTAAAAAATAAAAAATAAAAAAACAGTGTGTATCTGGGAAATCTTGGAAACTAATGGTAGCAAATGTGGAGTAATAAAGCAGAAGAAAAAATCACACAGAATTTCTGATAAATGAGGATCAGGAAAAAGGAAGTTGGCTTGTCTGGTACAGAGATAAAAGGGGAAAAATTGATAATTAAAAAAAAAAAAAAAAAACCATTAATATATCTCGTTAGTACCTGCCAGTTGAACCATATGCAAATACAGTTGCATTCAAACCTTGAACAACCCCCGCGATTACAGAGGATATACATTTTTTGTACACATCCTGGATAGATGAATACAGTCAGAAAAATAGATAATAGTAACATAAAGAAACATTAAAATAGCAACTATACTTTTTACAGAAGCTGGTATGGCCTATGACTAACCATCCCAACATGTAAAGCTTTGCACATGTAAAAGCTCAAATGCTTTAAGATTTTTATGGATATTGGCATATTAGGAATGCAGGTGAACAGCGTGCAACACCCAGAAGTTATTCGGAATATAGAACTACTTTACAATAAATTTGTACGAAAGTAACCATCACTACGTGACTTTATATGGAATATTGTATCACAATGCCAAAAATGTTACACATCGTTAATCAAAATGAACATAAAGAATATATCTCTTTACTACATGAAAAATGCAGCATACCACATTTGTACGGTTGGGACCAAATGCGTGATCGAAACAATATTTCTTTTCTTTTGTTCGATTCTGTATGCGAACAAGATAGTCCTTCGACAAGTCGGGATCCAACACAACCACCTCCTACAAATCCAATCACCACACTAACTTATCAATTCTACTCCAACGATCAACTACACAGCTAATTCAACATAGTTTCAAGCAAAGCTAAAATGTTAAAGGGAAAAACCCCCAGGTCCACCACCACACCTTATTGTCGATCACTCGGACAATGTCACGGCCCCGTTCCCTCTCCGTTAACGGCCTACATTTTACGGCAACCTGTGGCGAAAATTGATCAGAGACAATCACTCAAGAAAGAAGGTTGTTACAAAAACGAAAATGCAATGCAATGCAATGGTTTCTGATTGACATAAAAAGAAAGACTAACCGTAAGAGTCGTGGTTTTCTTCGCAGCTGGAGCTCTAATGCTTGGCATGTTTGACCAACATTGATTTGCAAAGCACCACTTGCTTAGCTACTATTTGGATCTAACTTTGCTTAAAATTCGTTTGAATAACTTTTTACAGGCCTAACTCCGATACTGGAAGAATCGCATTCTTTCTTTACAAACTGAACCCTAAATTCATATTTGAAAATTTTACTTTGCAGCAAAACTAAAACACTGATTTATTAAAATAAAATAAAATAAAAAATAGAAAAGAAGAAAGATTCAGTACAAAGCTTTAATCTCAGAAAATCACAAAGAACAAGAACACAGATTTCTCGAGCACATTGCGTGGAGCTCATCAGGAAGCCTACAGCCCAAGAAATTTGGAAAGCGTTTTCCTTCTCTAAAGTGCAAAAATCCAAAATTCAAAAAACCCGAGAAATTACGTTAAAGAAACGACGTGGAAGCGCGTAAGGGAGGGAGAGAGAGAGATCGTGTGTTTTATAGGTTGTATAGTACTGCAACTGTACTGTGATAGGCTCCATTTAAAAGCGGGCAGGGAAGGGAAGGGAAGGAGGAAGGAGAGCAGCCTGAGCAGGCAAGGTGGAGGGTCATAGAGAATGATCGTGACCGTTAGTTTGCCTTCTTAATGGGACAAGAGGTGGGGTGGGGGGTTTTTTGGAATTTTATGGGGACGTGAGTCATGAGTCATGAGGGTCCTCGTGGGAAAATTATTGTTGTTAGCGGAAATGGTGTTGGTTGGTGTTGGGTAATGATTTTCACCTTTTGGGGATAGTGATTTCTTGGTGACTTTTAGTTTTGGATTGGGACCTAAAGGTTCGACCTTTTGCGTGACTTCACTAGCTTTTTACTTTTTTCACTTTTTAGTCGTTGCGTCGCGTATTTTACAACTCGTGGGTGCATGGTATATATATATATATATATATATATGCAAAGTATAATAATTTTTAGATATAATTATTATGCAATGATGGATCAATATTTCTTATAATTTTAAAGAAATTAACGATTCTCAAATTACAGAATTTATGTCGTTTTTAGGCATCAAAATGCTTCAAAAATATTACTTATTATTGAACATATAATTTTAGTTCAAAGCTTTTTACGACATAAAGAGTAAGAACCATAGAAAAATATATTTCATTTTCAATAATAAAGCGCCATCTTTTTAATATATGACATGAATTATCATGTTGAGAAGTTGTAATAAAGGTTATAATATCTCCAAACATTATATTTCATTTCTTGAATCCTCTATCATTATCGTATCAAATCAACATCAAGTTTTGGAAAGTCTTGAGTGTTTATGACACAAGATGTCATAATTATAATAAGTATTGTTCCTTTATAGTAGATAGATATTAATTCAGGGAAACTAAATACTAGAAAGCGGTACGTAAAGTCACAATCGAACATCTGCGTACAAATGCCGTAAAGTACAATTAAGAGGAATGCAAATCATATTGAAAAATTGAGAAAAAGAAAAGGCGAATCTTGAGTAAACAGTAACATTTTCATCATTTTCAATCATAAATTCCAAACTTACCGATGGGTTGGGGTCGGGTGAATTGCCCCGATTCGCAATCAATTACAGTACCTAACCCAAATCGGAAGCTTAATACTAATGGGATGCAACAAACTTGCGATTATCCTCTATGGCTGACAAACATTGACTGTCATCGAATCAGATACGATGGCAGAACGGACCAAATATCTGGAACCATCACGATGGTCGATGACTCGATGGATCCGGTCCTTTATTTAATTAGCACACCTATCCCTCTCTCAAGGAAGGTGCGTGTAATGAATGAAGGAAAGGTCCCCATGACTCCAGACACAAAATTAATTAACATATTTGTTAAACATATCTGTAGGGTTGTTGCCATGAATGATCAATTTAATATTAGAGGAGTGAAAACCCACCGTCGTTTGACCGTCAACTCAATTGTCTTTCCTTCTCTATAATCCCAGTGGGTATTTTTTTTTGGTGGCGTATCGCTATAATCTTTCAGGTTGGAAAAGAGGTGAAAATAAAATATTTTATTGCATTGCACTTATAAATTATGCCAAGTCTCTTGTGATTCTGATTTAGAGATAGAGAGAGAGGGAGAAAGCATGCGTAACGAAGCGATTTTCATTTGCTTGATGTGTATATGAACAGAATTTAGGAAGAACACAAAACACACTTCTTACATAAATTGTCAGTAAATAATTGATATTTACATAAATTGTTTGAAGACGACCATACACAAACATATTCTGATTACAAGCTTTTGCTATCAACACTATCTCTGAAAAACAAATAGCAATGCTCGACTTGACATTTACCTGCTTATTTTCTGACTCATCCAATGAGGAAATATAAATATGTCTTTTGCTTTGCATGATCTCTCACAAATCTTCTATATACAAATGTGGACAGCACCAGACACTTTTAAAGATTAACATAATAGTTTTTTTTTTTGGTCAGATTTACTCTTAAAAGATTGGAGTTAACCTTCCTCGAAGTCATTCCTTGAAGAATTATAGGCTTTGAAGACTTGAACCGAGAGAGGATAGCTGCTCACCTTTGTCCAACTATCACATTACCAATCTGGAAGAGCAACTTAAAAAACCCGGAAGAATGCTGTAAATTTACACCTCAAATTACCAGTCAAAAGACATGCAAGTAAATTATCAAATTTTGCATTGCATTCAGGATGAGGCAAGTGGAAGGCTGCGGTAGGGGCTAAAGCAAGCGAAAAGCATAGTCCGAATACTAGTCAAAGCATAGTTCCAAAATAGCATTGTAGAAACTTATGCTTCGCTAGAGTCATCTAGCATCTCATTTCTGTTCTCTGCCAGCAATGGCTTCATGGTGGTCTTCTCAACCGTGGAGATGTGATTTTCACCTTCTTCGGCAGACATGTCCGCACTGTTCAGGAAGATCCCTGTAAAAGCAAACCAATTTTCATTGGACACATTTTTCAGCATATGATGAACAAATTAAGCAAGTTTCATTGCCTTCCATTTCCACTCATCACAACATCACTGGGATGCACGTCTAATCTTTCTTAGCAGTTCAGCAGACTGACTAGTGCATGAAGCCACTAAACTATGTCTAGACTCGAGAAGTTTTAGTCTATATCCATAGTGAAACAAGGAATGAAGATAATTTACAACGAGCCAGGGTGTTAATAGCTAAGGAAGCTGTTATGAAGGAGATAAGAAACACTGCAGCACCTGATAATAACTAATCCATGCTTGAAAGAGGTATTGATGATGGCACAATATCAAGGTTTCAAAAACACAATATTGGAGGCCAAAATTAAAGTCAAAGGTAGATAAAATAATTTATCAAAACATCTATAAAACAATTTAACTGAGTTCTGTCACTCACCTATAAACCATATCCCGGCAGCAATAAACAGAACAGATGTCAGAATAAGTGATGTTTCCCTCCAATTGTTAACATGATCCTGTGTATGACATTTACCAAAGCCAAAATGGCACCATCAAAAAATAGATGTGAAGCGAAGACCCGTATAAAAACAAAGGACCCAAAGCAGGCAAGGAAACCAAATTAGAAGCTTTATCACTTCAAGAAAAAGAAAGGAATTGCATGTGCATTTTCGAACAGTGACTATAATGGTTTAGTACAAAGAATAATTTCAGCATATTAACAAAAAGCATGCAAATATCAGAGTTGTTATCATTTATACAGGAACAAGGTTGGTATTCAATATTGTGGGATTTAACAGAGAAACCTCCAAAACCTTTTTTACTTGAAATAAAAAATTAGTGCCTTGTGTTTTCCTGAACACTGTTTATAAAACTACAAGTTTGGTTGGAGTACATGCTTTACATTTTCCATGATCGGTGCACAAACATCCTCCTTTAACCAGGTTTACAGGGCAAAGAATTTTGATGAGGCCATTTCTAACCACTTAATATCTAAAACCTCCACTCAGCCATCCTTGCCTCAATATTCTGCCCACACATGCACATGGCTTATGGGACAGTATAGAATGTCAATATAGCATCAGCTCTTAAGCACCCTGAGAGTAACTTTTCATGATTTTAAAAGAATTGCAGATTTGATATGAATAATCAACCTAATGCTCTTCCTACTAATACCATATCTGGAAGTTGATTTTGTCGAACACTAAATTTAATTGAGGATAGTTAAAGGAAAAAATGCAGTGGCAAGATTATTTGTCCATATTAGAACATGCTATTCTTTTCATCACAAAATAAATCATAGAAGTAATTCAATATATATTATTTAATTATATATTGGAACAGTTTATGCATGTGAAGGAGACACAACCTAATATCAATAATATTACTCTCCCCTTCCTCAAAGATATGAATCAAGAGGGCTTCTAAGACACACCTGAAGGATCCCAACAAGAGGTGAGGAAGGCACATCACCAAAGATGTGGATTGAAACAGTCGAGATAGCCATAGACAAAGGCCTCAGACTTGGTTTGACACAACGGAGACACACATAATTAACAGGAGCCTGCAAAAGCAAAGTTATAATGTTAATAAAATATGACAGTAAATCAAATTTTTAACCCAACTCACAACATGATAAACTCACCTGTGTAGCAAAGACTAGTATCTCACCCACTGAGAAAAGAACTACAAAACCATACAAGCTTTTAAAACAAAAGGCACTGAAGCAAAACATTGCACCTAGTAATGTTGCTGCAGAAAGAAGCTGTTACAGGAGCAGAGGAATATTTAGAAAATGATAAACAGCAAATGAGTTATTGTCAGACATATCTGAAATTAAAGGCACAATACAAGTTCCATATCTATAACAAACAGCTGATGATAAAACATCCAATCAGTGCAGGTACATAAATATGGAAAGAAGGGATAAAAATAAACTTCAGTGTAAACTTGCCTCTTCATCTGTAGTACGACTACTCCGAAGATTATAAATAAATAAAATATCACAATAAAATTTGCAGAAACTAAACTTATTTCAATATAGAAATATAAGCAGAAGCAGGAGACGAAGCTTTAACAGATGATTATTGAACATCAATTGGAAACTCATTATTTTGTATATGACCACAAATACAATTTTTTTGTTGATAAGTTGACCACTAATACAAATAAAATAAAAGAATAGGAAATGCTAGGTAAGAGACCAACAAAATTTAGCTGCTCTAAAATATAGCATGTATGTGTGTATGTATGCACGTGCATGCATGTAAAGCAATTATATGAATAAAAAAAAAATAAAAACCAACTCAGTGAGATTTTGGGGAAAATCGTAAAGCCTTTCCAAAACTGTTTTTATTGCAATGAAAAAAATGGCTCAAGTAAATCATGTGTAAATCCATCAAACAGAAAGTCCAAGCATTTAGGTAACATCGAAAATTGCTTTTGCTTCCATCGGTACAAGTGAACTTCTGTAAAGGTTGAGTATTGTCTTGTAATTTGTAAGTATTACAAACTCAAAATTAAACTACATTCAACGGCTGGGATAGCTGAGAATATATGATTATGCACTTCAAGAGCCATTAATTGCATAACCCACAGATGCAACATAACTCACCCTAAATGCATTAGAGATTGTGGCACTCATGTAATCCAGGATGAGACCTCCAGATAACGTCCCAAAGATTCCACAAACAATTGTGATCCCTCCAAACAACAAATCTGCATTATTCTGCAAAAAGTTTTGATTAACCAGAGGGTAAATATTACAATTAAAGGCCAAAATCGTATTTTTCATCTAAAGTAAATGAGGTTCGCAACAAGAAAAGGTGTATGCTAACAGGCAAAAAATGTCAGATGAAAAGGTAACAAACAATACCATATGATAAATGTTATAACCAGCCTTTGGTCCCCAGTATGAGTATGCTCCAATAACAAAGTTGTATGATATGTAACCTGCCAACCAAATGGAAGTGAAATTATTAATAAAAACACCACCACAACAAAACAAATATTTAGAATATATGATAAGTAACCTGAAGGTCACCATTCCGTTGGAAACTCTAGAATGAAACTAACAAAGAAATGATGACAAAAATGATCACATTTTCATATCCGTATGACAATGATTCAGGAATATATAGACATGCATACAAAAATGTTATCATCAAGATCAATCAAAATTGTAAGATTTTGAATTGATACTTTTCCAAGTTTGTATAATAATAAAGAAAAAACTGAGATGGGAAAGTACCTAAAACATTCACAACATAGACTTTATCAAGCAAAAGCACTTTCACATCTTTTGAAAATCTAGATAACTGATTCAAAATATTGAATGCACCCCTTGACCTGAAATACAAAGGAGAAGAGACAATCAGATAGAAGAGAATAGTTAAAAAAAAAGGAGATGAGACACAAATAATAATTTCTCTTTGCAAAAACATTCTATGAGGTATCAAAAGACATCAAAGGGGTTACTAGACAAACAAATGGAACATGGAAAAACTCCTATCCACTGGGATAGTTGACTAAGCAAGGCAATGGAAAAAACAAATATGCATCCTGCTTTGCGACAAACCACCTTATTAGTACAAGCCCAAGCAAAACATAAACCAATTAGGCTCAATCACAGTTGTCAAAATGGTGATCCATAACCAGATACATACTAATGTTACAAGTAGTGACACCAGATTCAGATTCATACTTCACTATTATTGTATATGAGATGTGCAAATGAAGTGTTAGGTTGTTCCTATTTGGGAAGGTAATGTTGTTTGTTTCTTTTCTAAAGGGGCACTAGCAAGTCAATTATCGTTTTTAAACTTACAAAGAAAGTTTTGATTTTTAGCACCATACTCTGTCAACCATTCATCAAAAGAAAAGCTAAATATAAGGTGATTTGACAATGAGACTCTTCACCATTCACTATCCAAAATTGTCATCGTTTGATTTTGCTCATCATTAGCAACTGCCACTACATGTTCAATCATATGAAAACATAAAAGAGACATGGAGAAGCACAGATACAAGAGCCACTTACTTGGAAGCTTCACTAGAGGCTTGAGCACCAATACCTTCATCTCGAGCAACAAGACCAACCATTTATATCTGAGACCTTCGAATCTACAATTGGGAATTAATCAATACTTGATGAAAGAAGACCATAAATCAAAAGAAGCAAATAATAAACAGTTCTATGATCGAAAAATTTAAATTTAAAGTTGGTCCCTTCAAGTTCATGTGTACTGTCAGTTTGGTCTCTCTGTAATTTAAATTGAACAGCTTACTCACTGGACTTCTAATTCACATTCGGTGTAGACATTCCATCCATGTCTGTCAACATGAGTCCTGGTAGTGTGACACGAGACTACACTTGACCCCTATAGGCTGCCAGTTTGATGATTTTTTTTAATAAAAAGAAAGAGGAGGGAGGATGAAGCAGATCTGGTCCAATAGAAGCATAACTCTCATGCTCTTTATCCAGCTAGGTGTCAATCCCACGCTGCGCTCTCCTATTTCGCCTCTAAAACTTCTCTTCCACAAATATCAACTCCAGCCCCTCATTCTACGGCCAACAACCAGCACAATCAAAGAACCAGATGCGTGGGTCTCAGCCTCCAGCTTCCATTTTTTGAATAAGTCTCCATGGAAACCATAACATGTTTTCTTTTCTTTTAATAAGTAATGTTGTATATCAAAAAACCCAACAGGGAAACCATGACATCTAATCACCTCAATTCCTAATCTCAACTTCTCATGGCCCTCAAATGCCAAGGCTCAACAAAATAACTCAAAACCAAGCTTACCCATAAATAAAACACCAAGAAAACCCCTTACCTCTGCTTTTTTATGAGTAGAGAAATTGCCAGAGCTAATTCTAGTTAGATGTTTCCTTGTGTATACTTGCGCTTTTAATGATATTTTTTGAGGTTTTAAAAATTTCTCAGATGGTAGGCTTGCAAGAGATAATGATGGTGATTAGGGGAATTGGACTTGCTTTAAGGCGGGTTTAAGTGATGGGGGCTTGGTCTGGCTGGGTTTCATGGAGTTCAGTAAGAGAGTTGTTTGCATGAAGCAGCAGTGATGCAAGCTCTGGGTCATAAGATGGGGAACTTCATGTTCTAGGGTTTCATGAAGTTTAGCAAGAGAGTGTACTTGCATGAAGAAGACTTGGTTTAATCGGATATGTGGACATCAAAGCATATCGATTTTTTTCAATATTGTGAGGTCAGGTTTCATGGAGTGTAGATGCAGGTTTTCACACAAGAGAAGGGAGTATCTGAGGTTAGGAGTGAAGACAGTGGGATTGACGGAGTGTGGAGGTGGCAGTGTCTGTCTTGGACCAAATAGTATCTGCCTATCTGGTAAACGCTGTAAAAGAAAGAGGGATGGAACGAAACAAAAAAGCAGCACTAGCACATTGTTGTTTTGGTGATCATGTTGACCCTATATAACACTAAAAGAATGGATATGAATGAAAGGATTACACTGAAAGCAGTCTGAAAATCAAGGGACTAAATTGACTGATTTAGAAATACAGGAACCAAATTGACATCAAACACAAACTTTGGGGAACCAGTTTATATTCTAGTCATATTTTAAATATTTAAAGAGTCAAGAAGCACTGAGTTATGTTGCAAAGATCAATTCAACTTCTAGTGATATCCAGAAATCATGAGTGGTAATCAGCAAGAGATGGGAAACAAGAGGAGAGAGAGAGACAGCATATGACACTATAACTCATATGGCGTTGCAGAGAGCAGACTAGCAAAAAGAGGTTTTGTGCATTGCACTAAATATAGTTGGCATGAGGCTTTATTGCATTGATTAGATGTATGATTACCACCAGAAAATTGCCTACAATTACGTCCAAGCTATATACATAGAGCATTACAATAATAGGAATCATGGACTCCTTTTCAAAAAGTGAGAATGACAGGCTTCAATTAGAAACATGATTCACATCAGGCTTGAACTGAGGAGCAATATCTTATCCCAATGCAGCAGGGAATTGTGAAAAGAAGATAATAAAGAGTTTACGACATTGTCAACAGTATTCTTAGTACCCATGCATGTTCAGAGAGATGGTGAAGTACTCAGAAGAACCTTGCATTCTGTACCTGAATGAGAATATGAGATTGGCAATTTTCAAAGAAAGGTATACTCTAGAGTGATTAAGTTTGTTTATTCATCAAGTATGAGTGCCTAAATATGGGTGTTGGATATGGAAGCTCACTGCTCGTGTTTGAATTGAATCTTCATTCATCTCAATGTCTGGTTTTTGGATCAATGGGAGGGATGCGGGAACTCATTCATATGATAGTCAAGTCTAAAGGTGTAATTAGGTCAAAACTGTGGATTGATGCATATTACACCCGTATCTGTTAAATCTGCAGGATTTCAAGGCAGGCCTGTGTAAAGAATTTTGTATCCTGAATTCAGACATATATTGCAGTGTGTATCAGTGTATGGTACAAAAGGTTTGTCATCCCAAACAATAATAGAGCTGCAAAATTGGTAATTGCTTTCCCAAACACATCAAGTCAACAACACAGGAACCTTTAATTTTTCTTTTTTGATGAGAATTATTCTGTCACTCCACTATTAAGGACCACTATTCAACTAAGCATGGTAATAACTAATAGTACAATTTTAGTTTAAAAAAGTTAAGAACAATGTCAAAAATGATGCCAAAACTAAATCATAACTGCAGTACTCACATAAAAAATAGGAAAAAAAAATGATAATTATAATAACATCGAGACATGCAAGACCTTCAATTGCAGGAGAAACAGTTTCAATAGATGCCGATGCTTTTTTTGATTCAACAGGAGCAAAACCTGTGGTTGCAAGATAAACAACAGCTTAAAGAAAAATAAATAATATGGGATCAGACAATCAAAACTCAGTGAAGTACAAATGATGCACTCCAAAACAAGTACCTTTCAATTGCAAAGGCTTCATCACCAAACCCAGAACAGCAAATGGAAGCATCAAAAATGCCTCTCCAAAAAATGCATAACGCCAATTCAAGTTGTTTCCAACCTAAGAAATGAGCAAAAACAGGGCGACAATCAGTAGCCAAATAGCAGAAACTTCTCCATCATTCCAAACAGGAATAGTACAGGAAATATATTCAGAAACTGAAAGGCACAAATGCCATTCTGGACGGAATCTTCAACAGAAGGGAGAACAAAATACACAGTGTGCAGGATAGAAAATAACATTATTTTTCTTCTTTTGGTTGATTGCGAGATATAGGAAGACAGAAAAAGGAAAGAAAAGAGGGGCAGGGGGTCTCCTGTTAAGAGCAAAGAGCAACCCATGGAGGCATTTATAGAATAGAAAACAGACTTCAGCAGTGGCGTCATAAAAGACCTACAGAATTTTGCAGGGAATTGGAAGATCTTGCTGTTCACCAGACAATATTTATCTTCAACACCATCATTATAATGATCCTCATACAAAACTGACCAGTTGACAATGTGTAGCATTTCAAGGATATTATCAAAAATCACTGCCATATTTTAAAAAGACTAATCAACATTGTGCAGCATCCAAAGGAAATCTTTGTAAGCCAACAAAGAACAACCAAACCCACCTTCACATAAGGAAACAAAAAGAGTTGTAATTTAAACCAAAAAGAGAATCGTGGTTGATAAATAGAATCAGAAGATTAACTAGCACAGACTGGAAAACTTACTAATCCACCATAGACATAGCCTAGAGCAACTCCAGTTGGTATACACATGTAAAAAGTTGCAAGCCATGCTGTTTTCTGGTAACATGACAAAGAATCATATCACATAAATTTCAAAAATCAGCACATGAAGAAATAGAAAAGTCAGCTAATGTAAAAGTTCAATAATAAGTTAAACATAAAAATGAAGCAAAAACAAACAAACCTGTGCAGCAGGTGCATTGTCATCTATAAATGGAGCAGCAAGACTTATGAGAAGCCTCTCCAACACCAACCAGCCTAGACAGACAACACCCAAATTAAAACTCAGAGTCTAGTACAAAAAGATGACAAAAGATCTTAACAAGATCACATTTTTTAATGCAACAATTTTGTTAAACTTACATGCGACATATTGCAATGGACCAAAAATCAAATGAACCACCACACCCAGCTGCAGCAATTGTCCAAACAGATAACCCAACTCCAATAAGCCTAAAAGGATTGTGGCTGCAAGCTCAAGTATGTATTATGTATAAGAACTTGAATACCAAAAGGGTAAATAATAAGATACAAATACACCTTATAATAGCTATATTAATCAAAGCTCTATCATCTTGACATCATTGTCAAAACCTTAAATCATGAGCAAGTGAGCAACTCATGTACTAAAGAGGATGTTCACCTCTTTGCCAAGGATGCAAATATTGGAGAAGCCACCAGAAGTCCAACCATAAATGCAGAAGATAGAACACCATCTTGAAAATTGTTCAAGTTAAAATCCCCCCTGCAAGAATCATGATATGATCAAGACTAAATTATCTAAAGAAACAAATGCTATAGCATATCATGCTTCACTACTCAAAATTTTGAGAATGATAATCGCAAAATTTTGACCAATATATTAAGAATGGGTATCTCTTCTTAGGAAATAAATATGTGAAGCATGTTGCTATTGTATGAGCATAGGGGAAGGAGTGATCATAGTGTGCCTGCATGGTGGCTGCCAGCCTGCCCATGTCACTGTTTACACTGGATCTTGCTTTACAGGTGGTAAATTATAAAAGAATTAATGTCTGCTTGTGCAGGTATGTGTTTGTCATGCACATGTGTAGCAAGCACAGATCTAGCAAGAAGCATGGACACTACAACCCACAAACACATGTGGGTACCCCCAGATGCTTATAGAATTTTATCAAGAAAAAGTAAATTAATGATCTTTAAAAGTGATAAAGATAAGAATGTAAATTAAAAGACTTCTACGCACACACACAAAGTTCTAGAGAAAATTGATGATCTTTAAATGTGATAAAGATAGTCTATAGAATGTGCCAATGTGTATAGAACAAGGAATGCATACATTTATAAATAAAGAGAATGCGTGTGGCAAAGGGAGGGAGAGCACATTCATGAGCTAAATCAGTATTATCTTTCCTTCTTAACGTAAGTTACATGCACACCCAATGGATTCTGAACCCCACAGCCACAGCCTCCACCCCTTGGGTGCATTGGAGCTAGTGCTTAAATGGATCTTCATGACCTAAATCACTATGCAATCGATTTAAATGAATATAAGTTTCAGAATATTGTTTCACAATCAACCCCAAGGGGTTGGCCTAAGTGGTGAAGGCCTTGGTCTTAAGGGTTAGCTCTCTTCAAGATCCAAGGTTCAACACCTCATGGGTACAAACTGCTCCTTGGGGCCATCGGACTGAGGGTTCCCTTGATTTAACCGAGGTGCACTTGTGGAAACTCCTTGTCGAAGGCCTGTGCACCCCCGGAATTAGTCAGCAAAGCTCTAGACACCCAGTGCCAATCAAAAAAATATTGTTTCACAATCATTTCAAGCATTTACTTTCAGAAAATCATTTTGTAGTCATCAAGGAATACAGAAGCCTCTAGTATGAACAATGATATATTATAATATGACGAAGTACATTCTTTTCAAGCATTATTAATGTATCATATATGAAAATAGCATGACATAGGCGATTAAATTCATGAGCTGAATTTATCTGTGGACAATTCACAAAAGTAAACTCTTAGCAAGCACAAGATTTAACATGTAGCAAATTAAATCCATGGTAGGTAGGTAGGTAAGCTAGAATTAGACAATCAAACAAAATAATTCAGTAAATCTTACTGAATCCCGCTCCCCGAAGTACAGATGCCACTCTCCGTGCAAGTCCCAAGACTACCATTTACACCATTGCTTGCTATTGCTCCTCGATCCACATAATTTATCATGTTAATTACACAGAAGATCATAAGTAACCTGTAAACAAAATAAATATTTTATCATATGCACAAGCCAGAACATTTCATTTCGTTTTTACAAAGAAAACTGAGGATGAAATAGATTAGAAGCGATCAAAATACCCAGCCAATTGCACGAGATGAAACCGTATTAAAGCAACCAAAAGCTTCTTTTTGCATTCTTAATATATTCAGGCAAAAAAAATTGAAGTTCTCCAACTGCCACTCCAACCTAAAGAAATTATCAACAACACAGCACCTTTCCTCTTTATTTTCCCACGTTTTCTCGGGGACAAAACAGAACCATATAGTTTCTCATAAAGCACCCGAAATTGAAACAACAGAGACGCAAAATACAAATCGCAACGTCAAAATCAACCATACGCAAGCTTAACACGAAAAATTGACAAACATATTTTCAATACAATAATGCAACTATTGAAAAATACAGATAGAGAGGAATGCGATGGTGGTACCTTTTGGGCGTGAACCATGAAGGACTGGGAGCTGAATCTTTGATGGTGCTCCTCGCCATTTCTTCGACTTCGATGGGAGTAGCTTCAGAGGGCTTTGGTTCTTGGTGGACTTTGTTGCGATGATTTGGTTTCTTCGTCTATTTTGCTACGCAATCATCCTCAAGCAAACGGTCGCTTCTTTTTCTTTTTTCTCTTTTTCTTTTTCTTTTTCTTTTTCTTTTTTCTTTTTACGGAAACTTCATAAAGCCATGAACTTCTAACCTTTTATACAAAATACCCTTGAATTAAAAAAAAAAAAAAAAATCTCATTTACCCCTTTTGAACTTTCATTTACTCTCATTTAGAACCCTTTGTTAGTTTCCTGCCCATTTTACCCTCACTCTAAAATTATCGTTTGACTACTAATAATGATGTTTTGCCCAACTGTAGTAATTTTGACCATTAAAATTTTAAATATATATTTTTTTTAAAAAAAAAAACCACACTATTTTGGCCAAGGGGTGGCTCCAACTACCCCCAATTTTCTTCTCTTTTCTTTTCTTTTTTAAAATATTTTCCTTTAAAAAAAAAAAAAAATAATTTTGAATGGTCAAAACTCAAACTACATCATTTTTAGCAAAAGACATTGTTTTGGAGCCCGAAACAACGTAGTTTTGGAGTGAGGGTATAATGGGCAGACTACTAACAAAAGGATTCTAAATGAGAGAAACAAAATATCAGGAGGATAAATGAGAGCTTTTTATGTTCAATAGTATTTTGTGTAAAATGCTGAAAGTTCAAGGGGCTTTCTAAAGTTTTCCCTTTTTTTATCTTCCCCTTTTTTTTTCAATAGCTTTTTGATGGTAATTACTAATTACCTTAGAGAATTTTCTTTATCTCATTTTATTAAACTTACCTCAACTCACAAAAGTTATTGATAGATCCCATAAATTTAATAGTTGATTCATTGAATTATATATATATATATATATATATATATATATGAAGAAAATACGAACAAACTATTAACCACCGGTTATTTCTCTTTTGGATAAATATTTTTTTCTCTTATTTAAAAAGTTTGTTTCTAAATGATATAAGGGTGAAACCTGTCATTTGGTAGAATCTACATTTAGGAAAATATTTTCTATAAAAATCGCTGACTTTTTTTTTATAAGTACATGATGAATAAACGAAAATGAGCTACAAAAAACAGGTAAAGGGAGGATCTCCAGTAGATGGAGAAGAAAATAAAAAATGGAAAGTGGAAAAAAGTATGATCCAACTGCGACTCAGTGTGTCACTAAATAAACACATAAGTTTGCGCTTCTTTTAATCTTCTTAGTTTCCCAGAAGGAATAGAGTTTAGAGTGTCTAAGATGATAGATGATATCATCCAATTTCGAATATAATTTGGATTTTGAAGAGCTGACTTTTAATAACTTATAATAATGCAAAACTGAAAGAAATGAGGACTAGGACAAGGACAAACTTATACCACATTGAAAAAATAAATAAATAAATAAAAGTTGCTCTTTTACTATTATTATCAATGAATTTTAACAAATGACATATCTCGCCCCCTATAGATTTTTTTTTTAATATATAAAAATATACATATATATATATATTTTTTTTTTTAAAAAAAAAAAAGAAGGACTCGAGATCGGTTGGCTTGTAATTTTATTTTATTTTTCTTACAAATGAAATGTTACGAAAATGCATAATTATGTAAAGATAGATGTTATTTTACCTTGTATGTCCATACATCACTGTATCATTCTATTAAAGTTTAAACTTCTTTCAATTTGTTTATAGATAACAATCATGAACTTACGCCTTATGAAATTGAAGTTCTTAGTTAATTTCTCTCCCTTCCTGTGGACACGTTAAAAAAAATATATATTTCAATTTATATAAACTTTTATTTGATTTGTTTGATTATTTGTTTCGCAACATTAAGGGGGAAAGAGGAAGGGATCCTTTTTATTCAATTCCTTATTGCCATTTTTTGTAATATATGTCCACCCGTTAATCATATACATAACCCTCTGCTTCACAAATTCTTTATGGCTGTGTAGGCAGAAACATGCAGGTCATAGCACTCTGCATCCCAGGAAAAGTCCATTCCCATTGCGTCCATTATTTTTTGCTTCCATCTTGATGGGTTGTTCTCCTGCACACAAACAAGACAACAAAGCTCAAAACAAGACAACAACTCAGCAAGTGTATTCATTCGATTTCAATAAAAAAAAAAAAGTGTTTTCATACAATTTCATCCAGGGCTTGGCTTAAGGAGAGTCTGCCAAAGCCAGAACTGATGAACTGGGAGAATTTTGTGCTCTCATAGTTATGGTCTACAAAGTGCCTGTCCAGTCATTGTACACAGGCATGAAATTTTATTTTTCTAGTGAGTTAAGAGGAAAAAGACAGTTGAGTAATGTACTTTCTCTATGGAGGAAAAAAAAAAGTTACCTGAATGTAGTATCAGTAGAGGTTACTGCAATTGGAGCAGCTCCATATTTTAAAGCCTTGAGCTACATTTTTCAAATAACAAAAAGAATTAAAAATCAACCAGGAAACATTGGCACTTTTGCTATCCATGAGAACTTTTGCTTCTAAATGGAGAGAGAGAGAGAGAGAGAGAGCTTACTGGCACTTGGAGAACAGGATCATGAAAAGATTGGCACATGATTAATGTCAGATCCAGCAAAGACTAAATGTGATAGTGCTTCATCAAGTTCGTTTATGAATCTCACATTTTCATCCTGCGTAATTGGAAGAAAACATATATAGGTTATCAACTTATTATAGCATGAAGCTTGTCAAACAAATTATTTTTGGTCACTGAATTAAATATCATGCAGCTTAAGAACATAACAAAAAATTGCCAGCTTGAACATTTTAGGATGATGGGAAATTGCCTAAAAGCAAGAAAGCATTGAATACAAATGCAGAACTCTTTGATGTTTTATATCTCTGTGCCAAATTTGTGTATAAGAATAATTTGTTGCAGGATGTCAAAGGCGAGGAAAAAAAAAAAAGAAGGCAGCAAGGCCTGCACCTTGAGGAGCTCTTGGATAAATTCCAGCGCCCTATCTTTGCTCGACTTTTTGCTAATATCCATGAAGATAAACTGTAGAAAACCACTTAACTTATCTCATTAATGAGAAATCCACTGGAATAAGAGTAAACTTAGAAGCCAGATATACATACACAGTTTTACCAACTAATGTGGCGCACTACATTTCCCCTACTGTAAACGAATGGTGACTTAGCTGTGATGAGATAAAAACTACACGACCACATCAGCTGGTAAGGGGTTTTAGTAAATTCAGCCACTAAGCCATGTATTTTCTTAGGGAAAAAAGTAACAACAAACTCTGATAGAGAACACAACCTGGACACCTCTCCTGGTTGCACCCCGAACAACTGCCTTCAGGTTCCCCAGATCAATATCTGATACTTCAGTGATAATGCATCCAACCTGATAAAGCATCATCCTAATTTCAGTGGACATTCCATTAAGAATAGAAAGAAAATGATAAAATTATGGAAGGCTATCTCATCAGAAGTTTCCCTCCACAGCCACTTAGGTTACTGTGTTACAATTTAGAAAAAATAAATTGCTCAAGATGCAGAAAGCAATAAAGTTTAAAAGTAAACCCAGTTAAAAAAGTTACAAGAACAGCAGAAGCATTGTCAGATAATGCCAGGTGATGTTGTAACGCAACTCTGCAAACAACTTTCCCTTTCATATCCTCCGCACTATAGTTTTCTGGAAGAAAATTGTCCTTGGAAGGATCCCAAATGGAGTTGTCAAATCCGCAAGGAGCAATAACCAACTTGTCCCTGCAAATATGGGGGAAAAGAAGAAAACTTTCAGTATAAGAAAGTGCTGTTCTCAAAGACATCAGGCAAGGAGGTAGAGGAAAAAAAAATACAGTATTTTTTATTTAAAACAATGAAAAAACTTTTGGCTAGAGGTGTGCACTATGCTATTTGGCCATTAAGTTTGCTACATCAAGAACTTACTGCACCATTTCAGTTCACATGAAGGAGAGGGCAAATTAACAGAAACAAAGCATCGCAGAAGACAGAATAATGTATTATCCAAATTCAGGAACAAAGAACAAGTGTTACTCACTTGTGGGTGCTTAAGGTATGTTCCAATCCATGACTAAAACTACGTATGATCCTGCCTTTTGAGTGTATGGATGACATTATCACAATCTTATTAGAGTAAACAACTCCACCCTGCAAATTTGTATAGATGCAAAAATTTGAGTATGCCAAACAGTCTAAAGAAGCAAAAAGCTTCAGAGATAATACAATGAGGAATAGTGCATCATAATATAAATGCTCAAAGCAGAGAATACATTGATATTTTGTTTGCTAAATAAAGAATTTTGGCACTATTTGTGATTGAAAGAGTGTAAGAAGAAAGAGGAAGCTTTAATAGGCTATAGAGCACACCTTCAAAATGTTGACAAGATGTGTCTTAGTGTTATCTTGCAAACGATCAGGACGGTGAAGTTTAGGAGGATCCAATCCACATAGTGAAAGTTTATCCGGTTGCTCAAGATACTGAAGTATTAAACATAGAGAAAATCACATAATGTCAAGCTTGAAAGGATTCACAGGAAAACTCCAAGCAGGAGAGGTAAACAATAAAGAAACTTGCCTGTGAATCAAAGTCATGGCATGTCAATAATATTCTAGTACCCCCAAGTCCCTGTATATACAAGCAATAACACTTCTACTTGTGAGAATGATTCCCACAAAAAAAAAAATGTAGTGAAACAAAACTAAAATGATGTGAAAGAAATCAATTGTCGCATGTTGTGCAAAACCATAAAACAGCTTTACAAAGCTTCACCTCAGAGGAATTAGTGATATGAAAAAAAAAACAAAGAATATTGAAAATGAGAAATCAAACACGTACTCAAATTATTCAACATGACAAAATAAAAGCAGTTTTCAAATTGCACCTGTTTAACAAATATATCCCAAAAAAGAGGCCCAACAATAGAAGTCTCCCGGTTGTGTATGTGTAACACATCAGGCTGCTTTCCAGATTTTACAATATAGTCCAACGAAGCACGGGAGAAATAGGTAAACCTGAAAGCATCAAATTGATAGGCCACAGCAAATAAAATTGCTAAGAACAGATCTATCACTATCATAAAAGTAAAGGCCGTAATCAATATATTGGCATGATCCAAAGAGAGAAAGTGCCATTACAACCAACTCTACAGGATGTCCTTTATTGTGTTTTTCCCTGGTTTTGTTTAAGAATACAACTTCGATTCAAATAAATAAATAAAAATAGAAGTTCTGAGTTATATGGAAGCAATGATCCATGAAAACTCTTATCTACCTTCTCATAATGTTTAAGAGGCATCACCTATGGAGATTGGATTGACAGAGTATAGAGATTTCCAGCAGTTAACCAGAAGGGGCAGGCCTAGAGTCGGGGATTGTAAAACTGCCCTTGACAAAGATTACCAGGGCAATGCAGCTGATGCCCAGGAACAGAAAAGTCAGAAGATTCCAGAAACTACGTTCACAATTAGAAAGAGGTGAAATCGTGGGTTTGCCATTGAGCAAATAATAGTTACTTAAAGGATATTCACTTAGTAACTTCTTTCTCTAACATTTGGCCAGTCAACTCTTGCCTGTCATTCATCCATATGTCAATTCAAAAGTGCGCTGGATTTTAAACTTAATATTTAATAAATTGTCATAGACTTCTTTCTTTGCAACTATTTTCATATTGAATCTTGGTAGAATCAAGCTTGTACCAGACTAGGGCTTGACTTCTATCATATAGGATCTACCAAAATCATGCAACTCAAACTTAAGCCCGTGCACATAACAATTAGGTGTTTTATATTTAATTAACTCAAACACAAATATCGTCTCTACTCTCTAATGCTCGATGATCTTTACATGAGGGTATTTTGTGCTTTGATTGTCACAAGCAACATCTAGTATTAACAATCTAACAGTAAACCAGATAGGTAATAAATAAGTTATAGAATAACTTACTGACCGTTCAAAGTCATCTGAGTAGCCATATACCTTCTCACGGTTGAAAAATGATGAGTAGTACAAAGGTTGAATAAAAGAGACTCCGATGCCATGGACAACACTGTAGAATGAGTACAAAACATTAGGAAGAGTCTAAATAATCAATAGGCACAATGTAAAATGCAGTTTCTGACTGAATCCACCGTTTTTCCTTCCTCAATTACTACCACCAAAGTATAATTGATGTTGATCAACAACTCAATATAAATATGCAGTATATAGAAATGCAATCTCACCCAGTCCAAATTTTGTTTCCATGTAGTTGCCCATTAAAATATGAATAATACTCTGCATCAATTTCTCGAAGTCCTTGCACTTCATCTAGGTCCATAATCGTGTACCTATTTACAATAGATTTCTTTTAAGGCAACAAATGAGAAACTTCAGACTTGGAATCAAAACTTGATGGGAAGAGTATATCTAGTAAGATCCTTTCATTTGATTATTTTGAGCACTATACACAAGTGATATTATCTTTCCTCTACAGTAAATAATTTAAATTGTTCATTATCTTTTTATCAAGAAGCAAACACATATGATTGTCTCAAAAAATAAAAAAATAAAATAAAATTGATGTCATATTAGGCAGGGGAAGGGAGGTTTGCAAGTTTTAAATATAAAAAATTTCCGAAGCATTATGCCTTGTTGCTTAGCAGAAAAGGGGGATAAATTCCATTGTATCATGTTGGTTTTAGCCTAAATAAGTTCCTACAGACTATAATCCGCTACAAGTTCAGCTAGAGCTCTTAGATCCACCAGAGAACTTATTTATGTGATTGTGCAGGCACTCAATAGTCTCTTGCCTCGGTTTCCCAGTTCTCATCTGGCTTCCATAGCCCACAAAAGACCTAATGAAGGTCATTGGTAGCCCAAATAGGAAACAGAAACCTAAGAGGTTGCCCTGGCTACACTAAGGTACTCCTCTCAGAAAATACTTTTAAAAGGAATCGCCTCTTATGATTATACTTCTCTCCAACACATCAACTTATGAACATCAGCCGAAGTTCATAAAAACACATAGAGATCCATTTGGCTTTAACCTCAAAAACAAAGAGGGGGGAAAAAAGATATAGAATGAAAGGCATGATAACAGGTTTGAATCTTTTCTAAAGCACTTCTTGGATGCAAAAGCTAGACATGTGGGACCAGCAACAGAAAGATACGTGCCACAGATGGAAGACAGGGAGTTATTGCATTGGAATGATTAAAAGAATTTCAAAAATACAAAGAAATTTTTAACAAATTCAAAGAAAGATCAAGTGAAAGACCAACCCACCATGTCACCTAGGATAAAAATACAACGTTTAAGCATTTCCTTTTTTTTTCCTTCATTCTTTCTCAAATCCAAACAGAGTGTTGTTATAGCATTCATTTGGTTTCTAAATGAGCATGAAAAAAGAGATTTAGACCTCCCATAATTCCACCCACAAGCAATCTGACAGAGAATGAAAATTAAAGAAAATGTCCCTTAATTACTTTGGCAGAATAACCTCCACCAAGTGGCCCTTTCTTTGTAATGCACAAGATAAGCCAGTCACATATGATGCCAAAGATCCAACAGAGACCAAAGGTTCCATCTCAGTGCAAATATGGACAATGCGAAAACCAGTCCTGATAGAAAATGATACAGAACATGATTGTCAGAACAGAGAAAATCTTCTGGAAGATTGGAAAAATAAGAATAAAAGGCAAAGAAAAGAAAAGAAGAAATATTTTTTTGATAAGTAAAAGAAAAGAAGAAATATGACAACATGATATAATAAAATTACATTTAGACCAAAATTTATGATCTTCAAGGGAAATGTAATTCAGCTGCCAATTGAATGGGATACCCAATTCATGAAATTATATAATATGCATGAACCACACTTTTATGGGATTGCATCATGATTGAAGTATGCCAAGGTTGTTGCAAGACATCCAAACCATTTTCTTTTTTCTTTTTCTTTTTTTTGATATGCGAGACATCCCAACCATTTATTTTTCTATATTCCAGTTGACATATGTGTTTACCACAGTAAATATTCTCTGCAGTTCAATCATCACACACAAAACTGGAGACAAATACACAAAGAGGATACTGCATTGCAAAGAGAAAAGGCAAGATATTCCTATAAATGTCTACATACATGGAATAACTGAGGGAGTACTTGCCTTAGCATGTGAAAAGAAAAAAGAAAAATCAGAATAAGTGTACACTTCCAATTATATGATAACTTATTAGTTAACTTTAACATACTAAAGGAAATAAGATTTAGTTACAAGTCAATATCCCACACATAATCACATCTATATATACATACATACATGCATTTGTTCATTCATATATACATATCTCTCTGTGTATGCTACTATGCATGTCTGTGTTGCATGTAGGTGTATGCATGTGACGTAGGAAATACCGAATGCCCATAGTTCATCCTCAACTGTTCAAGAAAAAAGTGTTCCAACATCTAGTAGGCATTTGTACTTTTTGCTTCTATCTGAGAAGTGGCGAAGCTCTGCTAGAAGCTCAGCATCATTTTTCTGCAGGATATCATTAGAAGCATCAGCCATGCCAACCACTTGATCCATGACCAGCCTTCTCAAATCAGATGCCTCCCCAGTGCTAATCATGCCAGTGAGGACAATTGAGTCTAGTCGAAGCAGCAACTCCCAACAAACTGATAGCTTATCTGGTTTTGGTAGGACACCAAAGGAAAGCAATTTTCAACTCAAACACATTCCTAATTTTGATAATATATTTCCTTTGTTGGTGAATGAATAAGTACCAAAATCAAAAGAAAATGAGCAGAGAACATTGCACTTCTATTTCTCAAACTAAAGGCAAAATATAAAGAACACCATTACATGTGCAACCTATACTGGTATACAGTCACAGACTCACAGATAACAAAGGTGTTCCGAAGACAACATAATTTTTGGTACTAGCAAAACATCTACACACAATTCTTTCAAGAACAAATCAATCATTTATTTGTGATCACTATTAATTTATCCAATATGATGAATGTAATACCCAACTTTTCAAGCAAAATGCCAGGTAAATGTTGGAAATACACGAAAGAAAGAATAAAACCATAACCGAGTAAGACTCTACATTGGGCTACAAAAAGTAATGATTCGCTGCTTCAGCCATGTCAGGCCAAGGTACCATCACCTTTTACCTTTTCCAACACCAGCCTGCTTTTCTGCTTCAAAATGCTTTATCCTAGCAACCAACAATTGTTTCTCTCTATTTGATTTTTTCAGTTCCTCTATAGCCATGAGACGTTGTTTGTTCAAGTACAATATGTCTGAATATAAATAAAATAAAAAATAACACATCAGAATACACATAAAAATTTAGAAGAACCAAAAAAAAAAAGTCAAATGAGGACTTACTCTGCTGAGCTTCTCTGAAGAGTCGCCAAATATCACCTTGTTTCACTTCCATTTCCTCATTTGAAGGCTGAAATAGTTCCAATAGCAGGGAGCAAACAACAAAATCCTCAGCATAAAAAATACATCCCATATAGAAAGAAACCCATAAGTCATATTTGGAGTAAGAGAGCTGCTAGAGATACTACAAATTTTACTCTACATCCCTCACAAACTGACTTGTCATCCATGTGGCACTTACTATGTCAGCCATTAAACAATTAAATTTGATTGTAACGAACGTAGAGGTGCTACGTAAATTGCCACGTCATTTTGTTAGGAGGTTGTTGCTATAATACCCAAATCATTTTTCTTGGAGCAAGCACTGCCTACCTGAGTCATCCTCGCATTATCATGGCCTTTTGACCTGTAATTCATAAATATATATCAAATTTGTTGGTGCATTTTTTCTCCTTTTTTTCGAAAGAGAGAGTTGAAAAGAGAGAAAGGAAAAACTCACTCCGTATTTGGTGAGGCTTTATTATATAAGCTATTGGCATCCCCGTTACTCCTGAAAATAAGATCAATTACTTTGTTTTTTTTCTAATCAGTACCAGGGAAATGGAGAAATACAAAGGAGGTCATTTCCACTCTTAATTCTAATGGAAGAGAGAAAAGGGGAATGTGTGGGAAGCGGCCCATTTGGCAACTTGTTATGCACAAAAGTTGGCACAACTAGAAGTCTTCAACGCAATCCTCTTTTTTCAGAAGGAGCAGCTGCTAATGAATATCAGAAATAATGGCAGCACAGGACCATCAGTGAATAGGTGTGCTTTGTTGGTGGCTAAAATAGACAACAAGGAATCCCCTTCAAGAAAGAGAGAGAAGCAACCATTGAACAAAACCAAATTAATAGAAAGAAGAGCTGCCTGAGCCTCTCCAATCGAGGCTTCCAAAGGGGGGAGCCTCTTGGAGGAGGCAGCGATGATGTTACCTTCATGGTCACTTAAAACAGCGGCAGCTACAGCAAAATTTGGGCAGATAGCCGCATCAAAGTTTGCCTCAAGCGAGCCGCTAGGTGGGGGAGCCCAATCTTCAGAGGAAGAGGAGAATTCTCTCCAAGCAGTAATATTGGCTTTCACTGTAGAGAGGATGTGCTTCAGAGTGAAAATGGGGCTAAATTGCTTCAAGAACAAGCTTGTTCCTAACAAACTAAATTCGGTCTAGAGTAACTAGAGCTGAGATATGAAACTCCTAAACTGCTCTTTTGGGAATGCCAAGAAGAAGATTGGCTGAGAAGCAAAAACCGAAGTGTTCAGAGGCCAGTTGGTGTTGTGACAAATGGGCAATCCAAGAAAACGTGGTGGGAAGATGCCAGATTCCAGGGGGCCATTACTAAAACTTCAAAGTGGAAGAGAGACCGTATTGAACTCCACTCAGTGTGTGCATAAGAGCACTTTTAAATGATTAGATTCCAAACAGGCCCTAAAAGATAGAATCTAAGAAGAGGAAATGGCCTTCAGCCAAAATTCTTAACAAGTAACAGAAATCAGGGGTTAAAAACGTCAGGATTCATAGCTTAAAACATTGAAACAAATCCCAGAATTGTTGGTCCAGAGGTATTTACCTCAAGCAACAAACAGCTCGAGCTTTAACAGGTTTCCGGTGCGTTTGTGCATGGATAAGGAGGACGAAGAGGCGAAGGGATCGCTGCATTTAGCGAAGTCGCCGTTAACATTTCTCACAGCTTCACATTCACGAACAAACAGAGATGAGAGAGAGAGAGAGAGATTGATTGTTGTTTTGGCAACGAAGGTTAAAACTGCGTCACTGGAAAATACTGGAAAGTCGATCTTCGTGTTGTAACTTGTAACGGTAATAACAGTCGCCTTAAGAAAAACCGTTGACGTAAGAGAAGTGTTGCTACCACTGCCAAGCGTGCGTCTAAGGTGACACTTGATGCTGTAACGGCGACAAATGAAAGCGGTAGGATGTTGCCCGCTCGCAGCTACGACAAATTCTTTTACGATGACTTCTTTATAAAATTTATAGGGCGGTGAGTGGCGGTAAACGAGTGTTTATACGTATATATTATATACAGCTTTTACTTTACATTAATGATTTATCGCATCCAAGGGCCAAGGTTACGTGTAATTTTTTACTTTAATTATTTTTATTAAAATATTTGTGGAGAGTTATAGTATTCAAACATATTTTACAGTGCGTGTTCCATTGCACGAGAGTAACCTTGGATGCCTTCGATTATAATCACCGAAAAGAGTAGGGAGTACTTAACTTCCAACTAGGACACCCAAAGAGTAGGGATGCTTTGATATATAATATTGGGAAAATTTTAGGTGTTTCTAATGTTTTATCAACTATGATGTAGTTTTAAAATTACAGTTGAATTTAAAATTATCATTGTTAATTTTTAATCTATTAATAATTTTAAAAGTCATCATAATTTTTTTTTTTTTGACATGTCCGCACAAAATGAGGAAGAGAGAATTCAAATTAGTGACTTCTGCTTTATTAGACATGATCTCAACCAATTGAGTTACATATTAGGGACTTTAAAAGTCATATCATAATGTTAAAAAATCAAAAAATACTAAAAAACAACTAACATTTATCATAATATTGTCACCTTTACAACTCTCTTAATATAACATTGATTACTACATTGAAATCAATATTAATAATGTATTCTGATTCTCTGAAGATTTGAGATTATTTACTTTTTTAAGGGATCAAGTATACTTACACTTGAGGTTTTATGTATTTTAATAGAGCATCCAATTGTTTTAACCCCTAATTTCCATCACATTATAACCTTTTTTAATTTTAAAATGAAATTATTTATATGGTCACAAATGCCTGCCTACAATTATAATGGTTGAAGATTATTATTATTCTATCCATATTCCGGGTGGGAGACGTTGTCCTCCACTTTTCCGATTTATTTATTTTTTCTTTTCTTTCTAATTTATTTAATTGTCCATAGAATGCCTATAGAGATAGCTGCCACACGTTCTTCTTCTAGCCAAAAACACATGTAAAATCGGCGAAACGATAATCTTACAATTGAATAATGAACCGGTACAATAATCGAGTAGATTTGGCGTCAAAAAAACAGGATTCCAACTACAATAAAACACTGATATGTTACGAGGAGGGGCGTGAAATTCCCCATGGTCACTAATGGCCCAGCTTACGCTTCTTCAACTTTCTCAACCGCTCTCTTTCCTCTTCCTCCTCTATCAGGCGAAGTTGCTCTTCATCCTCCTTCCTCGCAATTTTTGCACTAAAAGAAACAAGATAATACAAAAGAAAAACAGAAAAGATCTTATGTGAGGGAAAAGAAGTGAACATAATTTGATCAAACTGGAAAAAAAATATTTCAGCATTAAGAAAAAGTTGGGCAATGCAAACCTTCTTCTTTCCTCCTCCATGATATCCTGAAAGTTTGCTTCCATGTCGCTATCATCACCATAATCATCATACCTGTTGGGATTGTACCTGCAAAAAGATTCACCAGTTTGATCATCAGATATAAAACATCAGTTTTTTGTTTCAATTTTCTCTTCTTTTTCTTTTTTATTAATTCAACAATTAAAAGCACCAAAGCAATTGCCTTTTCCGTTTTACCCTAGGTCAAATCTCTCCAACCCTTGACAAAACAACAATCCACACCCATTTTCCCAAACAAGTTGGCCGTTCTGTTTAGAGTTTTACAATTCTGACAAGAGACTTGATCAGTTCACAATTAAAAAGCAGTTTTAACTGAGTAATTGTCTTTTTTATATGAACAATTTATATACAATCCAGGAGAAATTGAGAAAAGAAGAAGAAAAAAAAAACAAGCGAAAGAATGAGTTGTCAACCACAAATGATTTTTTTAAACCAACCTCAGACTTCCTAACACCATTGTAACCAGTAAAAGAGAGTAATAAATACATAAGAGGGGTGAAGAAGACCCTTTACCCGAACATTTTTCTGATCATATTGATAGCCTTCTCATCATCTTCACCATCAGAATACCGTGCCGGAGGCTTCTTCTTGGGACGACGGTCCTGTGAAGTCGGATGTGATGAAACTTGCTTATGTGGCTTGTTTATCTGTTAAAATTTGACAGAGAGAAGACATAATGAAAATTAACAAATAATTGCAATGATTTCCCAAATAAACCGACAGGCCAATGTAGGGGTGTGAGGGTGTGCGAAGAGTGGGCACAAACCTGTGGTTTTGACGATGCCATAGGCTGTTTTGGCATTATTTTAGCCTTCTTAGGCTCTTCTAGCCCCCTTTTCTGTTCCAAGTGCTGCTTCGGAATGGATGCCTTCAACTTTGAAGTTAGCGGTTTCTGCACACCAGGTATGGAATTTTTGACACTTGGTGCCAAAACCTTCTTCTCCATGGTAGCAACAGGCTTCTTCAAAGGCAAGCCTTTTGGCCCAATAGGCCGGCCAGGCCCATTCCCCATGTTGCTAGCAAGCTGTTTTCTAGGATCCACTGAGGTAGAATTGGGCTTACTAGCAGAAGTCAACTTGTTAGACCCAGTTTTGGAATACGATTGGCCATTCACAGAAACTGTTTTCCTTTCTTCATGCGTGCCATGAAGATGTCTGCCGCTATTGCCTAAAGGTTTTTTGCTCTTCAATGGCACTTGAGTTGATCCCGCCTCTTCAACATCAGCAAAAAACCTGTATAAGTTTCCTCAATGAAATAGTATGATTTAAGCACAATACATCAAGAGCTTGACAGATCTAGTAAAGCAGCAACATACCAGAATTTGGAAAGGAGACATTTCTAGGCCGAGGTTCTTTAGCAGGAGCTGGAAGCTCTGCATCCTCAGATAATAGGAAGGAGTAATCTCTCGTATCCTTAAGTTTTTGTACTTTATTTTTTAGCTGCAAATAAAGATAATTTATTGCATTGGTGAAAACAGGTCAAAAGCAATTGTCAATGTTCACAAACACAAAACAGACAGCTTTATAATACCTCACTTCTGACTTTGGGTAGCTGGTCACGTGATCCAGGTCTTGATTCTTTAGAGGTTGAAGAGTTCTTTTTGTTCTGCAAGGGCCAGTAACATAGTCAATATAAAAACATCTAATATGAAGTTGAGAGTGAAATAAAAACTACAGGGCATAACCCTAAGGGCTCAGCGAAATCACTTTGGATGTGTGCCCCTAAGGTCGAATCAAAAGATGAGTCAAAATCTTAATAAACATGTATATAGCAGCTTGAGACAAAGATCAGATTTGCAGCAATTCTATGACACATCTAAAGACAGAGATTTACAGTACATACGCCATGGAGGGAGTTTGGAATTCTAGATGGCAAATGCTGGATTTCTAACAATGACTTGCTTTCTTGTATAACTCTTTGAGCAATTACTGGTTGAGAAGGGCCAAAGAAGGATCCATAACTGCAGAAATAGAAAAATTAGATATTTAGAAATATATACCACTGTAAACTTCATTTACTAACATCAACATGGAATATAAAACAAAACATTAAGCATCACAGAGCATAAGACATTAAAACCATATTATTTGATAGCAGATTCTTACTATTGCAATTCCAACTATTGTCCCAATCAGTGGGGAAGAGCAGTAGCCAACGCACATTTGTCTTAACTTTTCTCCAATAGAGCATCGATGTACCATTTTAATGTAACCAGATACAGAAGCGCATTCACACACACAAGCATGCATGTTGGGCTGTGATAGTCCTAATTTTTTAAAATTTTCCAAGTCAACAAGCCTGGGTCTGTAGCCTATAGAACCCACTATAAGTCTCATCTAAAAAGCATATAAAGTTAATCCAAAAAACGACAAATGTTCTTTTTTCTCAAAGTGCCAAGATATTGAAAGCTTATAGGCCAACTATTTATTCAGTGATAACAGGTAATCAAATCAAGCAACATATTAAATCTTTATCTACTCAAAACAGTTTAGGAAGAGCATCTTATTGTCACTTTGCAAGTTCAGGTACCATCAATCTGGCATTAGTTTAGTTGGAACATAATCATAAAAAGATAGCCACCATCACCCCCCCACCCAAAAAAAAAAAAAAAAAACGCAAAAGGGGTAATGACATGCTATAATAGTTGAAAAATAACAATTGTGTCATGATGTTAGGAGAAAATCAGCACATCACTTACTTATCATGGGGAAGTTTCTTCTTTTTCTCATTGGAACTGTTGAGAGAAGATCCGTTTTCCTTCTTCATCTGTTTTCTGATCTGTTCTTTCAATCGTTGCCTCAGTGAAAGATAATCTAATTCCTCCTTTGTGGGCTTCGGATCTTCCTGTTCTTCTTCTTCATATCCTTCCTCCTCCCCCTGCCCCTCTCCAGAATCGTCCTCTAGCTCTTCCCCTTCCTCATACTCATCATAATCTTCAATACCTCCATTCAATTCCTACATCAACACAAACAGTGGGAAAATTCATCAAGTACAGAAAATTTAGAAAACGATAATAATGAATTCAACAAAGACCCAAGTCTGCTCACATCTTGATCATATCCCCGCATTTCTGAGTTAAACCACCAATAAGATTGTTTCAACAAACAGTCAATCGCCACTTACATGTATCGCAACACCTGAAACCAAAAAACTGGAAACCTTATGATAATTCAACACATAAACTCAATTCTAGTTCCTTATTTATTACCAAAAAATGAGTTCAAAAACAATCCAGTAGGAAAAAAAAAGTCTCTGATATTTCAACACTAGCAGGTACAGAATGCAAAGAAAAAAGATGAATCAGGTTGCTTGTGTTTCAAAGAAGAAATTGATGAAATTAGTCATGGATCTGACGACAAGTACTTCAAAAAAATGAATAAAGTTATAAAATTTTCGGTCCCTAATGGAAAATTAAACAAAACTGTTTAGCTTATAGAGATTTAGAAATCGATATTCTCAGATGAATAAAGCTACTTATTTGAAAAGGAATACAAAATTAAGCTAGAGATATTAAAATTTTAATCAGCTACCAATTAAATGAAACCCTAGACTTCCTCTCCCGATTGAACCCTAATTTTGATCGAATATCAGGTTATGCAATTTCAATCGAAGTTCAAAAAAAAAAAACTGTTTTAATCAATTTCTAATTAAACGAATCCCAACACCTACCCCCGCGAACAAACCCAATTTTGATCAAATATCAAGTTGATATTTTGATCGAAAATCACCACCAAAAAAAAAACGACCCCTGATTTTCTTATCGAATTCTAATTCAGCCATCCGATTCAATCCCTAGTTACTGAAATCGAAAGGCGCAAACCGAATATGAATCAATCGAAAATTGCAAATCTGATATCAAATCGAATGAAATACCTAAATATGCCGAAAATTGACGAGTTCTGATCGAAATTCCACGATTTTCACCACCGAAACCCTAATCGGCACAAGGAAGAGCTCGAAACGAAGCGACACGCGGAGAGAGAGAAAGAAAGAGCATAGCGAGCTCAGATCTGCGGAAACGAATACAATGGGCGAATGGGGGTGGGCGTTCGGGAATAAAGAGAGGGGAAACGGAAGGACCCAGAAACAAAGGGGGAGACTGCTAACGTGCACTTGTAAGCGTAGTGCGCACACTCCCAGTTGAGTTGCACCAATCCGAGTTGGAGTTTGGAGTTTGCACTCGTGCAAGTTCGAAATTTGAAAGTACAAGTTCAAGCTCAAAACGAAGCGTTTTGGGGAAAGAACTTGTCAAGTACGCGTGGCATTTTACGTGGACGACAATAAATGCCAGGGAGTAGTCACGTCAGCCATAAAATATTGCTTAAAAACTCATAATCACGGGAGAAATTTTCTCAAAACCTCGAGGGATGTGTTTGTTAGGTAACAAAAATTAATTGATGTAAAAAAAAAATATATAAAATATTTTTTTAAAAAAAAAGTAAATAAATAAAAATATTTAGTATAGAAAAATAAAAAATAATTTTTTATTTAAATAGTAATAAAAAATGATTGTATAATGTGAAAAGTAATAAAATATTTTTAAAAAAAAAGTGAGATGAATAGTATTAAACCAAAATTGTTTATCAAACAAGTCCTCGTATATGCTCCTATTTCCGATATTGCTTAAAAAAATTTTGAAATGGCATTCAGCATACCATATTGGTAAAATATTTCAAATATTTAAGTTTTTATTTGATTTGAATTTAGTTTTTAAGTTTTCAATTTTAAAAATACAGTCTTTTAAGTTTTGTATAATTTTTAAAATAGACCCTATGTCACTTTACCATTTTAAGTTAACAATTTATTATTTGTCACATGTGTCTTATTTGACACATCATGAACACCCCAATACAATACATATATCATTATAGAAAGAAAAAATAATAATAATTTTAATGTAAAATTTAAAGAAATGCAAAACCCAAAAAATTTAAAGAGTAAACCCACAATAACAAAATATTTGGTTCCATAGATGTGTCATTGCATTGAAGTATTGAGATGAACGTTGACATGTGTCACATATCAAATGAAAATTATGTCATAGATGACAAATTATTAACTTTGATGATGAAGTGATAAATTTATCATATTTTAAACTTAGGCAAAACTTAATAGCTATATTATTGAAATTAAAAAATCAATAACTAATTCTAAATCATATTAAAATCTAAAGACTAAATATATATATGATTTTTCCTAAATTTATTTCTTACATTAAAAAAATCGGTCTGACTGCACCGATTTCCATCAAGTATTTCAGCAATTAAAAAATAACTTGGTTGGCATAATAAATCCCTTCAATAGAATAGCGTTAGAAAATATGTCGTTTTTGAAGATGTTGTGTGGCCAACATATTTGCTGGTAAAAAAAATTAACATATTATGAATTTACATTAATATTCTAACTATTCGCATAATATAATATATAGCTATTAGCCTATTATCTTACCTGATGGGCTTGTAAAAGTCATTAAGGGGCAGCTTTTAGAAACAAATATTTTCCATTATATGAAGATATTTGCATTCTCTCTCTCTATACATAAGACCATGCTATTGGCAAATATGTTCAAACACATGTTGGCATGTACGAAGAGAGACAACACAAATTTGATTACTGCATCAAATAATCTTAGTGAGACAGTTATCGAGATAATAACACCTGATAATATATCTAAAAATAATGAGGAGCTATAAAAAATAATTGGCCTTGACATTAAGGATCATCACAAAGCAACAAAATTGATTGTTTGCAGGTCTGAATTAGTTGATATATTTGTTAGCATTCAACATGATTGAAATGAATAATGGGTGTATGAAATTATTAATGATGCATTGTGATGTGTTATTTTCTTATGGTTAAGATGTTTGGTGAGATTTTATGCTTCATTTGCTAAGGGACCGGACTGGAAAATAAGGGACCGGTACTATAGATAATATGATGGGTGGCAGGGTGCTGCAGTATTGTTCATCTTCCCAAGGCACAGGTTTGAGTTAAAAAATGCATACTTAACCCAACCCTCAAGCCAACCCCATTCACACTTTAACTAACCCAACCCCCAACCTTGTCAGACCAACCCAACCCAACCTGCAGCGCCTTGCCACCCATCATATTATCTACAGTACCAGTCCCTTACTTTCCAGTCGATCCATTGGCAAACGAAGCCTTAGTAATTTTGTCTTTGATATATATATGTTTTTATTGATCGAGTATTATGGGATTTCAGTTCAAAAATTTATTGCCAATTTATACAAACGGAGTATGCCTAAGTAATGATGAATTTATTTTTGTAAGAAAAATACGAGCTTGATCAAAGAGGGGAAGGAGTAACCGGGATGTTGCTAAACTTAGGCCTTGTTTGGCAAAGGCTTTGTGCCTTTTTACAGTATTAGAAAGTTTATAAAGTTTCGATTTTTTTTATGAAAAAAATTTAAGAAAAAAAAAAGGTTTAATAGTGAATTTTTTTTATTTAAATAGTAATAACAAATTATTATGTAATACAAAAAATAAAAATGTTTGGGAGTCAAAAATTAAGTGGACTTTTTTCTATCATTGCCAAACAAGGCCCAAGTATTATGTTACTAGTTATAAGAGCTATAACTTACATTCGAGATGTGTATCCTTCATATTCTAATTTCCCCCATTTTTAACAATTTGACAAAGTATAGTGTATTCCTTGAAAGGTTTTAAATATTTGAATCTAGCCCTAAATGTCGAGCAATTTGGATAAAGATCCTTCTAAAATGTAGTCAAGCAATTTAAAAACCACGAACTTTCATATCAGTGAAGGCTTGGACAAAAGGCATTAATCTCCATCTAAACATCATAAAGTTCTGAATGAACTTGCACAAACCATTTTACATATAAATACTTTGAACTACATGACTGCATCTCAATCGAACCAATTTCTTATTTCTATTAACCCACATTCTCCCAAGATAGTTTCTTGCTTCTTCTTATTCTTCTGCTCCCAGTTAGAAGTTTGGACCAGCTGCAAGGATCTCCTCAGTCAGCTTGTTGTCCTTGCCAATCTTGTAGCTGGTGAATGTTTCAAAGTTGTTCTTGAACAGGCCAGCCAGCTTCAACAGTGTATCTTGATAAGCCTTCTTGTCTGACCACTGCAACCCAAAATCAAATACATCAGCACATTGAAACTGGAAATCACAGTGCCCAATAATAGTTAAAAAGGTGTGGAAGTGTATAAAGTAGAAGGACAACTAACAGTGTTCACTGGATCCAGGATTTCTGTAGGCACTCCCTCAACCTCAGTGGGGATCTCAAGCCCGAAAACCTGAGTCTTTTTGTAATTTGCCTGCAGGAGGCTGCCTGAGTGTATGGCATCGATGATTTTTCGTGTGTACGGCAACTTAATTCTACTCCCTGAACCATATCTGCAGTGACAGAGAAAAGAAAATCAGCTTTTCCCATGAAATTGGCCTAATGGTGTAATTTAACTTCAATGAGCTCAATATATGATAATGTTCAATCCATACCTTCCACCTGACCAGCCAGTGTTGACAAGCCATCCTGTGGCACCCTGCTTCTGCATCTTCTCAGCCAGCATGGCTGCATACTTGGTAGGATGTAACATAATGAATGCTGCACCAAAGCAAGCTGAGAATGTTGCCTGTGGCTCCTTCACACCTTCTTCTGTGCCTGCTACCTGAAATTTCCATCAAGAGATTCAGTCACCAATAAACAAGTAGCCCGAGTAGTTTGCTTGAATGCAATTTCCGCTCATTCATATCTTAAACAGAGCAGAAAGTGCAACTTTGCTGACAATGTTATTGGGAAACCCCTTTATTACCAATTACTTTTCAACTAGACTAGTACTTCAATAAAGAGACATTTACCAGAGCAGTATAGCCGCTGATGAAATGGTACATAGTCTGCGCCAAGCTCAGCTTGCTCACTGGTGGGAGCACACCAAATGCATCACATGCCAAAAGTATGACATTCTTTGGATGTGGACCGACACATGGTATCTTTGCATTGGGGATGTACTCAATAGGGTAGGATGCACGAGTGTTCTCTGATTCAACAAGAAGAGCAACCTCATTAAAAGTTGTCTAGTTTAGTTGAATTCATACATCAGCATATTAGTATATGAAGTGAGACTCTTTTATCCCTTACAATCATCCATTTCAGCTGTTCATCAGCTTTACTAAGTCATAGCTTTATCACATTCTATGTCAACTTTCAGCAGTGATTATTAAGTACTCATCATATTCAAGTTTTGGATTATCTTTGGCATCTTCGAGCAGTGAAAGTTATTATCCATCATAAAGACAAACAATCAAAATTTTACCTGTAACTGACTTGTCACTATAATCGACCTCTCGGGTATGCTCGTCAAACACTACATTTTCCAGCACTGCCATTGACAAATCAATTCAATTATTTTAATGATGACATACCCAACAAAGAAAAATTCCAAGATAAACTTGGCACTATAATCCTTTCTATCATCTTTAACATTTTTATTACCTGTCCCAAATTTAATGGCATTCCAGATATCAGGCTCCTTCTCCCTGGAGAGATCGATGCACTTGGCATAGCAACCACCTTCGATATTTGACACACCATTCTCACTCCAACAGTGTTCATCATCTCCAATCAAATACCGATTGTGATCAGTAGACAGAGTAGTCTTTCCAGTACCTAACATAAAGACATTTGAAAATAAAACTCATGAGTGACAAGTGAAACAGAGCATATATAAAGGGCACATGCCAAATCTTATTTCATAACAGTTATATTAAGGGCTCAAGGACTGGCGAGATAAGAGTTAGAAGGCACATATCATATGGCAGCATTTGGAGCCACATCATGACTGGCTCCGGCGATACTATACCTGACAATCCAAAGAAGAGGGCAACATCTCCATCTTTCCCCATATTGCAGCCAGAATGTAAGGAGAGGATTTGACGCTTAGGCATGAGATAATGCATAACACTGAAAAGACCCTTCTTCATTTCCCCGGCGTACTGGGTGCCGAGGATGACCATTTCCCTCCTACCAAGATTTATATCTATGCTAGTAGAGGATGTCATGTAGTGCGTGTAACGATTACATGGAAACTGTCCGGCATTGTAAATAGTGAAGTCCGGAGTACCGAAATTCTCCAGCTCTTCAGGAGTGGGTCGGATACACCTGTAACCCACCCAGTTATCCAATGTACACTAAGCTAATAGGCCATTACATTTTTTTTTCACGGATTTTCCACCACGGAATCAAGCTAGGGCCGATAATTACTAAATACAGGATAAATTAGCATAGTTTCAACGTTAAAGGAGACTTATCTGGCAGGCTTAGACCTCTGTTGAAGGAACTACAGAGAAACAAAGAATGCTGTAATTGTCAATAATTCAAATGTTCAACTTACATGTTGTGCATGAACAAGGAATGGTATGCTCTGGCAGAGACGATCCGGACTCTAATTTTGTTTTGTGGGTCCCAGTTCAAGAATTGATCATTCACAAAGACCTGAAAAATCATGAATTTCAACCTTATTGTCAATTACTCTCAGTCTCCAGGGTTACAGGGATAGTTGAACAATATAATAATCATTGTCTTCTCAACAAAATCCCTATCACTTAGTTAGCAAGCCATGAATTTCCAATACTTTATTGCCTACTCTGTATCTGATTACAACGTCAAAACACATTTGACTATAACTTTCTTTTCGAAATAAGACACAAGTACTATAAATAAGGAGGACCACTAAACCAACAAATAATTTAATTCCATTATTCCTGTAGATCAGTGGCAGTTCGACCAACTGAATTAAAATAATAATAATAATAATAATAATAATAAAAAAAGAAGACACCAAAACTAACATTGTCCTATCCTTATTATTATTTGTTTTATTATTCTTCTCTGTTTTTTTTTCACCCCATGTTGAAAGGTCAATTCTTTATTATTATTTATTTTCAACCAGAACACATGAATCTATCCCAAAAAGATGTAAATCAATAATATGAATAATGGCATGTTAAATTACAAATTGTTCTAAAAGCTTAAGCATATAAAAAGATTTGAATTTAATTATTTAAGTAATATTTTAACAAGTGAGAGTGAGAGTTCCAACTCACAATTTGTAAATGTTTAAGCAGATAGAAAGAACCACAAGTTTTTCACGATTTGTAAAAGTTTAAGTGGATAGAAAGAACCACAAGTTTTCAATGAAGACCAAAGAGATAGGCCTAGGCATTAGCAAAGTAAATAAGGTTAGATGCTAAAAGTCAAAGATAAGAAGCTAACCTTGTCCAAAGAGTTCAAGTAATCAACAGCTCTTTCTCTGTTCACCAGGAAGGTGTGCTCGTCCATTTCAATGTTAGGTGAGCCCCTGGCATACAAAAGTTCAAATATAGTAGACGTTAAAATGGCAAAAAAAGTGGATGAAACTGTAGGCAAGTAGTGGAAAATGAGCAAAAGGGCACTTACTTTCCCCACCAAAGGTCATTCTCAGTAGTCTCATCTCTCACAACGCGCTTATCTCTGGGAGCACGACCAGTCTTGGCTCCAGAAAGTGTTGCCAAGGCGCCGGTCGCCGTGATGAACGATCCTTGCTCATACTTTATGGCCTGCTCATATAACTCTGCACAAAACCCCAAGTCCCAAAAGCTAGTGTTTTAGCATAGTAATACACCTCGATTGCTTGATCCCATTAAAAAACATTTGAGTTTGCCATTCATGGTAATTAAGAAAAATTTAAGACACGAACACACCTAATGTTTCACAGATCTAGATCTCCATAATTTCTTGCCCGGATTGCTAGCAATTTTTTGTACAATGAGAAAGTTCTTATGAGACCACCCGTCCAGCAAGTGGATGGCAGTCCAAAATTTGCTTGTACAAGATGAACCTCGTATTAACTCTCTTACATTTGTTGTCCAAATTATAACCAACAATACGAGTAACAAAATTACCAAATATCTCTATCTATGTTTTTCTGTCATTGTTCATCAAAAAGAAAGTATCATAATAACTACCATAATAAGTCATACGAGGAAATCATAAACTACTAAGAATAGGAATGTTAGGGACCAATTTAATCCCAAAACAGTTCATAATTGATGAAATGAGCATTAAAAAATTTGATTAGTCAATTTAATTAGTTAGACTATACCACAACCCTTTCTCTCTTTCCTTTTCCAGGCTTCGGGTATTAAGGCTTCCTTTGGTAAAGGATTGTGAAGTAAATATTTTATTTTAACAATAATAACTAATAAAAAGTGACAAATAATTGCTGTAATAAAAAATAATAATAATAATAAACAAAAAATTATGTTGATTGCCTTAAGGGGACCCAATTGACTTGTCGGCGACCAAATAAAACTGTTGTATACATCTCACATCTAGCACTGGGACCCAAATATGTGGGCACCCACAGGCCACAAGCTAGTGGGGCCGCTTTTTCTTTTGCCGACTTTTATAGGACGATATATGGCTAGTGCTAGTCAATATTTAAATATTAATTAAACCATTAAACTCGAATTATGTTATATTAAAGTTCCTGTTAACACGTTAACATCACAATCAAGTCCTAACTCAACACTAATTCTACCACCTCCACGTTCGAATTAAATATTTCATATCTTTACAGAGAATTGATGATTACACGTTTAAACTTTTAAAATAATTAATAATCACTACCATCATAGTTCCTTTCTACCCCACTTTTGTGTCCCCTCCGGATCTGGATCATAGTTCCTTCCACACACGGCACGAAAAGGATTTGCACCTCAAATCTATATATATATATAAATGTGATATAGTTATAACATAAATTCAATAAAGACTCAACTATTCTTATATGTGTTATTTAAAAATTAAAAAAAAAAAACAAAATTGAATTCAAAATATTAAATTTTTATTTTTAAATAACATGTATGAAAGAAGTCGAAAGAAGTCGGAGTTTTTGTTAAATTTATGTTGTAATTTTAACATTTTTCATATATATATACCATACTGACATGTGTCACAATTATATGAAAGGAGGAATGTTATATTTACTCTTTTTCTTATATACAATTTTTTCAACTATTAAATCAATGAGTAATGTTATAAGTCTTTTTAGAGTCTTTTAGAGTCATTCTAAATGTGATGTGATTTTTAAAATCATCCATAGATCAAAAATTAATAAATCACATATCAAATTTAATAATAATTTTAAAAGTTACATTATATTTAAAATAACTCTATAAAAAACTTATAACATTACTTTAAATCAATATTCATATCTAATAGAATATAAAAATATTGTATAAAAAATAGATAAATAAATAAATGTAAAAATTTCTTTATATCGAATCATACCTGGGAGACAGGTTGTAGAGGATATGTGTGAACTTCAAGGAACTGTCACTAACGTTAAAAGCTGGTGTGAAGTGGTTGTCTGGTACGTGCTTTGGGGTCTCTGCCTTCCGGGCCGGATCTCCTTTCACCACCTTGGGTCCGGTTTCTCTTGTCAGTGACGCCAAAGATGCACTGTTTGAAACAACAAAAGTAAGTGAGATTAGAAAAAATAAGGAAAAAAAAAAAAACAGTAAGTTTCAATTGTTTTTCTTAATTTCCCGGAAATTTCTCAACGGTTTTTTGAAAAACACTTTAGAAATAAAATACCCCTTTTAATCCTGCTAAATAACCAAAATACACAATTATTTAGGCCTCATGCCTTGCCCACAGCAGGGAGGTATTTTAGTAATTCCACGTTAAAAAACAATTTCATCAGATTCTCGGGGATCAAAGATGCCTGGTAAGGCTTAAAATACCAGATCTGGTATTGTGTCGTTTCTTAGGGAGGTTGTGACACGCTGTCCAACATAGTGTGGCCTCGCTGGTCAATAATAAAAGTCCCACTATGACTCTACACCGCTTGATTGTCCTACTTTTTTGAGTCAAATGGAAATCACAACCCCGTCTAGTTTATCGCTGGGTCCCAGTCTATCACGTTTTTCTCTCTGTGTTTTATCATCACCATAACTTTTTCAATAGTTTTATAGCGCTTTAACTTTCACTATTTAAGTATTTATGAAAGTATGCGTCGCGTGCTTATGTAACCTGATGGACTGCAGCTGCAGTTTCTGGCGGTCTTCGTCAGAGATGGTGGCGAACGAGCCTTGGGAATCCTTAATGGGAGTGGTGGGCGCGGACCGCTTCTTTTGGAGCGAGTGGAGCTCGTCAATTGTCTGAGCCTTAACGGGCTGCGCGCTGTCATCGTGGCAGATCCCGTTCTGCTTCTTGTGGGTCTGGATCTTCGCTAGCCCGTTCCGTGCCGTTCCGGTCCCGAAGCTGAACTCTCCGTTTGCGTTTCCGTTCTCTGCCATCTCTACTCTGCACCAAAAATTAAAAAAAAAAAACAGAAATTTAGCACAATATTTACGCTAAAGTCTGGTAATCCTAATAATCTGGGTCCTTGTTCTCAATATATTTAGCTGAAATAGCTATTTCTAGTATTTATCGTATCAGATAAGTTTAAGGTTGCAAATTTTCCCAAGATAAAGCTTGGGTGTATATATGGAAACTGCTTCTTTCTTTTTTCTTTTTCTTTTTCTCTTTCAGATTTGGCTTGAAGTTATCTATCTATATTGCATGATTGAAGATGAGGAGGATAGTCTAGCGCATCATTAAAGTAGCCATGTAACACCAGGATGATGATAATCAAGAGATACGGGAAAGCAAAAAAATAAATAGATAAAAGAAATAAAACTATGAGAGAGAGGGAGAGAGAGGTTGGACCAGAGATTGCAAGCTTGAAACGAAGATAAGGAAGGAAAAGCGAAAACACTAAAGGGAAATGAAATAGAAAGGGAGGGTTGTGATCATCAAAGTGGAGTGATTGTTTAGAGAAAACGCAAACGAGAAGGTGATGGGAAAATGGAGCGCCGTGGGGTGCCTTTTAAAGGCTTCACGGGCCGTGCTTAACCAGAGTTTAACCCGGGCGGTTGGTAACCATGGTTAAATCCTATCCCTCTCTCAGTGTGTCTAGCCCCAAAAAGAGAAAAATTCCAAAGCCCATTAAGCGAGAAGCTGAAGTCGGATAAAGGTGGAATCCGGTGCCCCTCGTACCATAGTTGCTATGTGGTCTCTCCCTTTTTCTTTTTCTTAAAAAAAAACCAGAGCTTTTGCCTTGTGTTATATTATGGTTATTATTATATTCAAAAAAAATATTATGGTTATTATTTGAACTTCTTTTTTTCTTTATCGTTATTAGATTAATAGTGCCATTTTTTAACCATAGTAACAACAGACAAGTTAAAGTTTTTGGTGAATTTATAAATTTTTTATTTTAATTTTATTGTAGAGTGCTAAACTAAATAATTTAGATTTTTTAAAATTTTTAATTTGTCTTTAAATGAAATATAATAGACAACAAAATTAAGATCTAGATTGATATGATAAAATATAAATGATTTAATTTTTCAGACAAATATTAAAAAAAAAAAAATCTTTACCTATTTGAGGTGGGAAACAAACTGGCTCTTTGTAACACGACAAAAGGATTGGCTGAGGTTATCCACGTTCAGTGGTCTCATCCTCAGCTGATTTCTCCTAAAATGCATGCACAACGACGGAGGCAAACAGCAAGCAACGTAGCCCCCACACGTATTCATAAAATTTGCAATAGCGTCTGAGCTGTATTTTAGATTGAACCAAATTTAAGTTCATATTCAGTTCCGGAGGTTCGGAACCACCGTGAAGTCTCTTCCAAATCTCTTACTTTTACACGTTGGAATAAAATCTCTTTTTTTTTTTTTCTTTCTAGCCTGACCTGAGCATTAACTGCGTTTGGTAACCCACTTTATTTCCTTTTCTTCTCCCATAAAAGTCAAACAATTTTTTTTTTTTTATAGATGAAACAAAATTTTAACAGTACCAAACAATACCTTTTTTCATAAATTAAACTGCTCATCGACTTGGTGAATAGATTTGTTACCGTGTGCTTGTATGTACCAGATTTTCGAATATGTGCATGGAGTCAGCGTCTGGTCGCTAGAACTACAAGCGAAGGTGGATTACTATTGGAGTCTTGAGATCAGTCAGGCCCGCAGTTTTATGTGTTGGATTCATTTTCAGCCGTCCACTATCTACGTCAGCAATAGGTGTGTGGTACCAGAGGGTTCGCTGGGTCATTAATTTTCACGCGCGCCCCGATCCCTAATTGGATAGAATTATTTCTTATTTAATTTTCTGCTTTCCTGTCATATATTCTTAGATAATAGGATATCAATTGTTAACATTTGGATTAAGTACGGTAAAAAAAAAACGTGTGCTTAAATCTTTTAAGTAAAAGAAAAATTAAATTTAAAAGGTTAAAAATAACATTTAAAAAAATAAAATTATAATAAATTTGAGGCATTAGTACCAAATTTGTGAGGCATTAGCATCAAATTTATGATGATCAAATCCATTTTAGGTGATATTATCCCTAAATGATTAACCTTCCACCCTTAGGTTTTAGTTTTGAATCCAAAAACAAGTTTTAAAACATTAAAACATAACTATTAACTCATCAAAATTAATCTGTTAGCAAAAAATAGATTATAATTTTATTTTTTCTTAAATTATATTTCATGTAAAATCAGAAACGGCAGAACAACTTACAACCTAGCAAAACCCCTTTAAAATATTGCTAAGAATTTGTAACCATTTAGAATGTATGTCATTAATAACAGTTTACTAACTTAAACTAACAGTTTAAATATTTATAAACACTTGACAGTGTTTTAAATTAGTGAAAAGATATTTTCTTTAGACTGAATTGGAAAAAATTTATGTCCTATTTTTAACAATTCAGAAGCCAAATCATTAATTTTGCTTAATTTAAACTCAAAGTTGTAAATATAGATTAAAAAAAATCATTAATTACTTAATTTAAACTCAAATTTGTAAATATAGATAAAAACATGTATATGTAAAAATTGATGAAGAATTTTAAAAACATGTATATGTAAAAACATGCATATGATAAAGAATTATGTAAATAATAGTTTTCATCAACAATCAAATGGAGGAAATGTCAAAATCCTTATCAACTATAGGTAAGGGTATGGTTCTTACAATAAAAAAAAAAAAAAAAGTTATATATAAAAAAAAAAAAGGAAGAAGAAAAAAGGTAAGGGTATGGTCACACGGACAATCATAGATCTAACATATATATTTCTTATAAGTTATATTGTGTTGAAAAATGTTGATTAACATTTATGTTACGTGACATTATTATATCAGTGTGTCAAAAACTTATAATAAAAGTCGTAGTTCTCAATTAATTCAATTATTGCATTAGTATTATTTAAAAAGGGAAAAAAAAATTGCAATTGCAATTATTAACTTATTTGTTCTCTTGCTATTGAAAACATTATGTACTTGTTTCACAATTCTCTAGATTAAACAGTTAGACTAGATTTATCAAAAAAAAAAATAAAAAATTAAGAGATAACTCAATCATTCGAGATTATGTTTAATTAAGCAAATGTTATTAATTCGAATTTTATTTCCTTTTTTAACGGACATGTCAAAAGAAAAATTCAATTTTATTTTATTTTTTAATTTAATTTTGTAAATACTTGTTAAATCAATTCAAGAACTTGTAGGTTGATCCTCGTTTCTTCTATTTGACCAATACTAGACATTCAAGTCAAATTCATCTCGGGAAAAAGTTAGGTTTTCTCTTAGGTTTTTTTCTCTCTAGGTTTTTTGCTTTAGCACTTTCTAGATAGTCAGTGTCACTCTTGGGGAGGAGGAATGGCCGCCATCCCTCCTCCCCATCTTTAGCACTTGCTCAGTTATTTACTTGATGCCCTAGTCCCGTGCCCTTCCTTTCCTTTTTCTTTCCCGGCCTCCTCCTTGTATGGCGGTCTTTTCCATTTGTTTTGGGGCTTTTGTGCCCCTATTTGGGTCTTCCGCTTTGTTTCACAGCCTCCGCCTGAGGCAAGTCTTCTACGCCTCCGCTATTCTCTCATCACACCTTCCTCAGTGTTCCAACTAGATCGTGCTGAGCCTTCTCCTGCTGATCATTCTGCTTTTATTTTATGTTTTATTTGGTTTTCCTATATTTTGTTTCCTTTGTTTATTTTTTGTTTTGCTTGGTTTTGTATTTGCTTTTAGTATTTTTCTGTATTGCTTTTTTCTTTGTTTTTTGTGTGTTTTGTTATTTTCTGATTCTACCGATCTTCTCTGCGTTTTGCTCTCCATCCACTGGGCCTTTTTTCCGCGCCTCCACCGCGTCGAGCTTCTAACGCTTTTTAGTGTATGGGGTCTACTTGCACGTGATCGGTTTTATTTCCTGTATTTTATTGTTTTTGCTTGTAATAAGTCTTGTCTCGGAATAATCTGATTTGTATTTCATTTTTTAATTAGTCAGGTTAGGATATGGTTTGAGAGTCGGATGTAATACGCCTCAGATTAGCGTCAGATTAGAAGTATAATTGATACTTTCTCATTGTATTAGAAATTTGCTTGATCTTTTAATGAATGAGACTATTGATTTTTAAAAAAAAAAAAAAAAATACTAGACATTCAAATTTGTGTAATTTTTTTATAAGTTGTTAACATGTGTCATTATGTTATTAAGGCAATATTGTTTCAAAGAGGTAGTTCAATCGATTAGGACTACATTTAATGAAGCGAAAATCACTAATTCAAATCATATCCTCCTTTTTGTACGGATATGTAAAAAAAAAATGTTATTGAGACAATATTAGTCACTTAAATAAATATTTTAATACACTCTAATTATAAACTAACACCAATCAATAAGTTATAATAATAATAATAATAATAATAAAGATGTTGTAAATGAGTCGTGTTTGTCAATTTTTCTTGCTGTTTTTGATTAGTATAACATAAAAGAATAAGATTTCAAGGAGGACGTACTCCTCAGGGGTATGAGATAGGAGCCCGACGCGTTATTCTTGATTGCCATCACATCGTTACGTCCACGTCAGCCGCTTATCGTTCGGACATCAAAACAATGCGGCCGCAAAACAAAGCGCCACGTCATTTGTCCTTTTATTGAAACTATCCGAGGTTTAAGCACCCCAACTGTCACTCCCGAGAAATACCGGAATTGACATCATCCCAACACTTTACTTTTAATTCTCCAACGTGAATTTCGCATGTCACTTGGCTTTCACGATTCTAGATAGAAGAGATTCACGAACTAGTAACAAATTGAAAGAATCTAAACAAAAAATATTTTTGTTATTATAGTATTTAAAAATAAATAAACTCCCTTATAAATTTGTAAACTATTTATAATATATTCAACAACTCTTTTAAAATTATTAAAAAAAAAACATATCTATTTTAGAAATTATAATAAATAAAAGAAAATAGGGCATTTAGATTGAAGGTATTCCGGTTTATTGATTGGATTGATGTGTCAGTCATATTTGTCTTAAATTATTATTATTTTTTAACAATTATTGATTTAAAAATATAATATGTAGTATTATCCTTGGAAATATATGTGATTTAGATTTGACATAGAAGAGAAAGAGGCCGGTATTGGTTATGAGCAAGAATAATAAGGGGTGGCGGAGGTGGGTACCAAGAAAGGCATGGAGAATATCAGACACGGCTCCATGTCACCATCCATTTATATTGTCTTGGTTGATGTTATCCGGTGGTTTCATTCAACGATAATGTAGTAAGATGACACGAATCTCCTTTCTTCAACTTCAAAGCAAAAAATATTTGTTGTTCAAAACACCCGGGCGGAGCGCTAAGCACACGAGCGGTCCATAGTTAGTCAAAAGCTTACATCCACTAATTTATTTTATCTTGTCAGCAAATATGTTTACCGGGTCCAGAATCAAGCCACTAGGGTACTACTCTATCGTAAAAATTTGACAAAACGTTGAATTGTTTGAAGGCTTGGAAAATTAAATATTTGGGCATAAAGTCAGAATTTTGCAGGAAGTTGGATTTATGACTCATCATGTTGAAAATGCCAAGAAAACAAAAAATTGGAGTATAATAATTTTTATTTACAAACTGTGGTAGCATTGTTGCATCACTTACAATTAAATTTCAAGTAATCATAGAATTTATTATATTTGTAATCATCTTCATTGGTTTACAAATCTAATAAGTTATATACTGAATTTGCATGATGAGAATAGAAAAAATATGAAATAATATTGACATGAATCATTCATATTAAATTTAATTATTTAGTAGCTCACACAGTAAACGTGCGTTCAGTATTGTGATTTTATAAATAAAAAGTGCAATTTTAGGATTTGACTTGTATGCTGTAGTTAAAACTTGTATACTATAGTTAAAACTACAACATACATGTTAAAAAATTAAAGGGTAAGGATTTAACTAAAATAATTATATTATAGGGCGTAGATTTGTTAAAATAAATACTAATTTTCTTTTTTCAATTACTTTAATTAAATCTAACCCTTTCAATTATTTTAATTAAATTTTCACCATTCAATTATCTAACAGCATACATACTGTTGTTATTATTATTTTGGATATGTCCACGTAAGAAGGGGGAGGGAGATTCGAACTAGTGACCCCGCTGACCCCGCTTCATTAAGCGTGATCCTAGCTAATTAAGCAACCTGTTGGGGACTATATGTTGTAGTTTTAACTACAGTATTCAAGTCAAATCCGCGATTTTAAACCAAATTGCAAGACAAAAATTGTTTGAGATTGCATTTTTTAAAATTTGCGAAGTGAAAATGCATAAAATCAAAGTTTGCAAATCTTAGGTAAGGAGATGTTTTTTTGAAAAATGCATAATTTTAAAGGTTAAACTGTAATTTTAAAGGTAAAATCGTAATTTTGTTAAATCCTTAATTACATTTTTAAAAATCATGTTTTTAAATTGTATATTTTAAAATCGCTATTTTTAAAATTACAAACCGATCCTAAATATCATTGGAAATATTATATCAATTTGTAGAAAATTTGTAATAAAAGTTATAAAATAATATTATTATAATATTATTCACACATATTTATTATATTCATTTTACACCATTAGTATTATTTACATGTTTTACAAGATTTTTCACGTCAAGTTGTCGTCAACTACTTAAAAAAAGAGTCACAAAGTTCATCAAAAACAGTATTACACCAAGTCATATTTACATATAAGAGAAGACTTAAAATTAGTAAATATCCGGTCCACGTAGTAGGTACATAGAATGCGTACACTTTAATCAAAGTGCTACGTATTCACGGTGGAAAGTCGTGTAACACGTTAATGGGCAAATAAACAGTAGTCTGAAAATTCAAAAAAGACGATATGTAAAATATTAGCTTTTTGACCAAGCCATTGAACTATTCCCGATCTCGTAGAGCGGCTTGTATGCTTTAGTTAAATTTTTGGCAACGCTTCAGTCCGGATTAAGACAAACACGATCATAGACTTCGACTCCATTTTTTAGATCCTTTTCTTAAATAGACAATACTTCGAGAGACTTGATTGTTTCCACGTAAAGCAATTTCAGTCAAACATGTTTTCCACCAACGGCAGCGGCGGTCGATCGGAGAGAATTATCTGATTGGTAATGGCCTTAGAGCTTTTCTTTTTTTTTTTCTATAGCCCCCCCCCCCAAAAAATGATGCCATATGAAGAATGGATAAAATTTAAGTTTTACTTTAGATTAATGATTTATTACATATTTTAAGAAGACTTTTTAAATTTTTAAAATTCTTAATTGAACTTCCTAAATTATAATTTTTTTTATTTTTTTATTTATTAGTATTTATTATGATAAATCTAAACCATTTAATTATTTTTATTAAATTTTAATCATTTAATTTTTTAACAATATACAAATTAGATCCCATTGGTTATACACATAATACGTTGATGGGTAATTTTTTAGTCTTTTAATCCTTTTTATTAGGATTAATGACCGAATTAAATGGAAGGATTCAAATAAATCAAATTAACTGTTTAGGGAGTTCAATTGAGAATTTTAAAAATTTAAAAGAGTCTTCTTAAAATATGTAATAAATCATTAATCTAAAGTAAAATTTAAATTTTATCCACTCTTCATATCGCATCAATTATTTATTTATTTTTTTGCTATAGAAAAAATTAAGAAAAGCTCTAAGGCCATTACCAACCAGATCATTCTCTCCAGTCGATCGCCGCTGCCGTTGGTGGAAACACATGTTTGACTGAAATTACTTTACGTGGAAACAATCAAGTCTCTCGAAGTATTGTCGATTTAAGAAAAGGATCTAAAAAATGGAGTCGAAGTCTATGATCGTGTTTGTCTTAATCCGGACTTAAGCGTCGCCAAAAATTGCCTTTTTAGAAAGCCAATGGGTTAACGCTAGCTGCCCCGAACAAACCAAGATGCATGGATGGTGAAGAGAATCTTGATACCCTTTTTAATTTCTTCGTAATCAAAGTGATAGTGATCTCCAAACAACCGGTTTTCGATTAAATTCAGGACAGAAACTTCAAAGCAGTGCACATGACCCATGAGGGGGCCAGCACGAAAACCATAACCCCACTGAAAATTGTACATCTCAATGAAACTTTCCCTGAATGTGAACGGTGAAACAAAAAGACACTAGGGGGAGGGGATATGTGGTAGAGGCCGAATGCCTTTTCTTTCCTCGATGAGTCTCTGTGACGTTGATGGGTCAATTGGGGGTTGCATATATGAATGATGGGTGGAATGGCCTGAATTTTGTCTGGTTTAGGGGGAGGCTGGTTCTGTTTCTTTCTTGGGTTGATAAACTAAAAAGCAAAAAGAAAAAAAAGGGGGGGGGGGGAGGGGGGTGGATTTGGTGGGGGTGAGTTCCAAGCTTGGTGGAGAATGTCAATGTCCGTTGAAGTATAAAATAAATGGGAAGTTGAACATTTTGCTCTTGACCCAGTAGGCAAGCATTTACAGCCTTGTGTCATTCTGCTACTGGTCTGATCATATTGGGAGAGTCTGGTGTGGTTGGTCGTCGATGTTTGGTGTTGGCTTCTTTGGTATTATATATATAATATCTAAAATCTGACTGTTAAATATAAAATTGTTACTTTTTCTTTCTCATGTTTGGTTCGTGGTTAAAGTATAATATCATATATTCTCTTGTTAAACACGGAAGAAGATTAATATAAAAGTAAAAACCTACTAAGAAAAGGTACCCTTTTATTTCAATTAAAAACAAAAACCTCTAATACAAGAAAATTTGTTTAACAATGCATGATTGGCCTATAAAACCACGAGGCTAAAAATGTTAGAAAATATTGTAGAGTTTAAAAATTTAATATAAAATTAAAGTTTATCACCTAGTTACAATTAAAGTTTATCACCTAACTATAGTTGTATTATTTTCACCTACCGTATTTCTCTTTTAAATAATAGCATATTAGAATATATTATGAAATTCAAGAATAGAAGCAATCACAAATTGAAAATTTAAGTCTATCATCAAGCAGTTACCCAATCTATCATCTAGCGGTTGAAAACTAGTTACTGTTGAACAAATTGAAGTCTATCATGTCTATCATTTAGCAGTTGAAGATGTGCAACCGTTGACGTTTATCACATATAGATATAATCACAGTTAAAGACTATTATCTAATCACGGTTAAAATCTATTTGTATTATTCTCATCTACCATTAGTCTTATGAATAGAAACTTAAATAAGAGCAAAATGTAGCCTGTGATTCTGTGGGTCTATTTTTTCACTTATTCCGCTCTATATTTATTTATCAAATGGAAAGAGAAAATATATAACAACAACAAAAAATACCTCGTGTTTGGAAAAATCACAGTATCAAATTCCTAAAGCAGCACAAATTGGTCAAACGGTCAATTTCAGTGGGCTCCGATTGATTCCCTATATTGAATGTCATTTATGGTAAAATCAAATAAGGTGGCCAGTGGCCAGTGCAGGGATATTGCTGGGTCAGTGACGGGAATTAGCTTCGTAACTTAACGTGTTCAAAGCATCTTGATTTAAGGGCCCATCTGAGAATTTTGCGTTCCAACCATTGAATTAATTCAGCCCAGATGTCCCTCTGTTGTTATTGCGCTAGGGTGGGGGCTCTCCCAAGTGGCCGCGAAGCTTCTTGGTAGAAGGTCCATTCTTTTTCACTTGTCGTTTTAAGGCTTGGCGGTGCACGATGATTTTTATATGTATTTTTAATAATATATACACATTTTAAAGGAAAACGAACTTTAATTAATTAAAGATATTGCTGACATAAATGGTATTTTGGAAAATCCTCTTAACGTACAATAATTGATTTGCTAAACGACAGACCGATCCATCTTCACTCGATAGAATGGCGTAGGACTATCGCCCCTGCAGAAGAGATAAATTCCAGAGGGAGAGTTTCGGGGAAACTTGGGAGTCGGGACCAGCCAATACCATTGAGTATTGATCGACCCCACGCGTGGAAATAAATGCTTTACCAAATTCATAATTGCAGGGCTTAAATGCAATTAACATTTAACACAATAATACCTATCAATTTTAGAGAAGGATCCTCTCTATGTCCTTTTTGAAATTGAGAGGAGCTGTCCTCTATTTTGGCCTTTTAGAAGATTCAATGGTCTAAAAAAGAATGCGAAATTACCATTCCATCCTTTTGAAATAAGGGACCCGTTTATGTCCATTTTCTTTGAAATTGAAAGGATCTGATTCTATCAATTTTTGACTTTTCAATACTAAAAGGAGGACTTATATTTTTTTTATATTCTTCAAAATTAATGTGTTTCTTAAAATTACCATTAGATTTCAGATAAATTATTATTAAATTTTGATTAAATTGTAATTATAAAAGTTTGATGACACAGAAAAAACGTGTATTCCTTTTAAAATGATAGGCCAACAACAACACTTTATTAGTTATGCTACTATTCAAAATAATTGGGACTTATTGATTGGTCGTACAATATGGTTCAAGTGGTGTATTTATAGACTAAAAATGAGTAATGTTAAACATACAATTGGCGTGAGTAAACAGTCACTCACGCCATAATTTTTTTATATTTTTATATATTATTAATAATATATAATATATTAAAAAATTCTAACGTGAATGACTGTTCACTCACACCAGCTGTATATAAATCATCATTCAACTAACAATAGAGCATTGTTTTGTGGGAGTGCAACCTTTTTTTTATTACAAATTCTTACAAACCAGTGTGATTGTCTGTGTGCAATGGCAAAGTCAATCTTTTGATTTAGAGAGGGAAAAATTAAAAGATATAAGTAACAAATTTACTTAAATATATTAAAGAATATAACTAATAAATCAAAGAACAATGCCGCATTTGTTGATCTTGATGTTTAAAGGAAGTCCATATTCTAAACATGAGCGGGTTGAGAGTTAATTTGTCTTTTCTCACTACCCTCCTGCTTTGTTTATGTTGAAGTAATATTTACCATATCAGTCACTAACCAATTAAATTTGGTTGTTTAATTTTTTTACCATTCAAATTAGCACTGGCAATTCTTGTCAACTACTGAAACTTAAGTTTGTAAAGAAATTATAGTAGAAATAATAATACTTCAACCATTTTTCTTGATTTTATTAACAGTCTAGCTGTATTATTGGGAATTTAAACAATTTAACTTGCCAATAACTAATATTAATTAACGTAAGACATAAATAAACCCTTCAAATTTTCTAACATAATTTAGTATGGAAAAATTTAAGATTCTAACTATTATTTATAAACTAAATGATTTTGATATTATATGGATATTTGTCAATTTGTTATTGGTGTTGATGTGGCATTTTATCTAATTTTGGACAAAAGTTCTATCCCCATCTTTAGGAAAATTAAAAGTGCCTTATACAATAGAAGTAAACCCTAAGGAACAAAAAATAAAGAAGTTAAACATAAAGGAGAACAAGGTATTTAACCTTAATTTAAATTAGGGGTTTGTTAGGGGTTCTACCCGTAGTGTTATTGTGGTGTTCTCCCAGTTTTACATAAAATATGATTTAAGAAAAAATAAAATTGTAATACCGTTTTTTTGCCAACTGATTAATTTTTATGAGTTAATAGTTAGATTTTAATGCTTTAAAACTTGTTTTTGGATTCAAAACTAAAACCTAAGGGTAGAAGGTTAACCCTTTATGGATGATATCACTCAAAATGGATTTGATAATTATAAATTTGGTACTAATGCCTTAATTTTGGTGCTAATGCATCACAAATTTGGTGCTAATGCCTCACAAATTTGGTGTTAATGCATCAAATTTGGTGCTAATGCCTAAAAAAACGGGTGGTGGAGGCCACTACAATTTTATTTTTTCTTAAATCATGTTTTACGTAAAATTAGATGAACGCAGGAGAACATACAGGGAGAACCCCTAACATTTACCTTTAAATTATAATGACAAGGAATTCATTGGGCCGGAACATGTTTATTTAACCCAAGCCCAGCCCATTGTTTCCCAAAATCTGGATTAGTGGCAGGCTGCTAGCAATTTCGGAATTTCCCAGGCTGAACACGAAAGCTGAAACTGGTCAAGCCCTGGTCTCTCTGATCTGAGCCGTCCGACGAAGATGGACTACGAGAACAAACTCGTCCTCGCTCCCATGGTTCGCGTTGTGAGTTCACCCTTAAACCATTCAGCTTAATCTGCTAATTACTTCTCTTAATCATGGTTTTACATACCTATTAAGTATTAACGGATATATAAATCAAACTTCCTCTTACTCTCTGTTTGGTTTCTGAGAAACCGAGGGAAACAGATAGCGAGAGAAACTCTGTTTTCAATTTTTTGTATGGGGAACTTTTTGATTTGGAGGGTCTTGTAGGGAACGCTACCGCTAAGATTACTAGCTGCTCAGTACGGTGCGGATATCACATACGGAGAGGAGATTATTGACCATAAGTTTGTCAAATGCGAGCGAAGAGTGAATGGTATGCTATTCTTCTTACAATTAATATTTTAATGGTTTTAGTTTCAAGTTATTCTTAAATTAATACAATTTTTGCATCTTTTATTTTAAATTTAATTGCCTTTGTTCTACGCAACTCCTGTGATGGTGGTATTGTTACTATCATTCGTATTATTAGGAATCAAATGGAATATATTAGTTAGTTAATTGATTTATACAAATTTATATTTTGCTTATATTTCAATTAGAAATAAGAACTAATACTAATTAAGTTTAAGCTTAATGCTTTTGTGATTTAAGTTAATCGGTTTACATCTTGTGCTTTCCTTATTTATTTGATTATTTTGCAATTTTGGGAAACTTTTTTTTTTTTGGTTTTTTTTTTTTTTTCCAATCTTGCTCAGAACATATTGGGTCCACTGATTTTGTCGAGAAGGGAGCAGAGAATGTTGTTTTTAGAACCTGCAACCAAGAAAGAAATCAGGTGGTGTTTCAGCTTGGCACTTCTGATGCTGTGAGAGCTCTCACTGCTGCTCAAATAGTGTAAGTCAATTGTGGCTTGCATTTTCTCCTTTACTATGAGTCAGGATAATGTAACAAGAATGATTATTCTCATTTTAAGATTTTTTAAATAATAATTTTAGATGGAAAATATAAGTTTTTTGTTTGGCATACATGTCTGCTATATAGCCTTTTGTTGTATTAAGAGCTATGTATTTTATGGGGCAGCTCTCTACTTTTAGTGGGATCTCTATTTTGTCTGCTTTGGACAATGCGTCTGTCTTAAACTCTAAATCTTGCTTGGCTTGGAAATAAAATGACTTCTCTCTTGCGTGACACAGTGATTAAATTACTGACACTGTATTCCTTCTTTAAGATGCCAAGATGTAGCAGCAATAGATATCAATATGGGTTGCCCCAGGTCATTTTCCATTAGTGGGGGCATGGGTGCTGCACTATTGACTAAACCAGAGCTCATCCATGATGTATGCAATGCTTATCCTCTCAAAATGCTTTCTTTTCTTTTCTTTTTCCTTTTGTGAAGAACTTTTGCAGTTTGTTGTTGACTCTTCACCTCGCTTACTTTCAAAGCCAGATTCTGACAACATTAAGGAGGAACTTGGTGACACCAGTAACGTGTAAGATTCGACTTTTAAAATCTTCTCAGGATACAGTAGAGCTTGCAAGGCGAATTGAGAAAACTGGTGTTTCTGCTCTTGCTGTCCATGGCAGGTGGTCTTTAGTCTACCTAGTTTCTTTGTCCCAAGCCTCTATTAACTTTCTGTAGAAACAATCGGTTTTTTACTTCATGAAGGCTTTTATCATGATATCAGCCTTTGTGATACATCTTTTATACTTCATCTATTTTTTCAATCGTAGATCATTCTAATCATATCCCTACCAGTATCTTTGATTGGAAATTGGAAAAAAGTGGGGTGGGGGAATCGATAGATCCTTTTTCTTTTATGTTAATTTTTAGTTGTTGTTCCAATAGATCTTGTTAGTTCCCTCTTATTCCTTGACAACCAAACACATGGGTGGAAGGGTACTCCAGTTCCCTTTCTTCCTTCCTGTTTCCCTTAAGACCTGTTTGATAGGAATGATTGAAAGGTCTGAGGAAGGAAAACATAGGGACACTGAGAAAAAGATGGAAAGAAGAGATGATGATTTTCCATTTTGTGTTTGCTAATGGGGATGGAATATTGAAAGAATAAAAAATGAATCACTTATTCCCTTGTTTGTTAAAGTTTAAGGATGAGGTGGAGGAAAGGATTTTCTATTTTTTGTTTTTTTAAAAAACCATATAACCATTTTAAAAATTTGTCCGGAAAAAAAACTCTTTTGAAGAAAAGGATAATTTTAAAAATTAAGAGGATATAAGGTGTATTTGTTTAAATACATCACCCTCATCTTCCTTCCTATTTTCCCTCCTAACTCGGGGGGTTTGACTAGTGTGGGCCCAAGTGGAATCAACATGTTACCATCCGTGGCAGTGGTTTAGTGGTCTCAAGGAAATCCCCATGAGGTCTAGGCATTTATTGGGGCATGAGCTCGAATCTCTGCAATGAAGATTTACTCACACAAGTCTGATTAGTATTAACCGTCTTGGGAGTCTATTGATATCCTGATGGAGTTGGGTCAAGCTATGACTCAATTGGTCTTGAAGGAGTGCTTGTGATTCCCGCTGTCTATGCCCCTCTTAAGCAATTCCTAGCGAATAGGTGCTACTATGGTAACGCCTAAGTAGAGTAGCCACAATTGGTTGCCCCCTCCTGGCCTTCTAGAATAGGAAAAAAAGAAAGTGGAATCAACGTGTTTCCCTCTTTCTTGCCATCCCGTTTTCCCTTTTAACTAACCAATTTTAGACAATCTGTTTGCTTCCTCTGCTCATCATTCCTCCTTTTTTCTTTCATACCAAACAGACCATTATGGAAACAAACAGATTGTCCAAAATTGGGATGATAATCTTTCTGTTAGCTCTTCAGTATTATAAGATGTGCTTTACAGTGACAGTTGCAGCCTGTTTCAGAAGCCCAATAAATAAATTTGGCATCATTCCAATCCTATAGCTTCTGAATAGTGCCTGCTTATTAACAAAGGTAAAAGAAAAATAAAATTTATATTGTCTAAATAAGAAGGAATGAGTCTAAGCATTCTTTTATATTTTATTTTTATGAGCTATAGCTTATAGGTGATGAAAGCAAAGCACAGTAGAGAGAATACTTCTAGTCATGAGTTAGGCCTCTCTAGGTTGAAAATGGCTTTAATTGAGGGGCTAAAAGTGCAAGAGTCAGAGAATCAGGAAATAAGATGAACCGATAGCAGTCATGGAAGCTAAAAATGCCATGAGGAAAGGATTTATCATAAAAACATTGATGTTAAAGGCAGTAATTGTAAGTTTTTTAGGCAGGTGCTACTCAAGGAAAAGTTAATTGCACAGTAGTAGGTGAGGAAGCAAAATTTTCAACTATGACTTGTTCGGCAGAATCCAAAATGAGGATATCCTCAGGCCTCTAAACTGCTTTTGATAGTTGCAGGCTTCAATCATGAGTGATTGAGGCCCTAAAAAAAAGGTTTAGTTAGTAGAGGAGAGGTTGGAGATAAGACTGTTGAGGTGCCATCAATTGTAAAAGAAGTGGCTTTACAAAGAGTGAAGGTTTTAATACATATGGTGCTAGAGAGAGATACATGATGAGAAACAAAAACAACAAAACTACACTGTAATAGGGATGGTAAACTAGTATCTATTGTTAGATTAAAATGGGTACCTGTTACCATTGCAAGTTTACATTCTAAAGTATTGATAGAATCAACTTGAATGTGTGAAGGCATCACCATGTTTATCTGGAGTCTTTCATGATCTTTAACAAAGTTAAATATCAATGTTTCTTTCTCTTAAGTGCTTAATCAATGGATTCTCCTTGTTCAATTATTTGCAGAAGAGTTGCGGATAGGCCCCGGGATCCAGCTAAGTGGAGTGAGATTGCTGATATTGTAGCAGCCTTATCCATTCCAGTTATAGCAAATGGTGATGTCTTCGAGTATGATGATTTTCAGCACATTAAAGATGCTACAGGTAGCTAAGAGATTCTCTGATTGATCGTAAATGATATTTATTGAAAATTATCTGACTGCACAATGAGGCCTTTAATGGACAGATTTATGATGGACTGGAACTCAACTGAATCAGATCCATCAAGAAACTGAGTTTAGTTTGATCAGTTACATATAGAGTAGGGATGCTGTTTATTTTCTGTCTGATTTGCATACCTCATTTTATCTTTCTTTTTTCCTACATGTATACCTCCCTCAAACATAGATCATGATTTTTTCAGCCAAGAGATAAATCATGAAAGGTGCTGGTTGCTTCTATAGTGAGAATCACCATCGCTTTAGCAACAATCCAAGACTCTTTTTTTCAGCTGTGCAAGTCCATTTTGGGGATCATTCTTCTACTTTGGTTCTAATTCTGCAGCAGGGTAGGGAAGGGGAAGGAGGGGGGGGGGGGGGGGGAAGAGAGGGAGAGAGAAATGGTCATCCTGTCCCTGTGATAGTTGGTTTTGGAGAATTTTCTCTTCAATCTATAAGGATGATTCTAATCTTAAGTAGCCACAATTTCTTGCCAGTCAATGGCCACCTGAACCTAATATTGTTTTATGTCATCTCATATTAAGTGAGAATCTGATATTAGTATCTTCAAGTGATAGGAAGAAGCGTGTTACAAAACATAAGTAGCTTCCATTTGACAGTAATGGTTATACCACACTTGGGCAATTTGAGGTTTATTTGATGTTTAGGCATATATGAAGTCTGATATAATCTTGAGATGTTTATCACTGTTTATCAATAGAAAGTAAAAAGTCATAGACACAAAGAAGATGCATAATGGAAATATGTTATTAAGTTTAGGCATGCATAATACGAGTGGAGGCAGTTACTTGATCAAGGTGGTGAAGATTTGAGTATATTACAAAAGAGAAATTTAGAAATACGCGGCTGGTATATGGTAAAAACATTTTTAAATTTCATGAGATAGTATATTTGTATCTTGATGCTTACAATGAAATATTGTTCTAAACTAGTGTACTTTTCAGAAGCCAAAGCTGTTGCCTGTAATCTAAGCTTTGGCAGCACTAATTACACACAATCATTGGGATTATTGTCTGTTATTCACATCATAAGACTTATTTGCTTTCCCACTTTAGTTCTGGTTGTGTTAATGGGCAAGTTTTAGAAATTGTGCTAGTAGGAAGCATGGCATACATACACTAAGGAATGTATATATCGAGGATATGGTGGGTTGGCCAGTATATTAGGTGCTTAGCCCTGATTTGGCCTAAGATTATAGCTTCATGCAATGTGATAGAATTGTACTTTGTTGAAGCCTTCAAAGGAATGAAGATGTCACTTTGAAGGAAAAGTGGGGATAAAGACAGCATGCGTAGTCATTACATTCTTCAGGCCAAGTATTCTCATGTATGGGTCATAGCTACGTATTTGAGAGATATTTTGAACATCTTTGACTTCTATTTTGATATCTTTCTTCCCATGTTCGGTCTATACATGAATATGGTGTTTGGTTGAATTATAATATTTATTGATACATCCAATTTCTAAGTGATAATGGCTTTCTTCAGGTGCCTCATCAGTGATGGTTGCTAGAGGGGCTCTTTGGAATGCCTCAATTTTCTCTCCTGAAGGAAAAGTGCCTTGGGATGATGTGAAAAGAGAATATATTAGGAAGGTATTTTTCTCCTCATGACAAAACATTGCATCTCCAGTTGTACTTAATGAGTTAAAAGACTTCTGATGAAATTAGCAATTTTTCTGATGTTTCCTTTCAGAAGTGAGTAGAATTATCTTATCGTGTTTTTTTTTTTTTTGGAGTAGAACTACCTTTCTTAAAGGACATTCACTTTGGCATTTACTCGTTATTAATTTAGTCTCTTTATATAAATGTGATAAAGACCATGCAGACACTAGATTTGTGTTCTAGTCATATCAAAGTTTAGGTGGGCTAACTTGGTTTTGCACTTGTGAGTTCAGAGCATCTTGTGGGATAATGACATTAAAAACACAAAGCACACATTGAAGGAGATGATTATGCATTATTCTTCCCTTGAACTCCCAGAGGGGAAGGCTGTGATAAAATCAGAATGCTTGGCAGATTTAGCGTAAGTTCAATTTGTTTGTCACCCAACACAAATTGATTTTATTCTATTTGTCCTATTTGATGGGTGCATATTCCATAATCCTGATTATTATTCAGTGGAAGTACCCAAGGGTTTGTGCTAATTGCTGTAATTTAGAAAATCCATCGAGCACCTTTGCTTCTTTTTTGTACATGGGTGCAATTTAAAATTCATGTGGTGAAGAAGTTCTCTTTGGCTGAGTTGATGAAATGTTGTGAATATACCAAATTTGTGGGATTTTGCAGTTCATCGAAATCAGATGCAACTCAAATGTTGATTGTGGTAGTTTTTATACAGTTTGTTTTTAACCTAATTTCTAGTACCCAACCTTTAACAACCCTCCTTAATAATCAAAGGGTCAAGTCGCCACAATAACCTATACATACCTATTAGCATCTCATAATATGAGCACATTACATCAGAGATTATAACTCTGCTGCGGAAATAGAAACATTAATATTACACAACCTCAAATGTCACTTAGATGCCATCCTAGCTGTTAGACACGTGCATTGTATGGGAGAAAAGCAACACAAAGGCCCTCAACAAATAAAGATAAAATGGAATATTAAGTTTTGATTTATATATGAAAAAAATAATTATGCCTTTTAACATCTAGAATTCTGGATATTTAGTTTACATCTTCTTGATATAATGGAAAACAACAATGTAGATATTTGAAAAAACTAAACCATATGGCAATATACAATATCAACAAAATCTAATTCTTTAATTCTATTATGTTAAAAATGATTTATAGATTTTGAAGATTTCTACACCTAAGAACTTAAATTAACTAGTGCATTGCATTTATTTTATTCATTTCTTATTTGGTAGCTGATGATGTTTTGTTTGACCTTTCAGGCAACTATATGAGGAGGACAAGTACTACCAGATTGTCAATGCAAAAAGACTCTTGGTCAACTGAGTAGATGAATCTTTGTTGTTTTGTTCACGAATGTTGTTGTGTGTTGTCTGTCAACCAAATGAAGACAAGCACGTGAGTTTTGCTTTTTTCAGTTATATCTAGACATCCTTATCTACGTTATAGCCACCAAAGTTATGTAGCCATATCTCTACTTTTCATTTTATCAGAAATGTAGAACATTGAATGAGCTTATAAAAAAATGGTCACTTTATAAAAAAAAAAAAAAAAAAAATGGTCACCATCTCAAAAATGGAAAATTGGTTCTCATTGTTAGGCAATATTATCTGGAGTAAAATAATAAGCTTAGCCATGCGCCTAACCCAATAAAATAATTGCATGGATCAGTTCGGATGACTTCTTCCCTCTTTAGTTATAGTCATGAAGTTGTTTGTTGTTTGCATCTGTTTGAAATTGTAGCATTATTGTTCTTTCCATTTTAAATGTTTGGAATTTTCATATAGTACCTAAACGTCAATTCATGTATGCTAAACTTCCATAATATCTTGCTAAAATTCCTTCCTTGGGCACCTTTTTGTATTTTAAAAATTGAGGAAAACGTGTTTTTGTGCAGATAATCGTGCACTATTATTTGGAAAGAAGCTATTCTTTGTGTTCAGGACTTGGAAGCAGGGAAGCACCATAGATTGAGTTAACCAAAGCTGATGGGGTTCTTCTCTCATCCTCGGGGCCATAAAGCCAAACCAACCTTGGGTTCTTGGGGGCATCTAGTTCTGCATTCTTCAAAAATTGTGGGTATCTATGACTGGCAGTTTGCTTAAACTTTGATCCTTGACATTGTAAGGATATTTGGTGTATGGAGAGGTGGTATGATATACATTATCAAAGGAATTGAGGGCTCTGTGTAGCATCAAATCTCTCCCATTTTGTTTGACGTATCCTGTATGAAGTAGAGGCATATATGTTGGGGGAAAAAGAAATTATATGTTTGTTAATGTGTTTTGTGGGGTGTTTTTGTTTTTGGTTTGAAAGAGTGTTCTAACTGCTAGGATTTTTTTTCTTCTTTTTATTTTATTTAAATATGCTTACTACCGGTGCTATCGTTAAGTAGTTCTTTGGATTAGTGATGGGTTATTTGGGTGATTTCTATGTCAGAGCAAAATCATTCGAAATATTATCTGAGATTGGGACTTGTACATTTGTACTACTGGGCACACCAAGTGTGGGGTGGATGTTAAAGACGGTGGAGTTGATTGGAGGAGACAATCTTCGCGATTTCCGTAGATTTTTTTTGAGTGGGTAGTATAGTGCACATTCCACAAAAGAATGCAAATAGCCGTGGGAGGTTCCAGGAGGTATCGGAATATGGTGCAGAAGGACGACAAAGCTTCATCATCATTTTGGAATTTGGAGGGCCGAAATGGGAGTAGGTGGAGTGGCTATGTTGTTCAGATGAGTTCATTATTTTGAGAAGGATTCTGTCGGTATTAGCAATGGTAAGAAGCACAATGCTTCTCTGACGATACCAAGGTCGGAGGATAAACGACGTCGATCTTTTGTGGATGTTTTGGTAGGAAATAGCGAAAGCCCAGACATTCTCGAAGACACGTGATACTTAAGGTGAAATGGAGGGTGAAGGAAAGAGAAGGGGATCGTGTGGCGGGTTCGAACAAGGCTAATAAGGTAGACTCTTCTCCGGTAGTACCTCAGCAAGAAGTTGCGAATTTTGTAGTCGAAGAGGGAGATGATGTTGGGGTACCGTCAAGGCATCAACAGAAGAAGCCGTTGGGCGCATTTGGGTCTTGCACAGACAAGGCCGAAGGTATTATTGATGCCAGCGGGGAGGGAGTTTCGACAAGCTTGGTGATTATTCAGATTAAACCGCAAGGGGTTGGCCCAAGTGGTGAAGGCCTTGATCTTGAGGGTTTTCTCACTTCAAGGTCCAAGGTTCAACACCTCGAGGATGCAAACTATTCCTTGGGGCCATCGGACTAAGGGTTCACCCCTTGATTTAATCGAAGTGTACTTGCGGAAAACTTCTTGCTGAAGGCCTATGCACCCATGGGATTAATCGGAGTGAAGCTTTGGACACCCGGTGTCAATAAAAAAAAAAAAAAAAAGAATAAGTTGGAAGCTTGGGTCTTACATAGACAAGATCAATGGAAAATTTGATTGGATTTTGCTTTTGACAAGTGGCGGTAGAAGAAGGAATTCATATTAGGAAGGGTGGGAGAAGGAGGAGTATGGGCTAGGATAAAAAAACTTTAAAAAAAAAAAAGGGGGGGGCATGCGCCCCTCGCCGCTCCCCTTTGCATCCGCCACTGCTTTGGACGTTGGTTCATGAGGTATAAATGAAAGGAATGGTCTGCGGATGAATGACTCTTCAATTCAAACTTGGGTGATCAATAATAAAGGGTGACTATTATTGATTATGTTTTCAGGCTTCTTATGATTTTTACTACCAAATTAGGGAGTAAGCATTTGAGAAGAGAAAGGTTAGATATTATAATTTTATTTAACATTTATCTAATAAAGTTAATACTCCCAATTAAGTAATTATTGTTCAATTAAAAAAAAAAAAAAACCCAATGATTGATTTGGAGTACAATGCCAATATTGTTGAATAATTGTAAAATAAAAATATAATATTTACCGTTACTTGTTGAGAATAAACACTTGAAAGCTAGCATTAACATTGATGAAAGAAGGCTCATTCACTAAGAAAGAAAAAGATAAATCCAACCAAAATTGGCAACAATTTAACGTATTTCAAAGAGAATCCAAGCCAAACACAACGAAGTGGCTTACTTCATCCAGCGTCTACAAAAACACTGCTTCATCGTATCCGTTAATTTCTTATCCAACAGTCCACATTGATCTTCAGATCAACGAGTTTACGGGGGATGGGCCCAGCCCATCTACTGACCAACGAATCAGTGATCAAAGGGGGACAAAAAGGACATAAAAAGTAGATTAAGAGCCATTTTAGGAAATTCCCAAACAAATCTTCCTCTCTCTCGCTCTCTCTCGGGCGAGGTTTCTCTTGCTGATACGCTTCGAATTCGATCACCTTGTGCGTATAGGTTTTGTCTACCTCGCTTCTTCGCTTTCTGGTAACCCTAACTCTCTCTCTTTCTCTGAACATTCGATTGGATTTGGTGCAGAAAGACTCATTTCTATGAACAATTTCGTTAGTACAGTTCAATCAAATCCTGCAATTTCAGTTGCACTCTCCTGATTTTTCACATTTCTATAGCTATTTTTGTTTCAGATTTCTTGTCTTCTTATTCTTTGTTTCTTTTTGGACTTCTTAGGTTCTTGTTTCCGTTCTATAAATTATTTTCTCTTGGCATGGTTGAAGATCTTACTGATCTGTTAGTCCAGGCAGTTTTTGATTGATTAATGGTAAATACACGATTCGGTTACAAGCAATTGATGAAAATCTTTTTATCAACTTAGGAATTGAGGTTTTTTATCTCGGAGTTTGAGTGAGCGTGTAGTATTTGATATTTGTTGCGAATGTAATTCGAGAACATTGCTCTATAGTTGTTGAAATCTAAAAATATGACCCTGCACTGAATACGCACTGAAATGATAGTTAATGGACGTTTCTTGTAATTTTGAGTAGTTGGAAGTGGACACAAGCTACTGTGTTAATTGATTGCATATGCTTTAGATATCAATTGCTTCGCAATTAAATCTGTACTGCGAATGAGGGAGGTAACCGTTTTGACATTTGGATAATCTTTAGCATCTTTGAATTTCTACTATAAGGCTAGATTCCTTGTTTTCGGATGATATTTAATTGATGACTGCTAGTTTTTATTTTGTATTGTTTTGAACTCCTACTGTGTTCCTACAATTCTATTTTGTGTATTGTGTGTTTTCTTATGGGAGCTTTCTGAGAAGCTGTCTTCATTTTTTTGTGCGAGTCTGTGACTGCGTGACAAAGAAAGAATAAAAGAACAACATATGAGTTAAAATTATTTTCTGCATGTCATATATCTGCAATTATCGGATGGTTCATTTGATTCAGATCTCCATGCCTTCCCACTTAATATCTATCTAGATGTCTACATTTGTGTGCCAAACATATCCAACGGGTCATACTTATGAAAATCATGTTCTAAAGTAAAAGATTTGGTAATCTGATATGTGGTTATACTATACAAGGCACTAGGCAGGTACAGCAATATATACTTCTCTTAAATATTTAATGTGGAATTATTTTAGTTCTGAAATTTAGTTAGTGAACTCATTAGTTCTTTGCATCTGAGTATTAAGATTGTTGTGACACCCCAAAAAGTTGGTTTCACACTGGGAAGATGAATTGGCCGCATTAAGTGGGTAGATTATAAATGTGCTCATGAGTGTTAAGTCTCGTATTGGTTTTATAGTAGGTGAGACTGAACTTTATAAGTGATTTTAGGGAGTTTCAATTGTAACTTAATCAGTTCTCTTAAAATGATAGCGTAGATGTGACTAGGATTTTCCTTGAATCGTTACAAACAGTATTAGAGCAACCTCGTAACATTGTGGGATGCTTACGCACTACATGATGTTGTGTAGTTCTTGGGACTTGAATGAGGTATATTGTGACACCCAAAAAAAAAAAAAAATTTGGTCCCACATTGTGAATTGCCTAGATGGAGTAGGTGGATTATAAAAGAGCTCATGAGTGCTAAGTCTCACATTAGTTCCTTTCTATGTAAGACTGAGCTTTATAAATGATTATAAGGAGCTCTAATTGCAACTTGACTAGTTATTTTTTGGGAGATAGCGCAGATGTGATTAATACTTTACTTGGGTCATTATTAATGGTATTAGATCAATCTAGCAACACCATGTAGCACTAAAATGCTGCATGGTGTGAGCCTTGATGTCCTCGTCAGGCATTTGAGTGGGGGGATTGTGAATTGCCCATATGGAGTAGGTGGGTTATAAATGAGCTTATGGGTGCTAAGTCTCGTATTGGTTCCTTACTAGATGAGACTGGACTTTATAAGTGATTGTAAAGAGCTTCATTTGCAACTTGACTAGTTTTTTTTGGAGTGATAGCACATATGTGACTAGTTCTTTTCTTAAGTCATTACAATTGTCCCCTAAGAAATAAGGTAGACAATTGGTTGAGTTCTAGATTGCCATGAGGTTTATGTGGGAATGTACCCAGGATAATTATTAAGGTGATGTTGAGTAAGAAAAGGTGATTTGCTTAGAAAACAAAATGGCAATGGAAGGTCAAATGGATTGAGGAACTCCATGGCTTGCGTGGCTTTTGATCTGGGCGAGGGCATAAGGTTGTAACTAGGGAAGAAAGGAGTTTTGGAAAATGAGAGAAAAAGTTTAGGAGGGGCATTAAAGTATTATTATTACTTGGGCTGTCATTGGGCATTGCAATGAACATGCAAGAACAAGATTTGAGTCGTCAACCCATGTAATGTATGGAGAACTCATTAAGAACCTTAAGTGTACCATATTGTTTTGGGATCTTCAGGGTAACTACTGTAGATGTTATTTTTGCGCATTTTGAAATGTGTTGGGGCTTCATATTTTCTAACCATTGATTCCTTTGAGAGTCTATATGAGTATACATTTGATGGTTGGAAGTATTTTATCAGTCATTTTCCTTGACTAGTTAGTGGTCATACCTATGTTTTGTCTTCATGAATGTAACATGATGAGTTCATCTTGTGATGATAGCCAATAAGGCTCATAAGTTTTGTTGTGAAATTCATGTTTCTTCGGTGACAGGTTTTTCTTTCAAATTATGAACATATGAAAGTCCTTATCCCTTTCTTACAGGTGTTTTGTGGCTCAAATTTCAGGTTTGGTGATTTAAAGTAAAATGGAGCTGAGTTCCATTAAAGATGCTTTTGATCGTGTTGCGAAGAAACAAAAGCTGTCCTGTTCAAAAACTCAAGAAGTGATTGACCAAATTTTCCAAGAAATCGAAAAGGCATTAGAAAAAATACAGTCAGCCCGTGACTCTGACTCCCAACTTGATTATAAAAATTCCCTTTCTGATCTTCGTACCATACTTAAGGATATTGCTCCACTCAGTCAGCTGGAAGGCGCACAAAAGGAGCTGAACATAGCACTGAGCAAGTATGCAAAGATTCTTGAGAAATCATTCAATCCAGATATATCCAAGGCTTATCGGAACAGTGACTTTGACGCACACATAGTGAACCAGGTAATTGCCAGCCATTTTTACCGGCAGGGCCTGTTTGACATTGGCGACTGCTTCATAAGTGAGGCCAGGGAACCAGAATCTGCTGGTGCTTTGAAATCCCCATTTCTGGAAATGTATCAGATAGTTGAAGCTATGAAGAGTCGGAACCTAGGGCCAGCACTGAAATGGGCGGCCAACAACTCTGATAAACTTAAACAAAATGGATCAGACCTTGTTCTGAGACTTCACAGCATGCAGTTTCTGGAAATACTTGAGAAGGGAGGCAGAGGTGAAGCTCTTAAGTATGCCAGAAGTCACCTCACTCCTTTTGCTTTCAACAATATGGCTGAATTGCAGAAGCTCATGGCCTGTCTTCTCTGGGCTGGAAGACTTGATAGCTCCCCATACTCTGCATTACTATCGCCAACTAACTGGGAAAAACTAGCGGAGGAGCTAACCAGGCAGTTCTGCAATCTTCTGGGGTACTCTTACGAGAGCCCATTGGGTGTGACTATAGCAGCAGGTGTCCAGGGGTTGCCTCCTCTTTTGAAGTTTATGAATGTGATGGCAGGGAAGAAGCATGAATGGCAGACTATGAAGCAGTTGCCTGTACCAGTGGAGTTGGACAGGGATTTTCAATTCCATTCCATATTTGTATGTCCAGTGTCTAAGGAGCAATCAACCGAAGATAACCCACCAATGTTGATGTCTTGTGGCCATGTCCTGTGCAAGCAGTCTATCACGAAGATGTCTAAAAACAGCACAAAATCTTTCAAATGCCCTTACTGCCCAACCGACATCGAAGCCACTCAGTGTAGGCAACTTTATTTCTGATTCACCCCAATATGTTCCTTGGGTTGTATTTTACTCTCCTTCTTCTTCTTCTTCTTCTTCTGTCTCCTCTCTGTGATGAACTGAATCAAGTTGTATTGTGTAGCGGGGTTGTGGCGATGGTAGCAAAAGTTGACGGTCTGTTGCGATGTAATGTCTTTTGATGTATTGGTTGTAAATAGACATTCTTTCTCTGTTGGTAATGAAAATCTAGGTAAATTCTCTCGAAACAAATTATAAGGCAAGCTCTGGCTACACCATGAAGGGGACATGCTCGGGTAAAGCCCCACAGCCCCAAGCTTGCTAGGAGATGTCAATGTAGTGGGCATCTCTATCCCTGTCTCTGATATAATGGTAGCCCACCATAGAGCCTTCTAGCTATTTCGATTGAGAGCTGTTACTATACTGTCGTTGCATAAAGGAGAGGTTTTTTGCCCACCACTCAAAAACTGACACATCAGCATTTTAAGAAAAATGCACAAACTTAAAATGAGATCAAAACACCCAATCAAGCAACCCAAACGCCGTCACCTATTGTCCACCTCCAGCGATTTTCTGGTGAACAAAAAAAAAAAAAAGAGATGTGGCCACTGGGGGTGGCTGCGATCCACCCCAACGGCCAGGGGGAGAGAGATCCGGCTACCCCCAATGGCCATTGGGGGTGGCCTGCCGCTGGCTCATGTGCGACCCACGGTGGCCATGACCTAGTTGTGACCTAGCATCTCCGGCGACTTTCTTCGTTTCCGGCCAAACCCAACCTGAAAACACCGAAAAATGCAAACCTAACCTCAAAAATTGATTCTAATGCCTCAAAACTTATTTTTTGATTTAAATTTAAAACCTAGAAGTGGAAGGTTAACACTAGAGGAATTAATCACCCTAACACCGGAGAATATAATTGCTAGATGGTGGGTAGACCGGTGGGCGATGGTTAGTAACGATGGTTTTTGGTTTTTGGGTTTCATTTGTAACGATGGGTTTTGGGTTTCATTTTAAGAGCTGATATATTCTAATGTAGGTAAGCTTATTTTGTAGGTTGAAATAAGTTGATTTGTCATCTGTTGGTTGGTGGACATAAACTGGGTCATTTATACAATACCATATTGCAGATATTCTCATTTCGATTACCTTCTAGTCATTTTGCAGTCTACAGTTTTTTTTTTTTTTTTCTTCAAGATTTCGGGTACTTTTTTTTTTTTTTTTTTGGTTAATGTATTTTACTTTAATTTTATGTAGACAGTAGCGGTCTAGCCCAAGGAGTCCGTCGAGCATAATGGTAATCTCTTGACCCTTGTGTGAGTTGCTAGTTGCCACCCCTAATTTAGAGTTATTTTTATTTATATTTTTTTCTGCCAGAAATGAAAACAGACTTGCAAGTGTAGTGCTACTCTTAAAATCCCTTTATTATACTTATTTCACACCAACTGGCGTTGTGTGTTTTAAGTGATTATTATGTTAACACCTTAAAACACATCATATCAGCCAATGTGAAATGAGTGTGAAGTGTATGATTGTTTGAGAGACGCACAATAAATGGTAAGAAAAATGAAATTCAGGTTTTATTATTCTATTTGGTTATTTGTAATACTTGGTACTCATAATCCTGCTTTTTCCAGGGATATAGAAACTTTAAAAAGAGAAGGGAGAAGACAATAATCCTTTATTCCATTATTAAGCCTAACAATCAAGGAAAAAAATGTATTAGGAGGGGGGAGACGAGGGGGCGGTGGTTTTGTCTTTTTCTATTGTCTTCAGGTATCTTCCAGGTTAACAGGTTAACGACAAACTTAAGAAAAGGGTTGCTTTTGCCCAAGATGTGGACGGACAGACGGTTAAGAAAGAGTAGGGATAGGAGGAACAAGCTTTATCTAGTCCATGAGCCTAGGATTTTGTACTTAAATACTCCTTTTGAGGCAGGTCTGAAATCATGTTTGATGAATTTATCTACTTCTCTTTCTTCAACTTCGCAAAAAAGTTCTTCAATTTCGCAAAAAAGAAAAGAGAAAAGAGAAAAAAAAATCTCTTTTGGAATGCACATAAAGTTGGGCACTGATGAACACCACTAAAAAGGCACTAAAAGTGTTTGCGCAATTTAAGGAAAACATCAGCATCTGCCAAAAAAAAAAAAAGGGTTCTAAGTAAAGAGCACCTACTTAGCCAAAAGATAAAAGCAATCGAAATTTCTCAACCCAATCCTTTTAACCTACCTTCACCCTTTTATCTGTTTCACGAAGATTTAGGCTGCAGCCTCTCTCCCCGCTCTTCACAGACTTTTAACCAAAGTAATAATGCTAACTTGGAAATTTATGCTTGCATTTCAATTATGCAAACCATGTAATCAGTAAGTAGTAAAGTAAAGCAGGTAAGTTTGGCAGAGGTGAATTTATGGTATTGACGACGATATGGTGAGTTATCGATTTAAGGGTTAGATATGTGGAGCTACCCCATGACTTGTGTGGCTTTCGGCTAAAGCTAGATTATGACAGTTCACAAGAGGTTTTGAACATTTTACCAACCAGTGGTCCAAATTTGATGTCTAAGAGGGACCTCTCTAGATTAGTTGGATTCAACTGTCGTATAATGATTCAACCCCCTAAATTGGGTATGTTTTGAAGATAACGATTGCTGATTTGAAAGAAAAAATTCAAATTATTATTTCAGTGAACTTCTACTAATAAGGCACAACAAAATTAAAGAAGATCAAAAAAGGAAAAGGACGTATTGGATTGTGAGTTTGCAATTATTAATTAATGCTGTTGTAATTTGGATGGCAAAGCTAATAACACGGTGTAAGCAATTCTAAATTACTGGATTGGCAAGTGGGGGTGGCAGCAATGGTTCCCTTTCTCCTCCCCATGATAAGAAGAAAGAGATGAAACAATCAACATCTCCACTCAGTCCTCAACTATATATATATATCCTTCAGTGTCAATACAAACTGCGTGTGTGTCGTGGCATGAACTTTTAAGAACGTGACAAATTAGAACGGACCAAAATTATGTTTACTTTTAAAAGCATCGAACATACACAAAAAAGTCATGACAAAAACCCCACTCCAAAAATCAAAAAAGAAACATGTAAATATCCAGAACCATTTGGCATCATCCTGTGTCCAAACCCTACCACGCCCACACCTTGGCATTAACCCACCAGAACAACTTACAGCTCATATAAACGTACAAAAATGGACCCATTCATCATTTGTACCTATTTCCGATTTATACATGATACTAACTATTAAAACATGCAATCATTCAACATATTGATACCTCCCCACTCCCTCGTCCCTACTATTTTTTTAAAATTTTTTATTATTCCCTCAATTTTGAAGATAATATATTTTTTTGGGTTTTTGTCCACCAAAAAAAGAAAATAAAGAAAAGGGTAAAGAGACAAATATAGCAGAGAGCCTCACAATCCCAATCAATTCATGTGGGGTTTCCTATCACTATCCGTCACTTTCCACTGCTGAAAAGGGCCTAGCCGTCCGGTACTCCTTGTCGCTATCATGGGCCGGGGCCCTCTCCAATCATAATTTTCTTTTCTTTTTTTCAAAAATTATTTATATTTATATATATTTTGATAGTTTCTCTGTATTAATACAAAAATTGAAAAGAAAAAAACTAAAATCTGGCATTTTCAAAGCCGTGCAAGTCGCTGACTCTGTTCATAGACTTCCTCATAATGGCCACCTTAGCCAATCTCTCGGCGGCTCTCCAAGCCGAAGTCGGCGTAAGCGGCTCCGGCTTCTCATCCACTCGGCTGAGCTCTACTCCTCTCTGTCTTTGGGTCTGCAGCTGATGCTGTCTGCGCCGGTTCAGCTCGGCTAACTCCGCTTCTAAGCCGCGCAAGTACTCCTCAGCCCACTCGGATCTCGACTTCAACAACAAGGCTCGAGCCGAGGACAGCAGGTGATAAGCTCCGGACAGATTGTTGTGCTCGATCAGCCGCCGAGACTCAGCCACGGCGCGCGTAGTGACGTGAAGGTTCCGCAGCCGTTGGATGTTGGGAGCCGATGATCGGACGGCCTGGGCGCGCGGTATCAGGAGTGCTTGTTCATTGCAATACACGAGCTCTTTAGACGACGTTTCTCTGAAAGAGGGACGTACGGACAACACGTGGTGGGACCCAATGGAAGAAGCTGGTATTTTCAATTCCACGAGGACTTCCCTCTCTTCCTCGGCGTAGAAATCGCCGAGCCTGGCGGAGCTCGACCCAAGCGCCGCGGGCCGACCCGTCAAGGAATAGACTCCAGCGATCTCGGCCGGTGCCGAATCGGATGAGAAGCCGAGTTTTATCCTCAGATCCTGAACCACTACGCTCAACAAACCGCCCACACACTTGGCGAACGCGTCTTCGTCGTGCGCGTGCCCATACGCACCGCTCTCACTGAACCCCACCGCGTGGATGGGGATTTCCAAATGGGCGAAGCGCGTGGACGACACGACGGCTGGAGAGGAGCGCTTCTGATTGGTGGAGTTGATAGATCCGCGCTCATCGTTACTGTCGGATAAGAGCATAATGCTGGCCACTGGGTTCCTTTCCCGTCGATCCTCAAGCACCTTGGCAGCCTTCAGGAGCGCGTCGTTCACACACGTCCGCTGACCCACACAACCCAGCGCGTCCACGATCTTCCTAGCCGACCTCCGACCGTTGGGGGTCATCCTTGTTAACGGCAGCAACCGTTTCGAGCTCGCTGAGAACGCAACAATAGAGAGACGGTCCGTCGCACAGAGCGACGAAATGACCAACCTCATGGCGCGTCTCATCATCTTCAACTTGGGCACTCCCATGCTCGTACTCACGTCGAGCACCGTCACCAGGTCAATCGGTGCACGACACGCCGAGTTCAGCGCCGGAGAAGGCGGGGCCTTTACCTTCAAAACGACAGCGTAGGTCTCGTAGCTTTTCCCCACGGCCACCACCGCAGCCTCCGGCAACAAACTCACTTTCACGTTCCTGAATAAGTCGTTCACTTTAGGCGAAGATAAAGGAGCGGAATTAACGAAAAAGCCCTGGAACTCTACGGCGCCGTTTTCGTCCTCTTCGTTCTCGTCCGATTCCGGTATGGGATTGAACCGAGCACCGGATGTGGGGGACATCAAGGGCTCATCGTCGTTGTACACTCTCAAGCACTTGGTTTTGACGTCTCTGGCTTTGAATTCTCTCTTGTTGTTGATGGTATTGGCATTGTCCCTATCTGCTTCAGTGGCATCTGGGTTGGGGTCGATAGCGAGCAAAGGGAGTTCCTTCCAGGTTGCGCTGCATACAGGGCAGATCAAGAGCTGGTTCTTTTTTATGTGCGAGGAAATGCAATGGAAGTGGAAGGTGTGGGAGCATTCGGCGGTGAAAATGGCGGTTCCTTGACCGGTCTTCACGCTCTGTATACAGATTCCGCACCTACTCTGAAAAATAGATAAAGAAAAACGTCACGAAAAGTGATAAGAATAAAAGGAATATTAATTCAGTGATTGAGTTAAGAGGGGTTGATGGGAATGGAATCGGGAATGTACGGAGAAAGATAAAAAAGATGCTTACTTTGGAGAGACGTAAGGCTTTGAGAAGCGAAAAGCTAGAGGGAGATTTGGGGGAGAAAGGATGATTGGAGGGCTGGAACAATCTGGGGCTGCTGTTTTTCTTTGGGGTGATTGAGGTTTTGCATTGGAGTTTTGGGCTGTTGGGCAACGAGGAAGTGGGTGAGGCGGTGGTGGCGGAGGTCCGGCACCGGAGGCTGGGGCTGGAGACCGGCTGAGACTGCAAGCGAGGCGTGGGTGGGTTGGAGAAAAACCCGAACTTGGAGCTGATTTTTGGGCTCTGAACGACGCTACTATTCTCGCAATGCTTCTCTGATGGTAACACAGCTTTGTTTGTTTCTCTGTCTTTGGGGATGGATGTGCAGAAGGCTCTTCTCCACCCGGTCACCATTTTTTCACCGTGTCTCGAGCTCTTTCAGTCTCTCTGTTATGCTAATTGCTAAAGAGAGAGGGGGTTCTAGAAAGGAAATTTGAGGTGTTGATATTATGGAGAGGGACAAGACGGGGGGTGCTGGCTGGGCATGGAAGTGATTAAAAAGACAAACGAAATGGATTAGATACGGACACCCTTTTCATCTTCCTCTTTTCCATGTTTCTATTTCTCTGCTTCTTTACAATTGCTGGAGTGTTTTTTTTATCCCTCTTTTCCTCTTTCCAGAGCCCAAAAAGACTTGTGTATGAAAAGGCCTCACTGTTCCTGCCAAAATTGAAAATCTCTCTCCCTCTCTCTCTCTCTCTCTCTATCTCTGTGGGTGCGGGATATGATAAGAGAGAATATGCAAATAGAAAACAATAACAGAGGGGGAGGGTATACATAATACAGAAGATGGTACAAAATGGAAATATTATTAATATATTCAAAAAAAAACAAAAAAAAGTTGGGGGCGATTGGGATTAACCAACAAGTTGATGACCGGCAGGTGGAGGTCTCCTAACTACTGTAACAAGTCAACGGGGCCGGCTCTCGGAATTGGGTAGCCTGTCCCATTCCCACGCTATTATTTATAATTCACCGACCCATCTGTGTGTTTTTGTGTGCAGTGAGATTTGAAAAATCTCCCATTGGTGAGCATTTTTGGCTCACGCTTTCGCCTTACTCTTCGCGGCCTTTCCCTTTTCTCACAAAGCAATTTTTGCTTTTGGGATTAAAAATTAAAAAATAATAAATAATTTATTATTTATGCAATGGATGGAAGAATTACTGTTGTCTGCAAATTTCAGCTGAGCGAACTCTGAACCCTGCCTGAGTCAGATTACAGAGTATGATCTTGTCCGTTCATGGGTGGGGTCCATTTCCGTTGTAAGTGAATGGGTTTTGTGGTTGGGGAGGGTAGAAATGTCATTTTCGCATGATGGTGACTGATTATCACTCAATCTTTTATAATTAATAATAATAAAAGAAAAACGGCCATTATTATTATTATTATTATTATAATTATTATTTATTTTGATCTTTTTGGATTCATCAATCCCTAGAGATATCCATCCCCAAGCCACTGCAGCAACAATCGCAATTCCCAACCCAGAGATGTGGGTCTGCCTCAAGGATAAATACCGCGTTATTGTTCAATTACTTTCAATAATCAATGAGAGTAAAATGGTCCACCACCTACGTAGACGTCTTCATCTTTTGTGCCCGAATATAGATATCTCTATTCGAAGCAAATTTATGGTCCCAATTTAATATTATTATATTTGATAGTATAGATTTGATATGTTGCAGATAAGTATGTTGATATGTTATTTTAAAAATACACCATTAAATTTTTATTATAAAATAACCTAAGAAATTTCCATCCATGTGAGTCGTGACAAATTAACTTTTTGGTACTATTCTTGTCCCAAGCAATTAACTTCAAATTGATTTTTCCTTCTTTTGGAGATTTTGGAGACCGTTGAAGCCAAGACGATACTTCTGACAATTTAGTTGTGCTTCGAGATGGGTCTCCCTCACATGTCCACCTGGAAGGAAATGCGAAGATGGTAATTGATATTGTGTTGGCTTCGAGTGTTAACTGCAATATGCTGGATGACATTTGATTCGCACTCCAAGTGTTTGATCTATGATGTATCTATCACCTTTGTGAAAAGGGAAGGCAACGTGGTAGCTCACAGACTTGCCAAAATTGCACTTACGATTGCAATGGATCATACGTGGCGTGAAGAGATACCTAATTATATTTTTGATACTATTGCATGTGGATCATTCCACTCTAGTGGTTTGATTCTTCGATGAGAATATCTCTACCATTTCAATAAAAAAAAAAACCCTTAAACAAATTGAGCTCTAATATTAATTATGAAGGGACATTTTAGGTGCGATTTGACAGAGATGTAAGGCTAACAGAACCTTAAGAATAAACCTAATATGGTATCTGGTATCAAAGGACCCCATAGCCGTTACATATAACAGTAGGTGTCCTGAATTCCTGTTGACATCACAAAAGTTGGTAGTAGCAATAAATTGAAGCACGACAACGTCCACGAGTACTACTTTGCACGAGTTGTAGAAAGGAAAGACTTCACTGCATGGACGAAATGACTTTACTCTGCTATACCCTATAAGGCTATAACTTCTATTATTTACTCACTCTATTTACATTCATGGGTGGTCCTATTTTTGAATTCATTTGATTCAGTCGTTTAAAGTCTCACCTGTTTTTCTAAGCATAAAAGCACAACCCCCTTTTTTTTTAATTAATGTTAAAAAAAAATGTAATTATCACGTGGTAGACACAATATATTTTTCAAAATTAAGCTACATAAAATTCTTCCAACCAAATAAATACAAATTTATTTCTAAATTATTTTAAAAGAAATATCCTTCAATCCAATGTAAATATTTTTGTTTTTGTCTATAATTATGGTGATGTGTGTGGGGTGTAGGATGGCCGAACCAATATGGTTAAATTGGAATTTTAAGTGAGGAGGTACGAAAAAAAAAAAAAAAAAACCGGGTTCATGTCATAAAAGACAAAAAAAAATTGGGACTTTTTCGAAAGGAGAATACTAGATGCTTTTCTTTACTTTTTTTTTTAAAAAAAAATTAGGAGGAAAATATTCTAGTCTTATTAATTGAAGGATCATGATCAAAATGCTCTTACATCAAAGAATAAAAACTTTGAAAAAATCATAATCAAAAACTACAAAATTCAAAGTTATAGATACATACATATCAATCTAACATTTAAAACTTATCTATAACACTAATTTTCGCTAATCCATGACTAATACTTAATAGAATAAAAGACAATTAAACATGACAACAAAAATCAACATATTTTTGTTTGTCTAGAGAGAAGACGTGGATAATGTGGTTGTAATTTGAGTAGAATGTTTTTAAAAAAATTTATAAAAAAAGAAGAAGAGACATTAATATGAATAATGAGTATATTATAGTATAGTTATTATGATGCAATAAGTATATTCTGACAGGGAGGCATCGGCAAACGAAAAAGTGTCGAATTAAAGCATGCGAATTTCATATGCATGCATAATAGTGTCAGTTACTGCATGCAGGGGTGGTTCTGTCATTTAATTGTGTTGATACTTGAAACACCGTCCTGAGGTGGTGTTGGTGGAAGCGGAGACCACAGTAAATACGGTGCTCTCCTTTCTAGAAAATACTTAAAGCCTGGCTCCTTCACTCGCATATGGGCACAGACCAAATTAACATCACAAAATTTAAGACACCACAGTTGCTACTACAGCTAGAAATAGGACAGAATGTGACTTGCCGAATGCTAATCACCGGAGATTTATGTCCTTTTCATTAAACTCTTTTTTTATCATTACTCTTTTTAATATTAGCGCATGTTAATGAGCACTGTTTGAGAATTGGATTTAACTTCAATACGGTCTGTCTGTAAAATGTTATTTTTGCAGCAACTAATAAAATCCTGACACATCATCTAAATCACAAAAAATGTAAAAACATAAACTACAACTAAATACATTGAATTTTTGTTGAAACAAAAGCCATCTCTCCGTGGATCAACCACAGAGTGGGTGTGGCGGTTGAGCCCTGTGTCCAGAACGTTCGTGGAACACCAGGTCCAGTGACTCCCTTGCCGTTCACGCAGCATTGGGATCCATGTCTTTGCTCAAACTGAAACTTCTGTATCTGATATCTCTCCGTGGATCAAGAGACCCAAATCCAAACCCACAACCACAGTCGACCGATTTCCTCACCAACGACCGTTTCCCGGAGAACCCATCGGCGATTGACGCCGTATAATCTCCTGGTCTTCCTTCTTCGCCATTCAAGGTTCGTTCTTGAGTCCCTCTACTCTCTCTCGGCACCTGTGTCTTTGAAGATCGGTCGTGGGTCACGCCGCACACGGCCGCCGTGATCGTGGCACCTGACCGTGACCAAGGTCATGCAAGATCCTCTCCGATGGATCCCTTTAGGGTGATAAAATCCCTAAAGGGTTAACATTCCCCTCTAGGATTTAGTTTTGAATAAAAAATGAATTTTGATGCATTAGAAACAAGTTTTTTAGGCATTAGAATCGAATTGAGGCATTAGAAAGAAGTTTTGTAGGCATTAGAAACAAATTTTGTAGGCATTAGAATCGAGTTTTGGGCCATTATAATGGAGGTTTGAGGTTGTGGTTGGTAGAAAAGTGGCCGGAGAGGATGATCCGTGGGTCACGACAGACCCACGGCTAGGTGACGCCGATGGAGAGCCGGTGATGTTGGCGAAGCTGATGGAGAGCGATCCTCCTGCGAGACCGAAAGAGAGAGACAGTGAGGCAGAAAAGCTCTACGTGGGATGAAGAAGAAATGTTTGTAAAAATCTCCTATTTTCGATCCTATTCTATGAGATTATCTTCTCTTACGTGTTTAATAGGTATTGGAGGCTGCAAAAGTGGCCTTTTACAGACCAACCGTATGGTAGGGGCTCTCTTGAGGATTTAATTACTTCTAAAACTAAATTAAACTCTCTAAAATCATGGGCACGTTCAGTATTGGACAATTATTGTTTAGAAGCTTGGAACTATAATAAAAATTAATTGACGTGAAAAAAGTAAGAATATTTGGTATAAAAATATATATTTGTTGTAATTTTTATATTTGAATAATAGTAAAAAGTGATTAATGTGTCTCTAAGAGGTAGTTCAATTTGCTGGGATCATGCATAATGAAGTAAATGTCACTAGTTCGAATCTCCTTCCCTTCTCTTATGCGGACATTAAAAAAAAAAAAAAAGAGTGATTAATGTTATATAAAAAAAATGTTAGAAGTTGACTTTTTGCACAAAACAAAAATTATTAACATCCATTTATAACTAATAAAAAAATGTTAAATTAGTCATCAAAGTTTGACCTTTTATTAAACGCCTCTCCAAGATTTTTTTATTTTTATTTTTTATGAGCAAAAGAGTAAGCTGAGGAGATTAATTGTGATTATCTTATCTGAGTACAGCCATAATAGCACTTACCCATCGGAAGCCGTATAGGAGGGATTAAGATGGTTGGAATTGCATGTAATTCCTTAAATCCGATTGAGTTATAACTTGATCCAATCCTACAAAGACATTAATAAGAATCCAAAGTAGTTAATACTAATGAAATATATGTGGAGAATCTCTATTACAGATATTCAAATCTACTCCCTAATACATGTTGTTTGACTTGTGTCCTATGTGACAAATCACATTTTCTTGCCATTTTTTTTGCCGGGATAATAGTGAAATTATGCATTTAGCCACGAAAGATACCCCAAAAAAAAAGAAAAGGGAGGTTTTAGAAGTGGCTCTCTAGCTAAACTACCCTCAAGACTCAAAAGTCAAGGCCAAAGAAGTGGTCAACCACCATTAAGCTCTATTTTATCTTATAAAAAAAATCTTTTATTTTAATATTTTTAAAAATAAATATGTAATTTCACAATCACCCTTTTTTTTCTTCTTCTTTTGTATAATGTGGGTTATTTTTCAGGTAGGAATTACATATGAAGCTATTTCTCAAAGATTCACATTTGAAAGGGTATTTTAACACACACATATATATATATATATATATATATATATATATATAGGACTATAGGAGTAGTAAAATGTCAAAAAAATAATTAAATAAATCCTCGGAAAGAAATGTTGTTGGTACTATACGTGCATGCCAGTAAGTTCCTTTCAAAAAAAGAAAAAAAGAAAAAAAAAAGGGGGTAGATTGATTTGACAATTGACAATATTTACAGTCAATAATTTACACTCGTAGACTCACGTGCTCTAGCTCTACCAAATTACTGTAGTATATTCGTATAACGCCGTTAGCTCCGCCTGACTCACCGCCTCCTTGGGAAATACACGGTGGGACGGCGTTAGTCAACTGTATCCACCTTAACTTTTTAACCTCGAAACTCGCATTACTGTCACCATCAACGCGTCACGGTAAATTTTCTCTGATGTAATTAGTGCCAAATAATTTTTGTTTAAACTCGGAAAGTGGGTCCAAAATAAATTTAACTGCTTTCATTTTCTTCTCCCGGTTGACTATGTTCCTTTCCCCTTCTGATTCATCAAGTTAACCGGCTACCGCTTGAGATAGTTTTATTTTTGGGTCAATCATGTCCGATGTGGCACGTGACTTCTTCTTAGTTAGAAGTCCAACGATTTGGTTGGTAATCAGGGTACTAATTAGCTAATTGCACGTCAATGGAGCTTCGTGATTACCGAGGTAACCAGTTATTTTACCCCTTGAATTTTCCAAACCATGTGGAATTCTTTTATGCCCAATTTTTTTTACACTGGCATTCCTATGGTCGACCGAAAGTTTTCAAGTGCGTGCATATTTTAATAAAATAAATGAGAAATTGCATTTATTTATTTATGCCGGAAGCTTTTAAAAGAAATAATGTATATTTTAAAGGATAGTTAACTGACTTGAGACTATGCCTAATAATAATAAGTAACCCGCTCATGAATGCATGACATTGAATCCTACATCACAAATTTTATATTATTATTGATAGGTTTAATTATTTACTTCTTTTTTGTTGAGAAAGTTGATCTTATCTGTAAGTGGCGATGATGTTTTGGTACTGTTAAGGATAATATTGCCTAGTAAAAGTGCTCTCATGCATCACTCATAGCTCTGGAATGCGTGGAGTTAATGTGGGTTGTTAATCATAAGTTGAAAAGAAAAAAGTCAACCATAGATTTGGCTTTCTTTTTTCTTTTTTTTCTTCATCTAATTGGATGGAAATACTTGATTATAATGCTTCTATAATCTATTCTAGTCCCATCTTATGTTTAACTAGTGTTTACAATTTCAAAGAAATTGTCTATATTTATAAATTTTAGTTTCATGCTCAAATATTGATACTAATTAAATATTTTTTGGAATAATGATATGGGAATTGAATTTAAACTTTATTATTAGATGAAATTGGCTCAAAATCAACCATATATGTGTAACACCCCGGTTTCATATTGAAAAGAGAAGAAGTTTACACAAAGTAGATGGTTTACAAAGATGATCATTGATGCTAAGTCTCACATTACCTAGCTATTAGGTGAAATTAAACTTTATAATGAATTATAAGAAATCTTTAAATTGACTAATCATTTTAGGATGATAGTGCAGATGTATATACGCTTGAGACCAAAAGCTTCCACTAAGAGGCCCAAAAAGAAGATGTTGACAACGGGCTACTCAAATAATTAAGCACTAAGCGGCATATTTGGAACACAAGCAAGCACTAATTCACAATTCCACGTAGTAGAAGCCCATTGGCAGTGAGTAGTGAGAGAGATGTATATATTCATTGGCCAAAGAATCCTTGTCGATCCCTTCAATTTCATAATCATTTTTTGTTTAAAAATTAAAAAGGGACACATGCATCCCCCTTTGAGTCTTTGACCATACTCCATGAATAGATTTTTTTAAAAAAAAGATTTTGTACTAATACATTGACAGAAACAAATATTATAAACTTTTCAACGCAGCTTGCACATGGAAATTCGTACAACCCATATGATAGATCCACAACTACGAGAGTAGTCGAGGAAAATATAGAGCCAGCCCTGATTTTTGCTTGGATGCAGGGAAAGGCTCTGCAATCACATGAGTTGCATTTAATGAGGATCTTTCTTCTTCTTCTTCTTCTTCTTGTCACCCCCATAAATGCCCGTCGTACTGCTTCAATGCATGCACGAGAAGAAATGCAACTACCAAACTTATGTCTACTCCACATGCTGAAGTGCATAGGCACAATTTTAATCTATTTTGATATTGAGAGGTGGCTAAACCAATCCAAAATAAAAAAACAAGTGAGTCAACTACGCTTTTGACCTTAAAATGTTGCAAGTAATTCGACTACTTCCGAACGGCAAATTTTGGAGGAGTCGATGCGACCACCCTAGTGCAAGTGCTTGCCAATAGACTCATGAAAACCTTTCCATAAAGAGAGATGGCAATGATGGGTAAACCATATTGCTTGCCCTCACATGTCCAACCACAAGGAATGCATGAACAGACATAATTATAACACAAGGATTTAATATATCAATTGTTTATTCCTATTTAAAAGTGTATGATGAGTTAGTTTCATGGAGATTCGTTTGAACAGCCACTAGAACAAGGTAAAGTCACATGGACAAAGCAGTATAGAGGAGGGGATAATTAGTCCCACAAACTTAATTAATTATAGTCTGAGAGGACTCTAATTAACAATCATTTTGTGCGATTGAAATTGAGAGATCTCCCTCTTAATTGGTTGGTGGGTATGTGGCTGGCATTATTGGAGCACATGCTGCTAACTGATCACTGCTACTCTCCCTTCCAACCAACTATAATTGATCTCAGCGTTACTATTTCCCCAATATACATTTAAACAAAGTTTATTCCAATAATTTTTTTAACCGCTAGAACGGTCACAAGCCACTTGCAAAATAGAGAAAATAGTTGGTTAGTCGATCACTAGAGAAACTAAAACATTATGATGCTTAAATCAGTATATTGTTTGACAAAATAACGTAATGAAAAAAAGTTGAGAGACTCCATCGAAATGGTCATTTGTGTGCTTGTCATGTGACGGGCTTGGACACCGATATTTTTCTATGTAGTGGCTGGGCTTGAGTGGCCCACCTATCATTTATATCCAGCAACAAAGTTGTATATAATTTAGGAAATAAATCAAAAGTACTCATTTCTACGATTTTGTAGTTCGTATGATTTTATAGCCCTGCACCAGTCCACCTCAATCACCGGGGAGCTTCATGTATATGCAGTGCCAAAAATTGTACCAGGATGATGTGAACGTACGGTGACCGATTATCATAAAACAAACGTAATATTGCAACAAGTTTCAGTCCACTGAATCTGCAGGAAAAAAAAAAAAATTCTAAAAACTGTACGTTGATATCAGACGTTATAATTACACTCATCAAATGGTAGGCTCTCTGATAATGATTGCGATGACCAGGCATTAATGGACACCGACCTACGTACACAACATGCTTCAAAGTGGTGGTAGCTACGAAAAACACGTGGAATCCTGGCTGAAGAACACGAGTTTTGTTAAGGATTCCAAGTCAAGTAGCGGCTGTTGTTGTCTGTGTTCTGAGAGGGCAATGTGGCAGCATACAGCACATAAGTGAAGCAATTGTGAGCATATCTTACAGGATTCTGGCGAGATTACTACAAGACTTTGAGAAATTATATCTTACTTAAGAGTTTTAATTAATGGGAGGTTCATGATCAATATTAATTAATGCTAGGAAATGATGTGCGTACGTATGATTAATCATAGCTATAGATGAATGGATAACAAGAACAAAATCTCGATCAGCTTAATGGTTAGTTGATTACAACTAATCCTACCAACAACACCGACTTTTCCATTGATTTTCCACCATATTCATCATTACTCTTTGGCACCAATATTCCACAAATATTCCCTCAAAAATTATATTTTCAATGCCTGTATATATGAAATGAATTCAGTCTTCAGTAGTTTTCAGAGGTGAGGACCCAATCAACTGTTCAAAGTAGAAAATATGGAAGGCGCAGGACTCGGAAAATGACTTATCTTTTAAGGTATATATAGTCTTTCGGCTGTGTAAGACAGCAATGGATCGGAATAACTTTAATTCTACATCATCTCATCCAGAAGCCACTCAAAGACGCCACAAATGGCCTAAAAAGCAAATATGTACGAACTCAGCCTACTTTGGAGAAGAAAGAAATGCAGTTGATTTTACCCTTTTGGGTACTTTTCATTTGCTTGGCAAATGACAAAACCCTCAATCTGTAAAATAGTAACAAAAAGGGTTTGAATCAAGGCATATATATATATACTAAACCACAACTTTCCTTTGATCATCTGAACAACGTAACCCATATCCCCGCCGTCATTGTAGTACTGTTTTCCTACTTTATGAAAGAGGTATACTACAATGGGAACAGTGTTTCAATTTTCAAAGTACTCCTTGGTAAAGGTTTGTGAATCCTAAGGCAGAGACACCATCATGTGCCATCCAACTTTACATGATTGAAATAAAACAAAACTTGATGATGATGCATAGAATCCAGAATAAGCGACGAAGCCTTGAAAAAGACTAAATTTTTTTTCATTTTTTTTATCATTTAATGGGGTTTGTCATGATTAAGCTAGCACTAACAGGGGAATAAGTGAAGCCAATACCACACATCACAGGGATAATAGTATTGGATGCCATGGGAAAAAGGTCAGGAATTGCAGATAGAAAAGTCAAGGAGTACAATAATCAAGTTCATACAATTTGTCACATCCTGCATAATTACACATAAAGAATTGTTGAGAGGAGATTAATAGAGATGAGGTAGCAGTGTACCATTTTGGGGGCCGGTCAGGTGGTATTATTCAACGGCGAGATACTCTGTACCAAGAGCAAATCATAATGTTGACATTCCAATAACTCTAGAATTATTGCTTCCACTAACAAAGATCCTACTTTGGATAGAAAAATCTACCAACTATACAAACAAAGTGGCTTATCCATGTTCTCAAAAGTCAACATTGGCATCATATGAATACTAAGATGCTTTGTACATAGGCTGGAGGATCTGATTGCCTCACCTGAAAAGAAAACTCAATCGTGCATTTCAGGTACAGTTGCGCACTCATCTCCACATTGGCTGTAAAATAAGGTACTTTTTAGCATAATTACGTACAGGAAATTGTTATTGGTAAACATCATATCAACTTTGGTAGAAAAGGGGTTTAATTAGAAACACCCCCTGAAATGGTATCAAAGCAAAGGTGATATAAAGTATGATATCAAAGTAATGATTTTGAGTTTGAACATTATCTTTGTTATTTACCTTTAATTTTAATATTAGCATAAGATTTTCAATTCTGATAGGAAACAATTCTCACTTTCAATATCAAGTAAAAGATAGGGATGGCAATTCGTGTTTGTTGTCCGGTTCGGGTCGTATCAAGACCTGTGTTATGTGTATAAGACTATATATGTCAATTTTAATTCGACCCTATTTAATTAAACGGGTTAAACTCCTCAACCATAACCCTATGTCAAAAATTGCTTGTCATTATGTCATGTGTTGAGTTCGGGTTGTGTTGAAACATTGTTATAAGACTATATAGGTCAACCATAGCTAACTCGACCCATTTAATTAAATAGGTTAAACTTTTCAATCCTAATCCTTTAATTTGTATTGGGTTTGCGGATCGTGTCAAAAATTGTCGACCCTTATAAAAGTGAGAATTCTCGATAAATTCTATAAGCTCTCCAAGTAAATTCTACATACATGTGTAACAATCGGTTATAGAAGTTGAGTAGACATAAGAAACCAAAAGACAAACGAGTTAAATTAATTGGATAGGCATGAGGAAGAAGACAAATGGGTTACATAAGTTGAATAGACACGAGAAACCAAAAGACACTCTTAAGAAAGACTTGTAGCTCCTAAACTTGTTCATTGTCTTCGTTGCTTTGATTTGCTTGAGATTTCTTGTCAGAGGAACATTCATCAATAAGATGGTTGCACGAATGCAGATTTTACCAATCAGCATAGCCCCTTAGACTAGACTACAAAGACAATCCAGCCAATATTACCTAAATCCTGGGCCCAATTACATCTGGGGCTCCTAAACAAGTAATATCATTAGGCAATTAGTAGACCATTCGTGATAATGCATGAAAAGAAAATCGTACTATTTTAAGTTTGGACCCTCACAGGCCTGAAATATAAACCCAATCCGTCCACATTATCATGAATGGGCTTTGTCGGCCTAGAAGTAACCTCCTTCGGCTTACTTTGGATTAAAGTGAGTTTTTCCTTCCTTTTTTTTTTTGGGTTGGGGGTGGTCTGGGATTTGCGAGTTCAGTTCCCAATATTAATTTAATGTTTCACTATTTTTTGGGTCTGGGATTAAAGTACAAATGTCTCTTTTTATTGAAAAAAAATGTGGCAGGTGGAGTAAATAGAAATATTAAAATCAACAAACTATGGTAAATATATTGATAAGAAAATTATCAATTCTAACAATGGTAAATAAACATCGCATGCAAATGATGATATCGATCACAAGACAATCAGCTCAATACAGTTTCTAAATCAACTAAAATGAGATCAAATTCAACTGCATAATGAACTAAGGCAGAATGAAGATGTCAAGGGTACACGATTTAGATTTCAAGCGAAATAAGGTTCACAATCAAGTACAAAAATAAAATATAAATTGACCTATGATGGGAAGAAGAAATTAGATGGGCCAATTGATAAAATATTCATGCAATAGACCTCTCAATGCGCATGAGTTCTTTTGTAACATCTATCATTGCTGGCCTTATTTCTGGATCTTCATCTATGCATGTGAGGACAAGTTGCCACACAATTTGCAATTGTTGCTCCACACCAGCTCCTCCTCCTTTTGCTAGGATTGCAGGATCCACAATTTCAAGCACTGGCCACCCCTTAATTTTTTTTTTTTTTTTTTTAAATTATGGGGGCATTTGGGAAAAAAAATTTAGAATGGTTGAATTGTAACAGTTTGGAAGTTTGAGAAAGGTAAAGTGTCACTTTTTAAACATTAGGGTTAAAAGTGCAAATATGTAGATAATTTAGGGAGTAAAATGTATTTTTCTTAATATAATATCAATTGACCACCCATGATGGGAAGAAGAATTTAGATGTGCTAATTAATTGAGAAAATAATCATGGAATAGACCTCTCAATCCGCCTGAGTTCTTTCGTAACATTCACCATCATTGGCCTTATCTCTGGATCGAGCTCTATGCATGTGAAAGCAAGCTGTAGGAAAGCTTGCAATTGCAACTCCAAACCAACTCCTCCTTCTTCTGCCAAGATTGCAGAATCCACAATCTCATTTATAGCACGATTTCTTACATGATTTGGTAAATATGGATCTCCATCTGCTCGATTTTGATCAAATGAATGTTGTCCAGTTAAAATCTCTAACATAACCATACCGAAGCCATAAACATCAGCTTTCTCTGTTATCCTTCCCGTAGTGACATAGCTAGGGCATGCAAAACCATAAGTCCCCTCCACGGCAACTTCCACGTAAGTTTCACCTCGGGAATTGAAATGGAAAGTTCAAAATTTGCAAGTTTGGGAATATCATGCTCATCTAAGAAGATATTTGTTGACTTTATATCTCTATGGATGATGGGCCTTGAGAATGCAGTGTGGAGATATGAAATTGCATGAGCAATCTGTCTTGCAATCTTTAACCTACTTTGCCACACCATGTGTGTACCTTGTCGTTGAGAGATACATATTCGATCGGCAAGGACTCCATTTTGAGCATATTCAAACACTAAAGCCGGAATTGAAGTCTCAAGACTGCATCCTGCGAGACGCAGAATATTTTTGTGAGCGCTCGTCTTAGCAGAAATACCTAAATCCATCAGTACCTCCGCCATAAATCTGGACGGGTACCTTTGATTATAATTCTTAATGGAAAGTATTCGGCCTTCAAAAGAACCCTTGTACATTTGATAACCCCCGTCGTCATGTAGAATAAGGTGATGATCAAAGTTGTTGGTTGCCAACAGAAGCTGTTGATAGGAGAAGGTACGGATGGGAACAGGCCTGCCATTACAAGAGGCAACCAGAGTCTCCAATACAAGCCCTCCATTCTTAAGAAATGCTCTCTCTCTCTCTCTCTTTTCCTCTCTCTTTCCTACAAGAGCAGCAACCAGCTTCTTCGGTAGCATCCTTCCCTTTTTCTGTGTCTCAACGCTCTTCAGGGCTTGAAAGTGGCCAAACTTTAATCCCATTTCCCCTTGAGTCCACAAAAATAGAGGTTGGTTTCGTGGAAAGTAAGCAGAGCCTTCTTCTGTCAATGATGTTTGCATGTTAGCCTTAATTTCTTGGACTTTTAGGACTTAGGGTCCCTGCCATTCATTGTGCAACTTGTGCTTACGCGCCAAGTCTCCCTCTCTCTTGTTGAAAATGACTTGCTTTTCACAAGTCTTACTGTGGACCCCAATGCTTTATATCTTCATTTATCTCTCGCTTGCTATTTTGTCTCTTTAATTAAGCTTCTTCTATAAGCTTTGAAAAAAATGGCTTTGTTGTTAAAAAGATGAAGCCATTCGGTCTTAAGAGTATCCACAACAACTATTTTAAAATAGAATTGTTAAATAGAGAGGTTGAAAAGTGTGTTCTAAATGTGACTGTTAAAATAATAAAAATATACTTTTGATTATTTTAAAAAGTCAAATTTGAAGAATAGAGAGTGAATAGTAATTGTTAACTTTGAATAAATACTGTTTACAATATTAACTTTTTTGTTAAAATGAAGAAATTTGAAAAGTGAGTTTTAAATTTTTATTAAATTGCTTCTTCAAACTAACAAAAAATAGATTTAAGAGGCAAGCGAAGTCTTTAATTAGGAGGCATCAACTACAAGATAAAAGGGACCGGGATCCCCAGCAATGGCCTCAAAATTGCCCATCCCAAATTTTATAAATCTGAACCCTCCAATGCATCTAAGAGCCACCATCAAGCCACGTGTCCCATTATAAATAAATTAATAAAATATTATTTACATTTTAAAAAATAAATGTAAAATAAAATAAGAAACAAATAAAATATTATTTACACCCTCCTCCCTCCCAAAACCCAGTCTCCGGTAAATCCATCTTCAACGCCGGCCACGTAAACTCAATGCCGGCCATAACCGTCGAGGTCGAGTCCGACACCGAAGTAACCTTCTTCAGCTTACTTTGGATTAAACTGTGGTTTTCCTTCGTTTCTATTTTTCCTTTTTTTTTTTTGGATCTGGGATTTGTGATTTCAGCTCCCAATATTTAATTCAATGTTTCACGGCTAAGATGTCATAAAAATAATCTAAGGCCTTAAAAGAGCCACGTAATAAGCAGCTAGTTAACGGGAAAGTGGGAAAAAAGAACAAGAAAAAAAGAGTTGGCTTTAACGGAGTCTTAAAAAAACCCCACACTGTCACTAAGGGTTAGATCAATCGACTGTGAACCACGCCTTATGAAGCGAAGGTCATAAGTTTGAATCCCCCTCCCCCTTCCCTTGTGTAGACATGTCAAAAAAAAAAAAAAAAACCCCACACTGGAGTCGTTCCTCTCTCAATCAATCACACACCCAAAAAAGAGAAGACCCCTTTCAACTCTCCAGAACTCTCCCATTAATCGACCCTTTCAACGAGCTAACACAGTACTGCTCCAAGTCTGTGGCTGGCATTCAGAGAAGACAAAAATCAAAGGACCAATTATTATTATTATTTTTTTTCTTTATAATGGCAGCTGATTCTTTGTTGTTTTTCTTTTCTATCACGAAAATCACACACTTCTCTCTCAAATGTTTTCTTCTTCCTCTGCTTGTCCTCTTTCAATGTGTCAGTTTCCTTTTGTTATCCACGCATACAGCATCCTCTGTACGTTTTGGTAGCTAAGGAACGTCTGTGATATCAAGAACTTGATATTCTGTGATTTTGCTATTTCTTTCAATATAGGAGACCGAAACCAAGAGATATTCATAGAAATTTGACACCACACTGGTAGTCCAACCATTTTGAGCTGGTTAAAGAAATTTTGACCGAAACAGAGGAGATAGGGAAATTTATTGAGCTTGTTCAATAAATTGGAAAATAATAAATAAAACAAACAAAGCTTGAATTAAGATAGAGAAATATGAGGGTAAAAAACAAGACTTTGAATAACACGAACCCATATAGCATATTGCATAAGATTACGTAAAAGAACAAATATAGAAGATAAATACCAGTAGAGTTTCCAGAAGAGACCTTCAAAGAAAAAAGACAAATCTAAAATATTAATACTAGTAGAGTAGTTAGAGATCCATCAACACCCAGGTGAGTTAGCCGACCAGAACAATGGGTGGACAAATAAAAACAGAAGGCGAATAGAAGGGAGAAGAGAAAAGAAAGCCAAACAAAAAGAAAGGGAACCAAAATGTTGTCGAACCAGAGGAGAGGTGCCCCAGGCAGCACCTTGCTTCGCTTCCAACACTTCTTCTCCAGCTTGTGTGGCGCTTAGGTCGTCACCGTATCCTCCGCCGCCTCCATTCTCTTTTCCTCCTCCCTCGCCGTCATTACCTGTGCGACGTTTTCCCGTTAAGGCAAACCTCCTTTTTTTTTTTTTTGGTTACCCATTAACTAGCTGCTTATTACGTGGCCCTTTTTAGGCCTTAGATTATTTTTAAAGACATCCTAACCGTGAACGGCTCCTCTCCATTTCGATCCGATTCCTTATTTTGCACCCAAAAAAGAAAAAAACATATATGCCATTAAATATTATCATGTTCTACCCAATGTAAAGTTTATAACAAAGGCAACAAATAGGCTTCCAAACTTAAACATCGCATATAAATGATGAGATCGATCACAAGATAATCAGCTCAATACAGTTTCTAAATCAACTAAAATGATATCAAATTCAACTGCATAATGAACTTTTAACTCAGGCAGAATGAAGATGTCAAGGGTAGACGATTTAGATTTCAAGCGAAATGCGGCTCACAATCAATTACAAAAATAAAATATAAATTGACCCATTATGGGAAGAAGAACTTAGATGGGCCAATGGAGAAAATAATCATGCAATAAACCTTTCAATGCGTCTGAGTTCTTTTGTAACATCTATCATTGTTGGCCTTATTTCTGGATCATCATCTATGCATGTGAGGACAAGTTGCCACATAGCTTGCAATTGCTGCTCCACACCAGCTCCTCCTTCCTCTGCCAGGATTGCAGGATCCACAATTTCATTTATAGCACGGTTTCTTGTATATGCTAAATTCGGACTTTCATCTGCTTGACGTAGATCATATGAACGCTGTCCAGTTAAAATCTCTAATAGAACTATACCGAAACTATAGACATCTGTTTTTTCTGTTATCATACCTGTCGAAGCATAGATAGGGCATAAGAAACCTATAGCCCCCATCACGATATCTTCCACATAAGTTTCACCCTCCGGAATTGAAATGGAAAGTTCAAAATTTATAAGTTTGGGAACATCATGTTGGTCTAAAAAGATATTTCTTGAATTTATACCTCTATGGATGATGGGCCTTGAGAATGCAGTGTGGAGATATGCAATTGCATGAGCAATTTGTCTTACGATCTTTAACCTACTCTTCCACACCATGGGCATACCTTGTTGTAGAGAGAGAAAAATTTGATCAGCAAAGACTCCATTTTGAGCATATTCAAATACTAAAGTCGGAGTTGAAGTCTCAAGACAACATCCTACCAATTTTAAAATATTTGTATGAGCGCTCATCTTTGCAGAAATAGCTAAGTCGGTTAGGAACAATTCCTTTTCAAATGAATTATTTAGCTTATCTGTCTTGATGGAAAGTAATCGGCCTTGAAAAGAACCCTTGTACATTAGATAACCCCCGTCTTCAAATACAATAAGGCGAGGATCAAAGTTGTTTGTTGCCAAGAGCAGCTGTCGATAGGAGAAGGTGCGGATGGGAATAGGCCTGCCATTACAAGAGGCAACCAGCTTCTCCAATACTAGCCCTCCATTCTCTATAAATGCTCTCTCTCTCTCCCTCTTCCTGTCTCTTTCTTCCTGTCTCTTTCCGACAAGAGCAGCCCCCAGCTTCTTTAGTAGCATCCTTCCCTTTCTCTGTCTCTCCACTCTGCAGCTTCTTCAGCTATTGATTGATTCAACTAAGAATGATGATGATATAAAGAATTCACATATACTCAGATTTCAAACCAAACGAGGCTCAACTTAAAGCAAAAATCCTCTCCTTTTGATCTCCATCTCCCCCCACTGATTGAATGTGCTCAACCTTTGCGTCCACCAAATTCGTCGAAAGTAAGCGGAGCGTTCCTCATCATTGCAGGTTGTTGGCCTTGATTGGTCTTTTTAGAAGGTCAACGGCCATTGATTGGGCAACAATCTACGCGCAAGGGCTTGAACGAAGACTGAACTTTCTCAATTCCCATCTGAAAGCTAAAGTGGGACCAAAAAGGTTGATCAACGGCCATTGATTGGGTAACAATCTACGCGTAAGGGCTTCTCCCTCACTTTTTTTTTTTTTTTAATGCGAAAAATGATATAAAAATCTTCTCTGCCCATAATATCCTGCAACCACCGTGGCCTGGTTGAACTTTGAAAGTACGTTTCCCTAAATAATAGAGAAACTACAATTAACTATTTAGACCAACTATTAAGATTATGCACGAACCTGGCCCGACCTAGCCTTCGAAATGACGATCAAGGCCTGGCCCAATGACCAGGCGGGTCAAGAGAGTGAGAGAGAGCAAATACATGTGAGCTCTATGCATGTGAAAGCAAGCTGCAGTACATCTTGCAATTGCGACTCCAAACCAGCTCCTCCTTCTTCTGCCAAGATTGCAGGATCCACAATCTCATTTATAGCACGGTTTCTTACTTGATCCGGTAAATGCTGGGGTACATTCCTACTTTCATCTATTCTATCAAAAGTAAATGAATGTTGTCTAGTTAAAATTTCTAATAGAACCATACCGAAGCCGTAGACATCAGTTTTATCTGTTATCATACCTGTCGAAGCATAGATAGGGCATAAGAAACCCATAGTCCCCATCACGACATCTTCCACGTGAGTTTCACCCTCGGGAATTGAAATGGAAAGTTCAAAATTTGCAAGTTTGGGAACATCATACTGATCTAAGAAGATATTTGTCGACTTTATATCTCTATGGATGATGGGCCTTGAGAATGCAGTGTGGAGATATGAAATTGCATGAGCAATCTGTCTTGCAATCTTTAACCTGCTCTGCCACACTATGTGTGTACCTTGTCGTTGAGATATACATATTCGATCGGCAAGGACTCCATTTTGAGCATATTCAAACACTAAAGCCGGAATTGAAGTCTCAAGACTGCATCCTGCAAGACGCAAAATATTTTTGTGAGCGCTCATTTTAGCAGAAATACCTAAATCCATTAGTACATCGTCCATAAATCTGGAATGGCACCCTTGATTATAATTCTTAATGGAAAGTATTCGGCCTTCAAAAGAACCCTTGTACATTTTATAACCCCCGTCTTCATATAGAATAAGGCGAGGATCAAAGTTGTTGGTTACCAAGAGAAGCTGTTGATAGGAGAATGTACGGATGGGAATAGGCCTGCCATTACAAGAGGCAACTAGCCTCTCCAACACAAGCCCTCCATTCCTAAGAAATGCTCTCTTTCTCTTTCTCTCTTCCTCTCTCTTTTCTACAAGATCAGCAACGAGCTTCTTCAGTAGCATGCTTCTCTTTCTCTCTCTGTCTCTCTACTCTGCAGGGCTTGAAAGTGGCCTAACTTTAGAAGGAAACCAAAGTTGGTTGGCAGGTTCTTCTGCCAAGAATCTGCTTGGAAGGTGGTTATCATGTCCTGGACTATAGTAAGTGATCGACTCTCAACCAGGGCCGGCCCAATGGCTAGGTTGAATACTGCCTAGGGCCCCCAATAAATGAAGCAAAATGCTTTTTAATAAGGCCCCAAAAAATTTTTTAATAAGGCCTTTTTTTTTAACTTGAAGGCACTTTTTTTTTCAATGAGGCCCAAAAATTTTTGCATATACACAACTTAAAATATAAAAGATAAGGCCCCAATATAATAAGGCTTGTAAATAAGACTATTAACTAAAAAAAAAAAACCAAACAAATATGCTGCACATTATTTTTTTTTTGTCTTTAACTCTCTCTTGTCAGCAAAGGAGAGAGAGGGGAATAATAATATTATTAAAATAAATATTATTTAATTAATATTTAAATATTTAAAAAAAAGAGGAACTCAAAATTTTGCCTAAGGCCTCCAACATCGTGCCTCGACCCTCAACCGACATCCAAGCGCAACGACTTTGTTCGTGATCATTTTCTGTCTGGTTGTGGTTGGTCCTTCTCTCAGGATTTTAATTTAATTTTTTTTAATGTTCTAATAAAATATATATATTATTTTTAATTATGTATTTGGACATGTGTCGAGTTTTTATAGGTGCTGACATGAATTTCCGTATATTTTTTGGTGAAATTTTAACGGAAGTATCATTTTCGTTTTTATCCATAATTGAGGTAGCAATTGTGATACAAAACAAAACCCAGAGAGGAAAAAAATAAATCGTTAAGCTACATGGGACAAAAGAGTATTTAACGTTTTTTTAAAAAAGAGTATTTAATATTTTAAAATGGAAGGTTTCAAAGAGCATTAAATGAAGAAAGTCCTACATTAAAAAGAGAGAGAGTATATATAGGTGGCATTGGAAACATAAGATGTTTGGGAACTATTAACTGTACGGTTAGAGTCAATTGAGGAACATGATTATCTTCGGTTTAATTGAATTTGATAATATCCAATTAGTTATAGTAAAGAGATATTTTTATCATTTTACTTTTTGATATGATAAAAATATTCGGTTCAATGAAATAGAGGGAATCCTAATTCGTCAATTGGACCATTGGTGACATCAACATGGAATTCTTTGTGTTGGTGTTCTAAATCTTAATTTCAGATATTTAGTAATATATTGCGGAGAGAAGCTGAGATTTTCTGTTGATGGAAGTGCAAGGTCATTGGACTGAATTATTTATCATTGGATGAGGAGCCTTAAGGATTATTGCCTTTATAGTGTCTATTAATATGGCAAGCTATATTCTTGTTAGTGCATTGCTCAACAGTAGCAACAATTAGAAGATCCAGTTCACTTTGTCTTATTGTCACGATACACATTTTTTTAATTAGTAAACAAGGGACCTGAGTTTACACTTTTGACAAATGAGGATCTAAATTTTGGTCATTTGACAAATTGGTCATTCCATCAATTTTCTCTGTAGTTTTTTACAGTTTAAGTGCTAGCTGCCATCTTTTTCACATTAAACCAATGAAATTGTATCATTTGTATTTTAAAAAACCATGTCATCATGCCACGTATATGCCATAAATATAAATAGACAAAACGAAAAAAGAAAAGCTATTAAAAAGGGTGGAGGGGCTGGCTCCAACCCCCACACTCTTGTAATCTCGCGTGCAATTCTACCATCAATTTATTGTGGACTATGATAATGTTAGGCAGTAGTCTAATGTCTCCATGTGGTACAATGAAACTGAATTTTGATGCAGCTATAAAAAATGATTTTGTTGTTACTGTTTAGTACTTAGCAATAATAAAGGTGATATTCTCTTGGCCTTCATTAAAAAACTAAATTCTCTGGATGTTAATAAAGGAGAAGTTATGGCAGCTTTAACAGAAATGGATCTTGCCTTATCTAATGGCTGCTCTAAATTAATGTTAAAAGCTAAGGTGACTATTTGGTTACAATTATGGCTATCAATTAGCCATCTCTTCTCTTTGATTGGTCCTTTGTTACTATCATATCTGATATACAACTGAAACTCCAGCATTTTCATGATTGGAATGCTGCAAAAGTTTCAATAAATGTGAACTTTTGTGCGCACCATCTTGTCAAGTGGACCGTTACCAACCTTGTGTTTGGAAGCATTCCCAATACTACCTCCATCTTCTCTTCTGTAGTGGGAAGGATCCCCTATATAACCCTTCCCTTGTTTGTATTTGCTTAGAATAAAAATTTTTAAAAAAAAGAAAGAAAGAAAGAAAAAAAAGTCCGCTCTAAGCACATAAAAGTTAGTATTCCACTTTCTTTGTGGAATAGTTGACGCCAAACCCATGTTGTACGTGGCCCAGGACATGTGGTCCAGCCCACGCTAGATAAACCTACTGGATGACGTGATCACTGATCAACAAGAAGTTCTTTGAGGAACAGCAGAGTTAATGAAAAGCAACTAAAGAGATCTACAACAACCAAGAAAACAAAAAGAGAGGGGCCTAAATTAATAGAGAGAAATTCGAAGTAAAGCCAAAAAAATAAGAGGTTCCAACTTAAGGATATCTATTAAAGAAAAAAAAAAAAAAAAAAGAGAAAAGACAGAGACATGAAAATTACAAACAGAATCAACCCACAGCTATTAATGATAGATATTAATCATAGATTCAACTAAGAATGAGGATATAAAGAAGCTCAACTCAGATTTCAAGCAATCTTATAATCAACAACAAAAATACATAAAATTGACCCATGACAGATAATTGATGGGTTACAGAAGAACTTGGAAGAAGGACAACATTAGAAAATAGTCACACGACAAACCTCTCGATCCGCCTAAGTTCTTTTGTAACATGAATCATAGTTGGCCTTTTTATTGGATCTTGATCTAAGCTTATGATGGCAAGTTGTAGTACGGCTTGCAATTGTTGCTTCACGTTGGTTCCTCCTTCCTCTGCCAAGATTGCAGGATCGACAATATTATTCACATCATGGTTTCTCAAGAAATTTATTAAGTTCGTGTCTTCATCATCATATTTATATAGGTGCCAGGAATATTGACCAGTTAAAAGATCTAATAAAACTCTTCCAAAGCTATAAACATCAGTTTTCTCTGTTACCTTGTTTGTAGCGAAATAGACTGGACAAACGTATCCAACAGTATACTCCAGTAGCTCAACTTTTACATCAATTTCACCCTCGGGGCCTGTCACAGAAAGTGAAAAATCACACAATTTGGGAACATCGTGTTGGTCTAAGAAGATATTTCGCGGTTTTACATGCCTATGGATAATGGGTCTAGAGAATGCAGTGTGGAGATACGCAATTGCATGAGCAACCTGCCTTGCAATTTTTAACCTGCTTTGCCACGCCATAGGTTGAGGTTGTTGTTGAGCTCCGGGGGATTCAGAGATAAAAATTCGACTGCTGAGAGTTCCATTCTTGGCGGATTCATACACTAAAGTGGGAATTTGAGTCTCGAGACAACACCCAACTAATTTTATAACATTCTTGTGGGCGCTCGCCTTTGCAGAAACGGCTATGTCGGCGAAGGCCATGTCCGGCACTGCAAAAGCCTCTTTATACTCCTTAATGAAAATGGTCCCATCATCAAAGGAACCCTTATAACAATTATACAACTTCTCATTGTTTACAACAAGGTGAGGATCAAAGCTATTGGTTGTGTTGATGCACAGTTTTCGATTGGTGACGTTACACGCTTGTTGAACTTCTGTGTTGACTGCTCTGAATGTAAATACCTGCACAAGGAAGAAGACAACAGGGTCGAAGAGAGACTGAGCCAATGGGGCCACTCCGATACCTAAGTCAGTATCTGTTGTATGGAGAGAAAGAGGAAGCAACAATGCGTAAAGAGAGCCAGAATTGAGTTACCAGAATGTGTAGTATGACTTACATTATATAGGCATGGAATGACCGTCCCTTAACCAATTACTGACTCTTCCCTGATTTGCTGCGAGTCAGACTGTTATTGAGGGATTTGAGTAGTTATCCGTCCCTTGATCTTCAGAGATCAAGATATGATTTGGTTGTTGGCATTTGAATTTTAATTTCTTGTTGGTAGAATATTTGATCCCGTATTTTATAGGTGTTAGACATTTGAATTGGATGGATAAGATCGCATCGCATAATTCAATGAGTTCAAATTTCCGATTCCTAAGTTCCCGGGTCTCGGATGCACAGGGCCTCGAATTCGAGAGCCTTTAGGACAAAGGGGGTCTCGGAGGTCTCGAATTCGAGTCCTCAGTTCTTCAGAGAAGGTCTCGGATTCGGGGCCTTAGTCTCGGAGATGCCTCAGATTCAAAGCGTGGTCTTGGAGGCCTTGGGCCTGAAATGCTCCTGGGCTTCAACCTGGACTAACAACTGTTGGGCTCACGTGAGGTTGATCCAAGGACCAACAGGTTGCTTGGCTAAGCTCTTTATAGGAGAAGGTGCGGATGGGAATAGGCCTGCCATTGCAGGCGGAAACCAGCACCTCCAGTACTTTGCCTCCATTCTCTAGAAACGCTCTTTCTCTCTCTTTTTTTCCGTTCGTTCTTAGCAAAAATCCTCTCATTTAGATCTCCATATATCTCCTCCCCCACTAATTGAATGTGCCCAACCTATACGTCCACCAAATTCGTCGGAAGTAAGCGGAGCGTTCCTCATCATTGCTGATTGTTGGCCTTTTTATTTGACTTTTTGGAGGTCCACGGTCATTGATTGGGCAACAATCTACGCGTAAAGGTTTGAACGCAGAAGAAGCAACTTTCTCAATTCCCATCTGGAAGCTAAAAGCCTAACAGCCAAAAGGTGGGACCTAAAGGTTGATAATGCATGGCTTTTTTATTTATTTTTTTATTTTTAATGCTAAAAATGATTATAAAAATCTTCTAATGCCCATAAAATCCTGCACCCACAGTGGCCTGGTTGAACCTTGAACGTTTCCCTAAACAATAGACAAACTACAATTTACTATTTAGACCAACTACTAAAGATAATGCACGAGCCTGCCCCGACCTAGCCTTGAAAAATATAAATGTCGTATTCATGACATAACACGCTTAAATTAAATGGCAATCTAAATTAATTATTATCCTTCAATTTTCAAGCTCTTGCAGTGTAAACCCCAATTGTTATATTTGTAAGTTTCAGATTAAATCTTGATATCAATCGCGTGGTTCTGAAAATGTAGGAAAAAAGAAAAAAGTAAGTGCCATTACATAATTAATTTGGGGTCTCAATGGATGATGGGTCTGGAGAATTCCGTGTGAAGATATGCAATTCCATGAGCAATCTGTTTTGCAATTTTTAACCTGCTCTGTCATACCTTGGGCGTACCTTATCGTTGAGAGATATAAATTCGATTGGCAAGAACTCCATTTTGAGCATAGTCATACACTAAAGTCGGAATTGAAGTCTCTAGACGTACAACATCCTACCAGTTTTAGAATATTTTGTGAGCGAGCGCTCACAAAAATAACCATATCCGTTAGAGCCGAGTCCTTGGCAGTTGGATGATCATACATGTTAATGGAAAACAGTCGGCCTTCAAAAGAAGCCTTGTACAATGTATACGAGTCTCTCTCTAGAATAAGGTGAGGATCAAAGTTGTTGGTCGCCAAGAGAAGCTCTTTATAGGAGAAGGTACGGATGGGAATAGGCTTGCCATTACAAGAGGCAACCAGCTTCTCCAATACAAGCCCTCCATTCTCTAGAAATGCTCTCTTTCTCTCTCTCTTTTTCCGGCCATGATCTCCAGGAGCAGCAACCAGCTTGTTGAGTACCATGCTTCCTTTTCTCTCTGTGTCTCCCCGCTCTGTAAAGGCTTTAAAGTAAAGCTTGATTTGGTCAAAAGTAACTACAGCTTTCCTCTTGATCAACGCGTTATAGCGCGGAAAGTCGGTCTCACTCCCAAATGCTTCCTCTCTTCTCCACGAAAGTAGAAGGAAATTTCGTAGAAAGTTGGATTCGGGGCCATTGTGGGATTGAAATTTGATAAATTTCTCTGGTGGCGTACGTGACGTTTCATGGAAATAAAAGAAAAAAAATATCAAGATATAACTTTAATAATTGGTCTGTCTTACATTAAGATTTAAGAATATGTCAACTTCCGCTTCAAGTGTCAAAAACTTGCTGGCTGTCACATGGTTAAAGCTCAAATCTTTAGTTATAACATTTTAAAAACTCTTGTCCTTATCTTCCACGTTGTCAAAGCTCAGGCAGATTGAGACAATTTCCCGGAAATTTAATTTTAAGAACATTGAATATGGTTTTAACAATCCAAAAGTTTATTGCTGAAATAGATCGCATGAAATTGTGTATTTATTGGTTAAAGAACAAAATTTGCCAAGAACTTGAGCTCAGTAGATCTTGCGACAGGATCCACAAGACTTTCCACTATAGACTCAGGTTTCCTTGAGCTATGAGAATGGGAAAAGTAGCCAAAGTTTAAAATTCTCACATCTCGAGTTGACATGAAAGAAAACAATTTTCAAGGGAGCGAGAGAGGAGGGACGTAAGAAGTCACATTTAATCCATCACTACATAACTAAGAGAACACTGGCGGTCAACAAAGCAACAGAAGAAATCCAAGTGATCTTCAATCAAATAAAGATTCATCACATAACCTGACTTCAACTCAAACATAAGCAATTTTTTTTTTTAATTCAATCAAAACATAGATACTTCTAAAGACAGGATGTTCATCCGAACATGACCCATCATCCAGCAAAGAATCATCCTGTCATTTTCTTCATTCACAATTAAAAGCTTCCTCCTCTTTCCTCACCCGCTTGAATTCCAAGCATTGAACTTTACATGTCGAGAGGAAGAAGAAGAAGTCTCCTTTTATTTAAGGGAGTCAATTTTTTTGCTCAGATACATTGGCAGTCAACAAAGCAGCAGAAGAATAGTATCCCAGTGCTCTTCAATCAAACAAAGACCGATGAATGATACAAAAAAATTTTCTAATATTACTAGTGAGACCTGCTATGCGGCTGCCATGCCGCAGCCTAGCGTAGGCCATGTTCTGTTTTCTTCTTTTTTTTTTTTTTTTTTTAGACCAGCGTCTATCTTTTTTTTCTTTTTCTTTTTTTAAACAGATTTTTTTTTTAATGTTTTTTTGCATTTTATATGTTTGATGAAATATTTTGAATTTTATTTAGAGATATTTGAGTGATATTAGCTAAATTTTTATGAGTTAATATTTGGGTTCTAATGCCTCAAAACTTATTTCTTGAATAAAAACTAAAACCTAAGAGTGAAAGATTAATCCTTAGGGATTCAGTCATCCTAAATTTGTTGCTAATGCCTTCAAAACTAAAACCTAAGAGTGAAAAGTTAACCCTTGAGGGATGGTATCACCCTAAAGAAATTCGGTCATCCTAAATTTGGTGCTAATGCTTCAAAATTCGTTTTTTGATTCAAAACTAAAACATAGGAATGAAAAGTTAACCTTTTAGGGATGATATCACTTTAAATGGATTCGGTCATCTTAAATTTGGTGCTAATATCTCAAAACGTTATATCAATTTTTTATACTTTTACTGATACCAATTTCTGATAAGTTATTTATAGAGATCAATGAATTTGATATATAATTTGATAAGTAAAATGGGGGAAGAAAAAATGGGAGAAGAGGAAATCGGGGAAAAAGAAATAGGAGAACTAGATATGGGAGAAGAAACAGAGTTTGTGGAGCAGTTAAGAATTATGTAATTTTTTATTATTATTATTATTTTTTAATATATATATATAAAAAACCACATCAGATATTTTGGCAGCCGCGGGGACTACCCGTGGCTGCCAAAAATCTCTTCTCATTACTAGTAGCCCATTTAGTGGTGGAAATAGTTGAAGCCATACCCATGTTGTCGTGGCCCAGGACATGTGGTCCTGCCCACACTAGATAAACCTACTGGGTGACGTGATCAACAACAAGCTCTTTGAGGAACAAGTGAACAACAGAGTTAATGAGCCCATTTTGGATTTTTTTTTTTCTAAAATACAAAGCCAATTTTTTTTTTTTTTTTTCACATGTCCACACAAGAGGGGAATGAGAGATTCGAACCAGTGACCTCCGCTTCATTAGGCGTAATCCCAACCGATTAAACTATCTCTTAGAGAGAGTCAAACTCATTTATTCACTTATCTTTTACCAAAAAAGTTAAAATTATTTTGACATTTATATCACACAAATTAATTCTTATTACTATTTCAAAAAAAAAAAGAGTGATTTGCCAAATACACCCAATATTCCTTCGTATTTATCCGTATGACCTGAGTATTGTTGAAAATTTAGAGAGTTAGTATAGAATCCTGTTAACATTTTCATCAGCCAAACAGCCTATGTAGAGGGAAAAAAAAAAGGTTAATGAGGCTCAAAAAGAAAAGCAACTCAAGAGATCTACACTAACCAAGAAAAAAAAAAAAAGATGGGCCTAAATTAATAGAGAGAAATTCGAAGTAAAACCAAAAAAAATGAGAGCTTCCAACTTCAGGATATTTATTAAAAAAAAAAAGACGGACATGAAAATTACAAAACAGAATCAACCCACTAAGAATGAGGATACAAAGAATACTTATACTCAGACTTCAAGCGAAATTGCAGCTCAAAACCAAGCTTATAATCAACAACAAAAATACATAAAATTGACCCATAATGGATAATTGATGGGTTACAGAGGAATTTGGAAGACGGACCACATAAGAAAATAATCACGCGATGAGCCTCTTGATCCGTCTAAGTTCTTTTGTAACATAAACCATAGTTGGCCTTTTTACTATATTTTGATCTAAGCTTATGGTGGCAAGCTGTAGTACGGCTTGCAATTGCTGCTTCACATTAGCTCCTCCTCCTTCTGCAAGGATCGTAGGATCTACAATCTTATCCGTAGCATGGTGTCAAGTAATCTACTAAGTTCACATCTTCATCATCATCTTTACATAGGTGCCAGGAATATTGTCCAATTAGAAGATCTAATAATACTCTTCCAAAACTATAAACATCAGTTTTCTCAGTTATCCCTGCTCGTAGTAAAATAGACTGGGCAAATGTATCCAATAGTGTACTCTCGTAGCTCAACTTTTACATTAGTTTCACCCTCAGGGACTGTCACAGAAAGTTAAATCACACAATTTGGGAACATCTTGTTGGTCTAAAAAGATATTTCACGGTTTTATATGCTTATGGATAATGGGTCTAGAGAATGCAGTGTGAAGATACGCAATTGCATGAGCAACTTGCCTTACAATCTTTAACCTACTTTGCCACGCCATAGGCTGATGTTGTTGTCGAACTCCGTCATCTAAATTAGACACAAAAATTCGACTGCTAAGGGTTCCACTCTCGGCAGATTCATACACCAAAGTGGGATTTTGAGTCTCGAGACAGCACCCAATCAGCTTTATAACATTCTTGTGGGCGCTTGCTTTTGCAGAAATAGCTATGGCAGCGAAGGCCATGTCCGGCACTGCGAAAGCCTCTTTATACTCCATGATGAAAAATGATTCCGTCATCGAATGAACCCTTGTACCAATTATAAAACTTTTCATTGTTTACAACAAGGCGAGGATCAAAGCTATTGGTTGCTCGGCTAAGCTCTTGATAGGAGAAGGTGCGAATGGGAATAGACTTTGCCTCCATTCTCTAGAAATGCTCTTTCTCTCTCTCTTTTCCGGTCATTCTTAGCAAAACTCCTCTCATTTTGATTTCCATCACCCTCCACTCATTGAATGTGCCCAACCTTTAACGTCCACCAACTTCGTCGAAAGTAAGCGGAGCGTTCCCCATCATTGCCGATTGTTGGCCTTTTTATTTGACTTTTTGGAGGCCCACGGCCATTGATTGGTCAACAATCTACGCATAAAGGCTTGAACGCAGAAGCAACTTTCTCAATTCCCATCTGGAAGCTAAAAGCTAAAAGTTGATAATGGCTTTTTTTTATTGTATTTTTTATTTTTAATGCTAAAAATGATTATAAAAATCTTCTACGCCCATAATATCCTGTACCCACGGTGGCCTGGTTGAACCTTGAACGATTTCCTAAATAATAGAGAAACTGCAATTAACTATTTAGACAAACTATTAAGATTATGAACAAGACTGACCCGACCTAGCCTTGGAAATAGTACATAATATTGGAGATTCTTCTCAAGAAAGTGAGAGAATGTAAGTAGTAACATAAATCCATCATTAAAATGATATCTCACTCTGGCAAAACAGCTGGGCATGCATCTACCAAGAGCAGCTGATAATTTTGGATATGTAGACTCTGTTCTCAGGTAGAGAGCACCATCCATGATCCATGCTCATCTTCACAAAAAGACCATCAGGACCTGGTTTTCCTTGAATGCACTTTCTCAGTTATCTTATATCCTATTGTATACCTTTAAATATTATCATATTCTACCCAATATAAAGTTTATAAGAAAGACAACGAATAGGCTTCAAAACATAAACATCGAATATGAGATAACGAGGTAATTATAAGCTCAATACAAGTTCTAAATTAACTAAAATTATATCAAACTCAACTGCATAATTAAATTTTGTTTTTCTTATTTTACACAGAAAGAAACAATCGAAAATTACAAAACATAAAAAACTAACTGCCACTTATTGATTCAAGTAAAACTCCGACTGATTGAAGATATCAGGGGAAGACATACTCAAATTTAAAGGGAAACAAAGCTCAAAATCAAGAATAAAATCAACTACAAAATATAATATTAATTGACCACACATGATTGGAAGAAGAACTTAGATGGGCTAATTAATTGAGAAAATAATCATGCAATAGACCTTTCAATCCGCCTGAGTTCTTTTGTAACATCCACCATCATTGGCCTTATCTCTGGATTGAGCTTTGTGCATGTGAGAGCAAGTTGTCGGACAACTTGCAATTGTAGCTCCAAACCAGTTTCTCCTTCTTCTGCCAAGATTGCAGGATCCACAATCTCATTTATAGCATGGTTTCTTACATGATTTGCTAAATGCTGGTCTCCATCTGCTCGATTATTATCAATTGAATGTTGTCCAGTTAAAATCTCTAATAGAACAATACTGAAGCTATACACATCAGTTTTCTCTGTTATCCTACTTGTCGAATAATAGTTAGGGCATAAGAAACCTAAATTCCCAATCACAGAATCTTCCACATAAGTTTCGCCCTTGGAAATTGAAATGGAAAGTTCAAAATTTGCAAATTTGGGAACATCATGCTGATCTAAGATATTTGTTGACTTTTTATCTCTATGGATGATGGGTTTAGAGAATGCGGTGTGAAGATATGAAATTGTATGAGCAATCTACCTTGTAATCTTTAATCTACTCTGCCACACCATGGGTGTACCTTGTTGTTGAGAGATACAAATTCGATTAGCAAAGGCTTCATTCTGAGCATATTCATACACTAAAGCCGGAATTGAAGTCTCGAGACAACATCCTGCCAGGCGTAGAATATTTTTGTGAGTGCTCATCTTTGCAGAAATACTTATATCTATTAGTGCATGGTCCTTTGTGGACGACTCTCTATTATACATCTTAATGGAAAGTATTCGGCCTTCAAGAGAACCCTTGTAAAGTGTATACCACGAGTCTTGATGTAGAATAAGGCGAGGATCAAAGTTGTTGGTTGCCAAGAGAAGCTGTTGATTGAAGGTGCGGATGGGAATAGGCCTGCCATTACAAGAGGCAACCCGAGTCTTCAATACTAGCCCTCCATTCTCTAGAAATGCTCTCTCTCTCTCTCTCTCTCTCTCTCTCTTTCTTCCTCTCTCTTTTCTACAAGAGCAGCAACCAGCTTCTTCAGTAGCATCCTTCCCTTTCTCTCTCTGTATCTCTACTCTGCAGCTTCTTCAGCTATTGATTGATTCAACTAAGAATTAATGAAGATATAAAGAGTACACATATACTCAGATTTCAAAACAAACGAGGCTCAAAATAAAGCAAAAATCCTCTCATTTTGATCCCCATCTCCCCCCACTGATTGAATGTGCCCAACCTTTACGTCCACCAAATTCGTCGAAAGTAAGCGGAGCGTTCCTCATCATTGCAGGTTGTTGGCCTTGATTGGACTTTTTAGAAGGTTAACGGCCATTGATTGGGTAACAATCTACTAAGGGATTTTTTTTTTTTTAATGCGAAAAATGATATAAAAATCTTCTATGCCCATAATAATAATATCCTGCACCCACGGTGGCCTGGTTGAAACTTGAACGTTTCCCTAAATAATAGAGAAACTACAATATTTAACCATTTAGACCAACTATTAAGATAATGCATGAACCTGGCCTGACCTAGCCTTGGAAGTGACAATCAAGGCCTTGCCCAATGACCAGGAGGGTTAATAGAGTGGGAGAGAGCAAATACAACTGTACAAGTACAACGATTTGGGTTTGCCGATCCTTCTTTTCAGCTTATTGTAGGCAATTTGTGAAGAGAAGTACTTGACCTACAACATGCCTCAATGATTTGTGATATCTGATCCAGTGAAGCGTACATGTGGGTCTGACATTTTGTTGGGTATTTTTGGGCCTCTCTCAACTCGGCCTAAAAGCTAGTTCATAGGTGAGGTTATTCTTTACGCTTATAAAGTAACTACAAGCTCTTCCCACAACCAATGCGGAATAATCCAAACATATTTTAACTATATAACTTGTTAATTTATATTAAATTTTTGGGTCATATAAAAAATTGTCAGCCTTACTTACAGTAAGAAAATTGTTAAACATGTCACTTTTTCGTAACTTGTTTACATGTATGTTTGGAGGGTGTTAAATTATTTCAGTAAGATATGTGTCTCTAATCAAATGCTGATATATTAGTAAATTGTAAAAGAGTTACAAAGAAGTAATAGGTGGAAAAATGCTGTGAATTCATTTGGCTGTATGGATGAAGAAAATGGTCCCTTAATGGAGATTCTTCTCAAGAAAGTGAGAGAAGAATTAATGTAAGTAGTAACATAAATCCATCATTAAAATGATATCTCACTATGGTTTTTGATATGTAGACTCTGTTTTCAGATAGCTAGAGAGCACCATCCATGATCCATGCTCACCTTCACAAAAAGACCATCAAGACCTGGTTTTCCATAAATGCATTTTCTCAGTTATCTTATATCCTGTTGTATGCCTTCAAATATTATCATATTCTACCCGATATAAAGTTTATAAGAAAGACATCGAATAGGCTTCAAAACATAAACATCGCATATAAATAATGAGATCACAAGATAATAAGCCCAATACATGTTTTAAATTAACTAAAATGATATCAAATTCAACTACATAATTAAATTTTGTTTTTCTTATTTTACAAAGAAAGAAATAATCAAAAATTACAAAACAGAATAAATAATTAACCATCACTTATTGATTCAAGTAAAACTCAGATCGAAGATATCAAGGGACGACATACTCAAATTTCAAGGGAAGCAAAGCTCAAAATCAAGAATAAAATCAACTACAAAATATAATATTAATTGACCACCCATGATGGGAAGAAGAATTTGGATGGGCTAATTAATTGAGAAAATAATCATGCAATAAACCTCTGAATCCGCCTGAGTTCTTTTGTAACATCCATCATCGTTGGCCGTATTTCTGGATTGTCATCTATGCATGTGTGGACAAGTTGCCACACAGCTTGCAATTGTTGCTCCATACCAGCTCCTCCTTCCTCTGCCAGGATTGTAGGATCCACAATTTCATTTATAGCATGGTTTCTTACATGTACTGCTAGAATTACATCAAATCTATCAGAATCAAATGCATGTTCTCCTGTTAAAATTTCTAACAGAACCATACCGAAGCTATAGACATCAGTTTTCTCTGTTATTATACCTGTCGAAGCATAGATAGGGCATAAGAAACCCATAGTCCCCATCACGTCATCTTCCACGTGAGTTTCACCTTCGGGAATTGAAATGGAAAGTTCAAAATTTGCAAGTTTGGGAACATCATGCTGATCTAAGAAGATATTTCTTGACTTTATATCTCTATGGATGATTGGCCTTGAAAATGCAGTATGGAGATATGAAATTGCATGAGCAATCTGTCTTGCAATTTTTAGCCTGCTTCGCCACACTATGTGCATACCTTGTCGTTGAGAGATGCGTATTCGATTCGCAAGGGCTCCATTTTGAGCAAATTCATAAATTAAAGTCGGAATTGAAGTCTCGAGACAACATCCTATTAGTTGTAGAATATTTTTGTGAGCGCTCGTCTTTGCAGAAATACCTAAATCCATTAGTGCAAGGTCCATTGTGGGCAACTCTCTATTATAATTCTGAATGGAATTATAATTCTTAATGGAAAGCATTCGGCTTTCAAAAGAACCCTTGTAAAGTGTATACTCCGATTCCAAGTCTTCATTCAGAATAAGGCCAAAGTTGTTGGTCGCCAAGAGAAGCTCTTTATAGGAGAAGGTACGGATGGGAATAGGCCTGCCATTACAAGAGGCAACCAGAGTCTCCAATACAAGCCCTCCATTCCTAAGAAATGCTCTCTTTCTCTCTCTCTCTTCCTCTCTCTTTACTACAAGATCAGCAACGAGCTTCTTCAGTAGCATGCTTCTCTTTCTCTCTCTGTCTCTCCGCTCTACAGGGCTTGAATGTGGAATAATTTAAATCCCCTTTCCCCTAAGCGTCGACGAAAGTAGAGGGAGATTTCGTGGAAAGTAATCCAAACCTTGAGCAGATATGGACCTGGTCCATCTGGACATATTTAATTCACTCGACTTTTTCTTTTTTAAGTAACACACGCAAACAAAAGCATAGGTTAAATGTCTTATTCATGACATGACGCGCTTCAATGGCAATCTAAATTAAATTTCGCCTCTTGTCCACGAAAGTAGAAGGAAATTTTGTGGAAAGTTGGATTCGCCGTCGGATGACAAGACTAAAGGCCTGTAAATGAGTCGATACACTCGACAGGCTCGCTCGAGCTTGGCTCGATTAAGCTCGAATCGAAATCGAGCTCGATCATTATTCGCTTTCGGCTCGTTCGCCAGTAAACTCGATTAACAAATGAGCTCGTAGCTCGATTTCATTCATAAATGAGTAGATTAAATGATTATTAATTAAGTAACTAATGTATTTCTTACCATTTATAAATTATAATCACATTAATGTATACAAACTTAAATGTTATATTAATTAATTGTATAAAATTAAATTAGTTTAACTTAGTTTTATACTTATAAATTAATAAATTATAATATATATTTATATATGATATGTTTATTATCTATAATATATGATATACATCATATACTAACTTAACTTTAACAAATAACAAATAACAACTAACAACTAACAAGTATCAAGTAAAATATAGAAATAAATTAAATCAGTACTTGATATGAATATTAAAATAATCTCAAATTTAGTAACTATGCTCTAAGAATCTAAGCAATTAAAAAACATAGGTGACAATTAGAAAGTTAGTCAACAATGTGCACTTAATCAATGTACGTTACTCTTTAGGATGTGACAAATGACGATTGACATTATATTCAATAATACAAACTTAAATGTTATATTATATAAGATAAATTATATGAATATAATAATTATACTATATAAATTATAAAATTAACAAGTGTATAAATTATCTTTTAAGTTTATAGTTAATATAAATTTATTTAAATTATAGGAAAAATTAGGCTTGCAAATTAGCCGAGCGGCTCGTAAGCTCGCTCGAGCTCGGCTCGGTTACTATACAAGCTCGGCTCGCTCGGCTCGATTCTTGTACATCAAGCTCGGCTCATTCTTGTACAACCTATTAGACCAATGACAAGGACGATCAAGAGAGAGAACCCCAATACAACATTTCCAAGCTCTCTTTGCAAAGTAACCCCCAATTGATCACGCGGTTCTGAAAATGTAGGAAAAAATAAAAAAAGTAAGTGCCATTACATAATTAAGTTTCAGATTAAACCTTGATATCGATGGTTCTGAAAATGTAGGAAAAATAAAAAAAGTAAGTGCCATTACAAAATTAATTTGGGGTCTCAACGACTTGTGATTTCCAATCTTTGGCCATTGCTGGTAATCCTATCCCCACCGCCACATACATGTAGCTTTCCTAGTATAATGGTAGTTCATGCTAGCATGGCATTCACTTTTAACCATGGTGATTCGTGAATCATGCAATTTTCCATGCATGTAGAATTTAAAAAAGAAATTCCAAATTAACAGTCATTTCTGCAAGCTTAGCTAGCCATGGGTAACTTGCCATTTGCCAGGCCCTCGCTACTCTTTTGTTTCTTTTTCTTTCTTTCAAATAATCACTCCGCTGCAGAATCTTGCTAGGTTAATTAGGACATTCAAACAAAACATAGGTTTGTAAAATTTAGGGAAATTGCCCAATGCCCTTCTTGATTTTTGCCCTGTGATAGATAGGGACCTGATTTATAATTTTGAGTCTTTTGACAAATATGGATCTAATTTTTGATCACGTGTCAAAAATGTCATTCCATCAATTTTTCTATCAACTTTTTTACCAAGTGCGAGATGCCATTTTGAAATATTCAAACATTTCAATCTGCCTGATTTCTTTTGTGATATGCACATTTCAAAATCAAGCATAAAACCAAGTACACAAATATAACATAAATTGATCCATGATGAAAAGAGGAACTTAGATGGGACAAGCAAGCGATAAATTAAATAATCATGCGATGAACCTCTCAATCCGTCTGAGTTCTTTTGTAACATCCTCCATCACCGGCCTTATCTCTAGATCGTCCTCTATGCATGTAAGACAAAGTTGCCGCACACCTTGCAATTGCTGCTCCACACCAACTCCTCCTTTTTCTGCTAGGATTGCCGGATCCCCTATCTCACTTAAAGCACGGTTTCTCAAATAATCCCCCAACATCTCATTGTTTTCAAAAACTAATTTGGATAGACAATGAGAATCTTGGCCAGTGAAAAGATGTAATAGAAACATACCAAAGCTATAGACATCAGTTTTCTCTGATACTATACTCGGATTGATATAGTTAGGGCATAAGAAACCCCAAGTCCCGAACACCCCCATCAACTTCCACATGAGTTTCACCCTCTGGAATTGAAATGGAAAGTGAAAAATCTGTAAGTTTGGGAGCATCATATTGGTCTAAAAAGACATTTTCCGGTTTTATGTCTCTATGGATGATGGGTCTAGAGAATCCCATGTGAAGATATGCAATTGAATGAGCAATATGTCTTGTAATCTTCAACCTGCTCTGCCATACCATGGGTGTACCTTGTCGCCAAGAGATATAAATTTGATCGGCAAGGGCTCCATTTTGAGCATATTCATACACTAACGTCGGAATTGAAGTCTCAAGACAACATATCCTACCAGTTTTAGAATATTTTTGTAAGCCCTCGTCTTTGCAGAAAGAGCCATATCCGTTAGAGCCAAGTCCTTCTTGGCAGATGGATGATCATACATGTTAATGTAAAACAATCGGCCTTCAAAAGAAGCCTTGTACAATGTATACGAGTCTCTCTCTAGAATAAGGCGAGGATCAAAGTTGTTGGTCGCCAAGAGAAGCTCTTTATAGGAGAAGGTTCGGATGGGAATCGGTTTGCCATTACAAGAGGCAACCAGCTTCTCCAGTACAAGCCCTCCATTCTCTAGAAATGCTCTCTTTTTCTCTCTTTTTCCAGCCATGATCTCCAAGAGCAGCAACCAGCTTGTTGAGTAGCATGCTTCCTTTTCTCTCTGTGTCTCCCCGCTCTGTAAAGACTTTAAAGTAAAGCTTGATTTGGTCAAAAGTAACTACAGCTTTCCTCATGATCAACGCGTTATAGCGCGGAAAGTCGGTCTCACTCCCAAATGCTCCCTCTCTTCTCCACGAAAGTAGAAGGAAATTTCGTGGAAAGTTGGATTCGGGGCCATTGTGGGACTGAAATTTGATAAATTTCTCTGGTGGCGAACGTGACGCTTCATGAAAATATATATATATATATATATAAATAAAGATATAACTTTAATAATTGGTCAGTCTTATAGCATTCTCAATAGAGGAGCTAAACAATACTTTTATCTAAAATAATTCTTTAAATTGAAAAAATACCCTCTACATTAGAAAAGTAAAAAAAAAAATGTAAAATAAATTTTTTATTAAATGAGCTAAAAAAAAAAACTACATGTAACGGCACTATTCAAAAAGTTATTTTCCTAAATTTTCTTTCCACGTCTTTTTTTCTTCCACCATCTCCCAAAATTTTCTCCCACTTTTTTTTTTTTTTATTGTTTCTCACTTGTTTTCTCCTTTTTCAAAATTTTCATATATTATTTATTTTCACATCTCATTTTTTTCAAAATTTTCTTCTATTATTTCTCTCCACATCACTTTTTTTTAAAAGTTAAAAAATAAGATATTTAAGAAAAATACAGTCATTATAAATAATAAAATAAAAATTAAATGATATAAATAAAAATATAACAAATCAAATGTCAAAAGCCTTTAAAAATTATTAGTTAAACTAGATAAATTGAATTTTGAAAACCATTTTACATAAAAAAAAATTAGCTCTTCCATTTGGAATGCTCTTACTTTAAGATTTAAGAATATTTCAACTTCCGCTTCAAGCGTCAAAAACTTGCTGGCTGTTACATGGTTAAAGCTCAAATCTTTAATTATAAAATTTTAAAAATTCTTGTCCTTATCTTCCACATTGTCAAAAGCTCAGGCAGATTTGAGACAATTTCCCGGAAATTTAATTTTAAGAACATTGAATATGGTTTTAACAATCCAAAAGTTTATTGCTGAAATAGATCGCATGAAATTGTGAATTTATTGGTTAAAGAACAAAATTTGCCAAGAACTTGAGCTCAGTTGATCTTGCGACAGGACCCACAAGACTTTCCACTGTAGACTCAGGTTTCCTCGAGCTGTGACAATGGGAAAAGACTGAAAAGTAGCCAAAGTTTAGAATTCTCACAGTTCGAGTTGACATAAAAGAAAACAATTTTCAAGAGAGCGAGAGAGGAGGGACGTAGGAAGTCACATTTAATCCATCACTACGTAACTAAGAGAACACTGGCAGTCAACAAAGCAACAGAAGAAATCCAAGTGATCTTCAATCAAACAAAGATTCATCAAATACAAAACACCTTAAACTAGGATTTTATAAGGACTATGAACTCCACAGTACTAATTTTTTTAACAGCTTTACGAGGTTTTAAATAACCTGACTTCAACTCAAGACATAAGCAAATTTTTTTGGTTCAATCAAAACATAGATACTTCTAAAGACAGGATGTTCATCCGAACATGACCCATCATCCAGCAAAGAATCATCCTGTCATTTTCTTCATTCACAATTAAAAGCTTCCTCCTCTTTCCTCACCCGCTTGAATTCCAAGCATTGAACTTGCCCGCCACAAAGCAATCAAGAGTTTCAGAGACTAGCTAGTTTCTATTCCTGGATTTCTCCATGGCCCTGGGAGCTATGGAACAAACGAAAAGTACAAAGTTCAGAGAACTAAGATATAGTCATCAATTGCAATTTAAAAATGTAACAACTGATAGGACTGAAAAAAAAGGTAATAAATATTTCAGTTGACCTAACATCATCCAAAACAATAATTCACATGATAATATTGAGGTTGATAACTGATATATGCATACCAATTGTGCATTCATAAAAATATACGCACCTAAGCCAATGGCATCAGATCCCTTCATGATCTTCAGCCTCTTGCATGAGTCAATAAACATCCTGTAACAAACCAGGTAGCAGTGAGATGTAGGAACATACTCTACAGCACCACAGAAGAATATTCAGTTCATCAACAATAAAAACAGTTTATTCAAGGCAAAGATTAATATGTAATCATTTTCAAAAAATTATAATTTAGGCCAAGTAATTTTTGTGCAATAGTTCAAAAGTGGAAACACTAGCTCAGCCTATAAGTCTTGTACAATGGGAAAATTACAAAGCACCGAGTTCTCCACTTGGAAGTCTAGGTAACCTCAAAGCCACTGAGAAAGATATAAGTAGAACAAGAAGCTCATGTTAACATTATGGTTATCAAAGACATACCATGTATTTAAAATTCATAAGATTATCCACCTTAAATATTTGTGGATTCTAATTCTCTCAACACATGCAAACTATGTAACTTAACATTTTCAATCTATAAGGTTTCAAATAGGTCATGTATATAGTTGCTCAACAAAGCAGAAAACCGCATCAAGTTCTAGAATATATATGGACTGACATGTAAAAGTGGAGTAACAGTATTCATTTGGGTCTAAGAATCTACAATTATCTTAGTTTCTCTTTTACCGACCGGAGGAGAAGGGAAGGGGTGAAGAGGTTGGGTTAATATTGTGACCAGGATTTACAATCATCAAAATTGCTTGTCTTTATTATTTGGTAAGCCGATCCAAGAAGGTTGTATATGTTTAGCTCCAGTCTTTGAACGATTGTGCATGATGTTTAGCTCCATGTTGACTGCACACTGAAATACCATATGACCACTATCTAGGATGAAACTTAAACACCAAGCTCTGGGTCAGTGACTTCTGAACATAGAATCCAAATCTGTTATGCATCCTATATCAAGTGTTTATGAGATCTAATAAAACATAGGGAACTTTTCCTGATATAGGACAACGTGTAAGTTGACAGATCTGTCACTCTTCTTGTATGTCTATAATTTAAACTCTATGAGGGAATGCTAGAGTCAATGGTGACAATCATCAAGTATTGGATTTGAACTCAAATCTTAGGAATTTGCCCTTTAATATAGACATCAAAATTATTTGCAAGTAACTCATTCTTGATGTAGAACTAAGAATAATCACAAAAATCACACGGTGAAAATAGGGAAAAGAGAGGAGAAATAAGCTAAAAAAAGGTGAGAAAGAAAGAAGCTAAGGGGAGATAAAGAGAGAAACATTGATATACAATTCCACATATTTTTTATCTCATCAAAGTCTCCTCCAGTAGAGTACAAAACACACTTAAATAGAATATCGACTAAACCCTAATCTAATTGAGTTTGGGCAGAGCCCATTTATTGAATAGCAAAAACAACCTTGACTCTTGAAAATTAAATAAAAACGTAAAACTAAATACCAATAACCCAATTAATTAATTGGGCCTAAATAAAACTGCATGAACAAACAGAATAGATCTCTAAAATTAAATAAGACTAAATTAAAGTAAAATTAATGTCTCTCCCTTGCATCAACTCACCACTTTGCCACCACAAAGTGTTTTTTTGTTCAAAAAGTCTCGCAGATAAAAATTCACATCGATATACTCTAGAACCAAAAGGGTCAAAGCAAGATGAGTTAATCTAAATCAATCAATACGATGACAGGCCATTGACTTTTCCACTTCTACTAATCCTTAACATTATTCACTAATAGAAGACAAATTTTGTAATTTTCAAATGATTAGGCACATTAAGTTCAAAATGCTTCAGCTGAACTCTCAAAGTTAATTTTTCTTCTATAAATCACTTATAATTTCATTGTTATTTACTAATTTATTTCAAGGGAAACAGTAGGAGGAATACAAAGGTTGATAGAAAAGATAGAAATGACAGATCAAAACTTACTCCCACGGAACATCCCCTACAAGCATCCAGTCACCATCTTTATCCTCATATGTAAGTACATATTCTGATCCATGCAAAAGATCTCTTAACTTGCTCTCACTCAGCATTTCCCTCCCTGGTGCTCCTTGGGATCCACATTGACCTGATGTCATAATAAAGAATAGTAACCAAATCCAGGAAAAAATGAAGTGTTGTCCTTGTTCGACCAATAAGGATGATAATCCCACAAATTTAATAATCCAAATACTATAAAATTAGTTCAAAAGCATATTGCCACTAAGATAAAAGCTAAAGCATTCTCTCACCTATGGTGAAACAGCTGAACATCTTCTCAAGAGCAGTTGACAGCTCTTGATATTTAGAGTAGGTTCTCAGATCGACCTTTCGGAGATAGGGAGCTCCATCCATGCTGACCTTCACAAAAAGTGCACCAGGACCTGGTTTTCCATCAACTTCATCATTGTTTTTCGAAGTAGTAGCCAATGAATTCTTCCTAAATGATCTTATTGGAGGCCAACCAACAACCTGTGCCCTGTCATGGGGGGGATTAGATATAAATTACGAACAAAGCAAAACATCCATTATTCGTATATTATTCTTCACTTACTTGGGAGCTGGAGCACTGCTGTTGCCGTTAGTAGCAGTATTATTGTTGTGGCTAGTTCCATTGGTGGCACGTGGACGTTCCTGCATCACCTTTGTGGGCAACTCTTTCATTATGGGTGACTGAGCCCCAGAAGGCCTGGACGATAGCACTACATTCATCCCTGAACTGCCAGGAAACTTTCCTTGCCCCACAGATTGTGGAGATTGAGAATCAGAAACTGCATGATACATCCAATTCCCCGCAGTATACACAGAACTTTTTACCTCTGAGAACCCATCCACAGTGTCAGAGAAACCTCTCTTGTTACCCGAAACAACATTCTTCTGTGATGATGAGCAGATTCCTTCCTTTGAAGGAAGTAAGGGAAACAGCGGCTTCTCATCAAGTTTCCCGGTGTTCAGCAAGCAGAGCTCAGGTATTCGATCGGGTGATTGGGATCCAGGAAGGCCAAGCCGCAACTCTGTAGCCTTCAAGTTCAGATTGGTCTTTTTCTCTTCCGACAAGCTCGAGACAGGAGAACTATCTACCGAAGAACAATCTGACAAACCCATGTAATTACGCTCTTTTAATCCTGAGCCATTTTGGGAGATACAGTCCATATTGGATGACGAAGGCACTAGAGAGACATTGCTCTGCTCTCCCTCCTCAACACTCAGCAGCGGAGGAGACATCAAACTCCAATATTTTCAACTGTTTTGGAAGAGAAAAAACCACATTCAACCAACATGTTTAATTGCCAAAATATGAAAACCCAGCAGTAATTTAGAAGGGGAAAATGAATTTGAGAAATCAAAATTTCCACCTGACCAAAAATAACTCTTTCAAGCACAACCCCTGCCTCTGGCTAATGATACCGTGCAAATTAGTAAATAATCAGACAACCAGAATCACAAGGTCCCAGATCGCATACCTTTCCTGTTTCTTATGTTCTGGCAGAAATTAGTCACAATAACTAGAGTACGACAGGCTGGCTTATCAGAGATATAATTTTACAGATTCTAAGACCCAAAATCCGTTGAAATTTGCTTCCAGGGAGAGGAAAAATACTACAGTTTAAGCTAATTCTATAAGTAAGAGACGTAAAACAAAAAACTTGAAATTGTTGAAAAGAAAAGGTAATAAATTTAAGAGGGGAAAAAAACTGGTCATAGTAACGAACAAGTCCAAAACCCTTTGCCGGCCCTCCTACAACCAATAATGGCAAAATTATATTCCATTAAAAATTATCAGATTCTTTACCAATATGAAAGTTCAGAACAAAGACAACAAAGAGACTCCAAAACATAAACATCACACACAAATGATGAGATCAGAGGACAGTAAGCTCAATCAACGTTCTAAAACAACAAATTCAACTGCTTGCCTATCTGCAGGAGCTGAGCTTTCCTGAAAATTCAGAAAGTTTTAAACAGAATGTAGTTAACTCTTTTTTATTTCTCATTTCCTCACTTTTCCCAGCAGACAAACAGACTCCAGGAAAAGTAAAACACTTAAAAGACAACCAAAAAAGGAAAAATGTTAACCAAAAAAATGTACAATAACAAAGAAATCCTAAGAAAAAAAAAATCAACCACAGGATATTTCTAAAATTAAAAAAACGGAATCAACCAACAGCAACTTATAGATTCAACTCAAACTCTGGTTTGAAGAGAAACGAAGCTCAACATCAAGCAAAGAATCAACTACAAAATAAATAAATAAAGCCGAAAGTGAAGATTCAAAACAACTACCTGAGCTTTTTTGTGGATCAGACAAGGAAGAGAAGGCTGGCCAACGCTTCTGAAATCTTAAAGAAAATGCACGAAACGTAGAAGTGGAAAAGCAGAGAGCGGAGTAGAACGAAGAGAGAGAGAGAGAGAGAGAGAGAGAGAGCTCAACTGCTCAAGGCCCTTCCATTAAGCAGAAAGCAAGGGAAGAAGAAAGCTTCAGGCTGTGCTCGCCGAGAAACCCGAAGCTGAGAAATTAAAAATTGCGGAAGGGCAAACCGGCAAATAGAGCAAAAAGTTGGCGTTAATTTTTTAATTTTAGGAACGGTTTTGTTTTGTACTGCGGAGATATACGAGAGGAATATGATCCGACGGTTCCGATTAAAATCATGATGATCTGTTTTTATATATAAACTTTATTTACTCGTCCTTTTTCTCTATTATTTAAGAAGAAAAATATCATTATGCTCTATTTAAAATGCAACTGAAATTTAATTATATAATTCTTAAAACTATCAAACAAGTGGGAATGACTCATTGATGGTCAAACTACATTTTGTGTTTTGAAAAATAAAAATCATGTTTGGACTTTTTTGTTAATAATTTTGAAAAAATAAATATATTGATTTTTGTTCTATCGTTTTTTCAATTATATAGGTTTCTTTGATTGACCAGGATGACTCTTTGACCTGGTACAAAATATTTTTTAACATGCCTACATATGAAAAGAAAAAAATTAATATTAATGATCTTTATTATATGAGACATGATCCACAATAAATTAACCTACAAGTCGACCATGGTACAAAATATTAGGTTGTCCTTGATATTTTTGGGTATAAATGAGTGGTGGCATAAAATAAAAAAAAAAGGAAGTGGTGTGGTGTTATTTCAATCTGACTTTCCTTAAACAGAGTTTCATTTATAATGGCAAAGCATAAATCGAAGATCCCAAGAAAAGAAAACTAGCAGGTTGTTGCAGACATCAACCACTAATTTATAACTCTTGACTCGTAATTTAATTTCATCGCGTGAATGACCAAAATGTCCATAAACGTGTTTGACCAAAGCAAGTATATCTGGTACAAAAAAGGATAAGATTGACATAAACGTGAAACAGGAAGGGTGAAGAGGGAAAATTGGGAAGGAAGGAGAAAGAGAGCATTGAATGGGGAATGGGGAGGAGAGTTTGGGATAAAAGAGAAGGGAGGGGGACAGAGGAAAACAGGGGAAATAGGTGTGACTGGGGGACAAGAAAGCGGCATTTGAAGTCGGTTTGCCGGGTGGTGACGGGGACATCTAACCTCCCCCCTTCATCAACCTTTGGCCTTTTCCATCATTACCCTCTCTCTGTGTCTACTTTTAATTGGGTTTTGGTTGAAAGTTTTTATACTAAAGTATTTAGATTTGGTATAACTTGGTCTCCCCTTCCATCATTTGACTGCAACTGCTTTTGCACGCTTGGTTTCATCTAACTTGCATGCCCCCGTTTCCGCCCATCATCACCCTCACATCACGCCACGTCACTTTTTTTTCTTCCTTTCTTCCTGATTCAAAATTAAAAGATTGGAAATGCGTTTGGCCGACCATCAATTGCGTGATAAAATTGCTCGCGAGTCCGTTTGATTTGATGGATTTTAGGTTTTTGGCTCAATCTCACGGCTGATCGCTAAAATGGAATAAGACCTTGGATATGCAATAATGCAATCAAAAAGGTTATTTTTATGGGAAATATATGTAAAATTAATTTTTATTGTTTGTTTAATTTGCAATTAATTTTTTATGATATCAAAATGAATTTTTTTTTTGTTTGACCTAAATCAACTACCTTTGAATTTATTTCAGTACAAGACACAGCTAAATTGCTCACGTACTTGAATAAATGGGCTTTTTGCACTTTAGTCTTACACTCGTCCTCTTTATAGGATTGTTTATATACAATCTCACCAAATTTCTTGTTCTCTCTTTTCCTTTTTCATGTTCATACAATAAAAATGAGAAATATGAATTTGAAATACCAATCTCTATTTTCATGAAGTATAATCTCGGTCATTTAACTTATTAGAACATAATTTTTAAAGGATAAGAAGACTACACTCAAAAATGTAATTCAATGGCCTAAAGAAATCTCAGAAGTTGTTGAGCATGTATTAGAGAGTGGATTTGAATTTTCACAATAGAGAATTCTCACACATGCTTTATTAGTATTAGCCACCTTAATTCTCATTGATGTTCTAATGGGGAACTCAATATACAATTAAGATTTTCTATTAAATATTAACAAAGAGGTGCAAAATTTTAGAGATATAAAAGTTTTTTACGTTTACAAAAAAAATTTTATCGTCTTATTTAACCTCAAATATCTAATAGAATGGGATAACTAAAATGAAATAAAAGTTCAATACACGAAAATGAGAAACTTTAAATATTAAAATGGTATTTGCAAGAGACGCTATATTTCAGAGGGCTAAGTGAAGTTACTCATACTTAAAAAATAAAAATAAAAACTAACTATTAACTTTGTAAGACTAAAAAATTCAATAATAATTTTTTTTTTAAAAAAGGACTAGAGATGAACGGGAAGAGAAAAATTAGTATCTCTTTTTTTTTTCAAGAAAAAAAAAAAAAAAAATCCACCTTGCAAAACGTGAGGCATAAAGGCAGGTTTAGTCTAAGATATTAACCATGTTTGTTAATGAGTGTAATTGGATGGGATGTGGGGTTTGTCGTAAGAGACCATGAAGGCTTGGTCTGTACTGCTCTCAGTAAGACAATCGACGGATGCCCAGACCCAACAACTGCGGAAGCTATGGGAGCTTTATGTGCTATAGAATTCTGCCGAGATCTGGGTCTGCAAGATTTGATTCTGGAAGGGGATTTGAAAGTGGTAGTACGTGCAGACTTTGAAGTCTCCTGGTCCAATCTGCTGTAGCTATGGGCAGGTTATTAGTGATATAGTTGAAGTAGCCAACAGTTTTCGTAGTTGGACGGTTGAGCACGTGAGCAGGGAAGGCAATTATGCTGCCCACAGTTTGGGAAAATTGGCAGTCCAAGGTTTCAAAGAGGATATTTGGATGGAGGAAGTACCTTGTATTATTCAAGATGTTGTTACATTAGAGCTTCAAGCTCTATCTGTTTAGAGTTTCTTCATAAAACTCTAGATTATTTGTTATGTATGAATGAATGAAGATCTTTTTTCAAAAAAACATTAAAAATGTATTTACTTTTATTCTACTACTCAAAATAATAATAATAATAATCAGAAAGCTCAATTAATATCTATGGCCTGAGTAATTGAGTGTAATGAGTATATGAAAGTGACGGTGCCTAAAATAATAATTTAATAAAAACTGTGGGTTTGGGGCCACAGATCGCGGTGCTGTGCCACGATAATGGGGCCCCATGCCGGGAGATTTCCGCTTTTGCCGGTCACTTAAATTCTAACCCCGGTTGAACCAACCACGGTCAAGGTAGCGAGAGGTTTAGCCAACCGAGTCCTGACTCTTGAGTCTTGAGTCCTGAGTGATGGTGATGGTTCCAAAGCAGAGACGTCAGATAAGCGTCCGAGGCTCAGCACACTTTTTTTTTTTTTTTTTTTTTGTTCTGAAGGTCTGGTATATATCCAATAAGAGACTGACACGTTTTTATTATCTGGAAGCTTTGTGACAGGCATAATGGCACGTGGAGTCTGACTGACTGGGATAGGGCCTGGGCTTGAAGGTCAATGAGGCTGACGAAGTAGGGGCCCGCTCTAACACTAACAGTAACAGGCTCTTCTCTGGTTACTTCACGTGTGAAAGATACGTGTGTATGCGTATGCTTCATTGTCTTCTACCCCTTGACCTTTACGGATCGGAAAGTTGCTCGCTTCAACATGTTTTCACATGAGCAGAAACAATAAAATATTAATATTGTTTATTACTTGAAGGTCCTACCGTCCTATCACTTAATCACATCAGTTCACGAGGAATCCTTACGTTCTAGGCTTCTAGCCGTGGTGTTTATTACTGGTTGGTTATTTATCTTAGTCAGATTCCACGCCATATTGTACGTTTACAGACAGGTTACGACCTTAAGTAGATTTTTGTCAAATTCTTTGCCTTAAATCATGGGGGCAGCTAAACTAACATCATGGGAGTGATTATTCTCGGTATTGGTGTTCTTTAAGCAACCGTCATAACTTGAGACTTGAGACAGCTAGTCGAGTTATTTGGGGTCATGTCTTATCTCGTTTGTTTCTTCGCATCGCCTTTCGTGGTCTAGTCCGCGGACCTACGATTAGAGCTTTATCATTTTAGAGTAATTTTACAAGGTTTATTTGTATTTTATTTATGTCAATATGTTATTATTAAAATTATTATTTGATTAAAATTTAATAATAATTAATTATAAATTCAATGATACTTTTAATAGTCATATTATTCTTAATAAGACATAAGTAAATTTTGTAAAATTACTCATTATTTTATCTCAAATCCTAAATTGAATTGGACGAGCGTATATTTGGGATGATATATTTTCCCACAAGTATGTAGTACGAAACTTCGGATGAATCATATAAGACCATATTCGACTTTGAAAACACAAAATATAATTAGTTACTAGCATAAAAGCAAAATGTTTGTTGAGCCTTTTTAAAAAATTGGAGGTAGACAAGCATGGTTTCGACTACCCTCATTCGGCCCATTGAGGGTGGCAAATGACTCCCATGAGCTGTGAGTTTGGCAATCTAGATAGATGGTGTGGCAGCCAAATTAGGGTTGACGAGTTATCCCACCGCCAAAGGGGTGGTTAGAGCACCCTCAAATGGCCAAAGGCCAACTTACTATTATTATTATTATTATTTGGTTTTGAAAAGTACAGATAAAAAATGTACTTGCATCTTATGCGCAGAATTTTCAATCAAAATAAACATAAATGAGTCACGTTACAAATTTTTTATACTTTATTGAAAAATATTGTTAATTTTAAACGTTAAATACCAAATTGCAAATATGATGAACTTTGGAGAGATAAAAGTGCATTGTCCCCAATTTTATAATTAAAGTTTATCATCGTGTTTTCTTAATATTGAACAATCAACCTGCATACTTATCATACTTTGGTATTACACTGATGAATATGGAATCCAACGCACCCAACACAATCATTATATGAAGTTGTCAGTATTATTTTATTATTACTTTTTTTATATATATAAAATTTTACTCAACTCTTTTATGTGCTTTTTATATGTTAAAAAATATATGATAATCTTAATAAACAATATTGAATTTTTTTCTTTCTTTTAAAATCAATTTAAAAGAAAACTCTATTCACCACATATGCATTGGATATGATCTCCTTACAACTTATGTAATGCCAAAAACTAGTAACACTACGATTAGAAATGATAGGAAGGATGTTGGGAAGATGATGATAGCGGGGAGGCTAAGGTAAATTTATAGGTTAATGCACTCTAAACGACCGACAAAAGCTTGTGATACTACTGGACATTGTTGTCAATCTTTTATAAACATCCATCTATGGTAGTAGCACAAATTATTCTTGAGTTTATCAAACTAAAATAAAATAAAAAGATTTTAAAATGGAAATAGTGGAGATGAAGAGAGTAGGAGTTGGTGAGTGTTCTTACTTTTTTATTGATAAAATATTGGAAAAAGAAAGCCAGGCATTTTAATTGGTAAGCATTAAAGTAAGTGAATTATTGACGCAAATAAAAGGACCGATGGATCGACATCAAGAATTCAGAGGCTGCGATCGCGAGGGGCGAGTGAATGAATTGAGTGATGATGAAGATGTATAATTCTGATATGGCAGACGTTGGAAGGGTACATGAGGCAGTTAAAAAGAGATTGTATTGTTTAATAATTCTGGAAGAACATTCAATGCTATTTCATTCAATTAACAAGTTAATAAAAGCTATTGCTAGATTCGACACGCTACAATCGGGTGGAAGTGGATCTTTATTTAGATCCTAAAACCTAATATTTATGATGTCAGAATTTAGATTTTCAACGATGTCACTATTTTCATGTTTATAAATTAACATGAATTTTATATGAGTTATATAGAATATGCGGACAGAGCTGGCTTTTCAATTTGAAGAGGGATTAAGGGTTAAATTATTTATTTTTTTAGAGACCAATTGATAAAAAAAAATCTTAATTTATTTGTTACCTTAAAAAAAAAAAATTTGCTGTAATTTTTGTTTTCTTGTAATTGTGAAAACCAAGGCCTCTCAATCCTCCTAAATTCGTCTCTAACCCAACTCAAACTCAAACCATAAAGGAGAGAGGAGCCAAAAAAGATTAAAAATAAATAAAAACACAGACGAAGTTAAGGCCCAATTAAGTGATCGAATACTGCAACAAGATATTTTATTATTATTATTTTTTTCTCTTTTCAAATTCAACTTTGTCTAATGTGAAGTGAAAAAAAAAAAAACCCTGTCTTATGCCCACAAGTCCTTTCAACGATATTTTGTAGTCCTGTGAAAATTGGTTCTTACCAACTATTCAAGAAGCATATCTCAGGTTAGTAACCCTTAGGTTTTGTTCAGTTACATAATTGCCTTTGATGGGTCAAGTAATTTATTTGATCTATTCTGTGATCTTAGAAGGCACTGTTGCCTCTCTTTTTTTTTCTTGTAATTTCATTTCACTCTTCTCACCTTGAAAAAAAAAAAAAAAAAAAATTCCTGAAATCGGACAAACACACCAAATTGTATTCAGTCAAGTCTATTAAACTTACAAGGTTGGGAAGCTTATCCTGATTAGATTTGCATTGGGGATATTTTCTGATTTTATGATCTTGAAAACCAAAAATGATGTGGCCCAAGTTACATCTACCAGGTCCATGCAAAGTAAGCCCCCACATGGCGGAACTGAAGATGTTCAATGGCCAGTACTGGGCTGCTTCAGCTCCCTACATCCTCATATTTTAGGCCCAAGGCCCATCCCACTAACATTTGTTGGTTGCATTTGGGATATGATTATGAATCAGAAAATGACCCAAAAAGGATTTTATTTTTTATTTTTATTTTTTAAGGGATATAAATTTCTTTTAAACTAGTTTGAAGAAAATATTTTCCAATCCATTTAAAATAGTGTTAAGTATCTATAAGCATTTAAAATGTTAGTTTAAATTAGTAAACTGTTATTAATTAATGATCTTAAGAAGAAATTTTGTCCCTTTTAAAGCTCATTTACATTGTGGCTCGGTTGTAATAACATATTTGGTTTCTTGCATAGTCACAAAAATTAGTACAAAATAAATTAGATCAACAATTTTTTACAAAGATAAACAATAAACTCATCTCAATTAAATATTATACAAGTTGATTCTCATTTATTGATAACAAGTTTGACCCGACACCCAACAAAAAAACTAGATTATTTTTGAAATAATTAGTAATTTAACAAAACAAAAATATAATAAAAAATAAAGTATGAAGTAAGTACTCTACAATTTCCATTGTGCTTTCTATAACTGGGAAAACGAATTTTATAGCCACTAGCTCATAAGTCAGAGGATAATCTACACAAACACCACAATTTTAATTAGGAGCATAAATGTTGCATTAAAGTCATATCAATTAGTCAAAAAGTTAAAAATAAGATAGAATTTCGTACCTTATAATCAAATCCATGGGCTGGAAAGCTTCTGTTGCCACATTCATCAAAACTTAACTTTCTACAAATAATTAAACAGAAAGAAACCTACGAGTATATGGCTTACCAAAGAAGAATTCTATCACATCCATCATGATGTCCTTTTAAGAACCCCTGAAATTGAAACCATTGGCTGAAACATTTTGATAAGGAGCTTATTCATCGATGTTTGTCATAAATAGTGATGATGCTGATTAGACATATGATCTTATATACTTTATTATGTTGTTATTTACTGTTTCTTATTTGGATTTCATAGGAAATAAAAATTGTTGTTGTTTGATCTAGCACTAAGATGCAATATCGTGCTTTAACCACTACCACTTTAGAGTTACTTTGATTGTGATGATTATAGGATCTAATTCTCTCCCACTCTTTTGCTATTCCTTTATACTACGACAACATAAGCATTATTCAAATTACCCATAATAACGTATTTCATAAATGAATCAAATATATTGAGTTTGATTGTCACTTTGTCCATCGTCATCTTTTTTAAGACTGTTACAGTTTCATTCCATTGAGTCTCATGATCAGTTCACAGACCTCTTCACAAAAATTGCATCGTCCAAGGTGTTTTCGCGATACTGGCTCCAAATTCAAGTAGGTTCCTTGCAACCCCCCATGAGTTTGAGGGGTTGCTAGGTTTACAAGGCTCTATGTATATACATGCCCCTCTTGTACGACTCAACATACAGCCCTACTTTCTACATAATTTAGTCTAAGGTACATAGTTTTCCTTGTCCATATGTGGTAGGTTATTAAATCTTGGGCAAAGTTTTCTTCAAATTAAGTTAGAAAAAAAATTCTCTTAACATACATTTTTAATAAACTAAATTAAAAGAATATGTTCTTAAATTTTGGAATCTATGGACTGTGTGTGTATGTCAACTTTTTGTAGTAGAAAACTCGTTAAAGCCGTGTTTCTTTTTAATGGTGGTATATGCTATTCATCTTTCATTTTCCTAAATGCGTGTGCAGTAGGGGTAGTACTAGCTAGTTGGCACTTTGGCATTATGAGCAATGATTTTTTAGGTTTTTTAAGGCATCAAGTTGAGCCAAAATGTGTTAATTAATTTGACACACTTTAAGCCCACATCATATCTCTGCCTGGTTTATAGGCTGGTTGTCTGTCTGTCTGTCTGTATTCTAAAAACTACAACGTATGACTAAGAAGTTTAAAGTTTTCACTGCAAGTATTATGTATGTGAATGTGATATGTGAAAGTGAAAAATTATCAGCATGCTAGCTAGTAGCTAGGATTCCCATGCATGGTAAGTGATCAATCACAGAGAAAAGGACATACATATACCATCAATGGGAATCAGGGCCGGCTCAATAACTTTGGGGGCCTTAGGCGAAACTCCAAAATTGGGCCTTCTTTTTTTTTGTTAAGTTTTTTTTTTTTTTTTTGGTTATGAGGATTTTTTTTTTTTTTTTGGCACCGTGTAATGAATTGGTATTTTTTTTTTCTATTTTTTCTTCTTTTTCTAATCACTGGTACTTAAATATAATGATGAATTGAGCTTAGAATTGTATCAAATCCTTCAGTTAAATGTTTAAATTCTAACAACCAATATTCTCAATATTTAATAATAAAAATATCCATACTATAAAAATTAAGGTTTATGTCCATACTATAAACAATTAATGGTAAAATTGAAGCTTTCAACCCATTAATCTAATAATCTAAATCTCAATTCATGCATAGAAATTCATTAGGTAGAATAAAAACTCAAAAAGAAATTAGAGATTTCAACAATATAGCAAAATCCCCTAAATTCCTTACTTGTATCATCTTAAAAGTCATCAATACTTCATACCAATCATCTTTTCAGAAATAAGAATCCGTCAATCAAGACCCCACAGCTGAGGTGATTGAAAACAGAGGATTACAAATTCAACTATTTGTAATGGGTACCACTAACATGTATTATTCTCTTAATTTGATCAAATCATCAAAGCTTAAAAAAAAAAAAATTGGGGAAATCTTGGAATCTTGATAACAATTTAGCCATCCGAGCCAATCAACTCTTAACCACCTATTTTTGCCCTAAAATACATGACACCCATTCAAATTATAAACAATTTTTGGGTGCTCGTATTTCATAAAGAAAAACAAAAGAAAAAAAAAAAAAAAGTTAAGTGCATAAAATTAACCCTAAATCAATTTGAAGGGAACAAACTACAAAGAATGCAAAACTCACATGTTATCTCCAACCTTATATATTTGAAAGGGAGAGAGCATCTTGAGTATGAGAGAGAGCATTTATTTGAGAAATTGAGAGGACTGAACCATTGAGAGAGAGAGAGAGAGGAGAAAAGAATGGGAGAGAATAAGCGGAAGCTTGAGAACGGAGGGAAAAAAAAACAAAAAAAAAAACAAAAGAAAGAGAGAGTGGGTAGTGGGAGACAAAGAAATAAAGAAATTAATTAGCATAAAACAAAGTGAGCAGTGGGTTTCGTGGGAAAGAGAAATGATGAGAATTTCTCATATTTTAATTATTTATTATTAATATTTTTTCTAAATTTGTGTATGGGCTATTGCATGTGGGGCTCTATTTGGGGTGAGATTTGTCCGATTTTATTATTTTTCTTTTTCTGAATTTGTGTGTAGGCTGTTGTTTTCTCAATTTTTTTTTAAAAAAATTGTTCTTGCCTTATTAAATTTGGGCCTTTTAAATTACTTATTTTTTATGGTTAGGGGCTTTAAATTTTGATGATTTTTTTTTTGGGCCTTATTAAAAAAAAAAAATTGGGCCTTAAATTTTTTTTTTTTTGCCTTACTAAAATATTTTTTTTGGGCCTTAATGTCGGGGCCCTAGGCGCCTAGCTCATTTAGGGTCTAGTGACCCTGATGGGAATGTCCAGAAAGAATCCAACCCTTTCAAAATGAGGAAGTTTCCTAAACATTTTGCTTTATTCCCCAAGATTTTGTGCTGCAAATTAATTAAGCCTCCTTTATGGAAATTCCCTTGAAATTGCGTGTTAAAGAGGATAAGATCAATAAAGAAGCTGCAAAGGTGGGGCATAAACTCCATTTCCGTTTGAGCTGAAGGAAACAGTGAAGTGCTCTTCTTGGGCAGCAAGCCAGTACGTGTCAGTGGGGCTGGTAGGTAAGGAACATGATTTTCAATTTTCAATTGAACAATATTTATTTTAAATGAGTAGTACATTAATGTTGAACCAAATTTATATTATCCTCATTTTACACTAAATAGATATTCTCTATTTCATTTGAAATTGAGAGGATCCTATTCCGGTAGGGTAAGGTCAAGGTAGATGAAGACTTGAGCAGATGTAAAGAAATTTGAAAACGACGTGCACTGAAAACTCGTTTAAATTAACAATTTATTCATATTTTTTTTCCTCCTCTATCTATTTATTTTATATATATATATTTTCATAGTGTAGAACGTTGTAGTTGAATTTTTCTATTGGCGGTTTCTTATTTTCTTCCGTCTTTTCAAACTTTAAGAGTAAAAAGAGTCAAATAGTCCAATCAAAATCTTGAATGAACACTAGATAGTGATTTAAGAGGCAAAATCAAAGTGATCAATTATTACTGTCGGCTTCCAAAAATTCGCTTCTAATCCTCGTAGATTATGATATAGAGATACTCCACAACCAAAATAAAAAATTTTATTAAAATTTATCACGTATTAAAATATATATTATCTATTTGCACTGTTCTCAAATAGAAGAGAATTATATTAAGAGAGCCCCTATGGTCCTGTACTTCTGCAAACCCACCATTTTACAGCACCCAATACTTGTTTGACACCTCATCAATTGCAAATAACCAAAGTAAGAACAAATACAGCAAAACAAAGTCCCTAAAAATACCAAAAATACCCATGACCACAGACCCAGGTCTTGCCTCACGCACCCCCTTTCCCATACAAATGGTTTCATTGATTCAACTCACCCATTATGGATCCTTCATAAGCAAAGCTTGCCAATCCGTGAATCTTCCAAAGGGATCTCCAAGAGCTCATTGCCCTAGAGATCTCCAAAGAAAACCCCAAAGATGAAAACATACCTCACCTTTTTGACCAATCCAGTTCCAGCTTGAATCCCCAAGAGGTCATTGCCCCAGAGATCTCCAAAGAAAACCCCAAAGATGAAAACTTACTTGCCATTAATCCCACCGAGAAAGAATCCATCGTGATTCGTGAGCTGTGAAATTAATCACAAAGCTTATGAGGTCAAATATGATGTGGTGGAGTGTATTTTATTTTTGTAGGTTTATTGAGTTTTTGCTGATGTGTCGTTTAAGGATTGAAGGCAGTAAAACAAGGGGTTTAAGGAAGGTCCGGACCAAAGTTTAATTCTTATTAAATATTTTATTAGTTTTTTAAGGAAATTTTTACAATTCAAACTCTAAAAAGTGATATGATTTTTTTTTAATAACAAAAATGTTTTTTTTAATAGTATTAATAACAAATCGTATATGAGTAAACCAATTTTTTTTTTTTAAAAACTGATTCAGAAAAAATTTCTGTCATATATATATTTTTTATGCATACATAAATTTGTTTAGCTAAAATAACTACCAAATGCAAAACTTTTATTTTTAACTGTTTTTTATAAAACTAGTAAAAAAAATAACTATTTTAATTTTTAACTAGCCAAATTAATTCTGACATTCCGTAAGAAGAGGGGTAAAGTACAAAAAGATCCGTCATAGTCATTTCACAATTTCGATTCTACACGGCACATATTCTAGGATGGCAACATCTATTGTTATCAGCCAAAAATAACAAAAAAAAAAGAAAAGAAACCCATAATCTCTGGCTGACTGAGAAAGTGGACCTACATTCAAACCTTATTAATTAGCAAAGCCTAAGTCCAATGTACTCCAATGTACCTTGCACTGCACGGAGTAGAAAGGTCAGGTAGCTTTAGACTTTAATTTAGTCCAAGACCTTTACAGATCATATTTTCAAATTTTATGTTAAATGACTAATTAATGTCTTCATTCTATTTTCCTTACGCTCGGTTTAGAGAAAAGTTGTATATTATATTAGTAATTATCATATAAAGCCTAATTAATGGGTGTTAAGCACAAATTTTATGAAAATTATTACTCCAAATGAACATTGAATGCAAATTACAAGACACAGAAGAAACGAATATATATTACATCCATGTCGAAGCCCCAAGCTTTGAATCCGTGGCCGTGGTCCCCTGATGGGAGTTCGTTGAGACGTTGGAAAAGATCGATGATATTCATAATTATTCACAAGCTGCTGCTATCAAGAAACTGGATATTTAGGAACAAGGCTCTGCAATTGAATGGCCCTCTTTGGCAGGGAAGCCAACGACACTGACTTGAGAATGAAATTAACTGTCTTTTGCTACAAACTTTGACCCACTATCGTATATGACATGTTTGAAGATAAGTAGAGAAAAAAGATCAAGTTGGGCAAGTTGACACAAATTAATACGTAGACCCTCACGTTAGTTTGTGAATGTGATTGTGAATGTGATAAGTATCATATGGATTGTGACATGTAAATTTCTTGCTTCCGAAGGCAAGTTGAATGGCATTTCTCCAGGATTTAAATTCCACACGGCAAGTCTTGTAGGCATTTGGTGTATTGTTGGTGGTCACCGACTCACCGGCACAAACAACTGCAGACAGGTTTCACATACCTTTGTGTCGGTAGCATAAAGTTTTGGTGCCTTTCTAATATTCGCCTCACAGTTCACATCCTTTTACATTAACTACATCTTCATTTACACTCATGCAGTAGAAAATTTCTGAAGAATATTCCCAACTCTTAACTCTTTTCTTTAGAATAAGTTGCAGAATGAAATAAAATTCTCAACCTCTTATTTGGAAATGTAAATATATGTACCAAATACTCCTGTCGAGGCCATTGTTGTGGGGAAGAAATATTACTGCCACTCTACCTCTACAAGGCCATGTTGTATAAAGATTTTTTTTTTTGACATGTTTACACAAGAGGGAGAGGGAAAGGGAAGGTTTGAACTAATAACTTTCGTTTAATTAGGCATAGTCCTAGCCGATTGAACTACTTTCTTGGGGTTGTACAAAGATACTTGAAGCCCAAAGGAGGCATTATCCCATAGGACAATGCTAGATATTCTAAGGGATTCTTCCCCAAAATGCTTCCCAAATAATGTGGCAAGCATTTTTTTTCCTTAAAAAATTCTCATTATCTTTCCTTTATCTCCCACTCCTTCCTAAAATAGTACTTTCCACATAATTTGGAAAGGATTTTGGAAAAAAATTTGGAACACCTAGCAGCCCTCTATCCCAGAATAAAGCCCAAAGGTGTCATTATCCCTCAATCTCCCCATTTTCTTAATGTCGCTTCATTTCTTTAATTCTTTATTATTTAGTTTTTTTAAGTCTTCTATTTGGGTTATTAGAGTTTTAAGTTTCCTTCTCCATCGCTGGCCTCGCGCCGCCTTTTTTAGTCTCTTACAGCATATTTACTCGATCACATTTCCTTTAGATCTCATTTGTACATATAGATCCAGATATAAAGTTTTGTATAGACTAAAAGACTCTACAAATGAGATAAACAAAACCCTTCTGCCATTATACATTTATCTCTTAGTCCCCTAACTTCTTCATAAGCGAGACATGAGTTAAGTTAAAAGGGTTTTGTTTATTCATACTCACATCGTCTGCCACAAATTGTAACAACTACCTTCGCTAACAACTTTTTTTATTGTCTTCTCGGCCTACAAGAATCCCCTTCAAAATTGTAACTAATGGGCATTTTATATATTAAAAAAAAAAAAAAAAAAGTAGAAAGCCAAACCAAACAAGAAAGCGATGTTATTTAAGGTGCCAGCTAATGTAATGGGCATTTTTCAATATCTTGCATTCACATTTACACACATTTCTTGCCTTTTGTTTCCATCTTTTAATTTTTAATCTTCCGTTTCTTTCCTTTTTCTTTAATTATTATTCCCCCAAGATTACAAGAAAACAAGCAAAAGAAAGGTTTGCTTTTGCTAAGCACCAAACACGTGGGTCACATCCTTGTTCCGTACCATGGCCCGGACGTACGCTTTACACGTACTCATCACCACCCATCTTGATTCTTCCATACCATTTCTCTTTTATTATAAATTCTCACAGACCTCCCTCTCCTCCCTCCACTCCCTCAATTGCATTCGTCTCCCTCCTCTCTTCCTCCTCCATACACATGAGAGAAGGAACATCCCCAACCGCAAATGATGGAGAGCCAGGATCTTTCGCCGCCCCACATGGACGCATCTCGTCCCTCACTTGGGTTCCCCCTCGGTACTGCCCTCCTCCTGATAATCATCTTCAGCTTGAGTGGCATCTTCTCCTGCTGCTACCACTGGGACAAGTTCAGATCGATCCGTCGATCTTTTTCCGAAGACCCGGATCACGAGCCAGACATCGAAGCTTCAGCCTCCAAATCTAAGCCCACATGCACGGTATATATCTCTCGGTCCCCTCTCCCCAACAAAATTCACTTTTTTCTTTCGTGGAATTAATTAATTACTAGTTGATGAACTTAAGATGAACCAGAAATTAAATAACATGTTTGGTTTTTGAAATTGTTCTTTTTAACAGGATTTAAAGCAAAACCAGAGCCAAAGCTTGCCTGTGCTGATGCCTGGGGATCGGATTCCGAAGTTCATAGCATTGCCATGTCCCTGCGAGCCTCCGCGTCCAGAAACCATCGTGGTTAAAGTGCAAAAGCCACCAAAACCACCTCGTATTGCAGTGCCTCTGTATTAGCTAAAAAAAAAAGACCATTTCATGTATATGTGACGCTGATTGGAAGCAAAATTTTTTACTTTCAATTCCCTTGTAAGGAGTAGATTTACCAATATTATTAGCCCATTTAGAAAAAGGTCATTCTGTAAATAGTTGCCATTTCATTTTTAATATAAGTGTTGTAGTAATTTTTGTAATGATCCAACTTGGTTGCTGAAGAATTTCAATTTCCTCTAATTAACCTTTGTAGCCAAATTGATTTGAGAATATGGTCGAAAAAGTAGACAATATTGCGACTAAAACGGAGTTCTTTGCAACATAATTAAAGGATGTGCCTTTTCTGTTTTCAATATACTAGAGTAGTACAGAACAGAGTCCTCTGTTTTTGGTTATATATGTATATTCTTCCGACAGTTTGTATCTTTCTTACATGGAAACGAATTGTAAAGAAAAAAACAATCATTTCTCTCTGTTTTTCAGGAACAAGACAGCAAGTACAAATGGGGTTTTGAAAAATCAAACTTGGTCTTCATCAGAAATTTAGGCAATCCTGCAAGATTTTTTTACCTTTTTTTTTATTGCAAGCATTGTTAGAAGGCAAGTATATTTGCTGTGCCCATGATTATGGGTTGGTAAAGTACATCAAATCTTTCAAATGAGTTTCTTCTGGTATTATTATTATTGCTTCTTTTTCAGTCTTGCATGGAGGAAAAGAAAGGCAAAAATGCTACATTTCAAGAATGTTATCTTGGCAGCAAATAAATTAGTCAGAATATTGTGCACTCTTGGCAATTGCAGCAGCAGCAGCATGTTTTGCCTTTTTGTGAAACATTAGCATCGAGAATCCCAATAACTTGAAAACAATGAGATTTACCTATTGATTCACCAAGCTCACAAAGAAATAGAAAGTAAAATAAAAACATTGGTGGTAAAAAACCGTGAGTAACACTTGGAATTTAAAAGATATATGATGAAAAAAATAGGTGACCCAACATGATCAGGAACAGAGATATGCTGCTCCCCAGGCCCCCACTTGGTTCCAGCGCCAGCTACCCATGTCCTAATTTCACTGTTGCTAGTCTAGACCACTTTCTTTTTCCCATGAGTAGATAGTCTGTACTTTTTCCGTGATTGTTGCGAGTACATATCACTTTTCCGTTTCACTTTGCTTTCCGTCGAACACTTCGATATTGACAATATAATATCATATCACTTACTCAACTAAACAAGTGTCCCCACTTCTCACATTCATCCGGGCCGGCGCTCAAACCAAATACCATTCCTGTATTCTCGACGTGAAAAGAAGTAACCACGTTTTTCTAGCTTTCTCTTTCCTTGTAAAATGTGCTTGTATTGGCCTTCTTGCCTTCTTTTCTCGCTTCATATCATCGATCGTGACAAAGACAGATTAGGCTACCAATCTTGAGATTGAGATCATGTGCACATTAACAAAGTTATTAACATAATAGTTTTTATTTGGTCATTTTATTTTCGGAAAAATTTCACTTATTCTTTATAAAGTTTGACTACTTTTGCAGATATTTTCAATATTCAAAACTTTTTACTTTTGTGTATCAAATTTTATTTTTCTCTTACTTTATCCTTTTATACATAAAATTATTCGCAATTTCAATTTTACATCTGACTCTAAAATTATACTGTTTTCAAAACGACGCATCGTTTTAAGATAAAATTAACATTTCGGTAGGATTTTCTATATGAAAATGACAAAGTGAGATAAAACCAAACTTTGATATATCAAAGTGAGGTTTTAAACATTAAAACGGTATCTACAAAAGTAATAAAACTTTAGGAGAATAAGTAAAATTTCCCTTTATTTTAAGTGTGATAGACCCAAATCATAACAACATAAGAGGTGTAGCTGAATCACTCCTTTAATATGAATGATGGCTTATTCTTTATCAAAGTCGACTATTTAAGTAATTGAATCACCCAATTTGCGAAAAGAGGTGGTTGAACTACCTTATATCGACCAAAGGGTGTGGTCCATCGTCGATAGGTGATTTGGTTATCTCAACTGCCTATATATTACATCCATCTCAATCCCAATCTTTAACCCCATTTGGCAACAAAAATGGGCGGTAAAAATAGTCTCGATCTGCTGTCTGAAAATCACATTGTTTAATTATCAATCTTTTCAAGGGTGCCTCGTGGGAAAAGCTGATTTGGCAATTCGATGACATGGGTGAGAAGAAAATATCTTGCAATGGACAAAAATAGTGTTTCAGGATGCATGTGGCGTCTTTTCTTTTTTTAATTGTAAATGAAATCACTCCAAATGGTTGTAATTAATTTTCTTCTTTTAATTTAATAATAATAATACTGATATGATATAATCATAAAAAATTATTTTTATACGTGTTTTTCATTTAATTTTTTTTTGTTAATATAAAGAATAAAATATTTTAACAAACGCAGCAAACTTTCTCAATGGAACTCATTACAATATTGTCCGTAACGCACCCACCTAATATAATAAAAGCAGAGATGGTCGGAGCCTGGCCCTTGTGTTTGCTTTTGGATTCAAAGAAAGTTTTAAGTGAAAAGCAGGATTTGTAAACGTACGATAAGGCAATGGGGGCCCATTCTACGCCAAAACCACATGGGGACCGAGCCTTTCCAGGACAATGCTCAGTGGGTTCTGAGTGGTCTTATCTCAACAGTGCCTTATGATGTCACATACATTTTTGTTTTTGTTTTTGTTTTTTTTTTTTAAAAAAATCTCATCTTCTGTGGTGCCAAATATCATTGTCCTAATCAAATTTCTGATGCCACTTTAATCATGGTGCGCTGAGCATAATTTTGCAAAAACAGTACAGCCGCTCATATAATTAATTCCATCTTCATTTCTAGCATCAAAACAACCATCCAGAATCATTTAGGACAGGATGTCTTTTTGATTTTTTTAATGTTCGATTCTGTCTTTTATTTTGAATTGTTTTGTCAAATACACAAATGAATATGACCTTTTAAATCAATCATAATTAGGATTCATAATTTCTTACACAATTTATGAATTTGATACAAATTTAATATAAAATAAATAAATTATAAATAAATAATACGTTTAATTAAATAAATTAAGTTAAAATTATCACCGATAATAAAAAAACATAAACAATTTCAGCTAGAAAACCAACTGGGTTTCGTGCGCTGACAGTCAAGTGTGGAATTAATAATTCCATCACATCATGCTTATAATTTGCTCAATCAGAATTTGCACGCATAACTAAAGAATCTAACGTGAATGATTTTGTAGTTGGCAAAAGAAACAAAGGCAACACAGCATCCGATGCTTCATACCAATCAGTTTATAAAACTCAATATATGATTTGCTACATCCAACAGAAGTGACAGAAGTAAACCAAACGAGTGTATGAGTGGAGCTTAAAAAGGAAAGAGAGCTTCGTACTCAATTTAGAGTTAGAGATGGTAGGTTTTTGCCATAAATTTCAACAGGCCAATAATGTTGGGAAGCACAATAAACCCATCAACTACTTCATCTATAAATAATGCTTAATTATAGTGATAGTGGAAATCCTCTCGTAAAAAGTTAGGTATATATATATATATATCTTAGAAAACACACATATAATAATAATAATAATAATGTAGATGGGGCATTAGTTAAAGAGTCGTTGATGCTCATGTAATATCAAATCTGAGAGGCTGGAATCATGATCATGATCATGAGAGAGAGAGAGAGAGAGAGAGAGAGAGAGTACCCTCACCCTGTACCCCAGCCTCAAATGGATATCTTAATTTATTGGATTTTGTGAGATCATTGAGGATATGGTTTTAGGACCAAGTGGTGGGGAAAGGCCATTGGAAAATGAGGAAGATAATTAATTGTCCTTTTTTCATCATACCTTATAATGTGGTTTGGGTGATCGATAAAACACTCGTCAACTTGCATGAGTGGGATGCTTAATTACTCCAACGTCGTACTTCCTCTTTTTATATGTAATTGTTTAATTATTATTATTATTATTTTGTTTTCTTTTCCTGAGAATAAGATTCTTCCTGAAATTCAAGCAGAAAATTTTAGTACATTGCGATCCAACTATGGACCATATGCGTTGCTTACTGCTTAGTTAAATGTTTGTTGTTCAATGTTATTACCATACACAATAATGATAAATAATATGAAAAAAGAGTCGAGATATAAATTTACATGATTCCACAAATTACTTAAGTCCAAAAGAGAATGTGACTATATTTTACTAATCAATGATTCAGGATTATAACATAACATATATATAAAATTAAATTAAATTCACGACTTAGAAAGTAGTCACGTGTGAAACATGCCAATATGCAGTAAACTCAAACTTTTAAAAATATAAATAAATTGCGCACAACATCATGCAACAGAGTTTCCAACAAATATAACAAAAAATCTAATTAGGATTTCTTCATTTCAAAATCCATCAATTTCCTTCATTTAGTGTATTTTGAAAGTAGTGTCGTCTAAAATTTTTAATGATGGTATTGCATTTAATGCACTACCTTCAAAATGCACTAAATAGAAGAAATGAAAGGATTTTGAAATGGAGAAGATGCTTTTCCCAAAAAATCATGTTGATACACTATAATAATAGATAGATAATATCACATGGGTTTTTATAGTTATAACTGTCCTCGGCCATACGTACCCATGTCATGCTACAAATATTTGTCACATATGTACCACAAAATTTAATTTCCAAAGTGTAAAAGTCCGCTACTGTTGCTCTTTACTAAAACCACAAGTGAGCCCACTACCTTTGGGTTACGGCCCAAGGAAAGCTATTTTATAGTGTTTTTCTTAGCCATTTCGGGTTGTGTAAACAGAAGCCCACTTCTCTTTCGAGTTTGAATGGCGTATTTTCCCTCTCAAAGCTCCTGATGAAGCAAGCGCACCAAGTGTTCGTGAAAATGCCAACGAGAAACCCCATCGTTGGCATCGAGCAACCCAAGACTCTCCGCAGATCTCCGAGATTTATTCACCATAAGACCACCACAGAACCACAAAGACCTACCACTCTCCGAAAGTCCCCTAGACTCCACCCGAAGAATACAACCTCAGAACCCGAAGATCGGAAAACCCCCAAATCTAAGTCCAGAAACCACAGGGCACGCTCTCCTGGTCCTCTTCTCAGCTCAGCGCAAGATAAAAGGGATTACCCGGAAAATGATTCAAAGAAAATGAGTAAATCTGATTACGGGACAAGAAATGTCGCCAATTTATGTTCTGGGTCGAGAAGACATCCAAGGTTGAACAATGGGGTCGAAGGGTCTCAGAGTCTCAGACGGTCGCTGAGGCTTTCTTATCAGAAAAATTTAGTCAATGAGTGTACAGAATACTCGGAGAAAGTTTCGGAAAAGACGAGGAAATCCGATATTGGGTTGAGTAGAGGAGGTCTAAGTTCTGGGTCGAGCAAGTCTCCAAGTTCGAATTGTAGTATTGAGGAAGTTGGAGGCCTTAGACGATCTCAGAGGGTTTCTAATCAGCGAAATGTTGATGATGAACATGTCGAGAAGAGTGGCAGCGCTAAGTCTTTGGATAAAGTGGATTTATCAGATGATGGGAGAGCTGAAACAGGTGTGATTTCTTGTGAATACATAGTGGGGAAACGTGAAAGGCAGACAAAGGGGAGTTCTATTGGTCCTGAAGCGTTTATGGTGAAATGCGAAGAGAGGAAGGCTAAGGAGATAGGGGCTAACAAGAAGAGAAAGCGAGATGAGGAAGATAGTGGGATCAGTAATGGGTGGACAAAGGAACAAGAATTGGAATTGCAGAGAGCTTATTTTACTGCCAAGCCGACACCCCATTTCTGGAAGAAGGTTTCCAAACTGGTATTTTGCTGTTCCTTTGATTCTCTAATTTGGAATATTTTGTTTATTTGTTCTGTTTGCGTCTCTGTTACATGCTCGAATTTCAACCGTGTAATGGGGTTGTTTGTGGTAGGTTCTTCATAGGGAACTTGAGCCTCACAACAAGGAACTTGTTGATAAAAAAAATTCTCTAGGATCCTTTATTGATTTTTGCTCTGTCTATAAATAGACTTTACAAATAAAGATATAGAATTAATCCTACTAACAAATCCTATCAAGATAAAATAATCAACTTACTCAAAAGATAATTACCCTTACTTGAATTATTTCATCTAATCTTATCACCTATTCCTTATTGATTAATTACTAATTCTAATCCTAATCTTATCACTAGGCTAACCATTGATCTAAAAGCCATAGGATTGTTGGATACTGGTTTGATTAAACCCTGAACCCTTATCGTTGTAACATTTCACCATACTTTCGAATCTAATGTCCATGACGGCATACTCTATTGACGTTGACCCATTTCTCTTTTGACGGATTTACTCTTCTATCAATAGGTTGTCTCCTCTGTGAGGAGGACTTGTGATGTGATGCTTGCTCTAATATCAATTATTAACGGCCTAACTATTTATCCCCTAGCCATAAGATTATTGAATACCAATTTGGCTAAACCTTTAACCCTTAGGATCATAACATGTTGTAAGGCCTAGGTTCCCTATGAAGAACTAACCCAAACAAACCCCATTATGCTCTTGAAATTCAAGCACTTAAACATTATCATATGAATGAGGGGAGTTTACTTTGGGAAAAGGGTTTTAACATGTTGTTTTCTCTTTAAGTATGATCTTGGAAGAGAAATGGCTTTTCAAGGAGTTATAAAGATGCTTTCTTATTGGAAAATGGTTGTCTATAACATGTTCACAAAGTTTTAGTCTTGTGTTTGAGACTCTGAAAATTAACTTTAATAAACGTAATGAAAAAAATAATTTTCAGAGAAATCGTTGCTCAACTTGAAGTGAAAGTCTTGGTACTTCAACTGATTGCAGGACCTATAAGAGAGCTTTGAAGCTCTATTGTCATTTCAAATAATCGAAATTGTTAACTTAAAATCATATACTAGAATTAGTTGTAAATATCAGTGTTTATTCTGTCAAAAAAGGAATTAGAAAAGACAGAAACTAAGTAACAAGTGTTTTACCTGGTAAGTCTAGAAGACAAGACTAACGCATAAGAAAACTAGATAAAGACATATGATATCTGTCGTTAAGAATCTTTTTCTAAATCATGGTGTCAACATATATTTGCTCTTTAATATTTGAATAAGTAATTGTTAATCCCCGTCAGTTTTATCAGAGGAGAGTTAGCTTCCATCTGCAAAGCTTTATTAAAATTTTATCAATGGTGAACTTATACACACAAATATCCATCACAGGTGCCTGGAAAGTCTGAACAGGAGTGCTTTGATAAAGTTCACTCCGAAAATTTAACCCCGCTTCAACCTCGGCCTCGATCAAGGTCCAAGAAAGCAAAGTATTCTCCCCTTCAACATGTTTCACTTTCTGCAAGTAGATTGCTTGAGCCAAGGGTTAAAATGTTGAGATGCAGTAAACGGAAGACTCATCTTGCACAAAAAACTGTCAGACACTTGCTACAAAAGCATTATCACGTGGACCAAGAATATGAAGCGGATCTATTTTCAGTACTCGAACCCAATATGGATCCATCTGCCCAAGCTTTTCAGCCGGGTTTTATACTTTCCACCCCAAAGCGGTTGCAGGAAGAGCAAGGATTTCTTCAGAAGTTCCGTGAGAGATCTTCTTCAAGCCGTAAAAAGTCCCTTTCAAGATTTAGTAGCTCGTCTATGACGTCACTTGTTAGTCCCCCAGTACTGAAGCAGGTGAAAAACAGAGTCTTGCATGAGAAGTATATTGACCAACTACATTGTAGGGAAGCCAAAAGAAGAGCAGCGTCAGCACGCGCTGAAAAATCCTTTGTTGTTAAAGATGATACAAAAGATCATGTTCAGAATCTTGATATGGTTAAAGCAGCAAAGAATGCACTGCAATCTGAAGCCAGGTGTGTCATCAATCAGTATCGACTTTTGCAGGCCAATGCCCTGAGCAGCTCTGATTTTAACGATGACGATGGTGTTGACACCAATGATCATGATGAAAGTGATGACGGAATTTAGTCCCCCCTTTTGTTTTCGTTGAAAGTTTTCAAGATTAATTTGAGATGTAATTTTCTTCATATTAATGCTAAATGCTAATTGAAGCTGCCACATGCTGACTTTGAATCCTGTATATATAATATCATTAACCCATTTTTGGAAACCCTTTTTGTTTCTGTTAGCATATTAAGGGTGAAATTCACTTTGATGGTTTCATCCTCTTTTTTTTTTTTTAAACCTAAAGTAATTATAATTATTAGATGCAAAAGATTTGGGTTCTGGATAATTGTATCTTTGGATGTGTCAGTAAGTCACCTAAATGTGGAAAATGAAAGATTTGATGGTCGACATGTTTTGGCTGTGTCTTGACAAACTGAACTCTATTAACCTGAATTTAAGCATGCATAGAGCCGCCAATTGTGGGCTTGAAGACAAGAAAGAAAATTATAATACAAGTTTTGTTAAGCTAAGAATAAGAAAAATATTTTTGGGCTTGTAGCTGTGTTCCTTTTCTTTTTAGATGATTCTTATTCCAAGTTCATGAACGGTGTCCTTGAAAATTTGGAAAAAGGACAAAAGGTCCTTATCTTATGCTAGACTTTTTAAATGAGGAAAACTCCAATCCATCTATTTGCATCAATCAGTTACTTGTCCAGGATTTCATTTGATCCAGGAACAAGAAATCAAAGGTGGTTTGTTAATAATAACATTTAAGCTGCAATATAGCTGCCTCTGCACGTGAAAATTAACCATTTCTAGTCCCTTCAAACTCTTAAAGATTATTAATCGTAACATTTTCCCGCATTTGATTAGAAATTTTTTTTTTTTTAAAAAAAAAAAAACCTCTTAAAGACGTCATGTTCTATGTTCTACTGTATATGATTTCGAATATGCTTGCTTTGGTTACTGCTGTAAAACTAGAAACTAGCTAGCATGCTGTTGAACCTAAACGTCTAGTACTTTTAGGTTTGCACATGAATTCTCAGTAATCAGTTGCACAGGTCCTTTCTAGTTTCTACAATGAAGCATTGTTTAGACAAACAAGAGTTTAGGCGAAAAATATATTTAACTCGAACTACTACCATATTTTCATTTACGCTTTCAAACTTTAAAAGGTGATATTGAGCCCCTCTTATATTATTATCGTGTGTCAAATTAACACTTTTACATTTTTTTTTTCTCAAAATACCATTGAAATTATTAAAAATAAGATAATAACCATTTGAAAAAAAAAAAAAAAAGATTAAGGGAGTTAATATTAAAAGGGTCACCCATTTTTTTTTAATTGTTTTAATAATTTTAATTTTTTTCAAATAGTTACTTCTAATAACTTCAAGGATATTTTTGGAAGAAAAATACATAAATGTCTAATTTGTCATGCGGTGGTATTATAGAATACTCAAATGAAGTTAAGAGGCGTAAATAAAAATGTAATGGTAGTTTAGAATGCTAAAGTGTATTTTTCCCGAAATTTAGGATTTTGCCAACTCAAGTAGGGGTTTCTATATTATAAGTAGATGAGGAGATCATATAGTTTTGAATAAATTCTACTTGGGATTGAAGAAATAAATTTTAAGAACTCCGGTAATCTGCTGTATCACTAATTAAGTATCAACCCTGCTTGCTTTTACTTAAAGAAATATGGAAGCTAAAATCAACTGTAAGAGAAAAAAGGAATTCTCTCTCTCTCTCTCTCTCTCTCTCACACACACACACAGAATTTGAGCTCGATAAATTTATCATGGACAAAAGAGCAACTCAGTTGAAAAGATCAAAATGCTCACTAATCTGACATTTCATGTTTAGTGGAATGTCATCAAATACTTCTTTCCTATCTAATTTTTAAGTTTATAGTGATCTCCAACTCTCTTATTAACTGTAAGGGAAAAACCATAACCTTATTATGGTGAAACTCTGAACTTTGGGTCTGTCACAGGATCAAATGTTACAAACCCAATGATTGTATTATCAATCCAAGTTAGTAAAACATAACTGGGCACTATAATAATACTGTGTGTGTGTCATAGTGTTTGGGATATTCTTGGCATCTAGATTCAGAAACAGCAGCAGGTCACCATCCTCTACAATCCTAAATGCCAATTATTGCTGATCAATGGTCATGTCTAGTGTAGCAATAAGATATCAATAATGATTTGTTTTTAAGATACTGAAAAGAACTTTAATCAATCACCAAATTATGTGCATTTATTCCATATATACATTCTGATTGTATTGAAAACAATTTTTTGACAAACTGCTTTTATTATTTATTTATTTGTATATCAGTTGAGTTAGACTAGGAACAAATATCCTTAAATTGAAAGAAAGAAAAAAAAAAAAAAATGCACTGGACAATACATAATAGGTTGTGGGATGGACCTGATGAATGAGCAACACTTATTCAAAGAGAATACTATTACAACTTCTCACTTGCAAAATTCCTTGAAGAAGAGCAACTTAAGATTGTTTCCATGAATCTTTTTTTATCTCTTCAAGCCATGTAAAGTACCCAAGCAATCTCTTTTCTTCTACAAACATCTTCCTCCATAGCCTGCATTTCTAAACAATGCCTGCTTTATGTCTTCAGAACTTATCAACGCTCTCTCCTGAGCTCCCTAACACCATTGTAAGAAAATAGACATCAATTGATTTGAAGCATGCACGTCAAGATAATGTCGAGCAAGTAAAAGACAACGCACATACCTCAGAACAAGAAGCATGCACTGAAAAGTCATTGAAGCAGCTTATAACACACTGTTGAATCTCAAGGCCTAATGCTTCTAGCGTGTTCACTGTTGATAGCAACAATCCTGGCTTAGCTGCACAGCATATCCCGATCCGGGTATCCATATCCCTCCTCTCCACATTAAACTGCAAGGTCACAAAGGCATAAAATTCCATTCAAGAATTAGAGTAAATATACCAACAGAAATTGAGCTAGAATTCTTAATGGGTAATGAAGTGCAGTCATTTTTACCTTGGGGGAATTTCTCACCAATACTTCATTTGGCTTTAGCTCCTTGGAGCCCATTAAGTCAATCTGATCTGTGTCCTCTTCCATGTTTTCTGCTTTCAATTTATTGATTCTTTCCAGAAGCTCTTTCATATAATCTATGGCGTCTCCAAGTATAGATGTTCTGTCCATCTGCCAAAAGCATTCACATCACATCCTTCTGTTAATCTCAGAAGTCATAAGAAAGGAACTTTCTCTATGCTAAATGAATATATACGCCAACCTCAGAGAGCAAATAAGAGATTTACCACTGGTGAAATTAAAAACAAGAACAGTTAAATGACACCATTGTAAATTTAGATCACCTTGCTAATCTTAGGGACTATTGATCTGAGCATAGAAAGGCGGTCATTTAAGCGCTTCCTTCGTCTTCTTTCTGCCATAAGATTCTTAGAGGGCTGCCCTTCCAACTTCTTGGACTTGCTTCTTTTCTCCCCACACAAATCCATGTTGAAAGCAGCTGGAATATCAGAGGCTTGTTCCATCTCAACTTTGCAGCCATTATTGTTCTCTTCCATGCTGTGATTTTCGCTGCCAAGAAAACCAAGGTCTTCATCCTCCACCATCGATGGGTAATCCTCTTGGGATGGAAATGGTGGCTTGTCGTTCTTGGTGTATGATGCTCCAATCTCTGTGAACCCATCATGAAAAGGGTATGCTTGGTCACTGAAATTACATTCAAAGGGTGTGGAGAATCCTACAAATGGAGGGTTTGGAGTAGCCAACACTGGGTTCTCTTCCAAAGAATCAAAGTTCCACCCACCAGGGAAGAACTCGTTCACTCCATTAGGAAAAGTGTTCCAAGTACTGTCTTTTCTAGGAGCCAGTAATTCCTCCAAGAAACCATGTTGAGTGAGCTCCATCTCTCTCTCTCTCTATTTCTCTCTCATAAAGCGGTGGAAGAGAAGATGTTCATCCTAAGAGAGAGGTTTAAATTTTAATAACATGAAGCTACACCAAGTTGAAGGAATATATAAAACATTATAAAAGGGTCCATTTGTCATCATAAATGCATTATATTATAGTATATTCATTACAGTGAACTTGTATGTAGTGGCACCTAGAGCTAGCCTAAGACAGAAATGGAATCTGCTTTTGCCTCTCTCTCTCTCTCTCTCTCTCCCTCAAGGCTGATTAATGTCTTTTTCACCGAAATTATCAATGAGACAAATTCTCGATATTTAAATTCCACAACCTGAAAGCTTTGACCCGCAGGTCTGTCTGAAACGAAAATGGATGAATTTACAATAATAGACTGTCAGTTTCTGTTTGTATATATAACATCTTAACAATTACTGGTTGATTACCACGAATAATGCCCGGTTGGGCCCATACCTCAGCGCTCTAAACATTTCCTTATACCTTGTTTAGAATTGTGTTTGAAAACTAGAATTTTTAAGTTAAAAAATAATTTTTTAATAAAATTTTTATTTTTAAAATTCTGCTAAAAATACATTTTGTAAAAACACTTTTAATTTTTTTTATTAAATAACTACTTTTTTCTTTAAACGAAGTTTTTTAGTGTTAAAACATATTTTTAAACTCCTCAAACGTAATCTTAAGCAAGCCCATAATTATAGTGAATTTGTTTGTTCTACCTTCACTTTTCTCACAGCCCTAGCTAGGCGAAAACTATGCTTAAATTGTCTCTTCTTATCTGCAATTCAATCTTATAAATGGATTTTCATTTTCGTTGATAGAATTTTCTAGTTGGAAAAAGGATGTTGTGTATTCATCTTCCGGTCATAGCATGCAAGTGAAGATTAGAGGGGAAAAAAAAAACGAAGAAAACAAAAAAAAGAAAAGAAAAAGTCATTGACATTGCTACTAATGTCACAATTGGGATAAGTTAGTATGATATAGTTGTGCTCAAACTCACATGCTAAATCTTTTGAGTTAAATAATATTCCAACGTATTATATTATGATCTCATTAAAGGACTATAAGATATATGTTAATATGTCTAACAAGCAGTATCAAAGCCGATGGTAGCATGCGGTATGATGGAGTCATGCAAGCACTAAGAATGGTCTTTAAAGTATGGACAAATGGGGTGACAAAGATTCATGGTGCGAGCACAAACGAGAACTACTGAATTAGGGGCAAAAGTGCATGGCATGGGCAAACCCACATTGCACATAAGCGATCCTAGACAACTTATAAGATTGATAAAAACTTTTATTTGAAGGGGAGATTGTTGAGTATATATGTGTGGGTATAAAAAGATTGAGTCTCACATTATTATAAAAGCTTATGTTTGTGGGAGAGATTGTTGAGTACACACATGATGTGTAATTGGAGACATGATTTCAGTGGTGTGAGGTGAGGTTCGATGTGCTAAGCCAACTGCTTGTTGGCGTGACGGTTGTTAGCAAGCTTCAAAGTCATTGACATCTGTCTAGCCAAAGAAGATTTATTGGAGGAGATCATTAGTAGATTAGGAGTCCCCATTGATCTACGTCGACGTCGACATCTATCTAGTTAACGAGGATTTATTGGAGGATATCTCTTTTTTCTATTGGTGCAAAGAACTTCATATCTATTATTCATACTCATGTTGTGATGAGTTGCAAGTTATTTCTCTTTTGGTATTAAAAAGCACAAGATGAAAGACACTGATTAAAAAGATTGATTCGAATTTGAGGATGAATTCTCCCAAATCCAGCAGGCTGCATGCATATATATTAGAATTTTTGCGATTAAATTCTCAAATCAATTCTTTCCTTTGAATCAATCTTAACATTAATATTTTTCATATTGGATTAGAAACTTGACATCTATTGTTATTTTCCCTCTTACCAAAGGATTTGGCTTAATTTCAAGTTTTAGGTTTTCATCTTTAGAATTTTTAGGGGTAATTATATTTTACCCCTATGAACTATAACGCTTTGACATTTTCCTCCTATGAACTACCAACTATGATACTTGATCTCATCAAACTATCATCTTATGACACTTTTCCCCCTTCTGTCAGTCAAAGGGACGATCAACAGAGAATTTTTTTTTCCATTTTTGCCCTCACTTTAGGAGGGTGTAAGTGTCATTTTAGTGATTTGAAGTGGGGGCAAAAATGAAAAAAAAATCTCTCTCATTTGACCGTTAATTTTAACCCATTTGACTAACAGAAGGGAAAAAAGTGTTATAAGATGATAGTTTGATAAGGTCAAATGTCATAGTTGATAGTTCATGAGAGGAAAGTGTTAAGATGCTGTAGTTTATGGGAGCAAAAAGTAATTACCCCGAATTTTTATTATCATTTTAGACGTTAGGCTACTGTTATAAGAGCACATGCAATGGATGTACTGAGGTATTGAGAAAATCAATTTTTTATAGTATAAACAAAATTTTGAATTTAGAAAAATATTATATATCACATTTTTATCTCATATATGTACGACTATTAACACAATGCTAAGGTGAAAATATATCCCAACAAACCCCTAAGTGTTTGTTTTTTTCCTTTTCTTTTCTTTTTTAACAATGATCAATCAAATAGTTGATCGGCACTGACCGGCCTAAGTATAAGGGCCTATGGGTAATTTCTGAAGGATAAACATGAAGTAGCTAAGGCTAAGGAAAAGGTAGGCACATAAGGTACAAAAACTACTCACACATGACACATTCAATCAATATAGATAACAATGTGCAAAAGAGTAAGCTATGGCTGCATGACCTAGAGAGTTGTCGGCCTTTTCATTGGACATTTCCAAAACCTTCCAATCAAACCTAATCCAACACCAAGACAAATTCGGATTCCCCTATAGCTATATCAGAAATATTATAACTTCAACCAAAATTGAAAATTGCAATTGCAGAAAAGAGAAAGCCCTAGAAATTTTCCAGCTTGGTAGTGCGGTTGGTGAAGTAGGGAATTGGCAAATGGTGTGGACACAACTCACTCATCAACTGATGCAACGGGAACAGGCAATAGCAATAGCAATAGGCAATAGCAATAGCAATAGGATCTTGTATTTTTATGCAAAGTATAGGCAATCATGATTTATGATTATGGAGTACTCGTTTTTTTTTATCATTGATGCCTGACTTTTATTTAGGCTCCCCGTGACACCAAGGACAATAATACTTCAACAACGAAGTGTTTGCAGCTTTAACTTAATAATTAGCCCCTACCTCATCTGCATGTCCATGTCCATGTTTTTGTTTTTCACCACATTTATCCTTTCTATATATATATGTTTCCAATTTTGTTATTTTTTTATAAAAATAAAAATAAAAATGAGGTTATGGAAAAATAGTACTCATGATATACTTAAAGGGCTGGTGGCAATTCATATTCACGTATCGTATTTAGGTTGTATCGATGTATGTATATAAGACTATATATGTTAACTCTATAAATATTGATTTATTTAATTAAACAGGTCAAATCTTTCAACCAATCAACCCTGACCTGCTGATTTTGTATTTAAGTATCGCATTTGCAGATTGTGTTGAAAATTATCAATATATATCATATATGCTTATAATTTTATTTTTTTTTAAAAAATTTATTTGCTAACATATAACATATGTGTGATTTGAGTAATGTCAACCCACTTACAAATCTAGCATTTTTTTTTTCCTTTTACCGAGAATGGTACAATATTTATAATTTGTGATAAATTATTATTTAAGGGATAGGTGTTTCCTGTTATCTGTGGGACAATATAGGAGGATCAGAAGTGAAATTCGATAAATTTTGGGGAAACGGCCGGGAGCGACAGGTAGGTCCGAAATGTGTTTTTATAATACACGCCGGTCCACTGTTCGAGTAGTGGACGCCAACATTGTACCAATCACAATTATCCATCTCCACCTCTGTCATTTTAAACAGACGTACCGACAACATTGACAATCTAAATTATGCTACACTTTCTTGAAAATAGATGGTCTGACAGGGAACAACATTCATGTGAGACCTAGAAAGGATCATCATATTCCACCTTCCTAAACTTGATTGAAATTTTCAGTAATTTATTATGTAAAGTATAACAATTGTGAAAAAAGAAGAAGATGGGATTGGATAAGATAGATGGTTGGACAATTCAAAATTTATTTGGACGGATAAGTCTCATATAAGTTATCTCACGCTTGATGTCCAAAGCTGTACATTAGAGATCTCAATCCCTCAAACCCGCCCCTACATATGGCGTCCATCTAACAATTCTACCAATAATAATGTTTATTGAATTGATATTTATCTTTAAAGTATATGATTTTTTATATATAATTTTAAATACTTAATTCTTATCATGGGTTGATGAGACTAATGTGACAGTACTCATCGACCCTTATTTTTTATTTTTTTTAATAAAAATTAGCCTAAAGATTTATAGGTAGTGCTATATCAACCCAATGGGATGAGAGTGGAATGTACTTTCAATGCTTTAATTGGGAGTTTTCTGGATTAAAGTGTCAAAAAAATTTATTTAATTTCATTAAAAAAAACTCGATCATATCTTTTTTGCATCTAAAATCTCTCCTTTTTAATATTTGAACTTTTTGCCCTTTTCTTTTTCTTTTTTGGCTTTGATCTCAACTCTTGTTGTATGTTAATTCTTCATTAATTCTCAATGTGATTTTATCTATATCAATAATTTGAAATACAGTTTAACGGTAAATATACTTTGGTCGTCTCTTGTGGGACGAGTTTATTTTACCAACTTGTGTTTATGAAATTGTATTCATGTGGAAGCTCAAAAACATTAAAAATCTCTCCAAAATAACTGAGAAACTACCTCTCTAGCCAAGTCATTGAAAATGGGGGTATGTGAGGCTTATATATATGGAGAGAGAGGAAAAACAGGGTTTAATGTGAATGTTGGTTTAATAAAAACACTACTAGAGAAGCCTTGAATGTCATGAGCAAATCTTGTTTGAACATCATCTAGGTTTTCACAGTTTACTATCTACGGTGGTGTTTGAACGCTCTTCGAATATCATTGAAAACAAAAGGTTTTTTTGAGTAATTTTAGAAATCCCTCTTGTTTCACTCTTATGTCCCTTAAAAAATGATGTAATTCTTAAAATCACTATTTGATCAAAATTTAATAATGAATAATGATCAATCATAAACCCAATGGTAATTTTAGGGATGAGTTTAGGGGGGGATTGAGAATGGCCTTGTCCCTACCACCCCAAATTATAAGAAAAAAAAAAAAAAAAAAAAAAAGAAGATATTTTTTGCTAATTGGTCCCTCCCAAAAAAAATTTGGCCCATGATCCCTCTTCAAACTGAAAGTTGGATCCGTCCATAGGTAATTTTAAGAGGCACATCATTATTAAAAGAATACAAGAGGAACTTGTAGCATTACTTTAATTTTTCTTGATCACTTATTGAGCACCACGTTTGAACATTTCTTGAATGCCGACACTACAAACAATAGATTTTGCAAAGTACTCAAGGCATTGATGTTCGTACATTATTACGAATGTAACATTCTGGAACTTTAAACATTTGTGATTGTGAACGGCATGTACTATCTTGCACTCTAAATCACCTTTTCTAACACCAACTTAATAGTACCAACTCAACCACTAACCCTAGAATCAGGGTCAACTAAGTTTTGATACTAAATATGCCAACATAAATCATAATATACAGTTTAAGGGTAAATATACTTTGGTCGTCTCTTGCGGGACGAGTTTATTTTACCAACTTGTGTTTATGAAATTGTATTTATGTGGAAGCTCAAAAACATTGAAAGTCTCTCAAAATAACTAGAAACGGCCTCTCTAGCTAAGGAGTAGAGATTTCGGGTTGCCTAGCATCTACCTTTTTTTTTAAAAAAAAAAAATGAATAGGAAAGAGGTTAAAGGGGGAAGTGTCTGCCAAATTTAAAATTGAGAATAATTTATCAGAAGTTGATTAAATTATATATAAAATTCACTGGCCTCAATGAATCACTGATAAGAAATTGGTATCAGCAAAATTATATAAAACTGAGATAGCATTTTAAGGTATTAGCACCAAATTTAGGATGACCAAAACCCTTTAGAGTCATATTATCCTTAAAGGGTTAACCTTTTACCTCTAGGTTTTAGTTTTGAATTCATAAATAAGTTTTGAAGTATTAGAACTCAAATATTAGCTCATAAAAATTTAATATGATCGAATCCCTTTAAGGTGATACTATCCCTAAAATGGTTAACTTTTTACCTCTATATTTAGTTTTGAATCCATAAATAAGTTTTGAGAACCCAATATTAACACATGAAAATTTAGTTAATACGTGTTTTTTATATATATAATAATAAAAAAAACAAAATTTATGGACGACGCCAGGCTGCCTCACTTTGGCAGCCGGATAACACTGCCCCTAGCTAAGTCCTTGTAAATTGGGGTATGTGAGGCTTATATATATGGAGAGAGAGGAAAAACATTGTTTAAAGTGAATGTCGGTAATAAAAACACTACTAGATAAGGTGGCTTTCGAATGTCATGAGCAAATCTTGTTCAAATATCATTGAAAATAGAAGGTTTGTTCAAGTAATTTTAGAAGCCCCTCTTGTGTCATTCTTATATCCCTAAAACAATGATATGGTTCTTAAAAACACAATTTAATCAAAATTCAATAATGATAAATTATAAATTCAATGGTAATTTTATGACTAAGTTTAGGGGGACTAGAGTGGCCTTTAAATTACAAGAAACAAAAATTCAAGGAAAAAAAAAAGTATTTTTGCCAATTGGTTCCTCCCAAAAAAATTTTAGCCCTTGACCTCTCCTTAAATTGAAAACTGAATCCATCCCTAGGTAATTTTAAGAGTTACATCATTATTGAAAAAAGACAAGAATGACTTATAGCATTACTTGATTTTTCTTAAATTATTGAGCACCACGTTTGAACATTTATTGAACGTCTACACTACGAACGATGGATTTTGCAAAGTACTCAAGGCATTGATGTTTAAACATTATTATGAATGTAACATTCTGGAACTTTAAACGCTTGTGATTGTGAAGGACATTTACTATCTTGCACTCTAAATCACCTTTTCGAACACCAACTTAAGAGTACCGACTCAACCACTAACCCTAGAATTAGGGTCAACTAAGTTTTGATACTAAATATCCCAACATAAATCATAATATATTTAAAAATAAATGTAGACTAATTATTAAATTAAATTCGAAAATAGAAAAATTCTAATTCCAAGAAAAATAAGTTTTAATTTGATCGGTTTTGCACCAAAATAATTTGCAGTTTCATATACAGTGGTAGATCAATCCAAACACACATATCGAGGAAAGTACGGCGACAAGGCGTTTGACCCACGACCACGTGAACATAATCAACAGGTGCATTAGTGTCAGACGACTCATATGTTCATGTGTTTAAGCAATCAAAAAATTTCCATATACGCCAAATTTCTAACAAACAATCCACTAATTTTTATTTTTTATTGTTTTATTTCTTTCCTGAGCAAACAAACCAGTACTTAAAAAACTGGATGGTACGTACTATGATTCTTTCTGGATAAAAAACTAAATGACATATTAGTCTTTCTTAAAAATTAAATATAATTCTTGATTTTGTCTCTATAATAGGCTGTCCAGGCATGAATGGATGTGATCTAAATCATACATTATTTAGTTATATTAATTGTTTTCCAATTTAATAACCTAAAGAAGATGCATGGCTTTTCTCTTTTTTATATAGTATTCCTGGTCAGTGAAGTTGAGTGAAAGGAGTTGTAGTTCGAAACTACTGATGATAAATTTGTATATATGTATTTGGTTTAGAACTTAACAAAAATAATGACAGTTTATTTTATTACCAAAATCAAAAGGAATAATATATAAGAGGGTCACCGATGAATTTGTATATATAATATAAATGGATATGTATATTTGGTGCAACCTCAAGGATTGATTTTGTATTTATCCCTAAAATTTAATTAGGTTCCTCCAATATGGAGGACCAAATGAAAATAGAAAGACCTTCCATTGTATAACAAAAATTGACAATTTTTATTTAAATGACAACTTAATTGTTGTTAATGTGTTTTGGGTTGTATTTTAAATTTTGTTTTGAAAATCTGGTGTGATATAAAGAAGAAAATTGCTTTTGTATTTTTATGAGTGTTTTGTTTTTATTTTTTGAGAACGTAATACAAAATTTTTAACAAACATAACTTTACTTGATATAGTCCACAAACCATATAGGTTGGAATTAAATTGTTAATGTTTGTTTTATTTTTTATAAATGATTCACATCGTAATACTATTGGTGTGAGTAGTGATAATCCTACAACTGGCGTGCATGAATAGTTGCACGCCAATTGTACAGAATATTATTATTTAATATAAAATAATATTTTAAAAAATGAACAGTAACTTTTTAAAAAAATAATATTTTTCCGTACAATTGGCATGTTACTATTCATGCACGCCAATTGTAGGATTATCACTACTCTTATTGGTGTTGGTACGTATGACACGTTAACATATTCCATCCCATTTCCTAATTGATGCAAGGCAGCTTTTCATCATACAAGTCTTAGTGAAAAGGTCATATATTGTGATTTTGAAATCAGACGGAGGAAATCCCGGTGGAGTTGGAAAGCTAATTCAAAGATCTACAAAGTCATGTATTTATGAAGTATTACTAATTTCAACTTTTAATTGGTCAAAGCAGGCTGTAAAGAAAATACTGAAAAGCTAGACAAAATAACTCGTTTTAAGTTTAAGTTTGAAAGAGTTGGTAGAATGGCTTGTTCCAACTTTAGAATGAATTGGCAGAATAACTTCCTAAATTCTTCCAAAAGGTATGTTTGTCCCGCCTCACCTCTTGAGCTAGCTTTTGGGGTTGAGAGAAGACCACCCAACAAATGGTATCGAGCCACGGTTACTTTCACGGGTGTCAGGAGCGTCAGGGTTTGGAGTTGTGTCCTTTCCGCAACTCTTGACGTGAGACACTCTTGGAATGTAGAAAGACTCACAAGCGAGGGGAGTTTGGTCAATGTGAAGAGACTCACAAGTGAGGGGAGATTGTTGTGAGTGCACTTGTGAGTGTTGTGTCCTACATTGAGAAAATATAAAGAAGAGAGTGCTTAATATACGGTGGACCTTAGCCCATTAGCTTAGGCTTTGGGCTAGAGTTGTGTTCAATTATGTATATTAATGTTGATACATTGTTGGAACGCGCACAACAATGATGAACAATATATGAGATCTAAAAGAGAGAGATCAAGAGAGAGAGACACGATTTAACGTGGTTCGCAATTTGCCCACGCCCACGTGGAGAGTGCGGCTATATATTTCTATTCAATAATTTAGGGTTACAACATAACATATTTATAGGCAAACCCTAATTATAAGTATTTTGAAAATCCCAAAATACCCCCACAACTTATTTGTTCCCAGCCCACATAAACTAATTACACCCAATGGGCCTTTAATAGAATATGAGCCACTTGTTTCAACAATCTCCACCTTGGCAGTATTCACCTCTTTGAAGATAATCAAGTATTGGGCCTCCACCGAATCGATAAGTTTAGCCGCCTCTCCTCTCCTTTCTAGCACTGGATACATTTATCAAGTCCAAGCAATGCTTGAACTTGTCTGTGGTAATAGCCAACATATCCAGCATTCTCGAAAGTGTGAATCTTCTCAAGTAACAATTCACACCAGCAACCAATTCTGATCTTGTGAAACCTCACATCAATGTGCTTGGTTCTCGCATGATACACCTGGTTCTTTGCCAAGTAAATGGCACTTTGACCGTCACAATACAACGGAACTCCAACTTGTCAATACCCGCTCTTTGACTAACCTCGAAGCCATAAAGCCTTTGCGCTTCACCACGCCATGTACTCCCGTGGGACATTGCAACCGTGGACGGATCATAGACTTCCAACATATGGGTCCTCCTGCAAGAGTAAACACATAACCCGTGGTCGATCTTCCGTCATCCAAGTCCCCCGATAATCTGTGATCCACATATCCCATAACCGACAAATCACTCTTTGTCGACAAAAGTGATGCCGTAGTCCGTAGTACCTTTCAAGTATCTGAAATCCACTTAATCGCATTCCAATGTCGTTTCGGATTTGCCATGTATTTACTCACCACGCCACGCATGAGCCAAATCTGCCCGTACATACCATAGCATACATCGACACCCCACTGACCGGCATATGGGACCTTTGACATGTCTTGATTTCTTCAAACTGCCTTTGGACACCGTGGAGGTAGACAAGTGGAAGTGATTCGCCAAAGGTGTACTACCGGTTTTGCATTCTCCATGCTAAACCTCTCCAACACCTTCTTTACATAACCGCTTGAGATAGCCACAATCTCTTGGCATCTCGTCCTCGCAATCTCCATCCCAAGAATCTTCTTAGCGCGCCCCAAATCCTTCATGTCAAATTCTCTACTCAACAAAACCTTCGCTTTGTTGACCTCCACTATACTCTTTGCTGCAATAATAAGCATATCATCCACATATAGTAACAGAAAAATAAATGAGCCATCATCAAGGCTCCTCATATACACACAAATCATACTCACATCTTCAGAGCTAATCTTGATCATGTAGGAGTCAAATCGCTTCAATTTATAAAGTGACTTCTTCAATTTACGCATAAGTGCTCCGCCCGTCAGGTTGATCGAACCCTTCCGCTGCTCCATGTAAATCTGCTCCTCCAAATCACCATGAAGAAAAGCTGTCTTCACATCCATTTGCTCCAAAGCCATGTCATAATGGGCTACCAACGCCAATATCGCTCGATGGAAGTATGTCCGACCAGGGAAAATATTTCTTCATAATCAACCCTTTCGCCGTGAATAACCTTTTGCTACTAGGCGAGCCTTGAACTTTTCTCCCCTTTTTCGACATCGCTTCCTTTTCTTGAACACCCATTTGCACCCTATCTTCCTCTTTCTCTTGGGAGCTCCACCAAATCCCATGTCTGTTTTTTATGCAAAGACTCCATTTCTCGCCATAGCACCCATCCATTTACTCTTCTCTTGGCTATTGACAGCCTCTTGAAAAGTGGTAGGATCTCCGCTACTAATAACAAGTGCATAAGAAATCATGTCTTCAAAACCGTACCTGATTGGTGGTCTGATAGTGCGTCTAGGTCTGTCTGTGGCTATACTGTGATGCTGCTCAACTCCTGAAGTAGAAGTCTCTGTACCCTGAGAAGTGTTCTCCTGCACAGGAGTCTCTAACTCCACGCACCACTGCACGCTTATCACGCTTCGCCGCTCTTTACCTAGTACTTTTCAACATGGAATTTTCTCAAATACCACGCCTCTCGATCACCGCCTTGTTTGCCGTCGGATCCCAAAACTTGTAACCTTTAACCCCTTTCCCATATCCGAGAAAGATACACTGTCTAGACTTTGGATCAAGTTTTGACCGTTCTTCACTAGGTATGTGCACATAGGCTGGACAACCAAATACTCTCAAACCAGAGTAATCTACCTCATTACCGTCCACACCTCCTCTCGCAACTTTCCCATCTAGTGCTGCCTTGGTGACCTGTTTATCAAGTAGCATGCCATACTAATCTGCTCGCCCAAAAATCTTTGCAAGTCCAAAGATTCAACTCGAGACATCTTGCTCTCTGCAATCGACCTATTCATCCTTTCCGCCACACCATTTTGTTGAGGTGTCTTGAACTGTGAAGTGTCTCTTTATACCATGCTGCTCACAAAATCTCGAACTCATCGTTTGTGTACTCGGGCCATTATCCGCCCCGAGGCACTTAACCTTCTTCGTCGTTCTCCACTTCACTTTCCACAACTTGAACTTGGCAAACGTTTTCGATTTGTGCCGCATGAAGTACACCCAAACCTTTCTGGAAAATCATCAATAAAGATGACAAAATACATATGTCCTCCTCGTGACGCTGTTCTCACTGGTCCCCATACATCGAATGAACATAGTCCATAATACCCTCTCTGCCTTGTGTGTGTGGTCGTCTTGAATTGTACCTATTCTGCTTCCCTGAACACGTAACTTACAAAGTCAAGTTTACATGTTTTGACACCCTTCAATAGATTTTTCTTATGAAGCTCTAACATGCCCTGCTCACTCATATGACCTAACCGCATATGCCACAAAACAAGACAATCGATTCACTCTCAGAGGCAATTCCACCTACAACGTATTTCCTAACAGTTTATAGATATTCTTTGAATTTATCTGCCCTTCATCACTACCATCGCATTTAGTTACCTTCATTACTCCACCTATAGACTTATAACCATAACCGCTTGAGTCTAAGGTGCCTAATGAAATTAAATTCTTTTCCACTTCGGTACATGTCTAACATCACATAACGTTCTAACCACACCATCAAACATTTTAATTCTAATATTACCTATGCCAAGAATTTTGCAATGTGCACCATTACCCATAGTAACTATACGTAATTAACTGACAGAGGTGTCAAACCAATCTCTGCGCCACGTGAAAAGAACATGCTGAGTCCGAATCCAAGAATCCAGTGCTTCAATTAGATGCAACAGAAAGCATATCACCATCGATCGTCGAATTGACTTCCACCACGCTCACAGACTTTGAGGAACCTTCATTCTCGTATCCTTTTTCTTCTTCCACCGACAGCCCCGCTTCATGTGCCCTTTCTTTCCGTGACTTAAAACAATTGATGTCCTTCCTCCTCCGGACTTTGACCGAGAATTCTTGCCTTCGACTCACCCCGTTATTGCTTCTTCCACGTCATGGTTACCCTTTACAACTAGCCCTTCTCCTTGGGAATTTTCATCAATATTTTTCTTCCTTTGATGAAAAGCCAATAGGCCTCAGAACATCCTCTAACTCCAAGGACTCTTTCCCCATGTCGAGTTGTAACCAAATTCTCATATGTAGAAGAACTTGGGAGTGAATTCAACAAAGATCAACGCTTTGTCTTCGCTTTCAACTTCACATCAACCTCTTCAAATCACCGATTATCCGATTAAATACGTTGATGTGTTGGCTCAGATCTGAACCCTTCCGCCATCTTCAAGCCGCATAACCGCGCTTTAGATAGAGCTTGTTCGTCAACGACTTTTGACATATACCGACTTTCCAGCTTTCAACCAAATCGCCACGGAGATTCTTCGTCCATGACATGATACATCACGTCATCTCCTGCATAAAGCAATAGTAGCCACCGCTTTGGCCTCAAGTTCCTTCCAATCTATGTCCGCCATCCTTCCGGTTTTGACCCATATAACGCCTTCACCATCCCTTGTTGCACCAACAAATCCTTGACACGCCTCTCGCCATAACCCAAAATTTCCGGATCCATCGAACTTCATCACGCCGAACTTTGCGTAAGATGTGCCAATCCCACCATCGTATGATTAGGCTCATACCAATTGTTGGGAGATAAAGCGATATGGAGTTTATACCAAGAGTACATTAATATACATAATTGAACACAACTCTAGCCCAAAAGCCTAAGCTAATGGGCTAAGGTCCACTAAATGCACTCACAACAGTATGTAAAATGCCCTATAAAAGATATGAAACCTTAGTCAGATTTGAACGAATAAGTAATCGATCTATTCAAACAAGAAATTGATTGTTAAGTTTATTTTCAATTCTTCGTGATCCCATTCAAACAAGTTGAAGCATTTTTTATTTTTTATTTTTTATTTTTAAGAAAAAAAAACTAGCTTTATTTAAGTGTTTTTAGGTTCAAGAGTCTAGGTAGTATAAAGCATGTTATATAGCTGTCTAGAGCCGTAGTTCTTTATTCTTTATTTTTATTTTTTTCTTAATTACCTCAAATCTTTGATCGACACTTAATTTTGAAAAGAGTTGTAATTCTTGTACTTAATTGTTTTTGCAAACCCACTTAACTGAGTTACATCACTAATGAACACTCGTCAAGAAACCTACTTGTAAATTTGCTTATTCTAAAGAGGTTTTAGGACTATTTGTGATTGCGTTTAAAGAGCCTAAAAGTGCTTTTAACACTCAAAAATTCAGTTTGAAGAAAAAATATATTTTTTTAGTAAAAAAATTAAAAAAGCTTTTAAATGTTCAAAAAATATAAAAATGATAAAAATGCACTTTTGGTAAAAGCTTAAAATGAAATTTTGCCCAAAAACTCACTTTAACTTAAAAATTCTATTTCTCAAACAAAAATTCCAATAGGCTCTTGTTTCTTTTTAAACATCAATTAGCTATTTGTAACTCAATGAAACCATGTATACTAATTTTGTATGCTTTTTTTTTTATTATTATTATTTATAAAAAATGACCTTGCAACCTAATTACCACTGAGAATAATATTTTGATAAAATAAATGTTTGTGAGATCGATGCATAAATTATAATACCAGGTATTTATTTTTTTCCTGTTGGTGATGAGAAGATTGAGCAATAAGAAACAAATCTATAGTAATAGAAGGCTAAGTAGGGGACTGGGGGTAGCTTAGCATTGCTCATAAAAGACAGGGTTCGTGACAAGACCACGAGAGCAATAATGATAGGTACGAAGGCACAGATAAGGACTAAAGATGATGCATGAAAAAGACCAGAGCGAATCAGCGAATTGATCTGCCTCTCTCACATGAACAGAGAGTGGTTTTTTGTTTTTGCCGAGACCAAAATTTGTGGTACACATACGCTCTCCCATATGCCATGTCTTTTGTTTGCTTTCGTTCGATCGCCATTGCTTTGCTAATTGCTTGCTTGCTTGCATGGGATTTTATTCAATCCAACCGGCAGCGCCCACAATATATACAAAAATCAATCTCCTCTCTCTCTCTCTCTCACAGTCTCTCCCAAAACCAAAACCAAAAACCAAAACCGCTTTTCATTCCCTTTTGTTTTGCTTTTAAACTTTGACTGGGTCCTACGTCGATTGTGTTAACTACTGTTCTGAGTTGCCTTTTGCATGACTCATGGGAAACCCCACGTCACTGTTATTTACGTGCATTCACGTTCATTACAAAAAAAGGTTCTGCCCCAACCCTGGATTTCCAGTCCCCTCCAGTCCAGGCTCTCTCTCTCTCTCTCTCTCTCTCTCTTTCACTACACTGTTGTACGAAAAGAGAAAAAGACACAACTGCTAATAATTATTAATTAATTAAGGTTTAGGAATCATTAACACAGTAGCCCTCGGTTTGCGGGTGAGGATATGTTCTTTCTCAATCTGATCAGAAAGAGAAAGAGAGAGATATTGAGGGGGGGTTGGCTTGTGGTGGTGGGTAGTTAGGTTTACCACAAAAAAAAAAAAAGACAGGGAGGATGGTAACGTCGTTGTTGGTGTGGGAAGGGAAAACGAAAGAGAGGTTGTGAGGTCTCTCAATGGTCTTTTCAAGGACAAGAAAACGAGGGCCGACCCAAAAGAAAAGCGCCCATCAAAAGACGTGCAGTGAACTAACAGTGACAGTGACAAGCTCTTATTCATCATGTCGACTCTCTGGGCCAAAATCATTCAAAATTATATTAATATATTATAAATCCTGATTATGATTGTTCACACATTTCATAATTACTGGCCCCTTTGTACGTGAAGATATGCTTGCTTAATTATATGATGCAACCAATAGAAGTTGAGGGATAATACTAATTAATAATAATTATGTGTGAGAAACAATGCTACAAGACAATTCTCTCCGAATTTCACCCCCTAGCCTCCTCAACAACTGTAGCATGACAACGTTGGAGATAAGAAAGATTTACCGATAAGAAAGAGTTACTATCAGATGATGTTTCTACTTTCCAGTTTCCAGTTTGCAGTTTCCACACTTAGAAAAGAGAGCTCAAATATTACCCATAATTTATTCATTAAAAATAAAAATAAAAAACCTATTATTTGAGATAAATATTCTTTAAATAAGGTTTTTATATATCTATTAAAATATTAATTAAATAATTAAATATATATTTTAGTTTTAGTACTCTTAAAATAAATGGTAATTTAATATGTTATACAAATTAGAGGTATTAAGTTCAAACCCTAATTTGAAAGCTTATCTTTCATTTTACTTAATTATTTCACTTATTAAGATACAATTTCGATTAGATTTAGCTTAAGTAGTTGAGATTAGTGATGATTTAAAAATATCATTTATTTTAAAAGTTTAAATATATGAATTTATAACTGTATTTTTTAAAAATTTAGTTAAGTGTTTGATAAAATCGCATTTTATCATTTAAAATTTAAAATGGTGCATTTTTTAAAAATATCACGTTGCATGCTTTTTAACTCATATTTTCTACAATTTCAAATAACAATTTTTAAAAAAAATCCCAAACGATTTATTTTTTACAATTTGATTTAAAATCATATTTTTTGTCTACAAATCACAATTTCAAATGCACCCTTCATTGTCTAGTTAGGTCAATATCAGACTAAATAAATCTTGCTTAATTAACTGACTTTTTTTTTTCTTTCTTGGCAATTAAGTGCAAAGAAACATGGCACAACAAGGGAACAGTGCGAGGAAGAAAAAAAGAAAAAAGAAAAGCTTACGGGGAAGAAGGAAGGATTACCAATTAAGGAGATCGATCGAGAATGGAAAATGGATCGGAGATTACGACGAAAGTGATTGATCTGGTTAAATTAATTGAACTTTTGTAGTAAACATTATATATAATATAAAATTTATTAAAAATTTAGACCTCGTCTCCTACCCAGCTGATCGATGACGATAATTGATAATTGAGCTAGGAAGGTGATGGAGTTTCGTTGATGGCCCCCAGCTGAAAGGGTGATTGATAGTGCGCCAGCCTAGCTAAAAACTAGTCCGGGTTCTGTTCCGGATCATGGGAGTAAATTAAACTTCCCTGGTCGGTACGCAATTCAGAAACCGACAACAAATGTTTTTGGAGTTACGTGGTGAGACATGCACCTGTGATCTTATTATGTTGCCTTCTGCAGATCCATCGTCCGGAATGTCAATCCTGATCATAAATGAACCAAGACAACTCCGTCCACTGCGCAGGCCACCTAAATCCGCCATTAATGCCGCCTTCACTACCGGATCCTACCAACCCCGCCCGCCCAGAATAATCATATATACCCCCTGAACTGAATGATCCTTTCTTCATAACTGTTTTCTGGGATCAAGAACGAGAAATTTCTCACAGCTTTTTGTTTCAACATGTTATTATTATTATTATTTGTTTCTTGGAAATTGTTACTCAAAGATTTTTTTTTTTTTTTACAGCACCAAAATGGATCGTGTTTCTTGAAATATATTATTTAATTATTACTTTTCTAGATTCTAAAATCTAAAATCTAAAAACACAAACCAAACATATATATAATATATTCTGTTTGCAACCGTTTTGGGTAACTCGTAGGCCCGCATATAAAAATTAAAAAGAAAAAGGCCAAGTAATTAACTAAGCCAATGAAGTACTAATAATTAATTAAGTGATCTAATTAGTAAATTTTTTTGGCTCATATTTGTACGTACCTTTTTTTTTTGAAGTGATATTTGTACGTACTTGAATGTATATATGCAAGTATAAATCATGACATTCATTGTGGTAGTATATATCTAAATTAAAGGGAAACTTCGCTTATTGCCCTAATTTTGGCCACTTTGTAGATACCCTCCAAAGTTCAAAACCTCTCACTTAGGTCCTATCAAAGTTTGATTTCTCTCACTTTACCCATTCTGTACAGAAGGGGCAAAGTGAGAGAAAATCAAACTTTGATACCTATCTGTCGTTTTACCCAGTTATGGAGTTAAGGATAAAATTGGAATTGCAAAGGATTTTTTTTGTACAGAATGGGCAAAGTGAGAAAAAATCAAAGTTTGATAGACCTAAGTGAGAGCTTTTGAACATTGAGGATATTTGCAAAAACCACAAAAGTTCAAAGGGGTAAGTGAAGTTTTCCCTAAATTAAATTTGCATCCTTACATTGGCTTGGAAAGAGTTTTCCTCTGAACTTAGTTGGAGGAATTTTCTCCAACTCAATTTATAAAAATGACATGTATTATTTGAACATGTGAGATCGATGCACATTTTCTTAATATTGGAATAAATTTTACTAAAAACTCATATGCATCTTACATGTTATTAAAAAAATAGACGCATATAAATTATAGATTAGGTTGAAGAAAATTCTTCAAACCTAGTTTGGAGGTAAATTATGTCCATTCGGCTTACTGCCATTATAAAATAATTTATTATTATTTTTGTTGAAAAGAATTTCATAATATTGTTAGAATATATAATTAAATGATTTAATTTGTGGTATTAATAGGGGGAGTGTTAGAATATAAACTAAATGATTAAATTCATACTTCTTATATTTTAACTTAATTAAACTTAATTTCTACCATTAATTTTAATGCTTGGATATCAAAACATATGTCAATACAGTTGATATAGCTAGAGATACAAATCTGAAGTTTTTTTTTTTTTAATAGAAAAAATCTGAAGTATTAACTCCATTACAGATTCCTCAATACTTTAATACTAGTAGCTATATTAAGACAAACGTTTAGAAAATAATTAAAAGAAAAAGGTATGTGACAAACGTCAACAAATGCGACAATGAAAATTATCGGATAGAATTTCTATACATTCTACTTCCTTTTCCTCATGAATATTCCAAAATTTTAATATATATAACATATAGTGTGGTCCAGTTCAACGGAATCCCATGAACTATATCAATATTGTATGTGGTTAATTGGCCCCATAATTAAGCATGAACCACGAATCTAACTTGCTCCTATTGGTGGGGAGAAATAATTATAGGCCATCTTGGAAAAATAAAAAATAAAAAATTGGCAAAGACAAGATGGGTAGGTAAGTTTTTTGGACAAGTAATGATTTAACACATTATCAGAACAAAGATTATAGGTTCAAACATTGTATTTGTCATTCATCTTTTGTTTTAATTAACTATTAATTGAACCGTTGTATTGTTCATTCACCACTCATTTTAATTAAATATTATTTGACGTGTTGGGGATTAATATTAGGAAAATGCTAGGTGTTCTAGTGTTCTTCTGATATCCTCCCAATTGTGATGTCGCTTATAAAATTACCGTTGAATTTGAAATTATAATTATTGACTTTTAATCTATTAGTAATTTTAAAAGCCACATCACAATTGGGAGAATACCAAAAGAATACTAGAAGAACACATAACGTTTCCCTTAATATTATTAAGGGAAAGTTTGAACCCATGCATGAGGTCTTATAAGCTTAACTTAAGCTTTTCGAATAAGTGGTAATTTAACAATACAAAGCTACAATTAATTATGGACATCATCTTGTGAGAATTTCAAGCGTTCACAATCAACTCGAACATTTTGAATAATTTTATAAGGGTGGACCTTAGCCCTATTAGTGCTATGACTTTCTTAGTCGCCCTTTGATTTGTTCGATAGCCAACTTAGCTGATAGCTTAGTGCCGCTTGTATAAGAATTTATTATGGGTACGAAGACCTATCCAGACCGATTTTTTCTCGAAGCGAGTGTGGTGCTTCTTAAGTGAAGGTAGTGGGCCCTTGTTTTTCTGTGGTTTTGGGCCCCTTCGGAGGTTCCCTCCATACAAGGATGTGCTATCCCCAATTGAAGCGTGTTATAAGTATCGTTCGAGGTGCCAAGGTTAAAGCTTTGTCATATAAGTAATTCGGTCTTCTTGGGTGCCCAGTGCTTATTTAAGGACATTAAAATTTGATGATGGGGAACTTCAAATCAATTAAGTAATTAAACTTTTATCTTGTTAATTTTATGCTAAGTATACACATGTGAATGTAAAAAAGATTGAGCCTCTCATTGGAAAGGCATTATCATGTGAGTGGTTAATATAACATAATTGGGTCAAACCCCATAGGTTTAAGCTTTTGGTTTGAGTGGTATCCCAATATGCTATATTATATTCTCACAAAAAAGGTGACAATCTCACTAACAACTGGTATTAGAGCTGGTATGGTGGAGTGGTGAAGGCACATACAAGAATTCTTAAAGTAGAGACAAATATGCAGTTCTAAATTTACATATTACACAAGCAATAATTTCAGAAATGAGAAAAATTGCTGAGTATACATACGCGTGGAAAAGATTGAATCCCATAGTATAAGTTGTTAATATAATATATAGTTCATGAACTAATACCAATAGACCTGAAAGCTCTTAAGCATGCTTACTATCCTATTTATGGTCTTACTACCTAACTAATAGAATTTCCTGATACTAGTGACATAGCAGTTCTCCTAATCAACTACTTATCATCATAATGAACATTCCACTTAAATCCCATAGTATAAGTTGTTAATATAGTATATAATTCATGAACTAATACCAATAGATTTAAGCCTTTTAAATTGAGCAATGTCCCAACATATATACTACATTGTATATGGGCTCATTAATTAACTAGAAGACTCCTCAAAGTGAAAATCTCCTTAACATTTTCATTTTATGAAGGAAACCTTCGATCCTAAAGGTAGATGTTCTTCAAAATTAAGTAGCTCAAAAGAAAATTTTGACCATCCAAGCATGCAAAAGAAAAGAAAGAAAAAAAAAAAACTTATATCCAAAGCTCTGATCCACAGAAAGCTGGTGTTTCTTTGGTAATTAGTCACTCTAACCTCTGCATTGGCATCGAGAAGTTCTTGATAATCTAGCCATTATAAAACCAAACTTGGCTAATTGCATAGAAGTGGTGCTCGCAGCTGCAACTAGTTTAATTGGTAGCTCTGCAGCTTTTTCATGACAAATTTCCAGAAGCACCAGAATCTAACATGCATATGCTCGGTAATGATGAGAAGAATATTTTATTGTCAAACTTTATAGCATAGCATGATCATGAAGGTGATCGATAAAGGAAAAAGCAGTCAGCAGTAATAGTCCTTTAATACAAGTCAAAATGGGGTATCTCAACTCTCAAGGGTTTGAGTACAAAAGAAACACACGCATGACACAGAGAGAGAAGTCAAATGTTGAAGCACTATTATTTTTCTTCCATCTTCATTCTTCCTATCAATCACAAGAAACTAGTCAATTACTAATCATTATACTTGCCATTACAAGTACTCCTTGAAGATGCTTCAGTGCTTGGTAATGATCGTGTCTAGCTGAAGGATTAGGTCAATTTGTTAAGGACAAGAACCCCAGGCCAGCTATATATCAACAGCTCTTAAATTGGACACGTGATCACCTTGTCTCCCAAAACCCTAACTAGATTTTTGTATTTAGTCCCCATTATTCCTTTCCCTTTTGTTTTTTTTTACGACAGTGTGATTGACCTGTGGAGACTTTTCACAAATGACATCCCTAAACCACATTTCCAGCGGTGAAAAATCTCCTAGGGTTGTAGCATACTTAAAAACCCTAAGTTCATGCAGGGCCCTAACTCAATCGAACCTTATAGAAATTCTCTCTTTTTTTCTCTGATCTTGTTGAAACTTTAGTGTCTTTTTATGCATTGCCAATAAATATTCACGTGTCATGGTTACCAAATACACCCTAATTATGATTCGTGTGATCAAATTCAAACCCATTATTCCAACTCATGAATGATATATAGTCATTACCAAGCAATATTCTAGACACACATTGGCATATAGAATTTGAAAGTTATGGCAATCTTTCACCGCTTTCAATCATGGGGAAGGTTGAAATTAATTATTAAATCTGCTCTAATTACCATTTAGATGAGTGGGACAAGACTTGGAATTAATGTATCATTCTTGTACTGTTTATTTCATGTCATCTCTCTAACCATGAAACATGCCTGGTGTTACCTGATTATTATTGATCGAATACGATATTATAAATACTCTCATTTACTTCGTCGTTTCCCCCATCTTTTGGTCGGCATCACCTCCAATTACTAGCTACAATGCGGTACGTGATAGTTAGGACCATTCGATTTGGTGTTTGCGGTTACTAGATAAGAGAGATATGGTGGTCACAACCACCCAATCACATGATGAGATTGGCCGTAACCACCCTTGATGGGCCTAGCTAGAGGAGATTATGACCACCTTCAATGGCTTTGATCGGTGGAAGCAAGGGCAATTTTTTTAGCTGACGCAGGATGCAACGCCCTATCACTATGTTAATTAGGGAGCTTTTATAAAAGGTTAAGAGTAAAGTGAAAGTGTGATTAGAATTTTTCATTGTTTTATAATGAAATAGTTGGAATCACATGACACAACTTAGCTAAAACGTGGGACTCATTGTAGGAATTTCCATCATTCTCTCTCTCTCTCTTTCAAACTCTCCTCCTTAATCAGGGGTCGCCCCATGTCTGTCTTTGTAAAACACAATCACACTCTCTTTAAAACATAATCATTGATCTCTCCGTATTATATTATTATTTTTATTTTAGTCATATATAGTTTATATAAATCTTTTAGACATAAGTTTCATGTGACCCTTTTTTTTTTGATAACATTTCTTAAACTAGCTAGCTACTTGATCTGATATCATAAAACAAATTTAAGAAAAAAAATTCAAAAGCCTTAAAGAAATACAATTATTAATTTAATTAACTTTATTAATTTTGAATTACCTTACATTTTTTTTAAAAAAAAAAATAACTTGATATTTGCAAAAGCCTCGAGGGAATAATTAAGTGCAAAACTATAAATTATAAATTTTTTGATATATTTACTTCGTACATTAATTATCTTCATCTTATTATGGTTTATTACTTTCTATTTCTCTATTTGTATATCTCAAGAGATTATTATATAAAGGAAAGGTTTCATCTTAATTAAATAAAAAACCAAATGTATAATTATTGACTTTTTAAAGATATGATGTAGCAGAAAATTTTGATCTTTCTTGAAAGTCTTATAATTAGTTTATGCATTGTGCAAATGACCAGGTTATATATGTGAAACAAAAAACGTGTTTCATGAAATTTCTATTAAAAAAAGAAATTCTATATATATATATATTATTTATGTCTCTCCGGATTTTTTGGTTTCATTAATTTAATCAAGGTACTTAAAAGAAATTATGTTAATTATGGAAGTAGGGACTAGGAAAATACAAAGCCTACCCCCAACAAGATGTACAGCTTCATTGAAATATATTTAATTGTTAGATTAAGTAAATTAATATGATATATATTGCTTTGTTGCTTATGATCATGTAGGGCTCCGGCTAACTTTTGTTGACTACTGCTCAAGTGACTTAAAAAGAAGCTTCTTAATTTGTTTAGAAATGATAAAATAATTTAAATTATTAGCAAAATATATATATATTTTTTCTCTTGTCATGAGTTGCATTCTGTCATGCTTCCCACACAAACACAAACAAAAACAAAAAAGGTTATATATTAATCCTAGGTTCAAGCATTATTGACCTTGTTCGATCATCATACCATTTGATCGGGATCATTTATCATTGAAATTGTAAGAGGCTCCACTGACCTGAACAAGTGCTCGCGCGGGTTAAATTGCAATTGTATTCCGAACAAAAAATTGTAGGAAATCCCAATCCTCGGAGCATTGAAGTTTCATTCTTGAAAGGCGAAAAGTGTAGGGTAGGGTGGAATATGCGATCGAGCAGCTAGCATTGATGATGAAGGAGGGTGATGAGGATGCCATAAATGCAAGACCTTGTTGATCAGAAGAATTAATGTACGTTTTGCAGGTTCAGGAGGATATTGTTCATTTTGTCATTTTGGTTGAACAAACTGAACGTACTATTTAAGGTGGTCCAAGATTGTTAGCAGATGAGAAAAATGATTCCTCGAGGGCACAACCTCCGAAAGGAAGAAGTACCAGAAGAAGACATCCTTTTTTTTCGTGCAATGAGTCCAAAACTACAAGTAAAGCAGGCATTTAATATCCCCTGTTTTATATGTTGGCTTCATGCAGCAAAATTAAAATAAAATCAATTGCTGCTAGCTGCTTCTGCATGCAAACTGCCTTTTCTTTCTTGTTTTTCTTTCGATTTATGTATCAAACTGGGTTGGAGAAAGTGTTCAGCCCCACCTTCCTTTTGTCTAATTTGGTAGTATTCTGGCTTTTGTTTCTTCACTCAAAAAAATCTGACACGAATATCTTCACATGCTGATTGCATATTATCTTCGTAAGAAATGGACAATGATTTATGGTCACATGTGACCCTTGGATTAGTTTACCTTAATTAGCAACATAGATATCTAAGTTTTTTGAATAAGAGGGTCGTGTTCTTGGCCCAGCCACTTCATGTTAAAGACTAAAACCCTAAATCCAAGAACAGATTTCAGGCATCAATGATGACTTTTTCACTTTTTAGATAACTAGACGATTTAGCTTTTTACTCAACTACTCTTTGTATCTATGTATTTATTTATTTTCTTAGCTTGGTTCGACTCTTCATACAAAAAATCCTGATTCCGCCACGGTCTAAACCCCAATTTTAGGGGCGTTTGATTCAAGATCTCTAGTAAACACCAAGAAAAGTATACCATTTAGGCTAATTGGCACCCACAATTGAAAAGTTATCAGAACATGTTATTGAGAATATCTTACCACACAATCCAATCTCCGGCCCATCGAACTCCACGTGTTGGGAGTTAAGAAATTTGGGCTTCTTTCTTTCTTCTATGAGGCCCAAGTCTTGGGCTGGATTTAGACAATACATAATCAGTTCAACGCCATTCCAAGCCCAAATTTTGAGGAATTTTAGGCGTGCATGGCTGAGATCATACATGTTTCAACAAATTAGACTCCCTAACAACCAAAACTAATAAGGCTGAATAATGTGGAGATGTAAGATGCATGACATACTAAAAAGTGCGTTCAACATCAACGGTGGTGATTCAATGGCTCAAAGAAATTCTTTAAGTAGTTATGCATGTATTATAGTGTGAATTCGAATATCCATAATTCGAATATCTATATACTTAATTAGTATTAGCCACTTTGGTTCCCATTGATGTCTTGGTAAGGTGTGATCAGGCTATAGATCAATCAAAATTGAGGAAGCGGTTGCGATTCCCACTGTCTAAGTACCTCCTATGCAGCTTCCAATGAGTATGTGTTATTATAGTTACGCTCATGTAGGATAGTCATAATTGATTTCTTCGGCATACCCTAATTGCTCGGAAAAAAAAAAAAAGTGCATTGAGAAAATGAATTATCATATTAAATATTAAATTTTATCACTTATTTACTACATGATATTATGCTTTATTAGTAATTTTTAAAAATATAGATTTCCACCTCAATGATCATATCATATCATAAAGCAACTAGCTTTAATAAATGTGTTTTTTTAACATATTTTCTTTTTAAAAAAAATGTTACAAATTTTATGACGTTATCTTGATATTATGTGAATATTATTATTATTATTTTTAAAATGAGGAATTAGTAAAGTAAGGTTTATTTTTTCTTGGACTTTTTTAAAAAAAATGATTTCTTTTTTCAAACCCAAAAATTAATTTTTTTTTAAATGAAAAATTATTTCAATCTCATTAATTAATGAAGAATATATCACAAAACGAAAACTCTTAGAAAATTATAACAAAAATTACGAGACTATAAGTCATAGATACGTAAATTCTGACATTCAAGATCCATTTATTACATCAATATCCACTAACCTAGCTAATAAATTTTTAAGCAACAAAGATGTTAGAAGATATTTGACCATTATTATAGGGGTTGGAGAAAATTATTCCAAACAAAATACTCTAAAGCACCCAAAGGCTAAAATTAAGCCGGATCAACAGGATCCGGATCCCCTCATATTAGAGGGAATATGAGATTCTCATATTCCTCAAATCCATTGAATTTAATCTAACGGTTCATGTTATTACGTGTCCCAATTCAAATTAAATATTAAAATATTAATAAACTTAAAAAAGTATTAAAATTAAAATAATCAAAAAAATTAAAAATAGAAGAAGGAAAAACAATGGCCGCCACCCCATAAAGGTGGTCCTTCCCATTTGAGCCTAGGGGTGGCGTCGGCCACCTGATCACGGCTAGGGTGGCCAAGCCACCCCAACGCCTCGTGGTGGTTCGGCCGATGCAGGGTGACGCCACCTAGGCTCTGTGGTGGTTCGGCCACCCCTAGGCCAAAAAATTTGAAATCTTTTGGGTTTGGCCTGGGGTGGCAACCACCCCCTATGGCCATGGGGTGGCTTGGCCACCCAGATCAAGTTGGGGTGCACGAACCACCCCTAAGGCCAAACCCAAAAAAAATTCAAATTTTTTGGCCTAGGTGGCCGAACCACCTGGGGCCATGGGTGGCAGCCACCCTAGATCGTGGCTGCAGGGTGGCGACGCCACAGCTCAAATGGGGTACCACCTTTAGGTGGTGCCACCCCTTGTTTTTCCTTCTTTTATTTTTAATTTTTTATTATTTAATTTTATACTTTTTAAGTTTATTAATATTTAATATTTAATTTGAATTGACACTATGAGCCGTTAGATTAAATTCAACAGGATTTGAGAAAAATGAGAATCTTATATTCTCTAATATGAGGGGATCCGATCCGATCCAACAACCCCTCCCAGATGTCTTCCCGATGGAGATACCTCTTCTTCCTTTTCCTAGAATTCCTCAAATTCTCCACCTCCTTCTCCAAACCAATTTCTCTGACGGCATCAAATCCACACCTCCGGTTCCCATGCAAGCCACCTCACCACAGCTCCTATCCCTTCTGCGATGTTTCCCTCCCCCTCACTGCCAGAGCTCAGTCCCTCATTTCCCTCCTCACCCTTCCGGAAAAGATCCAGCAGCTCACGAACAACGCCTCCGGCATCCCAAGGCTCGGCATACCTGCCTATGAATGGTGGTCGGAGTCCCTCCATGGTGTCGCCACCAATGGCCCGGGAGTTTCATTCGATGGGAAGATTGGCTCAGCCACCAGCTTCCCTCAAGTCCTTGTCACGGCCGCTACTTTCAATAGAAGCCTCTGGTTCTTGATCGGATCCGCCATTGCCGTTGAGGCCAGAGCAATGTACAACGTTGGACAAGCTGGGCTGACGTTCTGGGCACCCAATATCAATATTTTCAGGGACCCCAGATGGGGGAGAGGCCAAGAAACGCCGGGGGAAGATCCTATGGTCACTTCAGCTTATGCTGTGGAGTTCGTAAGGGGCTTTCAGGGCGAGAATCGGAAAGCTGGAGGTGAAATTAGGGATGGGTTTGTGGGTAAAAGAGTGTTGAAAGCGATGAAAGGTGGTGATGGGAGTGGAGGGCTAATGGTCTCTGCTTGTTGCAAGCATTTCACTGCTTATGACTTGGACAAGTGGCACAATTTTAGTAGATATAGCTTCAACGCTGTGGTAACATTTATTCCTCTCAATTTTTTTTTTTTTTTTATTATTATTATTTGATAGTATGCTAGTCAATTTCATCCGGGTTTAGTTTATTTTAGCTTGTTCTTTTGATTGTAGGTTTCTGAGCAAGATTTGGAGGACACTTATCAGCCGCCATTTCGTAGTTGCATTCAAGAAGGCAAAGCAAGCTGCTTAATGTGTTCTTACAATGCAATTAATGGAGTTCCTGCTTGCGCGCGAGGGGATCTTTTACAAAAAGCTCGAACTGAATGGGGGTTCAACGGGTAAAGTTCTTTATTTGATTTGAATGAAAAATTGAACATTCAAACTTGATTGACCGTAAATCTCATATATGCCTATGTAACCCTTGGTGGCAGTACAGATATATCACCTCAGACTGTGATGCTGTGGCCACGGTTTATGAATATCAGAATTACACAAAAACCCCGGAGGATGGAGTTGCTCTTGTCCTAAAAGCAGGTCTTTATAACGAGCAGTTTTCATTGTATTCTTTGACAATTTTAGTTATAAAGCCAATTGATCTGTCCCCGCCAGAAGTTACAATATAATTTTTGATTGTAGGAACGGATATTAATTGTGGAACATATTTGCTTCGAAAAACACAATCTGCGATTGAAAAGGGGAAGGTGCAAGAAGAAGACATAGACAGAGCTCTTCTCAATCTTTTCTTGGTTCAACTCCGTCTCGGGCTGTTTGATGGAGATCCCAGGAAAGGGAAATTCGGAAAGTTTGGACCTGATGATGTCTGTACGTCGGAACACAAGACACTGGCACTTGAAGCAGCAAGGCAGGGAATTGTTCTTCTGAAAAATGATAAAAAGTTCCTGCCTTTGGATAAAAATGTTGTGACTTCGCTAGCTGTTATAGGTCCAATGGCAAACAATGCAAGCCTACTAAGTGGTGGCTACACAGGTATGGTTTCCCATATGAATGTATGGTAAATGGGTTTATCTAAGTTTCAAATTATGTATAGATCTTATTTACAGTTATTGGCTTTCTGATTTAATGCTCGTAGCCAAGTATTTGGGACTTTCATATGACTTGTAGAATTTTCACCCACCCTTCTGTTTGACTACATTATGTCTTCCTCCTTTCAATCACTTTGTTTTTCTTAGTAAATGCTCAATGTTCCTACTTATGTTTTGTGGATACCACTTCTCAATTATGCAGCAAATGTTTAGCTCTTCAAAATGCTTAGCAATAACAATTAAATTAAATAATTGAACTTCATGTTGGCAACTGTGATAAATGCTTTATAGCTGTTTATTAACTGTGTAGGAGTTCCTTGCTACCCAAAGAGCATTTATGAGAGATTTCAAGTACACATAAAGAAGACGTCATTTGTGGATGGTTGCTTTAATGTATCTTGTGATTCTGATGATGGATTTGATGAAGCCGTTGCTACTGCCAAAGAAGCAGATTTTGTTATCATAGTTGCTGGGCTGGATTTGTCCCAAGAAACAGAAGATCAAGACCGAGTTAGTCTTCTCTTACCTGGTAAACAGATGGCCCTTGTGTCCTCCGTAGCCGCTGCAAGTAAAAAACCAGTGATTCTAGTTCTTACTGGAGGTGGACCCCTTGATGTATCATTTGCCGAAGAAGATCCACGAGTTGCAAGCATTCTCTGGATTGGTTACCCCAGTGAAGCCGGAGGAAAAGCACTTGCAGAAGTCGTCTTTGGAGATTATAATCCTGGTTGGTATAAAAAACAGTAGTTTTGTATGCACAACATGATTCTAAATTATCCTTGTCATGGCATCTAAAGTTATGAATCTCTCCTCTTAAATAGTATCACTGGCAGAAGTAAAAACCAAGTGGAAATGAGTCATTTGCTGCAATACTTGCATGATTTGGAGACAAGACTCATAACTTGAATGCTGTGAAATGAATTAAGATTGTCTCATTGCTGTGGAACTTAAATGCTTGAGATTATTTCTAATGCAGAAGTTTATTGGAACATTTGGATCTGAATAACAGGTGGAAGGCTGCCAATGACTTGGTATCCTGAGGCATTCACCAGCATACCCATGAATGATATGAACATGCGGGCTGATCCTTCTCGTGGTTATCCTGGAAGAACCTACAGATTTTACACTGGCAGCAGACTCTATGGATTTGGACAAGGCTTAAGCTACACCAATTTCACTTACAAGTTTTTATCAGTGCCAAACAAAATTAGTTTATTGGGATCTCTTAAGGCTGGTTCAAGCAAGAACATTCTGCACCAGGCTGGGCATGGACCTGATCTTATTCACATTGATGACGTTGAATCTTGCAATTCACTGAGATTCCATGTGCAGATTTCTGTTATGAACCTGGGTGATATGGACGGAAGCCATGTTGTGATGTTGTTCTCAAGAGTGGCAAAAGCTTTTAAAGGCACTCCAGAAAAACAGCTAATTGGATTTGATCGTGTGCATTCCATATCATATGGGTCTACTCAAACAAGCATCTTAGTAGATCCTTGTCAACATCTTAGCTTTGCCAATGAGGATGGAAAAATGATAATTCCCTTGGGTGACCATATACTAATGTTGGGAGATTTGGAGCATGTTATGTCAATTCAAACTGATTAAGGCCATTTATGATTCACAATGGGAGCTGTACTTGTATATAAGCAGCATATTCTATTTATTGAAGCGCCTGCATTGCTTGAATAAAGTATAATGTATCTTATACACTTATCAGGTTGAAAATTTAACCTTTCATTGGCGCCAGATTCTGAAAATCTTTTGATTATTTATGTTCGCTGATATCAAATGTTATAGCTCAATGAAGAAGAATTTCAGTATAGCACAATGGAATACCTGCAAAACTTGCTAGGATGGAATATATATATATATATATATATGATGAGACTTTGTGCCTATTTGTGCTAAAGTCAATCAGGGCTCCCAAATATATATATATATATATATATATGATGAGACTTTGTGCCTATTTGTGCTAAAGTCAATCAGGGCTCCCAAAATGTAAAACTGGGAAATATTTTTATTTAGCCAAGAGAGAAACTCCAGAAGCTTAAGCACATTAAATCCTTTTGGAAGGGAAAAATGGAGAAGAAAGGAAACTGTTGGAACAATTTACGTGGTTGGAGGAATGTCTGAACAATTGATTGAGGGTGGAAGTAACTAGCTCTCTGTATTACCTGTGAATAAAAGGAAGGAAAATATATCAGAGCTTGCCAGAGCAGGTTGGCGGAGAATAACGTTGATGCCTAAGTTAATAGGATAATGCTAAACGTCTCAAGAGATTCTTCTCAAAATGCTTCCCAAATGATGTGGCAAGTATTTTTTTCCTTTTAAAAAAAAAAGTTCTCATTCTCCTTTTTTGTCTCCTACTCATTCCCAAAATAGTACTTTTCACATCATTTGGGAAAGATTTTGGAAAAAATTTTGGGATTCCTAACAACCCTCAAGTTTATATATTTGTGAAGACGAGAAGAAGAGAATTAAGGATAGTTGAGAAAGGCTGAGAGTCCAAGAGAGAGATTTTACATGCCTTTGACTCCTCATTTTACGTTGTCTTCCACATCCGATGGCCGGGTGGCATGCAATAATTGAAAATTGTCCTGTTACAATGTCCTCTAGGTCAAGCAGTCCTAACCAAACTAGGATTTTACAAAACAACTTGTTCCAATCTCATTTTAAGCCGGTCTAAACACTTTTCTACAGAAAAGTTCGAACGAGGTGTGATCAGCTTCAACGTCGACATACACTTTGCATTAAATGAGTGATTCAATTTTCTACTTGGAACTAGACTTTCAAGTCTATTTAACGACTTTTTATATATGCACGACCATTGAGAGACATTGAGGCCATAGTACATGGTAGTAAGAGAGGATTTCTTCGTTCTCTAAACATCTTTTGAGACAGGTTTCGATTGGCCCTAAATGATGCTCAAGAGTAAGGGAACCACAATTGGTCCACAAAGCTACTCTATATATACTAATCCTAGTGTCCCATGAGCAAACTCCCGAACATAGAAAACAAAAATTAGTGTGTTATAGTCAAAATTGTAGTCACATAGCCTTATCACTTTCTCTCTTGACCTACGCGGTTTGTCTATATCAATCATGCATATTGATATAGACAAGCACCTCCTGTTATATGATTTATTCTAATTATTCTATTACTATATGATTTTTAATTTTGTAAATAAGACTCACTAATTAATTACGATTCCATATATATTGCACGTAATGGGGCAAGCCTTTTTTGCCTCATCTTTTTTCTACTTGGTAGTTTTTTAGATTTGAAATCGTGTTTGGTAGCATTCCTTTCAGGATCAAGAATGGGAAGGATCCTCTTTTGTAGTCCCTTCTCTTCTTTGTTTAGAAAACAAAATAAAATAAAATAAAACAAAAGCATGATAATATGAATTATGAAGTTTGCATATTGGAGTTGGTAAAGCGTGACGTGAGGAAAAGAATGGAGGTTGGGGTTGGTGTTCATATATCACAACAAATACGTGGTTTAAGAAGGTTAGTTGAGATATGTGGTCTAAGTAGGTTAGTTGTTAACACATCACCCAAACTAATTATCCCTACCTATCCTAATTACTTTTGTAGACACGGCCGGAACTACATAGTCCCAGGGAGCCTCCAACGATGTTTTCCACAAAAAGATTAAAAAATGCCTTGAATTTTATCTTCATAGAATTTTAATTTTACTCAAATTTCAAATGCTAGTTCCGCTCTTTGTTTGTAGATGCTTCAGCTATATATTATAAAGGATTAATACAGCCTAATTTGGTTATATAAAGTGAAATGCCAGATCAAAAAGAGTCCCTTTTAGCAGCATGCATGCGACCTTTCCGTATTCCTCACCATGCTAACATCATAAGCCCTTCTTTTTCTTTTCTCTTTCCACCACCCTTTGAAAAAATAAAAAAGAGAATACTTTTGAACTCACAAAGAAAAGTAGATTCACACAAGATTAATGACAGGCTAAGAGCAATGAAGAAGTATCACAAGTAAGATTACTTGTCGCTATGACGAGGTTATGGGGTTCGACTCTTGTAATAATTTTTTTTTTATAACTAATTAGTGTAAATTATTTTACATTTCACTAATGTCTTGATGAAATTAAGTTAAATCATGATCCAATCGGAGTTGAGTGAGTGTTTGTGGTTGCAATCATTTAGGCCATTATTGTCATTGGTTTTCGTGAGTAGTTACTACTATAGTTACGTGTAAATAGAATAGTCACTCTAATCGCCTACTCTTATTTTTAAAAAAAAAACTTTAAGTATAAGGAATGGTAAAATGAAAAGCAAAAATGGTATTTTGACAAGTTTAGTATACATGGGTTTTAGTATAACAATAAATAAATAAAGCTAATTAATTAAGGTTTCAAATGAATAATTTCATAGGTTTCTTAGCCTTATCTTAACACGCAAGTTAAGCAGCTCATGATGTGAACGAAATCGTGCATTCAAATCATAACGTGCAGAAAAACAGATAATCAAAAGATCAAATCTTTGACTCCCCAGATGATCAAATTGAGATAGAACCCATTTCTCAGGCTTCATATGATTTTAAAAAAATTTAGAAACTGTCTTTCTCAAGTGTCAAATACATAAGCTACCCAAAGTACGCACAACACTACTCCACCAGATAACTCCTACCCCTTTTGACAACTAAATTTGATGCAATTTCCTACTTGCTTCTCTTTATTGGCTACGCCACATAACAATTTAGATCCTTTTCAATTATATTCCCAATCTCCGAATAAAGTTAAAAATATTATAAACTTACGTAACAATTCACACGATTGCCAAGTGGATTTTGTTATCTATTTGATTGATAATCTTAATTGTCGATAGTTGACGAATGCCATGTGATTTATCGTGTCCATTTATAAAGGACTTGTGATAAAAAATTGTACCACTCCTAATAACACTTGGATAAAATTTACTACATCATCGTACTATAAAAAAGGTCATTTTGTTGTCATACCATAATCTCATGACAATTTAGAAGTTTTCACATTTAATTTTCCTAGATCATAATTAGGGTCTCTTGCATGCTTAAAAAGCTCATGAATTTTCTTAATGTCACCAAGTGATTATTAATAAGATAAATATTACCCATTTGATTTAAAATGGAGATGAGCATGCTTCTTAATCCTAAAAGCTATTTTCAATGTAAAAAAAAATCTTAAGTTATTTTCATTTAAACCGCAAGTCACGCCCAAGGTGGGTTTTGCTCAGCTGTCTGGGCCAAGATAAAAAGGGGTTCAATCATAATAATTTCACGATTGGGCCACTCCAAGCATTTTCTAATAAATTCAGTGACAAGCTGTCATCTTTAGAAAATTCCAGATCAACGTATTATCGCTCCGTGTCATGCCGCTTAAAACTTGCCACCTATCCCATTCTGATGGCGCCGCGCAGAATTCAAACGCCTAGAGCTCTGCAACATTGCCAACTCAATAGGGCGTGTCTGGCTGGGAGCGAAAACAAAAAAACATAAAAAATGCTGGAGTGCCCAAATCATTTTTAAAGAAGAAAAAGACAGGGGAGGGAGAGAGAGAGAAAGAAAGAGATAAAGTAGGTGATTGAGAGAGAGAGAAACTTTTTCAAAACCCAATAGATGTGAGATGCTGCTGATGATGTATGCAGTAGGTGTGCGTTGAATTTTGAAATCAGGTTCTGGCCTTCTCTTACCCAAAACTCTCACTTACATTATACCCTTCAGTGTTCTTTGTTATTCAGAGGTAAAAAGGTTGGTCTCTGTGTTTGTTAAGCAGACATGAGTGACCCCAAGTATGCATATCCCTACCCTGCACAAGGTATGCTGTGTTTTTCCTCCTTAATGAAATCTTTTCTTTTCTATTTTCAACATGTTTCTGCCACCTTCCTCTCTTTACCTATTTATTTTGGGATCAAATCCTTCTTTCTTTCTCCTGATTTTTGAACTTGCTAGGGTTGAAGTAACTAAAAAAGAGGGGAAAAAAAGAGAAGGAAAATAGTGGGTCAACTTTACCTTTGTTTATTTGTCAGTTTTTCTTCTTTTTATGCATCTCTTTATGTAAGTATTATGCTCATAAGTTGCTGTTTTGAGTAATTATTGTTTGTCCTACATGGGTTTAGTTTCAAAATTTTTTGTCTAATGAAAAAAATAAGCACAACCCATTTCTCTTAATCAGTTTAATTTACTTGTCAGGTTATTATCAAGGACCCCCTGTAATGGCACCTCCACAGTATGCTGCTCCACCGCCCAGAAGAGAACCAGGTTTCCTTGAGGGATGGTAATTATTAAGTGTCTCAATCCATGCATGCGTATGCGCGTGATATCTTTTGTTTTCATTTGTAAAAGTGAACTTTAACACAACATCTCAGTAGCTTGATTACACAAAAATTCCTTCTTTTTTTTTTTGCAGTCTAGCAGCTCTCTGTTGCTGTTGCCTGATTGACGAATGTTGCTGCGACCCTTCCATCATCTTTGTCAGCTAATCATCCTTTAATCTCATGCACCAATAATCTCCTACATATAAATATATTGTAATTGAAGGTGCATGTTCGTGTTGGATACTCCTATGTTTTATTTAACTTTTAAGCTTAATTATAGTCTGTATGTCTCTTGATCTTTGTGGTTGTTTGCTTCGGTTATGAGGTTGTGTTTTATTTAGAAAGTAAAAGGAAAATTTTGTGGATGGGGGAACGACTCCCACTCATAACTCTGTTTGGGAGACGAGAAAATCCAAATTGCAGGAATCTTGTGAGGCTAGTATGACGAGCAACTTTCACAATCAATCTCCGGTTCGTCTTTTGACAAAGTGGCACGTATTTCACATTGAATGCTATCTCCCAACTAACTGTAAGCGACGACTGCCGCGCAGTTTTCCAAAACCGTGGGGTCCAGTTCATAGAATTCTTGCGGTGGCATTGAGCTACTTTTAGCCGAAAGAAAGAAAAAGTTATATATTATTTAATTTGTATAATTGTGAGCTGGGTTCAATTATTAATTTATTATCCATTGAAAATTTAAGTTTGGTTGATTTATGCATGTGGGTGTCATGGGAGTATGTGATGCTCATGCTCCACCTCAATTTGGATGGTGTTTTTTTAAAATATTATATGTTTATCTTAGATGGGTAATAGTATGGATAAAATTTTTCTTCAATCTAGATTAATTTTTTTTCTTTTAATTTAGTCTGTAAAAGTGATATGTGTTTCTTGAATATGTGAGATATACATTTTTTTTAATAATAGAAACAGAGTTAGAATGAATTTTAATAAAAACTTATGTGCATATTATATATTATTAAAAAAAGTGACATATGTCACTTTTATAGATTAAGTTCCCAGTTTGGAGTAAAACTTTATCCTAATATTATAATAGTGAAAATGAGTCAAATTAGGAATCTAGGGTCGTAAAACTAAAATAATAGTTGATATCCTCAATTTAGGGGTTTGAAGAGTTTTTTCCTATTTAACGAATCTATGATTAGCGATCTAACAAGTATAACTCACATGAATAGAATCTTGGTCTTTGGGCTGAGAAAGAGTAGATCGGTGTAAGGGATTATTTCTTATGGTTGGAAATTAAGGGATTATTTCTTATGGCTGGAAAATAAGTTTTGGAAATTTGAGGTATCAATGTCTTAGATTTAGTCTGCTTGAAATAAATTTGTTTTATAATTGAAGTTTTGAAATAAATCTATTTTATAAGTGAAGTTTAGTTGTATATGACTTGGCAGAATTTGATGTCATAGATAAGATTTGATTGAAATAATTTTCTTGGATGCAAGAACATTAGCAGTACAATTTAAAAAATATATATATATTAGTAACAGTTTCTCTTTGATTTTCCTTTAGATTAGGTTACAAAAATATTTTTTGCTTCCATATGAAAATATATTTCATAATAATTTTTGTTACTTTTCTTTATATCATTAAAATATTATTTCTTAATAAAATATAAGTTTTTATTTATTATCACTTTTTTTCATAAAATTTCAACACAATCTCTAATTAAAGACAAAAAGGTGAATGATGAGAGGAAAGATAAATGTTTATTTAAAGGGTTAAATACCAAATACCTTTTGGGGTTTCAAAATTTTATTGTTTTTCTCCTTAGAGTTTGAAAAGTGATGAAACTAGTCATTGTAGTTTTTAAAAGTGACCAAATTGATTCTTTTGTCAATTGATCATTAGTTGACTTAATAGATTGGCACATGAACGAATGAAAAATTGATACTTGGCATAAATGGCCACGCCATTGGTGATTATGTTGTCACTTAATTAAAATTTTTATTAAAAAATTAAAAAAAAGAAGAAGAAAAGACAGAATTTGGGTGGCCGAGCCACTCCTTGATCCAAATTTTTTTTGTCTTTTGAATTTTTTTTAAATAAAAAATTTAATTAAGTGGTTACATCATCACTTATGACGTGCCCACTTGTGCCAAGTTTCAAATTTTCATTTGTTTATGTGTCAGTTCGTTAAGTCAACTAACGGTTATCTGAAAGAAGGACCAATTTGGTCACTTTTTAAAACCACAAGAACTAATTTGATCACTTTTTAAAACCACAAGAACTAATTTGGTCACTTTTCAAACTACAGGGAGGAAAAAATTAAGTTTTGGAACGCCATGGGGGTGGTATTAGGTATTTAACCTTTAATTAAAATAATGTATAAGGAACCACTTTTAGTTCCCTACAAGGTTTAATGTATGGAATCTATGTGAGTAGAATTTTATGGTTTTTTTTTTTTTTTTATAATTTCTTTTTCCCTTAATATAAGGAAGTGAATGACATATATCTGCTAGTGCTCTAATGGTTGTTATGCTCTTGATCTTTTATTAATGAATTCTTTATGAAACGGAGTCACTAATTTGAATTTTTATCTTCCTCTTATGTGGACATATAAAAAAAAAGAGGTAAGGTTAATTACCTTAACTAAAACAAGTGGTAACAGGGTTAAATCTATTGTACCAAGTGACAATTCTAAGAGAGATAAATACTAGATGTCCATAAATTGACAACATGACACTTTCTCTTGTTGAGAAATGATATGCTAAACTGTGGCAAGAGGCATAAGATGATGATGGGCTTTGAAGCTTGAGAAGTATAAAGTTTCTCTCCTTCGTTTAGCGAAGTCAATTTAACGATAATACACAACATGATCATTTTTTGAATTAATTTATTCTTATAATTAACTATGAGGGCATGAAATTAGAAATTGTCTCGCCATATAAATGCGAGATTGTTAAAATTTATTTCTCACAAACTCTAAATAATTTGTTTATGGATATTTATTGGAGAAAATAAGAAGAGTTTCAACCAAGGCTCCTCCTTCGTTGATTTGTCTTTGTATTATGAGCTTATCTACCTGTATTTTCATTATTTTATTTATTTATTTTGTATAAGTGATGAAGGTAACTTTATGTGCAATCCAAAAACGTACGATATCTTCAATGCCTTCTGGGTCAGGCCTAAATTTCGAAAACCCTTTTAATCTTTGTATCAAGAGAAGTAGATTCAGCTGAGCTCTTGGGATGCTGAACTAATAAAATAATTATTTTACTAATTTATTTTATTTTCTGTAACAAAAAATTGAATAAGTAAACAAAGGAGCTTTAACTTGGCAAATGCTTTGGTTTAGTAACATGTTTGCTCCAGTACAATAAAGCACCTAGACAAGACAACATAGGAATTTAGCAAATTTTGAGTTGTTTGAAAATGTGAGCGTGACCTGTGTGGGATCCTAACAACTAAAGTAGTTAACTTTATCTATAATCCGATTAAAATAACACAATACAACGAGACTTGCTATAAAAATAAAAAGAAGAAGGATGATTTATGAAATACCAAATCTTTTCTAAGCTCGAGTTCTATGTAATATACATCTTTTAAGCTTTTGCAATCTGCTGAAGACAGAAACAAGCTCTCAAGAACAGTATTTAATATCCAGCAAAAAAAAAAAAAGGTAGGTGTAAAAACGTGCCGTTTTGAGAATTTTCTTCTGGAAATTTTGGTGGCCAAGTTTGTCCAGTCTGAGCTTGGAGATGTCAAACATTTATAAGAAACATATGTTAGGAAAATGTTATTTGAAGTCATAGTTTTTGTTAGTGTGTCATCCATCGACCATCCCCGTAGGAGAAAGTGATGGCCGATGGGAATGAAGGAAAACAAGCATAATATAAGCTGAAACAGGGTGTTGTCTTCTACTTGAGTAGACTTTTTATAATATCGGCCACGCCCAACTCACGGAAAAAAAGAATAAAAATTGATAAAATCAGAACTTTCTTCTTAACTCTTTGAGTCTTAAAGAATAGTGGGAGCATGAGGATTCCAGGCAACCCATCCCAATTACCCTCCTGCCACCTCAGACCAACGACCAACGACCAAGACCAACCAAAGTCTTGCCAATATATCCTGCCAAGTCACCCAATCACTCACCTTGACAAAGACTAATTGATCTCTCACAACTTTTCAATCAATAATTAAACCCCATGAAAATGATGCATCCCTTCATTATTGGTTCACTGTTTTCCTTGCTATTCTTAATGTTGTCAATATTATTATCGTATTAGTCTTATTAGTTCTCATATAATAAAGTTACCCTATCGCACTGCAGACTGCAGTTACAATTGTAGAGGTTTTCGATTGAAAAAGAGCCTGACGTATTGAGTTGGCCAACCATTAACTCTCAAATCGTTAGTAATTCGAGCAGGATATAAGTGTTGTCTACCCATTTGTTGCAGACGAACGGTAGCGTTTCACAGTTTTTGTTTGTTTGCCTTTACATGTGTAAAGCAACATGTGATACTAAAAGAAAGGCTGTTTTGTTCATTAAAGTATGAAAATGACTTCTTACTCTATACATTTTTTTTAAAAAATTTTTGTTTTCTTCCTCTTCCTTATTATTATTATTATTTTTTATTGAATCAAATAAATTGTTACTTTTCCTATTGAAAGTCCACTGCTTGCCATTAAAGCTGGTTCAGGCTTTAAATTGTAATGCCCTGATCAGATCAGATCAGATCAGATCAGACCAGATAATGGTTTTTTGTTTTTATCTTTTTTCAAGCTGCGTTGCGTTTAATGGTAACTCGTCCCTTTTTTGGCTAAAATAAAAAAATAATAAAATCTAATGATTCGCCACGTCTACCATATAAAAGTTCCTAGGGGTAGGATGCATTGCTCATTTCCATCCACCGCACACGCACACGCACACGCACCAGATCAGAATCCCTATCCATCGACGCCATAATGCGTCACTGAGAAGACAGAGAGAGGACCATGCGGTCCATGCCGAACACCATCACCACGTCCAACTGTCCACGTGGCATCCAATCAAAAGCCCATTTGCGGCGCTGACCTGGCTAAAACCCCAGCAGCGATTTTTGGCGGGAAGAAAAGATATTTATTTATCTATCTTAGCGGGGAGGGGGAGGGGGAGGGGGCGGGGCCGGTCCTTTCCCCCTCTCGTACCAGACGAACCCCACCTCCAGGTCACCCCCACGCCAGGACCCCGGTCCCACCCAATATTTGTAATACGAAAATGTTTTTGTTTTTGCCCTCCAAAACGAAAAACCCCTCCAGATTTTAAATTCCCTCCCGCAAACCAACGGCTGATACTATCCCACGTGTTCCAACCAAGAAGCAGGAACTCACCAATGACAGATGGCAGGGTCTACAGATCGGGCATGTGGAAAATAGATCTACACCGCTAGATCGAAGATCAGCGGATGAGAACCTGCCCGAGACGTGGCCGGGCAGATCTGGACGTCTTTAAGAAGAGGGCCTGCCCCTCCACTTCTTCCTCATTCTGGCGAGGGTCTGTGAAACCCTCTCTCTCATCCCTCTCTTCTCTATTTCACCATTTCTCTGCCTTTTTTGTTTTTCCATTTTCTTAGAATTATTTTCCCTCCGGTCGTGGTTGAAATTTCTGAGTACTTCCGGGCGACCAAATCATGTCGAGGTTTATCGCCGGCGATTAGCCGGGGACCTGACGGATCTGGCCCATCCGAATGGCGTCAGCCCTCTTGGCAAGTCGAAATGAACCGTCCTGGGGCGAACGCAAGGTTTATATGAGGAAATACGCCAACACAGCCTCCAATAATCCTCTCCTTAAGCTCAACCCTAACCCAAACCCCAACCCGTATCAGAACCCGAGCTTTAGCAGTCAATTATATGTCCCAACCCGGCAGAGTAAGGGGTCGGTGGCGCCGTCCGTGTCTGACGATACGGCGTCGCCGCCTCGGAAATCGATGAGCCTGAACGAGACGAAAGATTCTGAGTCACGTGGAGGCCACGTGACCTTCAATCTCGCGGCCTACTCGAGGCATGAGCTGGCGGACCTCAAGAAGCGCCTCATCTCGGAGCTGGAGCAGGTTCGGAACCTCTTGACCCGGATCGACTCCGAAGATTTCGGGTCCCGGTCCGGATACCTGGCCTCTAAGCCTCCGCCTCTTCAGCTAAACGGCGTTGTGGACTCACCCAAGCACAAAGAGAAGAGGACGCCAAAAGCGAACCAGGCATATCCCTCGTCGGAGTTCCTGACCGCCGGAAAGACCAAGAAGGCGGGTCCGAAGAGCTCTGGCACCAAACGGCCCAACCCGTTCGGGTCGGGCAAAGATCTGAAGCGCCCGGCGCTGGACCACCCCGCGACCGAGAAGCTCACCGCCATCATGATGAAACGGTGCGCTCAGATCTTGAGCAAGCTGATGAAGCATAAGTTTGGATGGGTCTTCAACACGCCGGTTGACACCGTCAAACTGGGACTCCACGATTACCACAAGATCATCAAGGCCCCGATGGATCTCGGCACCGTCAAGTCCAATCTGGAAAAGAATGTCTACTCTTCGCCGCTTGATTTCGCGGCTGACGTGAGGCTCACCTTCAACAATGCCCTAGCCTACAACCCCAAGGGCACCGATGTCAATTTAATGGCGAGCCAGCTCTCGTCCTTGTTTGACGAAATGTTCAACCCGGCCTACCACAAGTTCGCGGCCGAACAGCGCCGAGTTTCAACCACAATCGAAGAGTCACGGCCTAGGGTTTCAACTCAACAGCCAAAGAGGCCTGCATCTGGTCCTGTGCCGGTGGCGATTGCGAAGAAATCAGAGACATTACCAGTGCCAGCTCCGCCACAGACAATGCCCGCTCCGGTTCCAGTTCCGGTTCCGAAGGCGAGGCCGGTGAAGCTGCCGAAGCCGAAGGCGAAGGATCTGAACAAGAGGGAGATGAGCTTCGAAGAGAAAGCGAAGTTGGGGGTGAGTCTGCAGAATCTGCCTCAGGAGAAGATGGGGCAATTTGTGCAGATTATTAGGAAGAGGAATGGCCATTTGGCGCAGGAGGACGACGAGATCGAGCTCGACATCGAGACCATCGATACGGAGACGCTTTGGGAGTTGGACCGGTTTGTGACGTACCACAAGAAGATGGTGAGCAAGTTGAAACGACAAGAGCTTTTCTTTCAAAACAACAGCAATAACCAGGTTTCGGCTGAAACCCAGATTGGAAACAAGGTAGTAATAATGATGGCATTGCAATGTTGTGCTTCGATGGCTATGAGTTTTTTTGTTTTTGTTTTTAAAGCTTGATTTTGAGTGGTATGGGCGTTGTTGGTTTTGAACTGTAGTCTCCGGTGGTGAGCGAGACGGTGGCAGAGGCGGTTCCAGCGCAGAAGAGCAAAAAAGTGGAAATTGGGGACGAGGATGTGGACATTGGAGAGGAGATTCCGATGGGAAACTTTCCACCTGTGGTGATTGACAAAGAGGATGCTACTGCTTGTGCCAGTAGTGGGTCTAGCAGCTCTAGCGGTTCAAGCTCCAGTAGCGATTCCTCTTCCTCTAGCGGTAATGAAACTTCACACAAGCTGTTTGTTTTCGTGGTGGAAATGTTGCGGTGTGTTTTTTCCCCTTTTCAGATGCTAATTCGAGCATGATTTGCAGGTTCAGATTCCGGGAGTTCTTCAGCCAGCGACTCTGATGCGGACAGCGTGCAGTCACCGTTTGTTGAATCAAAAGCAGCTCAGGAGAGCTGAAATTTTTCAGTGTGCAGTAGGATTAGTTTGTGAGATGGAGAAGCTCAAGCTTACCCAGAAGAAATTGATTGTAGACTACGGTAGTGGGTGAGAAGATTAAGGAAGTGGGTTTCGTTTGCATTGTTGCTTTTTGGTGTCAATGGTGCCGGATTGAACGAGGGGGCTGAAGAGGGAAAACTCGGGTTGCTTGCTTAGATGTGTGGTTCTGTAAAAAGTTAAATGACCAGTTAAGGAAGCAGTAGATAGAAAGGAATGAGAAAAAAAAAAGCTTAGGTGAGAGAGAGTAGAGTAGGGAGGTAGGTGTAGGTTTTTTCTTCTTTTGGTGGGGGGGACTGTAACAGAGGAGGAAGAAGAAATGGGATAAATTTTTTGTAGCATACAAAACAACCACATTGATTTTCAGAGTGGTCAAGAAGAAGGAAGCAATAGCAGAAAACATGTACAGTGAAGAAAATCATCTAAAAACACAAGGCAAATGAATAGTTTGACCTCTTTTACCCTATTTTTGAATGGCACGGCAATGCATGCTTTTTTCCCTTATCTGTCAACTCTACTTTATTAAAAGCTTTTTTGCTTTACTCTTTTTTCCAATCCTCGAGCCTTCTCGCTTGTTTTATGAACTTAATTATGCTACACAGATTCATTAAGTAAAAGGTGAACCCAACTACAAATCATTATTATTATGGAACCCAATACCTCATTTGGGAATGTCAATAAAAAAAAAATGGTTCCTTTGGGGATTGGTCTCTTCTCTCTCAAGTCTCATCCAAAAAGATTATAGACTAACAAACTTGTAGGGAATATTAAGGATTATGATGGTCTAAGATTATAATTAAAGTTGATTAATCCCTACATTAATCAACCAAACCACCATTTAATAAGCTTCGGGTCTTCACTCAGAGCTGTGGGGCCAAACTTTTGTGGGAAGTATTTGACGTCATCATATGCTTGGGACCGGTGGTTGGTTGATTGATTGATGTTTGGACATCTCCAAAGGGGAATTCGGAATTCGGTTTTGAATTTCATGTGTAATGTAATAAATCTTTCGAATGTACCTTTTATGTTTTTTCAAGATTAATTTAGTTCTTAAAATCATCATTAAACTTATGATTAAATTTTGATCAAATATTAATTTTGAAACTTACATCTTTATTAAAGGAATATAAAAGGGACTTCTAAAATTATTCTGAATATCATATTAATCTTTGGAAAAAATATAAAAAAACCCCATCAACTACCAACGATTTACTATTTAGCCTCCTCAAGTATCAAAAGTTGTTAAATGGCTCGCCCAACTACCAAACAGTTGTGTTTTAACCTCCTCCGTTAGTTGTTGCCGTGAAAGTGGATGGAAACATCAAAACTATGTCGTTTTGATAAGTTCAAGTTACAAAAATACCCTCCTAGAGAGGGGGAAAAAAAAAAATTTAAGCTCTTACCAAAATGGCGCCGTTTTGGCTAAAATTAGGGTTTCCCTTCTTACCAAAATGGCACCGTTTCGTGTAGGCATTAAACAAAAAACGCCTACCTCCCTGGACTCGGTCAAATCGCACAAGTTGTTTGCCTAAACCTAGCCGTCCGTCCTCCTCTCTCCTTGAAAAAAATTCCCACAGTCCATTGAACCTCTATGCGAAAGGCCTTATTGTGCTTCAATCGAACCCTGTGTAAGCTTTGGCATTTTCCCAAACTCTCCGGAATTTTCCCAGAAAATGAATTGTATATCAAAAGAAGGTCTTCCAACGCACCCTTTTCACACAAATGGTTTGGAATTTCACCGTAAAATCCATTGTACGAAAAGGTCAATGTTCTACAATGGCGAGTTCCTGCCGAGTTGACTCGGTAAAGGGGCACTGAGTTTGTTGTTAAAGAGTTTGAGTTCGTACAACTTTGCTGACCGAGTTATGTTCTCGGGTAAAGACCCTTCGAAGCAATTCTTGTACAGGTTTAGTGACTCGAGTGATAAGCCGCACAACTCACTCGGAATCGCCCTTGTCAACTTGTTCATCAACGCGTTGAACCTCGACAATGACGTCAAGTTAGACATCCTTGACGGCAACTCGCCGGAAAGGGAGTTGTTATACAGCTCAATTTGGACTACATCTTTCAACTTTGTGATCGAACCCGGGATTGACTTAGTGAGTCTGTTCAAAGACAAATCGAGGTTTTCAGACTAGTCAAGCCGCCAAGACTAGCTGGAATCTGACCCACGGAAACCCTAACCTACATGAAACAGTGCCGTTTTGGTAAGAGGGGAAACCCTAATCTTAGCCAAAACGGCGCCGTTTTGGTAAGAGCCTTTTTTTTCTCTCTGGGAGGGTATTTTCATAACTTGGACTTATCAAAACGACGTAGTTTTGATGTTTCCATCCACTTTCACGGCAACAACTAACGGAGGAGGGCTAAAATACAACTGTTTGGTAGTTGGAGGGGATCATTTAATAACTTTTGATACTTGAGTAGGCTAAATAGTAAATCGTTGGTAGTCGAGGGGGCTTTTTTATATTTTTTCCTTAATCTTTAAAAGCTCAATGTATGTATATGATAGAAACAAATGGCACTACGTTTTTTGTTCTATATATAATATGAAATACAAATATATTAACAAACAATTTAAAACAAAAAACATATTAATTTTTACTTCTCTGTCACAACAAAACAGAGCTTCGTGGGTCACATAAAACTTATTTACTATCATTAAAACAGAATACGTGGGTCAAAATCAAAATCAAAATCAAAATCAGCTTCTTCTCCCTAATCAGTAATCATAAAGGACAATGCAAGACTCTCGGACAAAACAGAGATAGAAAATGTATAAAAGCTCGTCATAAAGTAGCATGAACACGACATTTGGTAATAAGATGTAAGACGTAAGAGAGAAATGTGTCCGATTCACTCGAATCTCGATGCTTTTACACGTATGCATGAAATGAAATACCAAAAGAGGCCAATCTGACTTGATTAGAGTCTCAACCACCAGAAAGAATTTGGTTGAGTTTGGTTAAAAAAGCTTGATGATGTCAAAAACCAGTATATGGTAAAGAGCGAATAAAAGTCTGCGGGGGCCATCTTCTTCGTCCTATCAAATTTCTTTTAGGAAACTTCCGGGAAAAGGGCAAAGGAGTAAAGCGGTGAAGGTGATGACCTTTGGCTTTGGTCTAGGATTAGGATCGCACCCTATCAAAAACAGAAAACAGACTTTGCTACTTCATACAAACTACCAACAAATCCTCGGTTCCACCTATGAGCATTTACAACCCGGCTAGCCAAATTTAGCTGCTCACAGCTAGCTATTTTAGCCTAAAAATTGGTGAGCCGCTAAAGTCCAAGTGCTCTCACGTTAAAAAATAAAAAATAAAAAAAAGACATAAGAGACATGCACACGACTTTGAAATGTAAGTGCTTTGATGAATAAGAAAGAATATTTACATAAAATAGTGAAAGTTAATAACTAAAATAGATAGTACGATGTTTGATGTTTTAGAAAAAGTGGGTAGTTTAAATAGAAATATTAAAGAACTCCAAAATCCATGTTCCAAAATAGAGAAGACTGTTTGGAAACAATTCCTAGTGATTAAATTACCCATTGGCATTAAAATTCAAGTAAAATCAGTGTTCATAATCCCTCCATTCTAGATGTTTGGCCCTTTGGCTAAGATCAAGAGTAGTCTTCTGTGTGTGTGTGTGTCAATTTCGGTATTTTTAGAACATCTTGGGACTAGTCTATCTACCTTAACCACAAATTTATTACCCCTGCATACATAGTTGTCCCTTCATCCCATCCCATACGGTGCAACAATCAACAATACCAACTACTCAACCAATAAACTTCCATAAACTATCTTTATCAAACATGTGATCATCTAGATCAACATTGAAAGAGGTCTCTCTATCAGTGTTCATATGCGAGCAAACAGTACTATGTAGTAATGGTTTGTAAATTAGCAGTAAAGTGCCTTAACACTATTTACCATGTAAAACTTTTTTTAAGTCCTTTTCACCACCAACTGCTGAACCAACCGCATTTATTTTCAATACTAGAATGACGCAATGGAGCTTAATGAGGATACACCTACCTTTGTCATCTTTCTGATTGAACTGAACAATTTTGCAAAGGTCGATACACCGCTCCTGGTAGCAGTGAACATGCTTGTGTATTGATCTGAATCTGGATTGAGGTTACATCTCCTACTCGTCCGTCTGTCATAAAACACAAACAAAAAGCACTAGAATTTGCAAGTTAGAAGTAAAATAAAAAATAAAGTTTATTAAGATGAATCAAATCCCTTACTAATGAGAGGAAGAAGATAACTAGTAATGGGTTCAGCAAGAGTGAGGCTTGCATGCTAGTTGAGTTACCGTTAGAGAACGATGATTTCAATTTTTGAACCTAATCTTAAACTTTCAGTTCTCATTCATATGGTTCGAAGCAGGATCGTTTCCCCTAAATGATTGAAGACAGAAGCTACAATCAAGTAGGGGTAAGACCAAAAATGTTTCTAAGCAGTTTTAGAAGCTGTGACATCTCAGATGAAGGACTAATTAGTGCAAAAACATAACTAGCAATCATTTTCTAGTTTGTCAATGTAATGGCCGTCCTAAATTCAAGGGCAGAATTCCACCCTTGAATTTCGGGCGGGGCGTTACAATCATTGCTAAGCTTTTGCAGGAAAATACAAGTGTCTTCTAATTTGCTACATCAGCAGAGAAACGAAACAGTTTGATGGTGACTAAAGCCTCTTTTGTTTGCTCTACACCAATTTGAGGCATTTATTATTCTTTCAATCCAAATGGCTCTTTATGTTTAGAGAGGTCAACGTAAGTCTAGTCTTAATAGTAATTAGTATGTCATGTCTGAATATAATAATCTTGATAAAATTAGTTAAGCACCTAAGAGAGTAGCATGGGCCTGCCAGTAATAACTAGCATCCAGGCCCACAATTCAACATATAATATGCATAAGCAGTAATGATGGCTCGAAGACAACCTACCTGACAGGTTATTGTTGAAGCTAAGTTTTGCTCAAGGGATAAAAGGAGGGAGACTGAGAAACAAAGGATCCTGGGAGCATAGATGATCTTCATTAACAATGGCCACTGGTTGCAGGGCACTCAAATAAATTTTGCTCTAACCAATAACTTTAAAAAATGTTGCATTCTGTAATTATTTTTGTTTTTTACTTCCTTTCTTTATGTGCCACTTTTTTTTTTTTTCACACTTTTATTCCTTTCCCTTTTATTCTTCTAGCATCTAATAAAGACAGCCAGGTAACAGTTAACATGACTTGTAAGCAGTATTTGAGTCTACCATAAATATGGACACAGCTGATTCTGGGCCCCTATCTCCTCTAGAATGGCTTCTCCTTTGGAAATTAAATATTCATAGGCGGTACAAGCTTATTCTTTGGAAAATCCTTTTGAATAGCCTCCCCCAAAAGGGCAAATTAGTTTCGGTTCATTCCTCCCAACTTGAGCAACGACTCAAAAAAATGCTAGCCAAATTTGGTACTATCACTCCAAAAGGATTATATAAGTTGCAATTAGAGCTCCTTAAAATTATTTATAAAACTTAGTCTCACCTAATGAAAAATCAATGTGACACTTGGTACCCATGAGCATCCGGAAAAGCGGTAGCCAATTTTGCGCTATCATTTCAAAATGACTAGTCAAATTGCAATTGGAATTTCTTAAAATCACTTGTAAAATGCTAGTCTCATCTAGTAAGAAACTAATGTAGGACATAACGCCTATGAATATCTTTATAATCCACCCATTCAATGTATATAATTTCTAATGATTTAGAGAAAACACTAACCAAATTTGCTCTATCATTCCAAAAGGATTAGTTAAGCTATAATTGGAGCTCCTTAGAATTACTTATAATACTTAGTTTAACATAGCAAGGAACCAACATGGAACTTAGCACCCATGACCATATTTATAATATATCCACTCAATATGGGCAATCCACCAACCCAATGTGAGACTAACTTTCTGGGGTGGTCACAAGCAAAGTCTCTAATGCCCTCTTTGTCACTCAAGTACAAAGAATCTTGAGCATCTCTTCTTAGCTCGTCACTTCTCAAGCCTATCATTGAATGGGTTAAAATCATCTTGAACCCCCTCTGCTAGTAAATTAGCCCTGGAGGATGACCTCCATTTTAGGCTCTTTGCTGTTTCTGCTTTGAATCTTATTTGTTTAACAAGGAATAGGCTCATCCATGATAATTCTGTTCCCTCGTCCTTACAGCTTGGCTCCCTAGTCAAAAAGGTGAGCCTTGACCATCTTCACGTGTGGGAATCTATCTCCCCTGCTCCTCAGACAATCCCTTTAGCTTTGCTTGGTTGTTTAACTTACAAAAAAAAAAAAAACTTCCCCTCCTTATCTCAAATTTGATTTCTTCAGATCTTGAAAGATGGAGCACTGAAGCTAGGAAATCTAACAAAACAACCTATCTTGGTTTTTGGCTCTTGATAAAAATTGAAGATCTGAAACTGTGGTGGTTGATATATGGAAAGTTTCTGAACAATTGAGGAAGTGTTGATTTTCACTCTTCACATCCAAGCGAGGTATGCACTTAGGACTGACTATAACATGCGCTAGTAGGAGGGAAAACTACAGGATGCATACTATTTGGTCTGCTGCTTTTTTCACCACACACTCCACAGATTGATAAATTTTTACTTTCACAATGGTCATCTGAAGTATTCGCTTCAATGAAAGTTGGCCTTCCTTTTGGCAAGCAACTCTTCAAAAGATCCAACGATTTGCTACTTTCTAAATAGAAAATGAAACATACCTCATCTGTGATAAACTATTACCATGATCATCATGCTCATGACGCCATTATCTAACTATCAACCTTCCATGACAGCCTAGGACATGTACAACCGTCAAAGCCATCACCAGCACCACCTCAAAATTGATTATCTCCACAACATTAGTTTAAACTTTAAACTACGCATTAGCACTGCTATTGATAAGGAGAAACATATATCACTACTGTACAAAAGTACAAAAGTAGTTGGCAGAATAGGATTGCCTTTCAAGAGATGTTGCAGAGTTAAACAGTTAAGTAAAAAATGGGGTATCAAAATAAAAGGCAGCAAACCTACATAAAAGACTGAAAATAAAGCAAGGTAATATAGTCACTTAGAGCTATTAAACAAAGAGATATACCAAGATTGAAAATAGCAAGGTAATATAGTCACTTAGGGCTGTTAAACAATGAGATATAATCATGAATAATTAATAGAAAGGAGGCACTATATAATTTTCACATACCTTCAAATGGTTGATTGATAGTTGTTCTTTTGATGAATAAGAGAACAATTAGCCATGGGCAGTTAGTGAAGAGACATCTCTCATAACGTGAAGCAAAACTCTGGATACGTATGAGAATCTCTACAATTCTGTAAGTATGAGAATCTCTACAATCTCTACATACTGCGTTGGTTCTTAAGATCTCAGCCAAGTAAAGGTAGGAGAAAAGGGTTCTTCTAAAGATGAAGTCCACCCACATGACCTGGATAGTACTTCCAATAAAATAAAATAAAAAAGAGTTCTGCAGAGGTTATCTCAACAAATTATATAACACATCCAAGAGTAAGACTAACGAAATGCTCATTTTTCTACCTTTTTGTGTTCATAGGAGGATGGGAGAGTGAGACCCATACCTGTGCTTCTGGTTCAAAATGGTATTTGCTAGGACTGGAATCAGTATTGACGGTTTGGTAACCTGAAATGAAAGATAAGATGGCATCATCCCTGTTTTGCCCAAATGCCCAAACCTGATGAAAACTACATTTAAATTAATACGACTTGGAAATCTGAATCTCAGAGTGCAGACAAGCTATTAGAGTAGAAATAAGTTGAGAAAGAGAAAGATGATTGTACTCGTGAAGGGCGGGAGACAAATCATATCGAGACAGTGCTGTGTGTGTGTGTGCAGTTTCAAGGTTGGATCAGTGTGTAAGGTGATAAATCTAAACTCGAACCCAGATTGACAACTAGCCCAACATCTATCTTCAGAGTAATTTTACACAACCCGATTGGAAATCAAGAACCCCAATATCAGATATAAAGGAAAACAAACAAAGAATTGCAGGGAACAGGGAAAAAAAAATTGAAATATTGTTTGAATAATATAAGGTAAACGATTGGGAACATACTTGAGATATCTCTGGAACCAAAAATGGTATGCAAATGGTTTTATTACCATTGATGTTTCATTGAACAATAGAACAAACGATCAGAGTACTAAAAATGAGAAATGAACCTTAACGATCAAAAAAATTTCTTTTACCAAAAATGGACATAAGTGTCTGGTCTGCATAAAAGTAACATATGGAAAGCCAGCCAGACTTAAATGAGTCAGATTTAACAAAGAGGAAATAAAAAAAGTAAATTTATAATATTAATGTTGTGGGTTACTTTTCTTTTTTCTTCACGGTTGAGATTTTGGCGTTGAAGATTGAACGAATTTGAACGGGTCAAAACCCACCACTCCAAAAGCTAGATTCATGAATTATGAGGGTTTAATAGTACCCATCAGGCATCAATCAAACCTAATGGCAAAGCTGACTACTTTAGAAGTGATGGACCACTTCAGACGTTTCTTCCGGTTGGATAGAGCTCGAGTCCATATTCGGTTGAGTTGAAACTGAACCAGTTGTAACTGAAGCATGGGTCTCATAATACGACACGAAAAACAAGTATTCCAATTCCAACTAATCCAATTCTACCCCGTTATTCTCTCAATAAATCAACCACGTCAAACGTCAAGTGTATTAAAGTTGAACATGAAGCTTGTAAAACACCGTAAAGGGAATTTGACACAATTGCCAACCAAAATTTGAGGCATCAAATGATGCTGCCTTTTACCCTTCCCTCCTTCAATGTTATGCCTCGTCTTAGTTTGGTGGTGATGCGACATTAGTGTCTGGTCTGTCATAAATGATGACAGACCAGACACTTCAATGTTTCCCAGGGGGGGGAGGGGGGAAGGGGGTGAGATTAGATGATTTCAGTGATCTAGACGACATATTTACACACGAATGGAGAGTAGGATTTGTTGGTCTTAAGACTTCATTTTGTGTGGGGCTGCTACGAAGCAAGGTAGTTTATACTAATTATCAGTAATCAATTGAATGAGAATTTCGTGGAATGCAATCAATTCATACCAAATTCATAATAATTAATATAATAAGAGTTAATAATTCAGATACAGGAAAGAAATGTGCAAAGGATCACCAATGCAAGGATTGGACGGTTTTGAAGAACAAATTATTGACTAGACACACCGTAAAGAACACAGCTTTATCAGCTAGCTGTAGTTGGTGCAATAGACACTGTACACTGTATAGATAACTTTATATTGCATGGACTTCTTGTTGATCTCGCATGATGCGCGAGCATCAAGCGGCTACTGTCTCACTGGCATAGATGGATGTTTCCTTCAAGTGTTCATCAGCGCAGGAGTTACCAGCTTTATTTTCATGTGCGGTTTTACTGCCAATAGCACCACACCCACCGCAGCCACCACTTTTCACCATGTTTCCACAGCCACTGCCGCAACCACCACCACACCCACCGCAGCCACCACTCTTCAACATGTTTCCACAGCCACTGCCGCAACCACCACCACAACCACCACCACACCCACCACACCCACCGCTCTTCACCATGTTTCCACAGCCGCTACCACAGCCACTACCACAACCTCCACCACAGCCACTACCACAACCTCCACTAGACAAGCTGTCTTTTTGTGGTATTACAGCCTTTCCTTCAGCCATGTCTACGCTCAACTCTACTTCACTTGCTACAGAAGTGGTCAGATTGGTTCTCATGTCTTCCTCATGGAAACCATTGACTGTTTCAGTTGGACTATCCATCTCCAAAATTTTGCAATTCACACCAAATCCATCATGCCCTTCCCTCTTGAAGATATCTGTAAGTATAAATGTGGATATAATTCCAGGCACCGCCATCCATTCTTCCTTTACCTATTCAATTTTAAACAATAATAATAAGAAAAGGTCATGTATGTCAGACATTTTTAATTCACAAACTTGGTAGTTGGCAGCAATTTACCTTGAAAAGTCCTGATTTCAACTCAAGCAATGCCACTGCTTTTCCATACGGATTTTCCCTTGAGAATTCAACTGCTGTCATAAAGTCCTCTTCACTTGTATGCTTCTGACAATGTTTGGGTTCATATTCCAGCTTTCTACCTGAGAAGAATTTTACCTGCAGCAAGAAAATAAATTCAACAGATAAAATATACGAGTCCCTTCAAAGATTATCTCAAGTTCAGTCCTACCCTGAAGGCAACAAATCTATCACGTGATAAATGCCACAATAATGCTACAGTAACTCGGACACAAATATGTAATACAGCACACACATATACATCTAAATAAAATTGCAAACGCTTTGCCAAAAGAATTAAAGACATAAATTAAAGAAATACAAAAAACTAAAAGAAAAGGGCGATTTTCTTGTAACACATAACTGACATAAGGACATTGCACGTGCAGATGCACTAAAAGGATGATCAGACAGGTATGCATTCAAGCCCTGTAAAAGGAAAAAGGAAAAATTCCCCATATGGTACATCAAAATAATTTCAGCATAATTTCACAAAATTCGAGTCTCTGGCACTGCTTCGCTAGTCTCTAGAGTACTGGCAAGTTAAGCAAGCACTAGTCTGTCACCAAATCTGCTCCATTTGGTAGTTTCTTAAAAAACTTAAAACGGTGTTAAAAGTGTGACCCACCATGCGGAAGCTAACTCTTATTCAAGATGTTCTGGCTATCTGAAAAGCCAGTCTGCCATAACACGGTTTTGCAAAATCCTAAAATTTCTAGATCAATGAGGCAATGAAGAACCAGAGCTGATGCATACCTTCCTACTGCCCATGAGCTCAAAGAGATGGCCATCATCACCTGATTTCTTTTGAAGATGAAGGGACCAGTGAGAATCCATTAAAGACCACCTAGTTCCGACAAACTCTGCAAGAGTGCGTGTTTCACCAGAAAAAGTAATGCCAATCACCTCCTTCCTAGGAATGCAGTTTTCTTTTGCCCCGTCATTCTTTGAGTCTCTGAAGTGCAATTTATACAGGCAAATCAAAGTTCACAGCTTCAGAATATCTTATAGCATCTAAAATCACCAGTGAATCATACATAAAAAGCATACACTATTTCAAAATATTCTAATAATAATTGCAAATCTTACAGTGACACTGATTACAAGATATCAATTCCCTCAACTTGGAAGGGACAATAAATTATCATACCAAATTAGAATGGTTTAAACACTATATTTAGTCAATAATATGAGAACTTCATTTCGAGTATATTAATCTAGATTAATTGATTCCTTCCAGAACTACAACTATTAAAGATCTCCAGATAACGTTCTCACTTGCTCAGATTTGAATATTAAATCGAAACATTGGAAATTCAAAGTCTCTGGAAACAAGTTATTTAAAATGGGGTAATGAACCAATGCTGGCATAAAAAGGTTCTCTTCGCCAGCATGCTTGGGACATTGAAAATTGTATGATTACAATGGAAGACTACACAACAATAAAGGCTCAACCTCTCTAAATTAAACCAACCATACAAAGATTATACATTATGAACTTGTAACTTCTCAGGTTCAGGAAATGAAGATATATAAGATGAGAGAAATGAATGGTATACCCTAGCCTCAACCTCCACCCATTGAATTTTAAAACTGAGATAGAATGTCCCCACCAATAATGGGAATTGGAATTTATGTCTCTTTATTAGAATGTGCATGGTTGCCCAAGGGTTCTTATTCTTAAGAATCAAATAATAATGATAATAATAATAACAATAAAACTCACCAATCCAAATTCTCCTATGTAATTATAAAGTGCTTAGCATAGACCCAACCTACCTAGCAAGACTAACGCCATATCTTATCAAAATAGATTACAGGGTCATTAATCTGAACAACACACAAACACACACAATGCATGCAATCATAAATCATAAGCAATATATTCGTGCAAACATGCAGAATCATACCCATGTACACACATACACATACATATAGTTCAGAAGAGTTGGAACGTAGAGTTAACCCATTGTGTAGCAGAAATTGAGGACAAAATTCTACCTCATTTGGAGGCTGATGACCTCTGCACCAGTTTCATCAACGACAAGCGCCGAGCTCTTGGCATGCTGAAATTTTCCCGGTAGCGGGAAGAAACAAGAACTTTTTGAAAATGGTCGAGAACGAATCATGCGAAGCTCATGTGGTGCTAGAGATGGAACAGTGAAAGAGACAGCAACTCGAAGGCAGATTGGTTTTGAGATCTTATTGCTAGAACTTGGCACCAACTCCAACCATTTTTCCACTGAAAGTATAGAGACTGGGACCAGAAATTCTTGGAGAGAGAGTGAAGTAGAACCCAATATTTTTGGAGCCCTTGTTATTGGTAAGTTGGAAGTTGAATGGGACACAAGTTCAAAGAGCAGCTCTCCTGTTGGTTCACATTGAAAAGAAGCAACCTGTTTCTCTCCAGACTCAGACAAAATACTCAGTTTGCGCTTAGCATTAAAGAGTGCATCAGGTTGTCTCTTACAAAATGAAACAAAGAGACTTCCCTTGTGCCCCTCTGGTAAGTTCCTAACTTCGACAAACTCCAAAAGGACCTGAGAAAGGAATTTGAGGAAAAAAAAATGAGAGCTTTCAACAATAATGGCTAAGGCTGCATAGCCCAACTTAATACACGAACATTTATTATATAGAACCAGAAGCTATAAGCAGTTCATTACTCGCGCTAAATCATAGGATTGACAATCAGGCAAGCAGCTAAATACTGTCAACAGAATAACTTTGTTTAAAAAAAAAAAACTCATGGTTTTTTCATAAGTGCTAGTATTTTTTTTTAGCACAAGTTTTGTGTCTTCAAACACAATCATAAATTATCTAAAATAATAATAATAATAATAATCCAGCACAATGTATTGAGACTTTTTCTGTCCAATAAAAAAAAAAAGAAGAGTACTCCATGAAGAGACTTATGACTTCTTAGAGTAACATGTTAGGCTCCAAGTGAGACAGAGGGAGAGATCCAATGACATGCAAGTATGCAACAGATAGAAAATAAAAGAGTACCAGATGAGAGATGACATAAAAGAGGTGATTGGAGACTACCTCCACAACCTTCAGCTGGGGAAGCTGAATTGTATTCTGAAACTCATTGGACTTATCTACCTCCTTGCCAATCGTGTCTGATAAGCAAGGAGTGGTTGTGAGAGGAGATGGGGCACTGCCCCTATACATTGCCCCAGCTTTCCAATACCTTGTACCAAACGTCTCTTCCCACTGCTTGGTAGTTCCAGAAAACCCAGTATCCAGTTTCTTCCCTTTAGTTCTATCTGAGTCCATGTCATCATGCTCCAAAACCTTTCCAAGTACTTCTTTGAGATCTTTACAATAAGAAGCAGGATGCAACTGATGAGTGTGCCAGATGAGGTCAATGTCGTAGGTAGGAACACAAAAGCGTTTTATAGACTTCTCCCTGTTTCTCTTAATTAGGTGCAAAAATCCTTTATATCTAGCAACAGCTCCCTCAAGAAAGAGATCATTGTTCGTATGGGGTCTGGATACCTGTCACAAATATGTGGAAGGAAACAACTTACACTTTTGGAAAACAAGAGATTACGTCATGTGATAACTGACATGTGTATGAGTCCTTGCAGGCATCTTTGAAGCAAATGGTTAACAACGTAAAAATATTAATTAGAATTATAATCAAGCCAAAGTGGAAGGCCAAGAAAATACACCGTGCTTTTTGACCATTCAACTTAGGGCCTGTTTGGGATTGCATTTGAGAGGCTTAAAAGTGTTTTTAACACTCAAAAAGCCCATTTGAAAAAAAAAAAAAAAAAAAAAAGGTAGTCTTTTGGTAAAAAAATTAAAAGCACTTTTAAGGGTCTCAAAAACCTAAAAATTGTCAAAAAAATTTTGGCAAAAGCTTAAAAATGAAGCTTTTGCCCAAAAACTCTTTTTGGCTTAAAAGCTTTATTTCTTAAACGCAAACCCAAACATACTCTTACATTGTAAGGGGTGCTGGCACTTCCATTAATTATAAAGAATTTATCACTTCACACTATTTATTAACTTGCCTTTCATCATCAATGGATACATTGACTATCAAGTCACTACAAACCCTCATAAAGCCAATGATATGAGACAATATCATGATTGAGGTCTCAGAAATGAAAGTTCATTGTAACACCCACATTATGGAGCTATGTAACAACTTACTTCCAAATCATGCTTCTCAAAATTGGACTATCGATTAAGGGCAATTCCAATATGAAGGCATCATATTATCCTGTCATAAACCGATATTGCTAATAAAATTGAAGTAGTAAGACCAAAAATCACCCACCTTATCTTTTAATCACAAATTGAAGACATTAGGAAGTAGGACCTCAGTCTATGTAATTTGCCCATTACACTTACAAAAAAACAAAAGTTCATTATCAGTGTTACCTGGTAAAAGAAAGGACTCTGCCTTTTAACTGCGGAAACCAGATCATATTTAGTGTACTTTTGAACACCAGGAAGTGTCTCGGAGATATTTTCAGAGAATGCTTGAGTTATGTTGAAGTTGTAGGGTTCTTCTGGATACAGTCTATTCCAAATTTCTTCCGTTTGCCTTTTACAAGTGCCTTGAATGGAAGACACGACATTAGAATTGTCAAGGATTCTTCCATAAAGTTCCTCACAGTCAGATTTGTATTGTACCTGAATAACAAAACCACCAAAAAGAAAGAAAGAAAGAAAGAATTAAAGTTAAAAAAGAGCTTAGCAATCCCACTTCAATGACAAAAGAAGAGAAACTGAATAGAAAAAGAAAATGATAATTCTATGTTTTTGGTGTAGAAACCTACTGGATTAAGCCTGTGACAATGCCAAACCCATTCACAATCAAGAGGAACAACCAAAGGCCCTTCAGAAATCCGGGACTCAGAATGCTTGGCAAGTAAGGGAAGCCAACAAGCATTATACCTGAAATTAGCATATTCATGATTCAGAACTTCTATTTGGAGTATTATAGAAAACTCTAAATGAAAGTACGAATGCATAATATCATAAATAATATTTATATAGGAATTACTATTATGGTTCATGGATTCAAACCTTATCCTCCTTAAATTAGATAGGCATATTCAAAAACCATGGTATAGATGGAATGATAATTCTTTACAAACTAAAGCTCATAAACTTGATCTTGTTTTTCCTTCACAGATTAAGTACAAAAAGGCTTTAACAGCAACAGGAAGCCCAAAACCAACAAATTTACACCCCGCTATTCTCTAATAAAGAACCAACCAACCAACCCCCCCCCCCCCCCCGCCCCCTCCAAAAAAGAAAACAAATGTATGTGTGATTACACATTGGATGAAATTGAGCAACAAAATGCAAAAACTGTTTGTCAGAATGCTTTACCTGTAGATGGCCCTCTTGAGGTCATGGCCATCATAGAGGTAACGATTCCTGTCAACAGCAGCAAGAAACTGAAGCTGCTGTTTGGCCGCAACTACAAGGTCAACACTGGTCAAAATCTTTTGCGCTTCATTCCACTCAAACTGTTGATCCACTTCCATATTCTCTCAAATCTACCAAATAAATAAAACCTTTCAGCAACTACATGATATAATAAAAACTTACAATTCGTATTAATCTATAACACTAACAGCATGAGTTAATCCACATAGTACATAAGAACCAAATACCCAATACACAAAGATCCCAAAATCGTAACTGAATTTAATAGATGAATCAAATCTTAGCTGTAGTTTAGTTCCAAATTGGGTATCAATATTCATAATCAACTACACTCCTTTTTTTTAGTCACTTATAGAACAATTGCTAATCACAGAAGTGAAAAATTAGAGAGGGAGCTTCATAATTCATAAACTTACAAAGAGCATCCAAACCATATAGAATTCAAATTGAACCCATAATTATTTAGAAACTAAATCCAATTGAAATTCAAAGCACCAAACCAGACATGAAAGAATCAAAATTTTTACATCTAAAAGACAAATGAAAGAAAAGAAAACACAGACACACGCAAATTTCGTATGAAAACGAAAAAAAAAAAATTAAACTCAACAACCCAAAGACATCAACCATCTCAGCATAGTAAACGCTTTGTTTTATTCTCCAGGATTGGAAACAACGAAAATCCCAACATGTAATCCTTACACTCATTTCTTTTGTCAATTTTTTTTTTCTCGGAAACCAAACAGAACTAAATCTCCAACTCCGACGACATTCGCTAACACCAATTGGATTTGCAACAAACACAAATATTTCTCTAAAATTACAATAAAAAAATCGCAATTCAACAAGAAATTAAAAAAGTCAAACAAAAATATCAACACCTTCTTTACGTTGCTTCGCGTACTCTGTTTCTTCGTTTTGTCTTCCTAATCAAAAGCGTACGTCAAAATCTATTTATAGTGGTCTCAGGTCTGGCAAGCGAACAAATTTTTGAAGTGACCAAATTATCCTTACCAGAACCAACGAATTAACTGCCGAGACTTTCTTTCGAGATTTTTCTTGGTCATAAAATTACGAAGTGTTACACAAGGAAGGACAGAGAGATCCTTATTAAAATTTTAAAGAAATTGTAAAGTTTTAAATTAGAAAATTTAAGTATTGAATCGCTTGAAAAATGTCACCTATTAAAATATGGGATGATATCGAGAAAGAATTTGTTTATATTATTCTTTTTGATAGAAAAGTCACACAATTTATTTCGATAATATCAATGAAATTAAATAAAGAAAAAATCTAATCCAAATTGACCTCATTCTTGTATAGAGTGTAACAGGGGCATTCACGTTTAGAGTTTGTACCTAGCACGAATTTTATTTTAAAAAAAGGTAAAATTTTAAATTTATTTACATAACCCAATCTTAAAATTGTACCGAAGATAAAAACAAATCGGATTTCAAACAAAAAGTACTTTGAATGATTCCAAATGTGTACTAGCTAGTTTCTTTTTCCCAGCGTCTTCGAAGAAGCAAGGATGAAACTTCCATCTTGAAACATCCTCCTCAGTCCTCACTTTCTTCATGTTCTACAATAATTATTGTAACCATGGTTGGAGGACAAATTTGTAAATCTGACGCTGGTGACTGCCCAGTGCATGTAAAAGTTTTTTTTTTTTTCAGAAATTAGGTGCATAAACATAATATAATTAGATGGGTAGGGTAGGGGACAAATTAAGGAGTTGGCTGAAGATATGCTCAACCTTTTTTAAACAGAATAAAACAAGGAAGAACGTAAGCAAAACATGAACCACCCTTCAAGATTCACGACATAAATGTGTTTCTTTGTTTTTTCTGACCTCCTTTTCCAACAGATAATTGGTGGTAGTACAACAAAGGTTATCTATGTAGTACGTAGTACAAGGACAAAGTTTTTCATTATAAATTAGGTTAAATTAATTTTCTTGTTATGTTTTACTTTATAAACTAACTATGCATTGTCTTAACCCCATTAAATTACTATCTATGATAATCTTTCCCTCCTTGAATTAGTCAAAGGGGTTAAAACTAACGGTCTCATGTGAATTGCATATGTTATTTTAAATTTTTTCCTTCCATTTTTGCCTTCACTTTAGATTTTTGGATTAGAGTTTATGAGGGTATAAGCGTCATTTTATTGATTTGAAGTGAGAGCAAAAATGGAAAGAAAAAAAATTAAAATAGTTGACCATTAGATTTAACCCATTTGACTAATGGAAAGGGGAAAGTGTCATAAGATGGTAGTTTGATAAGGTCAAATGTCATAGTTGGTAGTTTATGGAGGGGAAAATGTCAATGCGTTGTAGTTCATGGGGGCAAAAAGTAATTACCCCTTAAATTTATGAAACTTTTGTCCAGTTCAGAGTAGATCATGCTGCTTTTTTTGCACTGAAAATAATCTTACCCCTCTTCGGAGTGCGACTCACTCATACCTGAGTCAACTATGGAGCTAAAGATGCATGATACCTTTCAATTGTAGGATTCACGAGTCACAACTTAAAAGCTTCATCATAGAACTGCAAAATTATGCTTAAGATGAACTTGACAACTGATAGTAGTGTGACACCGGAACTAGAGTTGTTATAAAAACTAATGATAATAAACAAAAACTAAAGATTGAAGGCGAAAGAGTATTTAAGAAGAGAGAAAAATAACAAATAGAGAAAATAAAACTATAACCGTCCCAAGGAAAACAGAGAATAACTATGAAACTACTAAAAGTTGATTAAAACCCAAAGTGTTGAACTATGCCCACAATTTGGGCTTATATAGCTGAAGCAAAACTACTTTTTGCCAAATGGCAAAAGTCTAATTATTTCATAAAATCAAATTACATAATAAAATAGAGTTTGCAAATTCTTGATAATAAATTACTACTAAAATGTCAAATATCTAAAAATAGTGATCCATAGGAAAAACAATGGATTTAGGACCCGAAAACGGTGCTCACCAAGCATAGCCGGGTGGCTACGAAGTGTGCGTTGAAGGAGTTTTCTGGATTGGATTGGGATCATATGCGCGATTTTGATATTTGTAGCAAAAGTTGTACTTGATTTACTGCCATATGCACAATATTGCCACAATTATGTCTGAATTTACCGAGTCTAACTGTTCTTGCACTGATCTTTTTCGACAAGATATTCTAGCGCCATGAATTCAGTACTTGACAACTCTGCATCTGCAGATCCTCTTGCGTCATAGTGCTATTGGTAAAAATGAGCAGCACCTCAGAACTCCTCTGATTTAGTGTCCCCTTCTGTTTTAGATTCTTGAGATCTGCCGTGCTCCAAATATTCTTCTTCAATGGTTTCCTTGAGGATGAACAGCCTCTGTATAACCACAGGCTGAGTCATTTGTCTGGCTTCCCTAATGTCGGTTTCTTCCTTATTGAGATTGTATGCATCAAGCATGATCTTAATCCATTTGTGCAGCTCCTTGGGAGTACTGCTCAACCACAGAGAAAAATGAATAAATAAATCCAAAAAAGTAGGCCGAACAAAAAATCTGATTTCAGAAACTAACTTAAGGTTAGTACTGCAATGTAAAAAAGCAAGAAGCTCTATTACGTGTATAAAGCATAAGGCTCCTTGGCTTCACGTTCATCGCCTGGGGAGAAAGCTGTTGCCAGTGCTGAGAATCGCTCTTCAGGATCTGTGATGTTCAGCAAATGCTTAAGTAGCTTTATTTCCTTTGGCTCAATGCTCTTAAGACTGCTCTTTGTGGCTTTATATAAACGATACATTATTTCTTTGACCTGAAATTACGTGTCTAAGCTTAACAATACAAAACAAGGAAACACTTGAGCAAATAAAGGCATACAAAAACAGTGCAATGAAAAAAATTACAAAGCAAAGCTTGATTATAAAGCATCAGGTTTCATGGGGTCTAGATATTTTCTGTGTGACTTAATAACTTTATAATCAACGTCAAGCATCTAACCATCTCATAGATGCTGTTATAGCCTTTATTTGGGATCTGCGAAGCAAGAGGAAGCCAAGCCTGCCAAGGCACATGTCATGCTTGCTAAATATGTAGAGACTCATCCGTCACACAAGAACTGCAAATTTTGGTTTGTTATCAAGGACATATCTGGGCAATGAAGTTGAAACCATTCCATTATCTGCACATAAATGGCGACAAAACAAACAATTGGGTCCATCTGGGAGACCTAGACAAACTTTAAAATGGTTCTACTTCACGTTTTTGCCATTCTATTCAGAAACATGCTACACGAACACTTTCAAATGAGCTAAATGTTTTATTGGACAATGACCTTGTGACAGAGGTTGGACTACTTTAGTACCCAAATAAGAATTATGCTCATTAAGTTGTTTTGGTTTTCCGAGTATGTTCATTAAGTTTTTGCTCATATGCATAGGTTGCTATCCTATACTATCTAATCTACAAAATTTCGAAGGTTTTATGCACTAGAATATATGATGTATTTGAAAAAATGTGCTCATCATTCATAATGACAAAACATATTTTTAAAACCATCACTAATGTACCACAAATGTAACATTAAACTGAAAAAAAAAAAAAAAAAAAAAAAATGAGATACCAAGCAATCAAACATTATCTATTTTAGATGACAATTCATATTGAAGCCTTGTCCATCTTGCTTGTGCATTTTGTGACCCATTAATTAGTTAGGAAAGGGATCCCTATGGTCCACAAAGAGCAATTCTTCAGCCCAACCAAGGTGGCCACTCCTACCTCATTTTTCATAGTCGTGGACTCCTTTGCTGAAGCCCAAGCACTATTTATCAACAGGATCAAGGAGGAATCAAGTTCCTTCGCCTTGGCAAGGCTTTTAATCTTCTCACATGCCACTTCCATTGATGGAGAGTTGAGGATATCATCAAATTTGGCCTGGGCAGCATCTAATGTATCCACATATTCCAGCGTATTATCATAAGCACTGACAGCGGACAAGCATCTGGTCCCCAGTCTAGCCATCGCTGCTCAACAAAATGGGACAATGATATAAGAGACATAAACCAACCTACATAAAAGTTCAGGAGAAACTTTCGTAAAGAATTCAAGCAGATTTATTTTAGGCCAGACAAAATTGAAGTTGCAGTAAATTATAGCTCGTTTACATTCTTGTCAGTGAAACCTCCTACATATCATTCAACATCCTTATTGAACATAAGTGGAAACCAATTTGCCAATTAGCCAATTTGCTTCAACATTTCCATCCAAAGATAAAAAAAGTTACCATCATGATCCTCCAAACTGTCATAAGTCTTCGATAGTACATCGAGGTAGCTAAAAAATTCGCCTGTGAAGTCTTTGCGCCGACGTGTAACAATTGCATTAATATCAGTTGGGTTGTCTTGGATCTCCTTAAGAAGTTCACTATGTCCTTCCATTTCGTCATCAATCTGCAGTGCTCACTCCTGATGAAACAGAACAGGAAAAATACGTCTACACCCAAACGAGTATCTATATATTCAATTATTAACCCTATGTTTGGTTGTTGATAAGGTAGCAAAATTAACAAAATTACAGTTTCAATCATTTTTGATAAGTAAAATTACAGTCTTCAATCTGAAAACTTCACTGCATGGGAAACCAAGAAAACCAAACCTGCACCCAACCAAGTCTGATACAATCATTTGGTTAACTTGGGGGTAAGTTCCTCATTTTTATGGAAACTAAAGTAACATATAAAATCAGGTTCAAAATCTCTTTTTTCTCTGCTTTTCCAAAGCTTTTTTCAGCAACCAAACAAACCGCAAGTAAACAAAGTATAAGTACAAATACATGCAAAATATGCATATTGTTCTACCTTCTTAACCTTTCTTCCAAGTGAAATAAATTTCTGCTTCATAGTAGGATCGCTTTCCGCGTCTGCCCGCGAACGACACCGATTGTAGAAGGTTTCCCTATACTTCTTCCACTCCTCCCTGAACACCAAATACTTCCTCCATTCCTTTGTCTTGGGCTTCTCATTCAAAAAGACCTCAATAATCTTGTCACAAAACTGAGTTATGGTGTAACCCTCTGCAAGCTCGACCTCTACTTGCTCTTCCACTTGAGCGGTGGCTATGTCACTGACTTGAACACCTGAATACCATTCTTTTATTCTACGAGACCCACAAAATGAACTAACAAAATCTATTGAAAACACCTACAAAACCCCACATTCGCAAAACACAGACACTTTTGACTTTCCTTCAATTGCATAGAAAACCTCGAAAGTAATACAAACCCAGTCATAGTTTTTTATGCGTTATTCTGTTTTGGACTTCAAGAAAGTAACACGATTTATAAGGAAAAAGCAAAGACAAGAAAAGAAAGATTCACATAAACCAAATAGTGGCAAGAAAGTGAGAGAAAAACAGCACAATAGACAAAGAAAGTAATACTCACTGGTGATGGGTTCGAAATGGGCATTCTGGGATTTGAAACTGTGAATTGTTGTTCTACTCCTTTTGTCTTTGAACTTAAGGCTGTGTTTGGAGTGCGGGAAAAGGGGGGCAGAGGATATTGGGGAAATTGTTAGAATTGAAGGAGAGAGGAATTCAGTGAAAGGCAAGGAATTGATTTTGATGTGATTGAAGACAGAGGGTTTTGCTGCGATTGTTGAGAGCTCCATACCCAATAGGCTGCTCATGGTTTGTTGTAAAGCTGCATTGCTTTGCTCGAAGCAGAGTGCTAAGGATAACAAACGCTCTTCGCCTCTTCCTTTGAACAGGGTGTATACATGCTTCAAATCGGCGTCGTTTTAGCTTCTGTTGTCGTATATGGTGTAAAATGGGTAAAAAGCAGGCTTATCTCCAACTAAGCAATAATTTTGCAATATCATTATTTTTATTTTTTAAACAATTTTATTATTATTATTATTATTTTCTAATCAAGGAGGTAAAAAGTAGTTGATGCGTTTGGATTTAGTTTTATGAGATATTTTATGGAATGTTTATGTTATATGCAGCAATATTTTAAAAAGAAATTGAATAACTTATGAATTTAATTTTGGTCAGAATGTCATGCAAAATACTACATTTACAGTTCCTAATCAACAACTGACGTCACATAAGCTAAACAACAATAAGTGCACAAAATTAAACTAGAACCAAATTCTTTGGATGAAGAAAAGAGGGTTTGCGTTAAAGAAATAAGAAATGGCGCTGGCCGTGGAGAGAAAGAAAGAAGAAATGACACTGGTTGTAGGTTTGGCTAGACGGAGAAGGATCATCTCCAGTCCGTTTGGACTAGAGCGGATCAGTCCTTATATTATCAGGGGCATAATTGTTCCAAAAAAAAAATGTTGGATAATTATGCCCCTGATTATACAAGGATTGGATCTCATCCAGTCCAAACGGACTTGAGAGGATCCCAGTAACTAGGTCACCCTCTCCGGTGCCATGAGCACCATTTTTGCATTGGCAATCATCTACTCCAACTTTTAGGATGATAAAATTCCTAAAAGATTAATTTTTCACTTCTAGGCTTTTAGTTTTGAATCCAAAAACAAGTTTTAAGGCATTATAATGGGTTTTGAGGTATTAAAAACAGGTTTTAGAGCATTAGAAACAAGTTTTTTGGTATTAAAAACGGGTTTTGAGGCAGGTTCGATGGAGTTTGATGCCAAACCCACATCGTCATGGGACTCATCAACCTGGGTCTTGTGGGTCTGGCCTTGGTGTCGCCGGCTACATGGTTTTTTTTTCTTTAATCTTTCTCATTTTGATTTGGTGTATTTGTTCTCACTTTAATTTTTTGCATTTTTCTTAAATGAATGACGTGTCACATGATGATTGGGAATTGTAAAATAAAATGGTTGATTTGCTGAATGTCAGAATTGTAAGGGCTCTCATAACTTTTATAATAACCAGACATATTAACAATTTATTCAACATGTATTCCAAGGCACATGATGTTAAATAGACGAGACCTTTAAAAAATTTAGCTTGGTAAAGTCAAAACATAATTAAAATATGATCATACTAGGATAGGATCCTCTTTATTTTGAATATTGTCAAAAGTTTAAAGTTTGTGCATCTAATAATATACATAATGTTTTTCGCATTAATAATATACATAATGTTACATAGTCACACTTAGATAAGAAAACTACTCCGATAGAGTAGAACAACAAACCATATTTAATATTAAAAGCTAGCTTAAGATGTGAGATTTTTTTCTCACATTTATAAAGTAACCATTGGTCCCTTCCATAACGATGTAGGATTAACCCTAATAATCTTCAATAATTTCCCTCACACATTGGGTCTTGGATCAGAGTATAGACAACCTATTTCTCATGTAGATTGTTGAGCCGAAATTTGTTGATTGAATTTGGGTTTTGATATTATTATTAGTGGTATGAGCCTCTTTCAACCCAAAAAATTAGCTCAATAGATGATGTGTTTTCTTATTCTTACATAAACTAACCACCGGCCTTTCTAAAACCAATATGGGATAGTCCCAACACACTGTATGAGAGAGAGCATAAGTATCCTAATAATCTAGTGTCCATTAATATTCCCAGCATAATATTCAAGCAAAAACATCATCAGCTGCAGAATTATTTAAGGAATTAATAGCAAGGACGTCTGCGATCTTGATTTGCAACTTGAAAGCTCCGTTCAGAAGGACCTATTATTTGTTACAAAAGTGACGTGGAATATGATCTACGTACTCGCCAATAATAACGCTTTTTTTTTTTTAAATTTTTTGATAATCTAATTCTAAGAATAATATACGTATTAACTTGATTAAAACTCAATATATTGATAGACCTTTAACCTTCAATTCTGCCTCTTTTTCTGCGGACAAAGGTTTTGGAAGAGTCTCTTTTATCCGTCTAGAAAGGGCCCCACTCAGACAAGGCACTTCTATGTAACTTTTTTTAATCCAAATCCTAACTTTTAAATTTGTACGGCCATGTCTGCAAGGAAAAGAACGTTAATCAAAGTTTATCTTTAAATTTAAGGGTTAAATACAAAATAGGTATATGTGGTTTGCACCAAAATTAAATAGGCACATAGGTTTTCAAAAGTATTATAAATGGTACATGTAGTTTGCAAAAAAACTCACTTGGTACATCTGTTACATTCCATTAGATTTTTTAACGGAACGCTATGCCTGAGCGTCACGTGATGTGATATCTAAGTTTTTGGATGTCACATCATTTTTTTTTTATAAAAAACCCAAAATTAAATAATAATAATAAAATTATAAAAATATATATTAAAAAAAAAAAAAGACAATAGCTGGGGTGGCCGAACCACCTAGGGGTATTCTGAATGGCATCAAACGGTTCAAAGTTTTCAAACACACCAAGCTAGTAGACAGTAATCAAAACCCAGTAAGCAGTAGTAAAAACAAAATAGACTGAGAGAGATTGATATAGAGTGAGAGTTTTTGATTTTCAAACTTTATAATACCTCTATTGATCGGCCAATGGGGAAGTCCTAAACTTGAAGAAGACTGAAGAACCCATCTCCGAATCAAATTTAAAATCGAATATGAAAATTGGAATTGGAAGGATCTTGCGTATTATGTGGCGTGGGTTTTTCTTTCCGTTTGAGTTTGATAATTGTTGGACTTGGGGACTTGCCGACTACTGACTTGAGGTTTGGGGGCTGTAGCTCGATTAGGTGGGTTAGGGTTGGGGAAAACATGGCTTATATTACTATAATTAATGGCTGCAATGAAATGTATTAGATCTAATAGTTGGGGGTGGCCGAACCACCCTTAGGCCCCCTAGATGGCCGGCTTGGGTGTGGTTGCCACCCCAGGCAAAATGGGGTGGCTGGCCACCACCTATGAGGGTGGTTCAGCCACCCCAGTTGCTGTGTTTTTTTTTGGGGGGTTTATTATTTATAAAAAATGACGTAGCACCCAAAAATTCAAGTGCCACATCACGTGACATCCACGTGTAATGATGACATGGCATTCTGTTAAAAAATCTAACGGAATGTTAACAGAGGTACTAAGTGAGCTTTTTTGCAAACTATATGTACCATTTGTGATATTTTAAAAAACTTAAATGCCTATTTGATTTTAGTGTAAACCATGAGTACTTATTTTGTATTTAACCCTTTTTTAAAACGATTTGATTAATGCAGAAGATAAGTAATAAATGGGTGAGGGAAAGAAGCCAAAAAAAAAAAAGGCGATAAAACTAATTTCTAGTATGACAAGTTTTTGACTACCGCAATCGAGGAATATGGGCTGGAATATAATTACATTTTGAGAGTTCTGCCATTCGGTCATGACAGAAATATAGGGTTTTTTGCCCACCAATAATGAATTGACACCTCATCATTTTAAGAAAAATACACAAATTTAAAATAAAATCAAAACATCTAATCAATCATACATATAAATGACAACTACCCAAACGCTGCCATCCACCGCCGCCCACCTCCGGTGATCAGACGCCGTCGCCATCGCCCTCTCCAGCGACTTTTCCGGCGAAAAAAATAAAAAGATAGATTTGGCCATTTTTGTCTACAGTGAACCCAAAAAAAAGAAAAAAAAAGATATATATATTTTTCTCTCCGGCAAACCAAAAAACTTCTGGTCAGCCTAAAAAATCGTTTCTTATGCCTCAAAAATCGATGCTAATGCTACAAAACTCGTTTCTAATACCTTAAATTTAAAACATAGAAGGGAAAGTTAACCATTTTTTAGATTTTATCATCCTAAAAACTAAGAAAAAACCAAAGAAAAGTGTCGGCGTCGCCATCGTGGTGGTGGCAGATCAAGGCCCGGTAGTGGTTAACTCTACACCGTGGGTCTTAGCTTTCTTCCTTCTTCCTTCTCCTCCTTTCTCTTTTTTCTCTTTTCTTTCTTGCTGCAGCGTGAGACTCTTTTCTTTCTTGTTGCATCATGCGGCATTATGTATAGTTATTTTTTGTATTTTTCTCTTTAAATAAGATGTCAGTTTGTGAGTGGTGAGCAAAAAACCTCACCTTTTTATCACATATGAACTGAAGTTATTCTCTTACATTTTCACCGGATACCGCCTTTACCTGCACCGGTGGGCGGTGGTGGTGAGGCAGGCATGCATCCTAAAATAATCAGAATATATATTGTGCTTCCATGCTATGCATGCTGAAGTCAACACCTGCACATCTTCAACTGCATGAACCAGTGCAGCTGGCTTAATTATATTTATAAAACGCGTGTTAAACTATTATACCATTGCTTTCAGAGTATCCAAAAGAGACATGCTAATGTGCTATACGTCAACTTCATCTCTAGATCCTTCTCATATATATATTTTTTCATTTTGAGAGCTCATTTTACTAGGATGTGGTATAAAATCTCATTTTACAGCTTTCAATAAGAATTTGACTTATCAAGTAAAAAATACAATAAACATGAAAACATCATATCTTTAATTCAAATCAATCCTATTAATTTTTTTGTTTGTTATAACGTAACGTTTACTACCTGCCATGAAACTTTTTACATCTCTGGGCTCTCAATACCAAAATCTCCAATACTAATCTAAATGATGATATAAATAATTTTTTTTTGACATATTCACGCAATAGGGCTTCAATGGATATTTTGTACACATTACACAAACAGTACTTCGTTAATCGTCCGCCATTGCAGTCAAATTCAAACGCCTAGCTGGAATAATTAATTGAAGCATCGCCGAAATTGTTTCGGGCTGTGGAGGCGTGGATTCTACGTGGGCTGAGAAATGTCCAGTCATATTGGGCTTAAAGTTCCGTCTACTTTGCCACTTTGGACCGTGAAAGGTGTTGGGTTAGTATTTACCATTTAGTAACTTCTTTTTTTTAATAATCAAATTAAGAAAATGTTACAATTAATCAAAATACTAAAAAAGTGGTGAGCTTCTAATAACAGTGCAGAAGTGCAGACGACGGGTTCTGTTTCTCAGTCCACGTAGAAAAAACCAAAATAATAGAAATACGAACGGGTTCTCTTTCTCTTCGTCTACCCAACACTTCGGAAATCTGAGAATCACCGCCAGTTCTTCAAGCCGCCGTTCACCGTTGGCATGTTCTCCCTCTCTCCGTCTCTCTCTCCTCCGCAGCGGCAAGAGGTTGAGCTCTCTGTCTCTCTTCAAAAACATTTTGCCATTTGGAATCATCAATTCCTAGTGGCTAGTAGCCTAGTACTATATTTTTAACGCAGATGAGTTATTGAAGAGGTGAAATCCAGTGTATTTACTTATTTTTCTGAAGTTGTTCCGCGTTGATTTGTCATTCTCTCATTGGAGGGCACAAACTTGCCAAGAGACGGGAAAAGAAAAAGAATAGAAAGACAGATTTTTGAATCGCACATGTGCCCGACGGCGTTTCGGTCAGCTACCTGTTTTTCTTCTCCTGCTTCGTCTCAGTATCCGACTAGAGCATAGTATTGTGTACTAGGACGGACTTGTTCTCACTCCGCAGCTAGTTGTGTAAAATATTTGATAGAAGCTCTGTTTGGTTAACTTACCAAAACAGAGGATTGTGATCTTATTTATAGAGAGACTCATGGTCATGGAGTCGTTTTACACAATGGTTTACAAAGGGTCAGATACACAAAAGAGTACCACGTGGATACAATACAAAGGGAAAACTTAAAAACAGAAAAAGGTTACAATATGATGTTGTCATAGGTTCAGCTGTGCAGAGTAGTAGCTAATGCTCAAAAGCTGGAAAAGGGTTTGAGGATTGCTTGGCAATATAAGAAATACTTTGATGAACATCAGCAGAGTTTTGATAGCAATAGAGGTAAGCTTGTCTAGAACTACTCTCTCTTTCCTTTTATTTATACTTCAAGTTATGCCAATGCTGCTTATATGTAACTGTCCTGATCTAGGAAATTTTTCTATCTCCCCAGCAGAAGTTTTAGTTCTCACAATCTTAGTTTGCCATATATAGTCATAAACATAAATACTATAATGTACCCATGAAAAAACTAATATTTTTCCCAGTGACCTCATTCATCTTCAGTGCAATAGTCTCTATTAGTGAGTTATTGCACTCTTTCAAGGGTGGCTATAAGGACCTCACAAGTGAAACAGTCTATTAATTATTCAATTTACATTTTTTTTTTTGGTTTATTTCATGTAATGAATAGTTCATGTTGTCACTTAAGGCATGCTACAAATTTGCAAGTTTGTTAGTGTGCAATCATGCAAAGAGCTCATTATGTTATAGTCATGCAGATGGTAAGCATGAGTACTGCAATGACTTTGACTTGCGGAAACCCCTAGAAAGGCACTTTCTAAGTAGTCAGCATATAGATTGTGTCAGCATTCAAGAAACTCAAGATCTTGTTGCTCTTCGCAATCGTTGTGCCACATTTTTGACTCAATTTCCAAGGTATTGTCATATTCTTTGATTATCACATATCTACGTAGGTAAGTAGTCAAATTTGGTTTGTGAACATTTTTGAAACCATTTTGGCTTTCAAGATAGCTTCTTGTGCCATTTTAACTGGGAATTGTTTTTCTTCACAGGCAAGGCTGGGCCCCTGCAGGTGGAAGGGGAATTTTTTCATTTGGGGGATATGGTTAGGAATTGAAATTAGAAATAAAATATCAATATAGGAAAATAGGACTTCTATGTGAAAGATTGTTCTTCTGCTACATACAATGCAGACGTGGTAATGGCTCTAGGATGTAGACACTTCAATGATTTGTCATTTGACTTCATTGACACAGATGTCTTTGTAGATTCTGAGACAGTTCTTGTTTTAGTGTGTTAGAAGACTGTATTAGGGTTTAAGGAGTATTTTAATCTTTGTCATGATTATTTCAGCCTATATAATAATATGTTGAGGTAGGCTACGATACATGAAATACGAGCCTCCTCTTCTTCTCAATTCTCAACACTTTTCATACATACGTATTCATTGACATGGTATCAGAGCCTAGGGTTTATACCTAGGGTTTATCTCCGCTCATTTTTTTTTTCCTTTTATTTTTCCTTTCTCTCTCGCCCCATACTTGCTACTAATCGAAGGAAATCGTGTGTTTGGGCTTTATGCCCGTGAAAGGAGATGACGCCGAGTTCACCGTCGTCAATGGTGTGACCTCGCCGTCATCTCCATGGTTGGATCTGGGTTCGTGGTTGTTGGCAGACTTGGTGTAACCAGCGAAATTGCACTCGTGATTGCTGGGTTTTAAGCCGGCTTCGTCGTCATCGTTGGTGGTCTCTTTGTGGTGGCCGGAGACACGGTTTGTGATCCACGGCAGATCTGTTCGTCAGAGTCGGAGCAGTCTGGGTGTCGCCGGCGCGGTCTGAGTGTCACCGGAGAAGTCTGGGTCTCGCCGGAGCAGTTAGTCTGGGTGTCGCCGGTGTGGTCTGAGTGTCGCCGGAGCAGTCTGAGAATCGCCGGATCTACCCGTGAGTTTGTGGAGAAGAAGATTGGTGTTTGGTTACTGGTGTTCGTTGTTCTCTACTCGGGATAAGAATATCCCAACTTCAAACCGGGATAAGGCTATCTCAACTTGGGTTAGACCGGTTTCTTCTGGTTCAGTCAATTCTGCAGCCGGTTCAGTTCATTTTGCAGCCGGTTCAGGCCATTTTCTATCCGGTCCAGTTCTGTTCAAACCTCTTCCACTTCTTGTTACTAGATTGGAGATCTGCCAAATGGCCAAGGGAGCCACCCCAAAATTTTTATTTTTTATTTTTTATTTTTATGAAAAAAAATTATTATTTTTTAATTATTTAAAAAAATAAAAAAATTAATCATAACACACATGGCGCAATGTGATTAGTGCTGACATGGCGTTTCCTTAAGTTTTGGATGAAATTTTAATGAAAATATCATTTTTATCTGTATGAAAACCACATGTACCTCCTGTAATAAAAATGAAAACTTAGGGAGCAAAAAATAAAGACTTAAAAACCCTAAGGAGATTTTTAGTATTTAACCCTTAACAAAAAGTGATATAAAATGAGAATTATTTCAAATCGTGCCTTTTTTCAAGGATTTATGATACATTATTCCTTAATTTTATTTGAAGTGTTCATACGTTATTAATTTTTATCTGTATGGAATATATAAGAAATAGGGGAGTGCTACACATCCCAACTTTTCTCCCCAAAAGTTAGTCCCCAAATAATGTGTTACCGTATCATAAGATTTATTATTTTGGAAAGTATGAGGGATAACTTCAATTCGGTCTTGGCGTAAAGGGAGGGTTTTGCCCCCAATCACAATTTGACACATCACATAAAAGAAAAAAATACACAAAATTATTCTACATCCTAAAACATTAGATTTTTTCTTCTTTCTTTCTTCTTCCTTCTTTTTTCTTCTCCCATTTCTTCTCCTGCATGACCTCTCCTCCCACTCTTCTTCTTCTTCCTTCTTCCTTCTTCTTGTCATTTAAAAGAAAGAGATGGCTTGGGAGAAAGAAAGAAATGCCACGGCGCTAAGACCTATTGCCGGCCACCAAGACCCACGGTTGGGTCTCGCCGGCGTTTTTTTTTTTCTTTGGGTTTTAGGATGATAAAATCTCCAAAAGGGTTCACCTTCCCCTCTAGGTTTTAGTTTTGATGCATTAGAAGCAATTGGTAGCATTAGAATCGATTTTGAGGCAATAGAAAGCGATTTTTAGGCTCATTGAAATTTTTTCGTTAAATCGGAGACTAAAATGGCCCTGTTGGCGGTTCTTTCCCAGCCGTTGGGTTGGATCTCGCCACCCCGGGCGCTGGAATGGATCGCTACCCCAATGGCCGGATCTATGTATTTTTTTTTCTTGGTTCGATGGTTTGTCGGAGAGAGATAGCCGAGGGTGGCGGATCTCTCCAGCTGTTAAGGGTGGATCGCGCCACCCTGGAATCTATCTTCTTCATTTGTTTTTTTTTCCGCCGGAAAAGTTGCCGGAGAGGTGGTGGCTGGCGTGCATTAGGGAGGTGGGCGTGATGTGGCTGACATCTGGTGGTTATGGTTGGTTGATTAGTTGATGGGGTGTTTTGGTTTTATTTTAAATTTGTGCAATTTTCTTAAAATGTTAAGGTGGCAACTTATTATTGGTGGGCAAAAAAGCCCCCTCTTCTGTCATGACCGAATGGTAGATGCTCTCCACCAACTCATGGGATAGTGACACATCATTTGGGAACTAACTTTTATAAATAAAATTTGGGATGTCTAGCATTTTTCCAAGAAATATGGTCTTTAACAATGACCAAAAGTAGTCGCTAAAGGATTAAATTTATGATAATTTAATATAGGCTTTCATTTTTATAATATATTTTTTTCCCCTTCATAGTTCATTTTGTTTTAAACTAAATCTATGGGAACAAATATTTAACAAGTTCCAATTTATAAAGATTAAACTTTATGAATTTCTAAATTTATTTGATATGTGGATTCATGCTATTGAGTAAAGTAATATGGTTCAAAATGATCTTAAGAATATTTTTCATTTTTGATAGTTAATTAGTAAACTAAGTGAGGGGAAGGAAATTGATTATTGATAATCTTTTAAATACTTTTTGAGTAAATTATAATTATAAAAAAAAAACACCGGCACATGCATATATAATGCGGATTATAGAAAAAAGCGCATAGATGTTAAATATACTAGAAAAAATTAATCACATTCCGAGCTTATACGAGTCTTGCATAATTTACAAGAAAAAAGCACAATCCCATGATCATATACTAGTCATGAAAGAAACTACCTTTCGCATAATTTAGAACTCGTAGTTGTAGAAATCATATATATATATAAAAGTTAAATCACTCTTAAAAGTGTCTTAATATTGTGACACATGGCGTAAACCTTTTTTATTGTAATGCTAAACCCATTTTTTTTTTTTTTGAAAATATACTGATCTTATTAAGGTAGAAGTCAAAAGCACAAAGCTTATACAACGCAGAGCAACAAAACTCTGACAAATCTTAACTATATAGCCAATACAAAACCATAGCCAAAACTGCGATTTTACCAACTGACTAACCTATGTGTGACTTTCGATATTAGAACAGATCTGCAACAAACAGATACCTACAATATATAGGTGTAGCCCCTAACGGAACCCCTACAACCAAAAGCCAGGGGACTAAACCATCTACAACCCAAAAGGCTAGGATGCCTTATTATAAGAAAAACAACTAAAGCTAACTCATGTACCAGATCTGCATCAAACAGCCAAGATCTAGAACATGAATAGCCTAAACACAACAACGATAAAACAAAACTAAAAAAACTAAAAAACTCCACAAGCAGCAGCGGAGGAGCCCAGCATCGAAGAGATCCCCATGAAGACGCACCAAGGTTGATGAAGAAAAATAGATCTAAGAAAGAGAAAACTAGATCTGGAGCAAGATCTAGAAATACAACTTAGATCTAAAACAAACATTCGCCTGAAAACGGAGACAGGAGGAAACACCGAGCACTGCTACCGTAGAGGGGGGAGGAGGGAAAATCTAGATCTAAATCTAGATCTTCCCTCATCAAGATTTTTTACTAGTTTGTTGCCTGGAGGAAGATGGAAGAAGTGGTTTCTAGAGAGGTTTTTAAAACCACGGTTTGTGAACGGTTTTTAAGAAAAAGCGGTCATTAATTACGTTATTAATTGCATTAATTATATTTTAAGAGCTTTTCATATATAAATTTTAAATAAATTAAGTATTATAATTATTGTCTAATCAAATAAAGAAATAAATAATATAAATCAAATTATAATGTATTAGTACATTTAGTCAATTTAATGATTAATATGGTTAGAATTTTTTTTTAAAAAATGGGTTATATATATAACGGTTTTTTCTTAAAAATAGTTATTAATGTGTTAATTATATTTATATATCTATATGATGTCATTAATTGCGTTAATTATATTTTAATATAATCCACATGTCATTAATTAGCGTCATTAAATGCATTAAGTATATTATAATTCATGTATTATTTTTTTTATTTTTTTTTCCTTTATACTATTCATTTTAAATCACATATACTTATAAGAACAAAGATTTAATTTTTTTTATTTAAAGAGTTCATTTTAACTTATAATGAAAATTATGTGTTTAAATTTTAAAATAAAAATAAAAATCAATAATTAAATTAGCGTAATTAATGATATTTAATTATATTTCAAGAGTTTTCCTATATAAATTATTTCATAAATTAAGTATTATCAATGTCCAAATCAAATAAAGAAACAAATAATATATATCAAATCATATATATCATATATAATAGCCGAAAACTTCTTTTGAAGTGCCTTTAAATTGCGACATGTGGCGTAAACTTTTTTCTTTTTCAAAGGACTAAACAAATTTTTTAACTCATTATTTTAAAAACCAAACATTTAAAAATTAACCAGTTCATATTTTTGTTATCTCTCTATCTCTCATTTATCCTCTTTCTCAACGTCTTTTTTTTTTTTCTAAGTCATTCACTCTCATAACCCACATTATGTGCAAGATTCTTCATTTACTATATTTGTATGATTTACCCAAATTTATATGTTGAGTAATATATTGGTGTATAATCTTTAATATGCCATTTTATTTAAAAATACGTGATTTATTTATTTATTTTATCTTTTTCAACCTATAAAGAAAAGTTCAATAAAAATGTGTTTAAAATTTGAAATTAAACTATAACAAAAAATCTTGCGTGTATTTTTTCTACAACCAACGTATTTTTTTGAATGTTCATAATTTTGAGTTTTATTTATATTAAAATCTAATGAGTATTATACCAACAATATTAGAAATTCTTTCTAATTTTATATTAATGTTTTAATTAAGCAAAATTCAAGTTTTTTTCTTACAATTATGAAAAATAAATTTCATAATACTTATAAAAAGTACGATTATAATATAATTCTAAAAATCCTGCGCATTTTGCGGGTTATAAGCTCGTAATAATAATGTGGGAATAAGAGCAAAAGTAATATAGAAAAGGAACACAATGAACTTTATGGGTGGTTCGGTGTTACACACCTACATCCACCAATCGAAATACCCTTAAGAGCCACATTGTGCTCATTTGCTTGATTTGTTTACAATACAAAGGTCTCTATTTATAGGATAGTGTCTAAATGTAAATATAGTAACTAGGTTTGTTAAGTGAATGATATAAGCATTAACTTGATTATTAAATGAATTGTTTCATGAACAACGAAGCAAGCTCGGCTTGATTCGGTTAGGGTCATGAGTAACTCGTATAAGGCTTGAATTGATAATTGTTCACATAGTTGCTCATATTACTATTAAAAATTGAGGCATGTGATTCATGCCAAAAAAAAAAAAAAAAGGTTCATGTTTAAGGATGATTTGATATCTAATTTCACTTTTGAGGTATAGACATAAAACGATATTTTTAGATATATAAATTGCAGATTTTTAATGCTTATAATTTCTGCAGATTTATAGAATGATATGATTAATAAATTAACTAAGCATCATATTAATAGGTCTTGTGCTTATAAAATAGAGGATTGTCCTACGTTTTTTTATTTCTCATCTTGGGATCAACTTTAGAATCAAGAGATTGAATCTTGAGGTTTTTAATATATCGAATTAAACTTTGGAGAATTAGAGCAAAATCTATACTTGAGAATTAATAGTTGGACGCTACATTAAAATCTAAGTCCCTCAATTGAAAGTTAGATGATAATTTATAGGCTTTAATTTGGATCATGAAATTCCAATAAGGTACATGGATAGGATGTAGCACCATAGATTTTAATACCATTATTTTAGAGATATTAAGATTATTGGGTGATTTAAGAAATGAAGTAATTTAATTAGACAGATTAGATACCAAAAGAATTTATTTACATCAAATTAATAAGAGGTAATTAAGTTAAAATAATAATATATGGATTAATAGTATTAATTAAATATTGTGGGTAGAGTGTAAAAATGAGTTTGTGGATTTTGTCGGTAGAGGAATTGAAGTAATAATATGTGGGTTAGTAGTATTAATTAAATATTGTGGGTGGAGTGTGAATGAGTTTGTGGATTTTGTCAGTCGAGGAATAAGTAAGATCGTTAGATAATGTTTTAATAAATCAGCAAAGTTATGGCGGCGGGTCAGATTTATGGAATATTACACCAGAAACAACAAAAGTCAATAATAAGTGTGTGGTAGGTGAATTAGTGTGATTATGTTAACTGTAATGCATAAATAAGTTGTTTTATAGAATAATTAAATCGTTTATTTAGAATAATTAAATAGTAGTTAATTAAATGTTAATGGAGTACGTAGGTGAAGACTTTCATGGGAGTAGATAGATTAGATAGGATTTCAAAATAATAAATATATTAAAGCGGGGTTAGATTGTAGAATAAAAATACGGAAAATGCTAGGGGTTCTCCCTGTAGGTTCTCCTGGTGTTCTCCCAGTTTTACATAAAATATGATTTAAGAAAAATAAAATTATAGTTGCCTCCACCACCGGTTTTTTTAGGCATTAACATCAAATTAGAGGCATTAGCAACAAATTTGTGAAGCATTAGCAACAAAATTGAGGCATTAGCATCAAATTTAGGATGATCAAATCCATTTTGGGTGATATAATCCCTAAAGGGTTAACCTTTCACCCTTAGGTTTAATTTTGAATCAAAAAACAAGTTTTAAAGCATTAGAACCTAACTATTAACTCATAAAAATGTACTACAATTTTATTTTTTATTAAATCATTACATATAAACAGGAGAACACGGAAAGAACATTATGGGAGAACCCTAGCAAACCTCTAAAATACCCCATCCCACATAAAAAGAAGAGAGGCTTAGGTTTTTTCTAGGTTTTTGCTTTAGTAACCCCTTTCTAGATAGCCGTCACTCTTGGGAGGAGGAATGGCCGTCGCCATCCCTCCTCCCCATCGTCTTTAGCACCGTGCTCTAGTTATTTACTTGATGCCCTAGTCCCGTGCCCTTCCTTTCCTTTTCTTTCCCGCCTCCTCCTTGTATGGCTGTCTTTCCATTTGTTTTGGGGCTTTTTGTGCCCCTGTTGGGTCTTCCGGCTTCGGTGTTTCACACCTCCGCTCGAGGCAAGTCTTCACGCCTCCGCATCATTCTCTCATCGCCACCTTCCTCGGGTGTTCCAGAGATTGCGCCTCGAGCCTTCTCCGCTTGATCATTCTCGCTTTTATTTTATGTTTTATTTGGTTTCTATATTTTGTTTCCTTTGTTTTTTTTTGTTTTTGGGTTTCCTTGTATTTGCTTTAGTATTTTCCTGTATTGTTTTTTTCTGCTTTGTTTTGTGTGTTTTGTTATTTTTACAGTTCTACCGATCTTCTCTGCGTTTTGTTTTGCGACTCCATCCACTTTGGCCTTTTTCCGTGCCTCCACCTGTCGAGCTTCTAACTCCTTCATCGGTGTCTGGGTCTACTTGCGTGATCGGTTTTATTTCGTATTTTATTGTTTTTGCTTGTAATAAGTCTTGTCTCGATCAGCTTTGGGGTGTGATGCTTGGTCCAGATCTTTAGGTTGTGGATGTGAACGTTATCCTGCTTTCGGTCGAGGAGGACAAGTGTTGGCTGGGGTTCCTAGCCCTCGGTCAAGAAATAAGTATTGGCCTGGGGTTCTCAACCCTCAAAGTCAAGGAATAAGTGTTGGCCCGAGGTTCTCAAATTTCGTCAAGGAATAATTGCTACCTATGCATTAGTTGATTCCTTCGCATGATTTGTATTTCATTTGTTAATTAGTCATAGGTTAGCGGATATGGTTTGAGAGTCGGGATTGTAATACGCCTTGTATGCGTTGGTATCTTTGTAGTTTACCTCACGGATACTTGGGCTTGCCTCAGATTGTAAGAGCTTTGCTCTTGATCTTTAATGAATGAGACTATATTGATTTTCAAAAAAAAAAAAAAAAATACCCCATCCCCATTAATCAACGCACGCTTCTTTTCTCCATTTATTATTCCTTCTCTCTCATTGTCTTTATTATTATTTCCCGTTCCTTACTCTTTCCTTCCACTTTTCATTTCTTTATTTTTTCATGGCGATTCCTTTAATTGTTAGCCTTCCTATTAGAGTCAGCCTTATTAGTCCAGCCTAAGTTAAAATATTTCATCATCGTATGTTCCAAAAGCGTCACAAAATGTAACTAAAAACCATAATTCAAATTCTTGAAGCAAGCAATTTAAACAAGATTTTTATAGCTCAAGGATGATTTGGTGTAAGAACCATTACATTGGGTTTACAGCCAAGAAGTGGTACTCCCAGGTATTAGCAAAAAACAAAATTGGCTGCACACCTCTCATGATCTTAAACAAGATTTTGGCTAATATATATAGTTGTGGTTGAATTGAACTATTAAACTTGCATTTTAATGTGAAATCAATATTTACTTTCAATTTCTGAAATGAAATCTAAGTCCAGTCACGTTTCAGTCACAAAATGACACATCCATAAGAGAAACATACAAATATATATATATATATATACTTGGAGATTGTTTCAGGAATTTATATTGGTGACTTGAAAGCTCACAGAGGACTAATCAATATAGCCAAACTTGAAACATCCTCTGAAGAAGATGGGAAAAAACACGACCAAACGGTTGCTGCTGAAGTTGACAAACCTGCAATTTATGTTTGTTTTTATCAAAATTATATAACTATCACATACTCCATTCAAAACCACAAAGCCAATCCTCTTTTTCTTGTTCATCAAATAATAGAGGAAGGCATATATATAAAAATATAAATGGATTTCCGGTACATATTATCTCATCAAGGGACATAAGGTATCATTTAGAGTATAAGAATAAATCTAAAATCTCCTCCCTTGTTAACTCTTTTCCCGCATTTAATTAGAAAAAAAAAAATCTAAAATCACCCCATAATGATAAGATACCCAAATATTCTGCATTAATTTCACACAACCGTAGTATCATGTAGATATTCTACACCAAACCCGGTAAGAATCTTGTTGTTGATACTTGTCATTTGCTAATGCAATTTGTATTTGCAGGCTTGAGTTTTGTTGGATTTTTGTTGATTGGGTAGTCCTTTGTAAGGGTTGATTTTTGTTTTTTGGGGAGGCTTGATTGGGCGATTGGTTTTTCCTGGTTTTGTTTAGTTGGTAAGGCTTCTGTGAAGCTGTTTTGGCCATTGGCAGGGGTTTGTAATTGATGATGTTTGGTTGTTGGGTTGGTTTGTTCTTAATGAAATTACTTATTCATTAAAAAAAAGGAACTGTTGATTAAGCAAGAGGTATTGGAGCTTAGAATTAAGGAAGATGTATTTGGGAAGAGCAAATGCATTTGAGTTCATTTAAGGCTGTATAGGCTGAAGAAATTAATAATCAAATGACAAAAATAAAATAATAGCGAAAATAAATAAACAAAATAATAAAAGAGACAATAATGTTACGTATATAGGGCAAACAAATTTGTTTTTAAAAGGTATTTACGAAAAAAAAAACCTCGTTTAGTATGTGGAATATTCATTCTATTAGGAAAATAAATACTTATTACTTAAAATAAAAGAAGGTGAAATGAAATAATTATTTATATTCCTTAGTTTAGTGACAATACATGTGTTTTAATTAGAATTGAATCAAAATTTTTGAAAAAAATACTCGCATTTTTATTTTTATTTATTTTGAAAAAAAAATTCAAATAATTATTATTAGAAAAAAACTTAAAGCTTTGATTTTCAATGGGTGATTGATCACCCATGTCACACCACTCTTGGAGTACTTAGATTGGAACTCTAAGGTGTTTCAAGGGTGATGTGACCACTCCTGTGGATTTGGAGGTGGTCTAGCCACCTTTTATTAGCATTGGGGATGCTCGTGGTCATTGGGGTGGTCTCTTGATGGCAATGGGGGAGGCCATGACCACCCGCAACGAAGAATAGTTATTTCATACGAATAATCTATAAAATAGTCATTTAATTTTAGAAGTCTATTTTACAAACAAACGAGAACTAAAATTCTAACAACCTTTATAAAAAGTTAAGGACGGAATCACAAGATATACAATATAGATCCCAAAACAATGGATCCTTCATTTTTATTATTAATCAAACTGCAACCTTTTACATATTGTATAATTATTTAGATAATAGACAAACAAGACAAAATGCATATCCTTGTATGCCCCACCGGCAGCAGAAAATCAAAAGCTTGACTTCAATGTGTTCCCAATGTCAATGACAAATCGGTATCTCACATCTGCTTTCGAGAGGCGCTCCATGGCAAGTGTTCACATAATCAATCGGAATAACCTCAATGTCATGTTATCTTGTGTTTGGCTGCAAAATCAACCATTTCTTGTGTCTCCTTCATGCCTCCAATGGAACTACCCCCTACCATCTTCCTGCCTGCATGTGATTCCATTATATTCATAATTAAAATACAGTTTCCCGGTGGAAATGCACAGGCAACTGCCATAAGAAGCTGCCGCCCAATAACAATGAAGCTAGCTAGAGAAGTGTAAAAGAATATATGCTTAGTTCACCCATTAGCAAAGGAAAGACCGGTAGCTCTAGGGGCTTCTCTGGTGCACCAACCATGACAAGCTTTCCATGTGACTTCAACAAGCCAAGTAAAGGCAGGAGAGGATGCTTGTATCAATGATACCATCCAATGTGCCCATGGCAGCCTACATACAATTGATAAAGTCAGAAACTTAGATACAATACACATAATTGGTAACTCATATTTATACTATTGTTAGAATATAAATTAAATAATTAAATTCATCAAGTTTTTAATACCCAGATCTCGATCTTCTGGTCCAAAACGAGTGGGCACCAAGATGTTCTAAAGCTTCCTTCTTTCTTGGTTGAGGTACTGATCACCGTCACCTTAACCCCATAGCTCTAGCAAACTTCACAGCCACATGGCCTAGCCCACCAAGGCCAACCACACCCACTTGCATGCCAGGTTTGTCAAGTCCATAATATTTCAAGGGGCTGTACACAGTAATCCCAGCACAAAGGAGGGGAGCACCGGCATCAAGCGGTAGGTTGTCCGGAATATGGACGACAAAGTCCTCGTCCGCAACCATGATGTCGGAGTAGCCGCCATATGTGGTGGTTCCATCGTGGTACTTGCCGCCACAGGTGGCGATCAATTTTGGGCAGTAATTTTCAAGGTTGTTGGAACAGTCATCGCAAGAGCGACATGCTCCAACCGCATAGCCTACGCCAACATTGTCTCCAACTTTGAATTTCTGTACCCTGCTCCCCACTTCTGTCACTACACCCACAAACTCATGCCTGCATTAAATATCCAAATATGAAATCAGGAATTGAATTGGCCATTACATCTGTGAAATGATGCAATATTTTGGGCTTATGATGTGATCGCCGAAACATAACGTAATTGTTTAAAACATGTTTCAAAGGCAGTGATGAAGACCTCAGGGGAAAACATACCCAGGAATAAGAGGGTAGATGGAGATGCCCCAATCATTCTTGATCATATTAAGGTCAGTGTGGCATATCCCACAATAAAGAACTCTGAATGTTACGTCCTTGTCTCCGGTTGTTCTGCAGGCATCAGAGGGGAATTTTGAAAAGCATGAAGTCAGAGGAAAATGAAATGATTATGATAAACTTTTAGATTGAAAAAAAGAAAGAAAGAATGAGACAATAGTGGACATGGAGAGAAAGAGGACCTTCTTGAGAATTTGAAGGGGGAGAGGACCCCGGAAGAATCCCTGGCAGCCCATCCAAAGGCCTTCTTGGGGTGCTCTTGCTCGATTTGGATTTCTCCATTTCGCACGTTGAAAGCAAGAGAAAAACAATTGAAAGAGAAATAAGGAAAATTAATAATGATTGTGTGGGTGATGTCTAGGCCGCCACAAGGGTGACTTTTAAACCATCAATTAAAGCATGTGGGCGTACTCTAGAATCCTCCAACTGGCTTTGGTTTTGAACTCCCACGAGTACTAGGTTTGCTTCTGCAAGTAAGTGAAGGATTTTGACCTTGTTTTAGGTTGTGAACAAGAGAGAAGGCAAGCACAACAAAAACGTGTGAACAAGAGAGAAGAAGAAAAAGAGTACTGCAGAGTGAGAGAAGAAAAGACAGATCTCTTGGGAAATGGGATTAATTTCCTAACAAGGGTACATGTGTGCTTTATACAAGTTATATAGGTGAGCTAGCTTCTTAAATCTTACCGGACGACAGTTCCTGGTTGTGGCTTCTCATCATGAACAGTGAGGTTCAAGAGAATCATTTTTGCCTTTACAAACCGACCGTCCGATATAATCCTATATTGTGGTGGATTAATGATAAACATAAGATTGGCATGGGTGAACAGTATTTATGTCAGTCTTACTCAATGGCGGATCCAAGAATTGATTTTACCGAGGACGTCAATAAAATAATAAAATATATATATTTTTTTATATATTATATTTTTATTATAATATGGTAAATACAATAAAAAAAAAACAAAAATTATACCACAATATATGTATCACAAAAAACATATTTATCTGACTTCATAAATGTGTTAAATTGATATATCAATTACCATATAAGAAGAGTCGGCTTAGCTCGCCTAGGGCCCCAATATAATAATGCCCCAAAAAAGAATTTGGACAAAAAAAAAATCATCAAAATTTTAGGCCTCAATTTAGTAAGCACTAGGGCCCAATTAATAATCCTACTATAAGTCCTAAAAACAATAACAAAAAACAAATAATAATAATAATAACAAAAACAAAAACCAACTGTAACGCCCTGATATTTGAACTAGCAAATATCGAAGTCATTACGCTGCAACTTTATAAATACAATTTTACAGCAGAATATGCATATAATTTTTTTTTCCTTTTTATGGCCTAGGAATAACTTGCACAACACAATTGAGCTGACTGAAATACCTCGAAGTGATATATTATTTAATGAAAATAGAAATATGGTTTCCTTACAACATATGTACACACTAGATGTACCAAATATAAGCCACAGATGGCACCAAAATTAATATAATAATACTTTTCAAGTTTGCACACATCACATTATCTAATAAAAGCAATTAACATAAATGAGACTGGCTTCATAGAGTAAGCATCAATCTCGTAGCAGATATTCTATCAACCATCAAAATCAACAAAAGACCATCGTCCTCACTTTCTATTCCTGCATCAAAGTCTATGTAAATATGACGTTATCATATTTACATAGCCAAACAAGTGAGTAATCTATTTTCCTAGAAATAAAGACTAAAAGATTAGTTTGAGACAAAATAAGATTATGAAATAAAATATATAATGAAGAATGAAATGCGAATGCAGCGTAGTGACATATTAGTTTGTGTTTTATGATAATCTTTCTTGGACCTCTCGTCATGAGCTCTCGGCCCGTTCACGTCCGTTATGTCCCTCACACTTTAGAGTTTTACATTTGGTCTTTGGCAACTACTACACTTGAGTTATATATTAGGCACATTGGGACGGTTATATACCCCCATCCTTTGAGATACCGAAGGTTCCTCACGACAATCTACCCTTGTTCTTAAGGTGGCTATCTTATCACATATTATTAGACACATTATGCAACATGTAATGCGAAAATTATATCAATAAGGCAAAATAAGAATTCTATACCAACAAAATAAGCTAATACTCAGTAAGTACATCCATACTTACACTCCTTAGTATAAATTTCTGCTCCACTTGCATACAAATACATACATACAAACAATATTTATATTAGTTCATTCTCAAATAATATCATTGTTTAAAGACCCTCATCTTTTATATTTATTTATTATCCGTCACTTCATCTTTTACTTACTCATAGTTACTTATAAATAGTTTTATTCCTGAATTCATTTTTGGTGACAAGGCTAATGGCCAATATCACAAAATAAAAACTAGTATTATAAATAATATATATAAAACATTACTCATATTTCGGATGAGACCGATGGTCCCACCAAAATATGAATTAAAATTTAAATGACAATAAAGTAAATGACTGAATATAAATCGAATTCATATTTAGGGTTGAGACCAATGGTCCGTACCAAAATATGAATTAAAATTTAAATAACAATAAAATAAATAATGTGAATGTAAATACTAAATTCATATTTAGGGGTTGAGACCAATGGTCCGTCTAAAATATGAATTAAAATTTAAATGACGATAAAATAAATGACTGAATATAAAAGTCAGAAAGCAAATAATATAGATAATTTCATAAGCATTTAATCAATTTGTTTATGCATTCTTATCATTAATTCTTTATTACCTTATTTTACATCATAAGCTTATTGGGTCTTAAACAATTAAATGAGAACAAATAATATAAACAATAAATCATTATAATTACACAAAACACTTACCCAATAGCCTTGAAGTAGAATTCACACAACCTTCTCTAGGTAGCTAATTATAAAACTAAGAACACTTGAAGACTACAAGAAGGATCTAAGTTATATGATTTTTGATTTAGAGCTAAGGAAGAGAGAGAGAGAGAGAGCAAGTAATATTTTCTTGCTAAGAAAGTGAAAGAGCTTAAGTGAAAGAAATGAATTAGCCTCCTATTTATAAGAAAATGAGTGGTTAGGATTAATCCTAACACTTTTGATCCAATGGTTAAACTCAAGCTTCTATCTATTAGAGAATGGATGGCTAGGATTCATTTTCCTACTTTTAATCCAAGGGTTGAGAGGTATTCAACTAAAAACATGAACCTAGTCCACATTCCAAGATTCTAGTCTATCTTATCATTTTCGTCCAACATGAGGGCAGTGCACTCCGATCTATTTTTTGATATCCAAACGTACTCCGATTGACATGAAATTTTGAGGGTAGATAGAGGACTCCGAGACAAACATTTTATATTTTTGGTTCGACTTCATCCGAGTTCGTTTGATGCAGTTTCTGGCCCTTACAAAATTTTCCCACGAAATTAGACCTTAAACTAGTTGCATTCACACTTTGCATTCACACTTCCACTTGCCCACTTGCTCCATTAAACTCCCATGATATTTCTAATAATCAATCTTACTAGAAGCCTTCAAGAATTCCACCAAAGTGGCTAGCCTACCGTTTCTTAGTAGTTTTAATCGTTACTAGACAGTATGAAAATTAAGACACTGCTTTTTAAGCCACAAAACTAAAAAGCTTCAAATCAATTTTTGATTTCACCAAACACTAACATAAATAATTCATTCACTAAATTGTGTTTGATTATGCCCATAAACATACTTATGAAACTAAATTTGAGAATTAAAGTGATATTACAAAAGAAGTCAATAATCAATGTAACATAAAACCTTAATACCAAATAGCTATTTAATATCATTAATCCATATATCATTTATTATTATTATTATTATTTAATATTTTAAATATTATTTAAATAAGAATTTAAAATCTAGGTCGTTACACCAACAAACCCTTGCCCACTTATCTTGATAAAACTAAAGTATTATTGTTTGATAATATAATATAACAACTTCCAATAAAAAGAATAGAGTAATGCTATGTGGGGTTAAAGCCAACTCCATTTAAATTTTGTTATTATTTTTGTTTTTAATAATAATAAATACACCTACCACTACTTTTCTTTTTTTATTATTTTTTTACCACCTACTTCTCTCTTTCTCCCATGCATCTCTGTTTGGCCTTCCTCCAGAAATCACTCTCTTTCTCCCAATAATCACTATTCACAACCATTTCTCTCACCCTTTCTCCCAAGCTATCCTCTCTTTTTTCCCTTGCAAATCTTTCTCCCAAAAAAATCCACACCTTCCGCCTAAACATCCCAGGATCCAGGAAGCATTGATGGTTTAGGATCAATCAATATTCGCGCCGCCATACTTCTTAGCAGCCTCTCTGCTATCGATGGTTGCTGTGAAAGTCCGACCACCTTTTCCGCCTAGAAGATCCGCTCAAGTTGCCATATCGCCTTGCAGCAGCCTCTGTCAATGGTTTTCAGATATCGCTTTTTTGGTGTCATTTGAAAATGGTACTGGGTTCCGCGACAACCACGCCCATCATCGAACTGAAATCACCGGCGACGTCCAACCACCACCACGACCAACAAGGTTACCGCTTCTTTTCCCACCCTAACACCTTCCACGCCAGCCCATCGATTGAGGGGAATTACTTGATTTTTTAGCGGGCGCCTACTGGTCGCCTTGTATCTCCGCCACTGGTCTTACTTTAATGATAAAATATTATTAAAAAAATAAATAATAAACGCAAGGCTGGCATGAGCACTAACGTCAGTCTTACTTTAATGATAAAATATTATTAAAAAATAAATGATAATCGCAAGGCTAGTGTGAGTGAACAGTGTTCACGTCAGCCTTACTTTAATAATAATAAAATATTATTTTAAAAAATAATAATAATTTATAATAGTTTATCATTAAAATAAGGCTGACGTGAGCATTGTTCACTCACGTCAACCTTACGGTGACAAAGAATTGCTCTTCTGTTGGAACTCTTCATATGTCGACAGTCGGCTGATAGAGCATGTGCTTCATGTTTCGTGTTTTATGTCTATATCCATGCCTCTACTATGTCAACAATCTTGTGGGTGGGAGTCCCATCTCTCCTGTAAAATCCCAATAATTCAAATGCACAAGGATATAAATATATTAGAGCAACATGTTTACTAACAAAACTTGTGTCATTTCATAATTAAATTTCCTAAAGAATGGGGAGGTTCCTAAATGGGCAATCAATTATATTTGCATGGCTTGGCGCACGAAAGTATACGTACATAAAAAAAGGTTAAAGTTTTTAAGGGATAATTTAATCGGCTGTGAATCATGTCTAATGAAGTGAAGGTCACTGGTTTAAATCTCTCTCTCATTCTCTTGTGTGGACATGTCACCAAAAAAAAAAAGGGTTAAAGCACCGGGCAACTCAAGTGCTAAAATGCACCCACTAATGTCAAAACACAGACGAGCGATGATGGAAACAAGAAACCATTTATTCTTTCGAATCAAACAACTGGAAACGGATTCTTCAATGAAGACAGCCTTGCGTTAACTTTGGAATTATCTCCTTAGATGGTCCTCGATCATCAGCTGTATCATCCTCTCCAGATCCTCCTTTTAATTCCCTCCATGAGCTCCCATCCCCGAACTTGGGAGACCCTAGAAAGAGAAAACAAAAGCATAACAGTGTTGATGCACATTTTCCAATTGGTGATGTGGCACGCTTGTTGAACTCCTGGTAGAATGCTCCAAGTGTGAATTATCCTGTACAGTAGAGAAGACAATAGGATCGAAGAGAGACCGGGGTGAGCCGGCGGGGCCACTCCTGTAACACCCAAGAAAATAATTAATAGTAAGAGTAAGTTTTTATGATAAACATTATGGGTGGAATATGGTATTAGGTAAGAAAGAATTAAAGGAGGTGGGGTAGTTCTATAATTTTAGAAAATTTGGGGTTTATGGTAAAAAGAGAATATCATCTTATCCTATTAGCCTATTAGGATATTTTCTATTTCTTAGATAGATGGTTAAAAGAAAAGTCAAAAAGGATTTTAGTTGTCTCACGCATGCTGTACAGCTCACCCTATTTCCTGTCTCCTCGCCCTGCTCTCTCTCCTCCATCAAGTGGGTGGTGCCACCTCAACAAATTTCTCCAAAAATTTCGCAACCCCATGAATTTAACCAAAAATCAACAGATAAAACCCAAAATCAAATACCCAAAAGCTACAATATTAACCCAGAAATTTCATCAACAAAATACTCCAAACAACCTAAATCCATTCTCAACCAAGAATCAATCATAACTACCTAATGTAACAAGGAATCCCAAAAGAGGACCCAATAAATCAAAAAGAGATCCCAACGGAAAATACTAGAAATTCTTAGCTATTGGGAACGATTTCTGAACTCGAGACCACTGGTTTATGCGTTGTAGCCACCCACAACGACGATCTCTCTCTCTGGTTCATGGTGGTCGTAGAAGTCGCCCGAGGATCGAGACAAGGACGGAACCTTGTGTCGGAGTGAGAGAGACAAGGAGTGACGGAGGGATAGCTTTCGGTGGTCAAGAACTTCGGAGGAGAGAGGGTGAGCGCTAGAGGAGAGAGAGGGTGATCCGGGAGGGAGAGCGAGGGACTTGGGGGAAAAGACGATTGGGATTTTTTTTTTAAATGCCATGTAGGAGTGAAATTTGCCGAGTAGGAAAGAAGTTGGACATAAGTTGGACTTTTGTTTTGCCTTTAACATTTTCCATTGTTTAAAGTATGATTTTAGGATCTTCCACTTTGATTTTGAAAGATGTTAGAGTATATTTGAATGACCCTAATGTTAGGTATTTGATGAAGATTGATGAAAATTAAGTTAGCCTAACTTTAGGGATTTGATTATGATTTGATCACCCTAAATTAGGAAATTTGATTAAGATTAGATTTATGTGTAGCTCTATAATTAATAAACCATTATGTATTATAAACATTAATTTGTGTATTCAATAAAAGTCAAATGTAGCCGTTTGAGCTTTATTTGTGGACATGTGTCATAGACTGAATCACGTAAAATATTTTGTCTCTAGTCTATTTTACTATCCCTAATTTATTATTTCGTATTTGATATTTATAGCATTATGAATTTCTTCATGACTATCGTGATGTTCAGAAATTATATGCCCAATGTTTTAGAAATAATTCAGCAATTAATTAAACAACTTTATTGAATAAACTAAAATGCCGTACAATAGGAATTGAATTTTAGGGAATAAACTCTTAACACTTTTCACATAGATAATGGTATCCCCAATACACCAAAACCCGCAGCCAAACCAACCCCAATTTGTTTTTTCTGTTTCCATCGTTGGTCTGATCAGAAGTTGAATTAAATGACCAAGAACGTACTTATTATATGCAACTCTTCAGTCCCCTGACCTGTAGCTGCGGAGAAACCAACACTAACCCATTCCGGCAAAACTTTCCTCAAATCAACAACATATGAAAGGCTATAATTCCCACTGAAGACTGGATTTGCAGCATACGTTAAGAAGACACTTATATTTTTGGTGGTTGAGTTATAACTCACCCTTGCATTTCCTGTAGATCCATTCCTTATGCTACTTTTCCACGTGACATCTGCCGCTGAGGCAATGCTGTTGACATTGATTCCGACATGATCATCGCTTGGATCCCAAGCATTTTTGTAAGTGTCAAACTCAACTGCAACGATTTGATTCAAAGACATGTTGAACGCGGTTGCCGAATCGAACAGTCCAAGAAACCCACCGCTTGAATCTTTATGGATGTTGGACTGAAATGGTGAAATAAAGAAGGAGAGCCCGTCACCATGCTCTGAAATATTAACGGCGTTTATGACAAAAGTGAAGTGGGTGGTGAAGTCTGTAAGCCTCCCTGTCTTGGCATCCCAAAGCCGCACAGGTTCAGCATATGAGGCACGACCAACAGTACTTTGAGTGCTGTGAGTTGGAGAACTCCTCCGGATGCGAATGCATCACCCTGGAATGTTATGTTATTCATATTTGTCTGGAAAGTAAAGAAGTTAAAGGAAATTGATTTTGCATGGGGAAGCAACATTAAAAAGATGATGAAGAGCTGATTGAGAAGAGTGGAGTTTTTGAGGTTGAAGAAGGGAAGAACATTTGTTGGAGACCTTCATGGTTGAAACAGAGGGAAAATAGTTTGATGTCAAGGCCTAGGAGTAGCAGTTCTTCATATATACGGTTGCCCTACTAGCTAATTCACAGGCTGTATGTTAGTTTTTTTTTGTTTTTTTTTTTAATTTTAAAAATTGATTTACTAAATGGTCGATCCGAATGGCCTCATGTTGAACTCGTCGGTATTCATCGGCACTTCCAAATTATGTGCAACACCCGGCTGGTTCCAAATTAGAAAGATTAGTAATGTAAATTGAGTGGTTTGTCGAGTCATTTATAGGTGTTAAGTCCACATTACTGCTTACTTATTAGGTAAAGCTAAGCTTTATAAGTGATTCTACAAAAGTTTCAAATTAACTAGTTATTTTCAGATGATAGTGCGGATTAAGCTAACATATTTTTTGAACCATTAAAAATGGTACCATTTTCACTTAATAACTCTATGGAGGTACTAGATCACTACATGATGTGACCGCTTTGGAAGTTTCACTATGGCCTGCAACTGTTTTAACCTTGGCTCCATTAGGGTTTGTAGTATCATCCTACAAGATTGTAAGGTATAGCTTTCCGTTGATTCATCTAGGTCTTTTAGGATTTATTATATTTGACGGAGTACTTTAGTAAGGAAGTTTGTTTTATTATCAAGTTTTGTTCAGTTACTTATTTAGCTCCAATTGAGGTTTACAAATGATTTAGCAGTATATATGAGTATCAATTGATTCTTAGGTGATATAGAGTGGAAGCTAGAAGAAAATATTTCAAGCAAGCAGTGTACAAACAGATTTTGCACTTTGGGACGTGGCATTATGAATCCTACTACCACAATATGATCAAGTCGATCAAACGCCTCATATAAATGCTTAGCACCCGTATGCAAGTATGTCACGATCATGGGCGAAAGTTTCAACCAAATGACAGTATTAACTTTTATTTTATAATATTATTAATTGCTCCATCTACGATCCAACTTAGGCATCGAAATCCTTTTATATTTATGGTTTCTTGCACATATCATGGATGAAAGTTTCAACCAAATGTCGTGGGAATCTATTGAATTAGAATCACTAAGATGCTGACGATCTACAAGAAAAGCCATGATCGATGCTTGGTCCGGAGGTTGCATGTATACACGGTTTCCTGACTAATTATATATTTCTCCATCTGCAATCTGACTTAAAAGGGATGAAGCTCTTTGACTCTTTCAATTCACAAAAGCAAGTGCGACAAACCGAAGGACAATGCGTTATTTCTCAAATAATGCCGGTTGCCATCTTAAATTGTTCTGAACATAACCTCTTTGTTGACTTTTATGCTAAGGAGACTACCCGAATAAAATTATGATTGTTTAATTTGATATCGTAGGCCAGTGATCTAAACTGAGGATTGAAGCTGTAAGGTAATTTAAGAACGGAGAAAATAACGCGCGAATATATAATCTAGAGAAAATTCTAACTGCCCAATGAAAAACAGAGAATTATTATGAAATATGAAATATTTTTCTCAAATAGCTCACAATCTTGGCTTAAATGGCTGAGGAAAACTGACTCTTTTTTTCAAAAAAAAAAAAGAAAAAAAAAAGAAGAAGGTAAAACTCTAATTGTTACATAAAATTCAAACTGAGAATTAAAGTAATTAGAATTTGCCAAAATTTTGGAGAAATCTGGTAATAAAATTTTTACTAATTAAAATGAGAAAAGAAATATTTCCAAATGATAAATATATATATATGGGTGTTCAGGCAGAGCGGTTATAACCGCCCTGCCAACCGCTAACCATTTATAGCTATTTTTTAATAACTATTAACCACTAACCGCTTTGTAAAGCGGTTATTAAATAAACTAACCGCCTAGGCGTGCTATGTTAATCGCTTTATGGTATGAAAAGCGGTTATAACCGCTAACCGCCTTTATTTATATATAATTATATATAAATATATATTAATTATTTATATTAATTAAATAAAAAAAATCCAAAATGACGCCGTTTTGGTTGGAGAATAAGATAAAATATAAGACTTGTAAAATTTGTTTTGCTTACGTTTGTCTTTCAATAGTTTGTAGTATGTTTTGGCTTTGAGTTATTTAATGGATTTGGACATTATGACTATGCATATGAAATAAGCTAAAAAAATAGCATGTTTTTCGGCCAATGTGGCAAAATAAGCCCAAAAAATATGACAAAATAAGACCAAAATATATGAAAAATGATGGCCTAAAAAAAAACAAAGCTCAAAAGCTCATTTTAAAATAATCTGTTATAACCATTTGTTAGCGGTTTGAATAACCGCTAACCGCCGGTTATAAAATAACTGCTAACTGCCTAGGCGGAGGTGGTTACGGTTATTAAAAATCTGATGACTACTTAAAGCGGAGGCGGTTGAGATTATTGCAAATAATCGCCGGTTATAACCGCTTGAACACCCCTAGAAAAACTTATTCTTCCACTTCTTGTTACTAGATTGGAGATCTGCCAAATGGCCAAGGGAGCCACCCCAAATTTTTTTTTTTTTATTTTTATGAAAAAAATTATTATTTTTTAATTATTGAAAAAAATAAAAAAAAATTAATCATAACACACATGGCGCAATGTGATTAGTGTTGACATGGCGTTTCCTTAAGTTTTGGACGAAATTTTAACGAAAGTATCATTTTTATCTGTATGAAAACCACATGTACCTCCTGTAATAGAAATGAAAACTTAGGGGGCAAAAAATAAAGACTTAAAAACCCTAAGGAGATTTTTAGTATTTAACCCTTAACAAAAAGTGATATAAAATGAGAATTATTTCAAATCGTGCCTTTTTTCAAGGATTTATGATACATTATTCCTTAATTTTATTTGAAGTGTTCATACGTTATTAATTTTTATCTGTATGGAATATATAAGAAATAGGGGAGTGCTACACATCCCAACTTTTCTCCCAAAAGTTAGTCCCCAAATAATGTGTTACCGTATCATAAGATTTATTATTTTGGAAAGTATGTCACCAACTCGGGGATAACTTCAATTCGGTCTTGGCGTAAAGGGAGGGGTTTTTGCCCCCCAATCACAATTTGACACATCACATAAAAGAAAAAAAATACACAAAATTATTCTACATCCTAAAACATTAGATTTTTTTTCTTCTTTCTTTCTTCTTCCTTCTTTTTTTTCTTCTCTCCCATTTCTTCTCCCTGCCGACAGCCTCTCCTCCCACTCTTCTTCTTCTTCCTTCTTCCTTCTTCTTGTCATTTAACCGAGAAAGAGAGATGGCTTGGGAGAAAGAAAGAAGTGCCACGGCGCTGAGACCCATTGCCGGCCACCAAGACCCACGGTTGGGTCTACTTTGGGTTTTAGGATGATAAAATCTCCAAAAGGGTTCACCTTCCCCTCTAGGTTTTAGTTTTGATGCATTAGAAACGAATTTGTCGCATTAGAATCGATTTTTGAGGCATTAGAAACGATTTTTAGGCTCGCTGAAATTTTTTTCGTTCGTCGGAGAGACTAAAATGGCCACCGATTATGATTTCTCCCCAGCCGCTGGGTTGGATCTCACCACCCCGGCTAGAGTGGATCGTGGCCTCACCCAATGGCCGGATCTATGTATTTTTTTTTCTTAGTGCGATGGTTCGCCGAAGAGAGAGACATGGCCACTGAGGGTGGCCGAATCTCTCCCTGTCAAGGATCATGCCACCCCAGTGGCAATCAATCTTCTTTTTTTTTTTTTTTTTTCCGCCGGAAAAGTTGCCGGAGAGGGTGGTGGCTGCCGCCCTGCTCACGGAGGTGGGTATGTGGGCGTATGGCGTGGTTATGGTTGGTTGATTAGTTGATGGGGTGTTTTGGTTTTATTTTAAATCTGTGCAATTTTCTTAAAATGTTGAGGTGGCAACTTATTATTGGTGGGCAAAAGCCCCTTTTCTGGTATGATGCTCTCCACCAACTTATGGGATGGTGACACATCATTTGGGAACTAACTTTTATAAATAAAATTTCGGATGTGTAGCATTTTTCCAAGAAATATGGTCTTTAACAATGACCAAAAGTAGTCGCTAAAGGATTAAATTTATGATAATTTAATATAGGCTTTCATTTTTATAATATATTTTTTTCCCCTTCATAGTTCATTTTGTTTTAAACTACATCTATGGGAACAAATATTTAACAAGTTCCAATTTATAAAGATTAAACTTTATAAATTTCTAAATTTATTTGATATGTGGATTCATGCTATTGAGTAAAGTAATATGGTTCAAAATGATCTTAAGAATATTTTTCATTTTTGATAGTTAATTAGTAAACTAAGTGAGGGGAAGGAAATTGATTATTGATAATTTTTTAAATACTTTTTGAGTAAATTATAATTATAAAAAAAAAACACCCGGCACATGCATATATAATGCGGATTATAGAAAAAAGCGCATAGATGTTAAATATACTAGAAAAAATTAATCACATTCTGAGCTTGTACGAGTCATGCATAATTTACAAGAAAAAAGCACAATCCCTTGATCATATACTAGTCATGAAAGAAACTACCTTTCCCATAATTTAGAACTCGTAGTTGTAGAAATCATATATATATATATATATAAAAGTCAAATTACTCTTAGAAGTACCTTAATATTGCGACATGTGGCGTAAACCTTTTTTATTGTAATGCTAAACCCATTTTTTTTTTTTGAAAGATATTGATCTCATTAAGGTAGAAGTCAAAAGCACGAAGCTTATACAACGCAGAGCAACAAAACTCTGACAAATCTTAACCATAGCCAATACAAAACCATAGCCAAAATTGCGACTTTACCAACTGACTAACCTATGTGTGACTTTCGATATTAGAACTGATCTGCAACAAACAGATATCAACAATACATAGGTGTAGCCCTTAACGGAACCCCTACAACCAAAAGCCAGGGGACTAAACCATCCACAACCCAAAAGGCTAGGATGCCTTATTATAAGAAAAACAACTAAAGCTAACTCATGTACCAGATCTGCATCAAACAGCCAAGATCTAGAACATGAATAGCCCAAACACAACAACGATAAAACAAAACTAAAAAAACTAAAAAACTAAAAATTCTACAAGCAGCAGCGGAGGAGCCCAGCATCGAAGAGATCCCCATGAAGACGCACCAAGGCTAATGAAGAAAAACAGATCTAAGAAAGAGAAAACTAGATCTAGAGCAAGATCTAGAAATACAACTTAGACCTGAAACAAACATTCGCCTGAAAACGGAGACAGGAGGAAATACCGAACACTGCTACCGTAGAAGGAGGAGGGAAAATCTAGATCTTCCCTCCTCAAGATTTTTTACTAGTTTGTTGCCTGGAGGAAGATGGAAGAAGTGGTTTCTAGAGAGAATGTAGAGCCGCTCGCTAAACCGGTATTTTAAGGCACAGTTTGTGAACCGGTTTTTTAAGAAAAAAGCGGTCATTAATTGACGTTATTAATTGCATTAATTATATTTTAAGAGCTTTTCATATATAAATTATTAAATAAATTAAGTATTATAATTATTGTCCGAATCAAATAAAGAAATAAATAATATAAATCAAATTATAATGTATTAGTACATTTAGTCAATTTAATGATTAATATGGTTAGAATTATTATTATTTTTTTTAAAATCGGTTATATATATAACCGGTTTTTTCTTAAAAAATAGTTATTAATTGTGTTAATTATATTTATATATCTATATGATGTCATTAATTGCGTTAATTATATTTTAATATAATCCACATGTCATTAATTAGCGTCATTAAATGCATTAACTATATTATAATTCATGTATTATTCTTTTTTTTTTTTTCTTTTATACTATTCATTTTAAATCATATATACTTATAAGAACAAAGATTTAATTTTTTTTTATTTAAAGAGTTCATTTTAACTTATAATGAAAATTATGTGTTTAAATTTTAAAATAAAATAAAATCAATAATTAAATTAGCGTAATTAATGATATTTAATTATATTTCAAGAGTTTTCCTATATAAATTATTTCATAAATTAAGTATTATCAATGTCCAAATCAAATAAGGAAACAAATAATATATATATCAAATCATATATATCATATATAATAGTCGAAACCTTCTTTTGAAGTGCCTTCAAATTGCGACATGTGGCGTAAACTTTTTTCTTTTTTAAAGGACTAAACAAATTTTTTAACTCATTATTTTAAAAACCGAACATTTAAAAATTAACCAGTTCATATTTTTGTTATCTCTCTATCTCTCATTTATCCTCTTTCTCAATGTCTTTTTTTTTTTTCTAAGTCATTCACTCTCATAACCCACATTATGTGCAAGATTCTTCATTCACTATATTTGTATGATTTACCCAAATTTATATGTTGAGTAATATATTGGTGTATAATCTTTAATATGTCATTTTTATTTAAAAATACGTGATTTATTTATTTATTTTATCTTTTTCAACCTATAAAGAAAAGTTCAATAAAAATGTGTTTAAAATTTGAAATTAAACTATAACAAAAAATCTTGCGTGTATTTTTTCTACAACCAACATATTTTTTTGAATGTTCATAATTTTGAGTTTTATTTACATTAAAATCTAATGAGTATTATACCAACAATATTAGAAATTCTTTCTAATTTTATATTAATGTTTTAATTAAGCAAAATTCAAGTTTTCTTCTTACAATTATGAAAAATAAATTTCATAATACTTATAAAAAGTACGATTATAATATAATCCTAAAAATCCCGCGCATTTGCGGGTTATAAGCTCGTAATAATAATGTGGGAATAAAAGCAAAAGTAATATAGAAACGGAACACAATGAACTTTATGGGTGGTTCGGTGTTACACACCTACATCCACCAATTGAAATACCCTTAAGAGCCACATTGTGCTCATTTGCTTGATTTGTTTACAATACAAAGGTCTCTATTTATAGGATAGTGTCTAAATGTAAGTATAGTAACTAGGTTTGTTAAGTGAATGAAGCCTCTTGCGAGCAAGCTCGGACTCGACTTGTATAAGCTGCTCGTACTTAACTTGATTATTAAATGAATTGTTTCATGAACAACGAAGCATGCTCGGCTTGATTCGGTTAGGGTCATGAGTAACTCGTATAAGGCTTGAATTGATAATTGTTCACATAGTTGCTCATATTAGTATTAAAAATTGAGGCATGTGATTCATGCAAAAAAAAAAAAAAAAGGTTCATGTTTAAGGATGATTTGATATCTAATTTCACTTTTGAGGTATAGAAATAAAACGATATTTTTAGATATATAAATTGCAGATTTTTAATGCTTATAATTTTTGCAGATTTATAGAATGATATGATTAATAAATTAACTAAGCATCATATTAATAGGTCTTGTGCTTATAAAATAGAGGATTGTCCTACGTTTTTTTATTTCTCATCTTGGGATCAACTTTAGAATCAAGAGATTGAATCTTGAGGTTTTTAATATATCGAATTAAACTTTGGAGAATTAGAGCAAAATCTATACTTGAGAATTAATAGTTGGACGCTACATTAAAATCTAAGTCCCTCAATTGAAAGTTAGATGATAATTTATAGGCTTTAATTTAGATCATGAAATTCCAATAAGGTACATGGATAGGATGTAGCGCCATAGATTTTAATACCATTATTTTAGAGATATTAAGATTATTGGGTGATTTAAGAAATGAAGTAATTTAATTAGACAGATTAGATACCAACAGAATTTATTTAGATCAAAATAATAATAGGTAATTAAGTTAAAATAATAATATATGGATTAATAGTATTAATTAAATATTGTGGGTAGAGTGTAAAAATGAGTTTGTGGATTTTGTCGGTAGAGGAATTGAAGTAATAATATGTGGGTTAGTAGTATTAATTAAATATTGTGGGTGGAGTGTGAATGAGTTTGTGGATTTTGTCAGTCGAGGAATAAGTAAGATCGTTAGATAAAAAAGCCCTGTCATACCATCCGGACGGCCTATTGTGAAACATAGTGTCATTGCTGGAGTGCAATCTTTTTTTAGAGGTGGTTTCTTGCTAAAGGAGTTTAATCACACCAATATTGCTCTCATCCCTAAGGTGGATAATCCTTCAAGGGTGAATCAATTTAGACCTATTAGCCTCACTAATTTCAACTACAAGATCATTTCAAAAATCTTGGCAAATAGGCTTAAACCCCTTCTTCATAAAATAGTCTCTCCCATGCAATCGGCTTTTTTGAAAGGGAGATCTATTCATGATAACACTATCTTGGCACATGAAGTATTTCATTCAATGAAGAAAAAAAGAGGAAATGGAGGTCATATGGCTTTGAAATTGGACATGGAAAAGGCTTTTGACTCTATGGAATGGAATTTTCTCTTGAAAATTTTGGAACTTCTTGGCTTTCATCCCACTTGGATAAGGTGGATCAGCCAATGTATTACCACATCTTCCTTCTCCATTCTTCTAGATGGTGCTCCTTTTGGTAAGTTTTTTCCCACTAGGGGTTTGAGGCAAGGCGATCCCCTATCTCCCTTTCTCTTTATTTTGGGTTCAGAAATCCTTTCGAGGCTTTTATTAAGGGAAGAAAATCTGGGATCTCTCCATGGTATCAAAATTGCTAGAATGAGCCCTTCCATTTCTCACTTATTATTTGCAGATGACGTTATGATTTTTTCCAAGGCAAATAGGACTGAAGCAAATGTCATTCTCAAGTGCCTCTCTTTGTACTCCCTTTGGTCTGGACAATGTATCAATCATGCTAAGTCCTCCATTTTCTTTAGCAAGAATTGTAAACCTGCTGTAAAGGCTTCTGTAAGTGTTCTTAGGCTGCCCCCTATCCCAGCCAGTGCTAAGTATTTGGGGATTCCTTTGTTCATTCTTAGGAAGAAGAAGGACTCATTTTCTGAGCTTAAGGAAAGGATTTTTGCTAAGGTGACTGGCTGGAAGGCAAGACTTCTATCTCAGGCTGCAAGGACCACTCTTATAAAATCTGTGCTTAATGCCATTCCAACCTATATTATGTCTCTTTTTCTTATTCCAAAATCTCTTTGTGCTGAGATTGACTCAGTTTTAAGAAAATTTTGGTGGGGTTTCCCTCAAGAAAAAAAGCATAACCTCTATTTTCTTTCTTGGGATAGCATTTGCAAGCCTAAGAGTTTGGGTGGGCTAGGTATTAGCTCAATGGATTTTATTAACAACTCTTTGTTGGCACGACTTGGTTGGAAGTTGACCTCTAATGAACCTCTTCTTTGGGTGGAGGCCCTAAAAGGAAAATATTTGCAAAATGGTATTTCTTTTTTGGATGCCCCTTCCAATCCTAGGTCCTCTTGGATTTGGAAAGGGTTGTTGCATAACAGGAAGGTAGTGGAGAAAGGTGCTTGTTGGTCTATCAATAATGGAGGAAATATTCCCATTTGGACTTCTCCTTGGATTCCTTCTTTGCCAAATTATAAACCAAGGCCGAATGCAAATCTAATTGATTTTCCTGATTTTGTTGTTGCTGATCTTTTGCTCCCTGGTGTACGTGATTGGAATGTTGATCTATTGAGAGATCTTTTCTCTCCTTCCACGGTTTCAAGTATTCTCAGCATTCATATTCCCCAGGTTAGTTCTACTGATAAATGGTCTTGGGTGCCCTCTCCTTCTGGGCTCTTCTCTGTGAAATCTGCCCGTGAAATTTCATTATCTACGGCTTCTCGTACTTCTCCTTTTTCCCCAGCAAATTGGCAGGCTCTTTGGGGCCTTAAGATGCAAGCCCGTTTGAAACATCTTCTTTGGAAGATTGCTTGGGATTTGCTTCCATCTAGAGCTAATATTGGGAGATTTGTTATCACTGAAGACACTAATGCATGGGTGTGCCCTTTTTGTAAAGGGCCTCTTGAAACATTAACTCATATCTTTTTGGTTTGCAATCTGGCCAGATATATTTGGAGTAGCTCACCTTGGCCGAATGTGATCACTTCTTACTCTTCCAGGCCAATTCATGAATGGATCCTTGCCATTGTTTCTCCTACTGAAAAATTGGGTATTCCAATTGCTGATGTTCGTAAATTTCAATTTTTTGCTGTGCTCACTTTGGATTTAATATGGTTGTCCAGGAACAAATTGATTCATGAAGCTCTCCATCCTGATCTACATAAGGTTTCTCATCAGCTTCATGCCTCCTTGGACTCTCACCTATTGGCTTGGAGTAAAGTTTCTCTCCCTTCTTTATGGATTCCCCCTTGTGTGGGTAGTGCTAAAGGAAATTTTGATGTTGCCATCAAAGACAATTTTGCAGTTGCTGCAGCCGTGCTTAGTGACTCTTCTGGAGAGATTTTTGCAGCAGCCACCTTGAAGCTTCACTCCTCTGATGTTCTTCTGGGAGAAGCCTCAGCTGCTCTTCTTGCCACTCGTTTGGCCCGGTCTTTTGGCTTGGATGTCTTCCTCCTTGAAGGGGATGCGCTTCTAGTGTCTCTTGCTATTAATCAGCCTGCTCTTTTTTCTTCTTGGCATTTTAATTCTGTTATTTCGGATATTTGCCTTGAGCTCACTTCCTTTCGTAGCTGGCATGCTTCGAAAGTGTCAAGATGTGCCAACTATCGTGCACATGCGTTAGCTAAATGGGCCGCTACCCATCTTGTATTTGGTAGCATTCCCTTAGGTTCCCCCATTCTCTCTTCCATCCGGATCAAGAGTGGGAAGGATCCTCCTTTGTAATTCCTTTCCCCCTTTTTGTCTAGAAAAAAAAAAAAAAAAAAAAAAAAAAGATCGTTAGATAATGTTTTAATAAATCAGCAAAGTTATGGCGGCGGGTCAGATTTATGGAATATTACACCAGAAACAACAAAAGTCAATAATAAGTGTGTGGTAGGTGAATTAGTGTGATTATGTTAACTGTAATGCATAAATAAGTTGTTTTATAGAATAATTAAATCGTTTATTTAGAATAATTAAATAGTAGTTAATTAAATGTTAATGGAGTACGTAGGTGAAGACTTTCATGGGAGTAGATAGATTAGATAGGATTTCAAAATAATAAATATATTAAAGCGGGGTTAGATTGTAGAATAAAAATACCCCATCCCCATTAATCAACGCACGCTTCTTTTCTCCATTTATTATTCCTTCTCTCTCATTGTCTTTATTATTATTTCCCGTTCCTTACTCTTTCCTTCCACTTTTCATTTCTTTATTTTTTCATGGCGATTCCTTTAATTGTTAGCCTTCCTATTAGAGTCAGCCTTATTAGTCCAGCCTAAGTTAAAATATTTCATCATCGTATGTTCCAAAAGCGTCACAAAATGTAACTAAAAACCATAATTCAAATTCTTGAAGCAAGCAATTTAAACAAGATTTTTATAGCTCAAGGATGATTTGGTGTAAGAACCATTACATTTGGTTTACAGCCAAGTGGTACTCCCAGGTATTAGCAAAAACAAAATTGGCTGCACACCTCTCATGATCTTAAACAAGATTTTGGCTAATATATATAGTTGTGGTTGAATTGAACTATTAAACTTGCATTTTAATGTGAAATCAATATTTACTTTCAATTTCTGAAATGAAATCTAAGTCCAGTCACGTTTCAGTCACAAAATGACACATCCATAAGAGAAACATACAAATATATATATATATATATATATATATATATATATATATATACTTGGAGATTGTTTCAGGAATTTATATTGGTGACTTGAAAGCTCACAGAGGACTAATCAATATAGCCAAACTTGAAACATCCTCTGAAGAAGATGGGAAAAAACACGACCAAACGGTTGCTGCTGAAGTTGACAAACCTGCAATTTATGTTTGTTTTTATCAAAATTATGTAACTATCACATACTCCATTCAAAACCACAAAGCCAATCCTCTTTTTCTTGTTCATCAAATAATAGAGGAAGGCATATATATAAAAATATAAATGGATTTCCGGTACATATTATCTCATCAAGGGACATAAGGTATCATTTAGAGTATAAGAATAAATCTAAAATCTCCTCCCTTGTTAACTCTTTTCCCGCATTTAATTAGAAAAAAAAATCTAAAATCACCCCATAATGATAAGATACCCAAATATTCTGCATTAATTTCACACAACCGTAGTATCATGTAGATATTCTACACCAAACCCGGTAAGAATCTTGTTGTTGATACTTGTCATTTGCTAATGCAATTTGTATTTGCAGGCTTGAGTTTTGTTGGATTTTTGTTGATTGGGTAGTCCTTTGTAAGGGTTGATTTTTGTTTTTTGGGGAGGCTTGATTGGGCGATTGGTTTTTCCTGGTTTTGTTTAGTTGGTAAGGCTTCTGTGAAGCTGTTTTGGCCCATTGGCAGGGTTTGTAATTGATGATGTTTGGTTGTTTGGTTGGTTTGTTCTTAATGAAATTACTTATTCATTAAAAAAAAGGAACTGTTGATTAAGCAAGAGGTATTGGAGCTTAGAATTAAGGAAGATGTATTTGGGAAGAGCAAATGCATTTGAGTGCATTTAAGGCTGTATAGGCTGAAGAAATTAATAATCAAATGACAAAAATAAAATAATAGCGAAAATAAATAAACAAAATAATAAAAGAGACAATAATGTTACGTATATAGGGCAAACAGATTTGTTTTTAAAAGGTATTTACGAAGAAAAAAAACCTCGTTTGGTATGTGGAATATTCATTCTATTAGGAAAATAAATACTTATTACTTAAAATAAAAGAAGGTGAAATGAAATAATTATTTATATTCCTTAGTTTAGTGACAATACATGTGTTTTAATTAGAATTTGTTAGTTATTTTTTGTTGGCTATTTCTTGGTGATCAAAACATTGTAAATCGCTCTTTTATGTTTCTCGCATCTCTCGGAGGATCGTACAGCAGCTTCATGGCATAGAAGGGTGCATGGGAACAAGGACCGTCCGAACGGCCATTTATCCCGTCCGGATGTGCTGCAGTGAAAGGCTCCCAACACTAAAACCCGAGGACACCGTTCGCAAGGCCGCTCGCTAGCCGTTCGAAGCGCTCGACGATGAGTGACCGTTCGGACGTGCTGCAGCTCCCAGTATTAATTCCCGAGTGTCCCGTTCGCTGGCCGTTCGCTAGCCGTCCGGACGCCTCCGAACGCGCCGCATCAGAAGATGGAAGTTAGCGATGTTGCCCTAGGACCGTTCGGACGTCCATGTATACCGTCCGGACGGCCCATGTTAATACTCACATTCCGCCTTTATTTTTACATAGCCGTTCGGACGCGCCAAGTGACCGTCCGAACGGTATGTTGCGACTAGGTTAATTTATCACGTATTTGAGTTTAACTAGAACTAAGAGTCTATGTAATTATATATAGATCTTTACAGATCCAGAGGTCCCTAATTCGTATCTAGAATTCGGGCCTTTTGTGAGCCAAGAGAGTATTTGATAGTAAGCGTTTAAGTTCTCTCTCTTGAGTGTTTAGTTCCATGTTCATCATTGTTCGTCATTCGTTGAAGTGAAGTCAACCGGAGTTCGGTGAAAGGAAATCACTTGATGAATTTAATTATTTAATTTATATTCTCGGAAATTAAATAACTTTGCGGTAGAAGACTAGTGGGTCACTTGTCTTATACAAGATCGTGTCATAGCAAAGGTTTTGTGAGTATGAACATCTTGTAATCCTTTATCTTTTCTTGATTTAGTTGATTTCGGGTTTGGCGCCGGAGAGGTTTTACATTTTAGAGTGTTTCTCTAAATGGTTTCCTCTTCGTAACCAAATTCTGTGTGTTGTTTATTGCTTATTGCCTTGCATATTTTGTTGAATTGTTTATTGCTTAATTGTTTCAATTCCGCATATATTGTGATAAACAATTAGTTGGAGTCTGCTTAGGGTTTTTCAGAATTGAATCAAAATTTTTGAAAAAAATACTCGCTTTTTTATTTTTATTTATTTTGAAAAAAAAAATTCAAATAATTATTATTAGAAAAAAACTTAAAGCTTTGATTTTCAATGGGTGATTGATCACCCATGTCACACCACTCTTGGAGTACTTAGATTGGAACTCTAAGGTGTTTCAAGGGTGATGTGACCACTCCTGGTGGATTTGGAGGTGGTCTAGCCACCTTTTATTAGCATTGGGGATGGTCGCGGTCATTGGGGTGGTCTTTTGATGGCAATGGGGGAGGCCATGGCCACCCGCAATGAAGAATAGTTATTTCATACGAATAATCTATAAAATAGTCATTTAATTTTAGAAGTCTATTTTACAAACGAAACGAGAACTAAAAATTCTAACAACCTTTTATAAAAATTAAGGGACGGAATCACAAGATATACAATATAGATCCCAAAACAACGGATCCTTCATTTTTTATTATTATTAATCTTAAACTTCAACCTTTTGCATATTTGTATAATTATTTAGATAATAGACAAACAAGACAAAATGCATATCCTTGTATGCCCCACCGGCAGCAGAAAATCAAAAGTTTGACTTCAATGTGTTCCCAATGTCAATGACAAATCGGTATCTCACATCTGCTTTCGAGAGGCGCTCCATGGCAGTGTTCACATAATCAATCGGAATAACCTCAACATCAGCTGTTATCTTGTGTTTGGCTGCAAAATCAATCATTTCTTGTGTCTCCTTCATGCCTCCAATGGAACTACCCCCTACCATCTTCCTGCCTGCATGTGATTCCATTATATTCATAATTAATATACAGTTTCCCGGTGGAAATGCACAGGCAACTGCCATAAGAAGCTGCCGCCCAATAACAATGAAGCTAGTTAGAGAAGTGTGAAAAAGTGTATATATATGCTTAGTTGCTTACCCATTAGCAAAGGAAAGACCGGTAGCTCTAGGGGCTTCTCTGGTGCACCAACCATGACGAGCTTTCCATGTGACTTCAACAGGCCCATTAGAGGCAGGAGAGGATGCTGTGCAGAGACTGTATCAATGATACCATCCAATGTGCCCAAGGCAGCCTACATACAGTTGATAAAGTCAGAAACTTAGATACAATACACATAATTGGTAACTTGTATGATATATATTTCGTCACTATTGTTAGAATATAAATTAAATAATTAAATTCATCAAGTTTTTAATACCTGCATCTGATCTTAGTTAGTGTTGACCAAAAACAAGTGGGCACCAAGATGTTCCAAAGCTTCCTTCTCTTTCTTGGTTGAGGTACTGATCACCGTCACCTTAATCCCTATAGCTCTAGCAAACTTCACAGCCACATGGCCTAGCCCACCAAGGCCAACCACACCCACTTGCATGCCAGGTTTGTCAAGTCCATAATATTTCAAGGGGCTATACACAGTAATCCCAGCACAAAGGAGGGGAGCACCGGCATCAAGCGGTAGGTTGTCTGGAATACGGACGACAAAGTGCTCGTTCGCAACCATGATGTCGGAGTAGCCGCCGTATGTGGTGGTTCCATTGTGGTACTTGCCGCCATAGGTGGTGATCATTTTTGGGCAGTAATTTTCAAGGTTGTTGGAACAGTCATCACAAGAGCGACATGCTCCAACCGCATAGCCTACGCCAACATTGTCTCCAACTTTGAATTTTTGTACCTTGCTCCCCACTTCTGTCACTACACCCACAAACTCATGCCTGCATTATATATCCAAATATGAAATCAGGAATTGAATTGGCCATAACATCTGTGAAATGATGCAATATTTTGGGCTCATGATGTGATCGCTGAAACATAATGTAATTGTTTAAAACTTGTTTCAAAGGCAGTGATGGAGACCTCAGGGGAAAACATACCCAGGGATAAGAGGGTAGGTGGAGATGCCCCAATCATTCTTGATCATGTGAAAGTCAGTGTGACATATCCCACAATAAAGAACTCTGAATGTTACGTCCTTTTCTCCGGTTGTTCTACAGGCATCAAAGGGGAATTTTGAAAAGCATGAAGTCAGAGGAAAATGAAATGATTATAATAAACTTTTAGATTGAAAAAAAAAATGAATGAGACAAGAGTGGACATGGAGAGAAAGAGGACCTTCTTGAGAATTTGAAGGGGGAGAGGACCCCGGAAGAATCCCTGGCAGCCCATCCAGAGGCCTTCTTGGTGCTCTTGCTCTGGTGATTTCTCCATTTCTATCTGAAAGAGAAAAAAAAATGAAAATTAATAATGATTGTGTGGGGGATGTCTAGGCCGCCACAAGGGAGGTGGTTGTGTGACTTTTAAACCATCAAGTAAAGCATGTGGGTATACTCTAGAATCCTCCAACTGGCTTTGGTTTTGAACTCCCACGTGTACTAGGTTTGGTTCTGCAAGTTGGTGAAGGATTGTGACCTTGTTTTAAGTTGTGAGACAAGGACAACAAAAATGTTTGAACAAGAGAGAAGAAGAAAAAGGGTACTGCAGAGTGAGAGAAGAAAAGAGAGATCTCTTGGGAAATGGGATTAATTTCCTAACAACGGTACGTGTGTGCTTTATATAGGTGAGCTAGCCTCTTAAATCTTACTGGACGACAATTCCTGGTTGTGGCTTCTCATCATGAACAGTGAGGTTCAAGAGAAAATCATTTTCGCCTTTACAAACCGACCGTCCGATATAATCCTATATTGTGGTGGATTAATGATAAACGTAAGGTTGACGTGGGTGAACAGTATTCACGTCAGTTTTATTTTAATGATAAAATATTATTAAAAAAATAAATGATAAATGCAAGGCTAGCGAGAGTGAACAGTGCTCACGCCAGCCTTACTTTAATAATAAAATATTATTTTAAAAAATAATAATAATTTATAATAGTTTATCATTAAAATAAGGCTGACGTGAGCACTCTTCACTCACGTGAGCACTGTTCACTCACGTCAACCTTACGTTTATCACTACTCATTGTGATGACAAAGAATTGCTCTTCTGTTGGAACTCTTCATATATCGGCAATCGGCTGATAGAGCATGTGTTTCATGTTTCGTGTTTTATGTCTATATCCATCCCCTCTACTATGTCAACAGTCTTGCGGGTGGGAGTCCTGTCCCTTCTGTAAAATCCCAATAATTCAAATGCACAAGGATATAAATATATTATAGCAACATGTTTATTAACAAAACTTGTGTCATTTCATAATTTAATTTCATAAAGAATGGGGAGGTTCGATTCCTAAATGGACAGTCGATTATATTTGCATGGCTCGGCACACGAAAGTATACGTACATAAAAAAAGGGGGGGGTTAAAGTTTTTAAGGGATAACTTAATCGGCTGTGAACCATGTCTAATGAAATGAAGGTCACTGGTTCGAATGCCTCTCTCCTTCTTTTGTGTGGACATGTCACAAAAAAAAAAGAAGGGTTAAAGCGCCGGGCAACTCAAGTGCTAAAATGCACCCACTAATGTCAAAACACAGACAAGCGATGATGGAAACAAGAAACCATTTATTCTTTCAAATCAAACGACTGGAAACAGATTCTTCAATGAAGACAGCCTCGCGTTAACTTTGGAATTATCTCCTTAGATGGCCCTCGATCATCAGCTATATCATCCTCTCCGGATCCTCCTTTTAATTCCCTTCATGAGCTCTCATCCCCAAACTTGGGACACCCCAGAAAGAGAAAAACAAAAGCATAACAGTGTTGATGCACAGTTTCCGATTAGTGACATGGCACGCTTGTTGAACTCCTGGTAGAATGCTCCAAGTGTGAATTATCCTGCACAGTGGAGAAGACAATAGGATCGAAGAGAGACCGGGGGTGAGCCGACGGGGTCACTCCGATACCTAAATCAGTGTTTGCTGTAAAGAGAAAAGAAAACAATAAAAGCATGTAGAATGCTAGAATTGCCTTACTAGAACATGTGGTAGAGACTTGTGTTATATAGGCATGGAGTGGTAGTTCCCTAACCGATGACTGACTCTTCCCTGATTTGCTGCGAGGCAGTCTGTTATCGATGGATTTGAGTAGTTATCCGTCCCTTGATCTTTGGAGACCAAGATAGGATTTGGTCGTTGGCATTTGAATTTTGAATTCTTGTGGATAATGTATTTGATTCTATGTTTCCAGGTGTTCGACATTTGAATTGGATGGATAAAATCACAACGCATATTACTCAAATGGATTCAAATTCCTATCCCTAAGTTCTAGGGCTTCAAATGCAAGGGCCTCGGATTCGGAGGTCTCGGACTCGATGGTCTCAGAGGCCTCGGACGCGAAGGGACTCGGAGGTCTTGGACATGGGTCTCGAACATCTCGAATCTGAGTCCTGTCTCGGATGCTCGAGGCCTGAGAAGGGGTCTCGAAGGCTCGAGGCCTGAGACGTTCTCGGGATCTAACACGAGTGGGCTTGGGCTTGGCCCAGTGAATTATTGGGCCTGTTCTGTGAGGTTGATCCATGACCCAACAAACAGCAACAATAGTTTTCTCTCCATCTCCTTCTTTCTCTCTATGCCATAAAAAAAGTTGTTGAAGAAGTATATACGTATATACGTACAATATCTCATTATCAATGGCTCATACCAAAAGTGATCATCGCGAGACGGTGATCGACATAGGGAAGCCAGTACTTCACTTCACCGGCGGGCTTGAGTTTGCCAGCCTTACTTATACGGTGACGAAGAAGAAGAAGATTGAAAAGAAATGGCGGAAGCAAGAAGTAGCTAGCCTTGTTGAGTAGAATTAGTGGGTATGCGCCCAAGGGGTGCATCACTGCAGTCATGGGTCCTAGCGGTGCAGGGAAGTCTACGTTCTTGGATGGATTGGCTGGGCGGATAGCGAGCGGGAGTCTTCAGGAGAGGGTGTCCATGGACGGGGCGAAAATCAGCCCCAGCTTGATTAAAAGGACTTCCGCGCGGATATATCATGCAGGATATAGGCTCTTCCCAATGCTTAGTGTGTATGAGACTTTGATGTTTGTTGCTGACTTTCGGCTGGGGGCTATCTCAATGGCTGATAAGGTGAAACGTGTTGAAATGCTCATCGACCAACTCGGATTGTTAGTAAGTTATTTTTCATCCCACTCTTGTATAAAACTTTTTAATTCATTAATTTTGCATCGATTCGTGTCAAGTTTATTTATCTACGATCAATCCTTATAAAACTTATTTGAAACTCATTCTTATTAGGTATTGAATAAGTTATGATTATTTGTTAAATTGCCATTTAATTGAAATAGAAAGTAAATTGTAAAGACAAAATTCAAAAAAAAATTGTTCTAATATCATATTAAATCATCATTTATTTCTTGAACTTAAATGGATAGAAATGAAAGAGTTAATTTACATTCTAACATTATTCATATACGTGATTAATTTTTTCTTGACTGTTTATGTTGTAGTCATGTCGGAACACCTACTTAGGTGATGAGGGGACCAGAGGTGTGTCCGGCAGAGAGCGTCGCAGAGTCTCCATAGGCGTGGACATAATTCATGGACCATCATTGCTCTTCCTCGACGAGCCCACTTCAGGTCTAGACTCCACCAGCGCTCACAACGTCATCGAAAAGGTGCACCACATTGCACGCTCAGGCAGCACTATGATCCTCACAATCAACCAGCCATCGTGGAGAATCCAGTCGCTGCTTGACCATCTCATAATCCTGGCGCGCGAGCAGCTCACGTATCAAGGATCGCCCAAAGATGTCACCCGCCATTTGTCGCGGATGGGGCGGAAAGTCCCCAAGGGAGAGAACTCAATAGAGCACTTGATCGATGTAATACAAGAGTATGATCAATCTGAACTCGGCGTCGAGGTGCTGACTGAATTTGCACGTATTGGTTTGAAGCCGCCGGCATTGGCAGAGGAGGATCTATCACTATCGGTTTCAACTATCGCACCATCGCCTACTCCGTCGAGTCCCAGCCGTCATCAAGCAGGAGGGAGTCAAGAGAAGGGAAAGTCCAGAAAGCCACAAACTAATGCTAACGACGATTATGATCACAGTTTGAGAAGCCCATAATTCAAGGTCTTTGGCTAGTAGCGATCGTGGAGTCATGCAATTATTGCGGCTTACACCTTCCCGAACAAGTCAGAAAGGGCCCATCTCAAGGAGGTAAAGATCACGACTTCTAAATTTAGGGATGTCAATTTACTATTAAGATTTGTATACTCATTTCATGCCAATCCTGAATCAACCCGCCACATGTTCAGGTCATTCTTTTATTTGATTTAGTTTTTAAATCATGAAACCAATTTATTAAATGTACTATGCGGATAGGGTCAATCCAATATGACTTGTTTATTAAATGGATCAAGTTGTGTCATTTGCTTATATAAATGAGTCGTATCAAAGTTGATCGGCCTAATCTGTTTAACTAAACAATTCCCTTAACGGATTGGTTGACCCTACAAGCCAACCCTGCGGATTGTGTGCCCAATTTTTTCATATTTTACCATATTCAAATTCTTCTTTGATTACATTTACTCTGTGTCTGATCTCTTTGTGACATGCATGTATATGGTGTGAAGCAGTTTATCCCCAGGCATTTATGAATACTCGAGCGAAATCCTACCGAGGTCTCCTACACCTCATAGCAGTGACTACACCGTCAATGAAAACGACTATCTCACCCCTGATAATGCTCCGAAGAACTCCATGGCGCACAAACATCTGGGCCCAAAGTCCGCGAATTCATTCTTCTCCGAGACTCTCATACTCATGCGCTGGAACTTCAAGAACATCCATCGCACGCCGGAGCTTTTCCTCTCAAGACTCGTCGTCCTCACCATAATGGGTTTCATGATGGCCACCATGTTCATCAAACCCAAACAAGACTCCCAAGGAATCACAAACCGCATCAGCTTCTTCATCTTCACCGTCTGCCTCTTCTTCTTCTCTTCAAACGACGCCGTCCCGGCCTTCATTCCAGAGCGCTTAATTTTCGTCTGGGAGTCTTCCCACAACGCCTACAGAACCTCGTCGTACACCATTGCCGGTCTCATCACTTACCTTCCTTTTCTTGCTCTTCAGGCCGCCGTCTACGCCGCCATTGTGTGAAAAGGTCTGGAGCTCCGAGGGCCGTTCTTATACTTCTTGATCGTTCTCTACATTTCCCTTCTTTCAACAAACTCGTTTGTGGTGTTTGTCAGCTCGGTGGTGCCGAACTATATATTGGGTTATGCGGCGGTGATTGCTTTCACAGCCCTCTTCTTCTTGTTCTGCGGCTACTTCTTGAATAGCCACGACATTCCCAAGTACTGGAAATGGATGAACACGATTTCCACGATGACGTATCCATATGAAGGGCTGTTGATGAACCAATATTCGACGAATCGTAGTTTTGGAACCAACCCTGCCGACGGCACCGACATAACCGGGTTCCAAATTTTGAAAAGCCTTGGAATCAATCCCTGCGCCGGGGAATCGAAGAAGTGGGAATTAGTGGTCATGATGCTGGGTTGGGCTGTTCTATATAGGATTTTGTTTTACGTGATTCTACGTCTTGGGTCCAAGAACCAGAGGAAGCAGTAGAAGAAGACGGGTACGTGTGAAGTGATGTAATTGAGATTGCTTAATTTGGAAACATACTGTTGTAATTGTCTTTCCAAAACTCAAGTATTTCATTTGTTTCTTATTTTCGTATTAATTATCTGGTCGTGTTTGTAAATTTGGGTCTCAAAATCATATTAATTCTTCTAGTCCATTTAACACACTTATTTAATTCTTATGTTAACCACTTACAAAAAAGAAAAAAAAAAAGTGTTAACTACTTAAAACATGTCATGTTAATTAATGTAAAATGAGTGTGAACAATATTTATCATTACTATACGTGTCTTTGTGCCTTGCGCACTTGAAATTCCTAATCTCAGAAGCATGCATGTTTAATAAGTGTTTACAATTGTTAAGTGTGCTTGCTTATGAGAGTGCCGAGCTTTATATATTAAATGATTTTAATCAACTTGAATTGTAATTTAACTGATCAAATTTACAGTAATAATAACTCAAATGTAATTAGCAAAGCCAGCTTAATTAGTTTCATTATTATGATCTCCATTACTAACAAAAATTAATTGCAAAAAGAAAACAAAACTTATACGTGATAAATTAATAATGCAATTCATGTTACAAGATTGGGTACCTTAGATTAGAGTAAAAAATGTTGAATTAGCCAATTAGGATCATATCCGGTTCAAATGAATTGGATAATATTCAGTTAGTTATATTTTAAGAGTTTTTTATCTTTTTATTTTTTGAGGGATAAAAATACTCCTTAAATATAATTAACCGGAGAGAGTACTTTACTTCGATAGTACCACAATAAACAAAAACGAGGAAAAAAAGAAAAAGAAAAAGGAAGAAGATCGAATAAGGGCCGATGCCAAAGTTTTGGCCTATATGTTGTAAAGGAGTGACAAATTTTGATGCTTTGAATATGCCAACGACTTGTTGTAAGCATCAATTTGCTTGTCGCTGTTGGGGCAGGCCCAGTTTTATTAAACAATACTTTCTTTTGAGAAATCATATCTTCACGCAACAACCAACTCTTAATTGGCTTCCAATATTCACCCTAACCTATTACTTTATTATTATTTTTCATTATATATATATTAAAAAGGAAAAAGAAAAGAAAACTACCTCAAAGGCATCTTTACTTAATTAGTCTGCATGATTTTACTTGTTTGGCAATATGAGCTTACCAAAATGCCCTTGATTGTGTCTTGTATGACTGAAAACACACAAGGACATCACCGTCATTTTATTTAATGAAAAAAACAAATGAGATAGCACCATACCAAATACAATCCAAAACAGTATAAAAAAATAAAAAATAAATGGCCCATATTGAAGTTGTTTCACCCCCATACAATACCATAAGTTTTGTAGCCATAGAAAGACCATAATCTCTCTCTCTTAATTTGCACAATGGGATTATATATAGATAAAATAAGCAAAGGATTCAACTTGTACGTAGCCAATAATATTAATACTAGCTAGCTCCAATGTGATCAAGTAATTAATTAAACATAATGAAATATAAAATAATTGTGAGTGTTTTGTGTTTTGAATTGTTTGTTAATATTTTTATTTTGAAAATAGCACAATTAATTCAAGAACATATATATCTTTCAGCTTTGTATGGCACGAAGCTTCCTAAACATATATATATATATATATATATATATATATATATATAATAGAATAACTTTGGAAAGATTGAATAAAAGAAAACATTAAAATGACTTGGACAATGTAAAGGGATGGACCAAGCAGAACGTGTCCACATATATCAGGAATATCACCATCTTTGTAATTAGCTGTAAAACAGAAACAGGGCCTAATAGTGACCACTTTTCTATCAAGATTACAACTCATCCTGATTATATTCAAGAATTAGTGGAAACTGACAGTCTAAACGTGTTTATTGGTAACCTAATTCTTGTCATTAATTGGATTTAGCGACTCCATCTCTTGCCTTTGCTAAATTCACATTAATTAATTAACCCACTTCTTCAGATTTTTAATAACTGGAAAAATAATATTATACAGCCCCCTCCAAGATATATATCTGATAAAATCTGAAAATAGAGGGATTTATTATATTCCTTGAGATGCTTAATGGGGCTGCTAAAAATATTGCCAGGATTTTTTTTTCCTGGCCTCTCTCATAGCAAACAAGAAAAATAGTATTAGAAAACACACTTACGTTTGTTAAAATATTAATTAATTAAATTTATTATTATTTTTTGTTACCAATTTGTGTTTTCATATTGTAAGAAGGAGATGCATTTTTTTTAAAAAAAAATTCACGTTTTTAAATACCAAAATGTAATTTTAAAGCCTGAACTGCAATTTTACTAAATTCTTTACTGTACTTTTAAAAATCACCTTTTGCATTTTATAATCGATATCTTTTTCAAGCTTCTGATGCTTAATTGGTTTGGAATTTTGGTGGCACAGAACGTATTGGCATAAAAATGATTACATATGCACAATTCAATTTGTAAAATATCCTTAGCATAATATGCATGACAGTTAGTTGAAAACAATTTTTAAGAGTCCAACGGATTTTTAAACAGAATTACCGAATTATCAAACATGACAATTTGTACCTTTTTTTGAAGTGGAGACTAAAAAACAATATTTTTAGACATAACTGCCCCCGAACCTACTTCAAAAGTAACATTCTTAAATTTATCACCCCTTGAACTATATTAAATAGATGAATTAAATATTAATTAATTATCAAGATTCTTGTTAATGTTGACGCGGCAATATATCCAAATGTAAATTATTAGTAAGACTTGCTTCATAAGCAAGAGAGTGACGACTCACTGATCTTAATTAATTCCCCCTTTTTAATGACAATTACAATTATTTCTAAACCATTAATGTATGTTAAAAAATATATATTGATTTAATTAAAGAAGCCAAATTAAACCCATTTCCATGAAGTTTCAAGCATGGTAAACAGACAAAGAGAGGACGAAGGTGGACCGATGAAGGTTGCTCCACCTAATTATTTTAAAACATATTAATCAATTAAATAGAGTCATGACCCCAACCAACAAAATAAAGCAACAATTATAATATCTCAAATTAAATTAATTAAACAATTACAGTGATAATCAAATTTGAATTATTCTAAATCAAGCTCTTTCATCATCTTCCTCCCCTATTCTCCAATGATTCCAACATTTGAAGTCAAACACCCCATGTTGTTCTTTAGTAACCTTCTTGTGATGCTCTTTTGTCTTGACAGCTCTAGATGATGATGCTTCTTTTGTGAAGAGCTTTCTTTGTGTACGTTAGAATATTAATGTTGTCTTCTCTGTGAGTTATAGGAATTCTTCATGGATTTCCAAAAGATTTTGTTGGTGGTTAATTATGGAAGTTGAAAACTTATTCAGTTGGTCTGGATATGAGCTTGATGATCCAATGGGGAAGCTTCCATACAATATAAGATGATGATGGAGGGATCGGATAATTGGATTTTGAGACTGCAGGTTGAGTGGATTTTCCTTTGCTTCTTCATACTTGTTCGATCAACTTGTGGACAACAAGAAGGTTAGTATGTGTATTTGTATACATTTTTCTTTATTATATCATCAATGGTATGATCATGAGTACTAATTTGTTGAGAAGGTTTAATATTTTTATGAGAATTGGCTAGATTAACAATGTTTAATATTATATCATCAGTTGATGAAGATTAACAACTGAATTAAGGGTTATGCAAAGTCATGAGCTCATGCAAGGTAATTGGCTAGATCCATGTGATGATGATTTTGATTATTATAAAGCTAAGGCAGATTCACTAGGCAAAGATGGGGAACTACTTTTAGAAGAAATCTAGTTGCATATTTCAGTTGTGTAGTCTAAGATGGATCATCTTAAACACGCTGCTTGCCCTAAACCACCTTGCCCTCATCACTGACTGGCGGATCTCCTCCATCATTTCCTACACGATCTTCATTTTTTCAGTTTCCTCTAAATGGGAAGTTAGGAAAGTTAATAAAGTGTTAATTTCTATGGCAAAATGAGCCATCTTCATTTCCACATTTCACCAGTTCTGCCTCTCTATCCTCATCGACAATGAGAATGATCACCTTAGATTTTTGTTGTTGGCGCTATGTTTTTTGGTTTGTTGATGTTAATTGTTCTTTGCTTGCTTTCCCCCAAAAAAAAAAAAAAAATCTGAACAAAGACTAGTTACAATATTTGACCTGAAGTGATTTTTGTTAAAATTGGTTTTATGTGCTAATTCATGCATGTTAACCTCAGAATACAAATAAATCTTTCTAATGTAATTTCATGCAGAATTTGTGAGCTTAGCATGCTGTGCTGATTCAAACTTCCTGGACCAAAGCACCACTATAAATTGGGAACCAGATGATAGCTGGTTCCCTAATTACAGAGCAGGTTGCCTACATGAGGGCTATGCTAAAGCTCGAATATTCAAAATAGATTCAGGGAAGAGATGTTATAGATTAACTAGTACTAAGGAGCAAGATTATCTAGTAAGGGGTACATTTCTTTTTGTTGATTCAATGAGGACAACTTTGGACACTTCCTTTGATGTTTTGGTCGGTGTTACCGGAATAAGCCGAGTCAGTTCGTCCGAGGACTCAGAAGTGGAGGGGATTTTTAGAGCTACTAAAGACTATATAGACTTTTGCTTAGAGAAGGTGCAGGGAGATCCTTACATTTCAAAACTTGAACTAAGGCCTTGCAAAATTTGAACTATCGGCAGGGTTTTCCTTCTACTACTGTTCTGAAAAGTGTTCGTAGAACTGATCTAGGGAACACAGAGGGACATCAGGTATGCTTCTTCTCTCTTTGAAGCCAATATATTAATAAAAATGAGAAAGTGGATAATCTTAAATGGCTCTGATATAATATGAGCAAGAATAATGCTAGAAATTACACTTTTATCATTTATCTTGCTTCATAACTTGGTTGGAGTATTAGATAATTATTCGAGTAGAAAAATCATGGGTATTATTGTTGAACAAATACTGAAAGGAGAAATCAAAGGATTGATTCTATAATTTCCTTCATTAATTAATTAAAACACTCTCTATGTATGATTTTGTCTTGTATCTCAAACCTGACACGAGAACCCACATAAATGACCATCTTCATCTCTTCCTCCTCGTAATCTTGTTTAAGGGAACCAGTTTTTGTCCTTGCCTCCTAATAAAAAGGCAACTCACATTTCCTTAATTATGCTTATTTTATATTTTGTTAGTCTATAGTGGTAGCACATGGCGAGCAATGCAACTAAGAGTAGGGAACAAAGCAAACAAAAGTTTGATAGAGATCAATCAATATTGCTGTACAGTAACTATCATACAAATTTTGAGGCTTATCTGTCTAAACAAGTCTTCGACGGTCCGCTCGCCTATTCGGGCAGATAGTCCAATAGAGCCTTTCTCAGTTGCTAACTATTCAGACAGTTGAGAATCAGAATACCAAAAAGTTACAAATCACCCTCAAATCTCACATGCCCATGTTTGGCATTTGCAAAATTTCAGGTACCCATTGGACAAAAGCGATAGAATATGGAAACCAGATACAAATTCAATGGCCAACGAATCAATACTCTCTGTCAACCTTTCCAACTACAGTGGTAACAATGTGACACCACCTCTAGATGTCCTTCAAACAGCTCTACCATTCCGAGCGATTGGAGTTCCAAGAATCCCTCGACCAAAGGGACTACGAGTACCGTGTGTTCCTCTACTTCTTTGAGCTCAATGGGACTTCTAAACCTGGGGATAGGGTGTTTGATATTTACATTAACAATGAGAAAGTAAAGGGAAATTTTGATATATTGGCAAATGGGTCCAACTACACAGAGGTTGTTATGGATGCTAGAGCTAATGGGTCTCTTAATTTGACCTTGATCAAGGCCTCTGGGTCTCTGTTTGGGCCCATTTGCAATGCCTATGAGATCTTGCAGGTGCAAGAGATCAATCAAAGCTATGGTGAGTTCGATTTACAGGTGCAGCAGACTGACGAAAAAGATGGTGAGTTCAATTTGATACATTTTATGCTTTGTCCTTTTGTGGGGATTGGACAGTGATAAAAATACTTCTATATTTGTTTTGGCTTTCTCTCTCCCTCTCTCAAAACATTTTCTTTCTTCAGTGGAAGTGGCATGGTGGGTGAGGAATGAGTTGTTGGTGTCTAACCAAGCGAATGAAGTGTTGGAGAGTTGGTCTGGAGACCCATGTCTTCCAAAACCCTGGAAGGTTTGGCTTGTGCGCCCTCTAATGGTTCAGCTATCATCACCAGTCTGTAAGTTCTTCTGTTCTTTTTATTCTTCTTCCGAGATGGGGTATTCAATTCCATGTGCTTCTGTTCAATTTCACACTTTCTTCCAGGAATCTTTCTTCAACGAACCTTCAAGGGTCAATCCCTCTCAACATCACTCAACTGGCCAACATAGAAACACTGTATGCTTCACACTGCTGTCTTCTATTGAGTTGTCAGTGTCGTTTTGTCTTGAGTAGCTTTGGACTATGATTTTTTAAATATATTGATGTAATTTTTTTTTTTTTTTTATGATACGTAGGAATCTGAGCTACAATCATTTCAATGGCAGTATCCCAGAGTTTCCATATTTCTCCATGTTGATATCAGTGTAATACTTTCTAATCAATTCGAGTAACTTCCATAGAAGTACTGCACAAGAGAAATATCATGTTTCTTTATTGATTGATTTACGATGACTAACAGGGATATCAGCAACAATTCTCTTGCGGGGTCACTTCCAGAATCTCTAATCTCACTGCCACATTTGCAGTCATTGTAAGTTTTAAACTGAAGGCCTTCATTTTTTTTTCCCATTAAAAGCGCTTGCCAAATCTAGTTGTATTTCTTCTCCCTTGGCCTGATTGATTAAACTATGTGCTTGCTCCAGATATTTCGGCTGCAATCCTTATTTAGACAAAGACCTTCAATCCAGGTTCAACAGCACAATACGTACAGAGTATGAATTCTATTATCTATGAACTGGAACAATTATGTTTATAAGAAATCAAAATCAAGATTCTGAGATGTTAAATCTATTTTTCAGCAATGGAAGATGTGATTCAAATGCATCAACACATACGCCACAACGTGTCAGCGTCATTGCCACTGTTGCATGTGGATCATTCCTATTTACCGTTACAGTCGGAATCATTTTTGTTTGCATTTATAGACGAAAATCAATGTTTGGAAGAAGATTTGATGGGAAAGGACACCAATTGACTAATAGTGAGTGTGCTGATCTTTTCTCCGCTAACTGATATCCATTGGTATCTGAAATCTTGTTGGAAGCATATACATGAAGGCATGAAAAAAGGATCTTCTGCATATATGAAAATCCTATCCTCTAACTAATGCATAAATGAAAGCCTTATCCTCTTTTTATGAATCATGAAGGCATGGCATGGGCATGGGCATGGATGAGTATAACAAAAACCCAAGCAGATGACTAGAAACTAATAGATTCATTATGCCCTCATAGATTATGCATCCTGATGGAAGAAAATTGTCTTCCAGGTGGTGCACGAGGACCAAATACTATGTTTACATTGTTCACTCAAGAGTATGGATACTAGATAATATCACTCAGGCAGACACATAATTTAGGTTGTCCAGCTAGTTGAGCTCAGTTTCAACTATTGTGCATGACGTTTTTTTTTTTTTTTTCCTCAAAACAATTCTCCTAAAATATGCAGATGTAATTATCATTCATTCCAGCAAAGATGATGTCAGTATGAAGTCGATAACTATTGAGAGGTTTACTCTAGAATACCTAGAGACAGTCACCGAGAACTACAAAACCTTGATAGGTGAAGGAGGTTTTGGGTCTGTTTACCGTGGTATTCTATCTGATGGCCAGGAAGTGGCAGTAAAGGTTCGGTCAGCAACATCGACTCAGGGGACTCGGGAATTTGACAATGAGGTAAGAAATATGGATCCAACCGAATCTTCAATTATGACTTTTTTTTGGGTCAAATTATGAATTTAACCTGCATAAAAAAATTTCAGCTGACTACTCTTGATAATGTTTTGACAGGTACTGCTGCTTTCACAAATTCGGCATGAGAACCTGGTGCCTCTTCTTGGTCACTGTTCGCAAAATGACCAACAAATTCTTGTTTATCCTTTTATGTCTAATGGCTCTCTACAAGATCGCCTCTATGGTATATATCACATCATTCGCTCTTCTGGCTAATATTAATAGATACATTAATGTCCAATCAACAGTTTCTTCACAGGGGAACCAGCAAAAAGAAAAACTCTGGACTGGCCAACCAGAATTTCTATTGCCCTTGGTGCTGCTAGAGGCAAGTAAAACTGAATTCTTGTTCTAATTTACGAGAAAGTAAAGAGAATATGTTTGGAAAAGTCATGGAAAACTAGCTCATGAGATTTGCTACATGGTGCTATAGCTAAACTACACAATATCAATGGTAAAATTTGTAGCTAGTGGTACCGTTGTCAGGTACCATCTAGTGTACAACCTATGAGAGGGAAGGAAGTGGCGAAGAAGGGCCACCCTCATCATGTATCATACTAGTATCCTTGATAAAAAGATAATAAATGAAACATAGCTTCAGAGATTGAAACCAATACAGCAACAAATTTGTCAAGAAAAGTAGGCAAACCTTGACCTACTGATTGAGCTCATTGAAAGAATTATCATGAATTGGATGATGAATCAATAACAGTTATGCTTAGTGATGGATGGCTTGGTGATGTTAGAGTTAAGGCGTTGTGAACGGTGCCAACAAGGCTATGATCATTGCGTGATTATGTGCTGTGGAAAGTGTAGTCTATCACTAAAAATTGCTCCAGTTGATTGTCTTTTGTTTGGTTGTTTAGTTGTTCCACCACTTTCTAATTTTCTTTGCTTTTTCCCCTAATACCAGCATGTTTGAATGACTGTTTTCATTATTCAGGTTTGTCTCTTCACACGTTTCCTGAGGGATGCATAATACATAGGGATGTGAAATCAAGCAATATACTTTTGGATCATAGCATGTCCGCCAAGGTTGCAGACTTTGGTTTCTCAAAATATGCTCCTCAGGAAGGAGACAGTTGTGCTTCTTTGGAAGTGAGAGGGACAGCTGGTTACCTAGATCCAGAGTAAGTCTCAATGTTTCTTAGGCCTGTTCTGATTTGAAATATTCAAACGTCGCTCACTTCTGTCACTTTTAGCAACAGATTTGGTTTTACTTTATCTTTTTTCATAAATTTATGCATACATAGAGGTTCTTTTAGAATCTTAAGGAGATTGTAACTGCCAAGAATCCAACGTTTTTCCATCTAACTTGAAGTTGGTTTTATGTATCAGAGAGTAACTATAGCCATAGGAAATTTAACCACGTCAGTGTGTTTTTAATCCATCATTCAGGTACTATTCGACGCAACACTTATCTGATAAAAGTGATGTCTTCAGCTTTGGTGTGGTTTTACTTGAAATTGTAACTGGCCGGGAGCCTCTCAACATGCATAGACCACGCAATGAATGGAGCTTGGTTGAATGGGTATCCAATTTCATGTTCTCTAGCTTCTAAGAATTTGATATTATAATGCTGCTCTTTTAGCTTGCGACATGTTAAATTATCAATTATCTTAAAAGTTTAAACTATTAGAAAATGATAGAATTTAATCAATTAATTAATATTTTATTTTCATGACGTGTGAATTCAAACTCTCCATCAATAAGTAAAGCCCAACATGTAAAACAACAATTACCTAAAGATCAGTACCTGCATGGAGTTTCTACCCCAAGATTAAAAATATCCTAAATGTAATAGTGGAACAACTTTGCATGCAGGCCAAACCCTATATTAGAGACTCAAAGATTGATGAAATCGTGGATCCTAGCATCAAGGGTGGGTACCTTGCAGAGGCAATGTGGAGAGTAGTGGAGGTGGCTTTGACATGCATTGAGCCTTATGCTGCTTATCGACCATCCATGGTTGACATACTCCGGGAGCTAGACGAAGCTTTGATTATAGAAATCAATGCATCTGAATACATGAGGTCCATAGACAGCATGGGAACTTCCTCTAATTGCTTCTCTATCGTCATGGAGAAAAAGATTGCTGTTCCAACCAATTCATCGTCCCCATCAGAGCCGTCACCTCTTATGCCACAATGCCCGTCTCCTCCACGGCCAAGATAGTAAGATGGGTGAATGTGAAGTTTCATCAATATGTGAAAGATGAAACTTCTTTTTTCTTCCTTCCTTTTCAGTTAGGAATTGACATGTGAATGATGATGGTTCTAGGCAAATAGTATGCTAAAGACAAAAGAGAAGTTCTATTCGACACTACTCTTTTTGAGATTATGTATCTTGCTGTATATTCAATTTTCTTTAGGTTATAAAATTCTGGGCATTCAATTTATGCCAAAATGCTAATGAACGATATACTATGGGCAATGTATTGCATCATTTTCCCTTTACAACTTGGAATTCAGAATAACTTGCCAAAATCAAATGTGCTGCTCATCTTGGGACTTGGGAGTTGAGAAAACTCTTTTTATTGAGCTGGCTGGTGGATGAGGTTAGGCATCATATAAAATACCCTCTTAGAAATTAAAGTAATCCACAAAATTGTGACAAGTTGAAATTGCAATTTGCATTATCCATGACCATTAACGAGAGTGTTTTGTCCCTGAACTAGGCGGCCTTGTTTACAAAAATTATGCAGAAATATAGGCTTTTCAGCAACTTGCCATCATGAAGGTTGTTGGTAAACTTTAATCAGATGAATCAATAATCTGCATGCGTGAAACTTGATGGCTTATAACAAAGGAATTTCAAACCAAGTTCAAGGGGACCTTAAATCTAAGTCGGAAGTAGTTCAAATTAGCTATAGCTTCCCATACAGGGAAAAATCCATTAGCAAAGAAGTGATACATGAACAAAAGGTGGGACACAATAAGCCCAAATGACGAATACAGTTTAGATGACAGGATTAGGGGCATGCAAAACACCATGCCCTTGACTTCCTACAACCTGAGCGGGTGGCTTCAGACTAGAGTCAAGCCGAAGTTGGAAGCCTTTACCCATTTCCAACAAAAGTCGGGTTGGGAGTTGGAAATTGTAAAAAATCTGATTAATTCTGACCCGACCTAACTATCAAATTTAACCACTATGTAAATTGTAATAATAATTGAAATTTTTATTTTTAGTAGCTTCATAAAATCTTACATGAAATATATGCAATGTTTGAAATACATATGAACAAAGATGGATGTTTGTTGAGTAGGCATCTAAAATGCAAATGAGATGGATATTTGTTGTACCAACCATTCTTGTTAGATCACCCCTCACCTTTGTAGGTTCCAAAAATCTTCATTGAATGAAGAGTTCACTGTTTTCAACTAATAAATCTTTGTCTTCAAAGACGAAGAACAAAGAACGTATCTTCATTTTCAAAAAGAGAAATACTACAGACTTGTATTCTACACTCCCAAGTGCACGATTCTTTGACATGATAGTGAAAATCACCATTGAATTTTGGATACAATGGTGATTTTCATTACCATGTTAAGGAGTGCATATGGCATTGCTCACTGTATAGATGGTTTCCAACAGTTCCGCCCAACTCTGCTTCCAGCATTTCAGAGGCAGGGTGGAAAATGTTTTCATTTGAGGTTTTCCGACTCTTCTGACTCTAGTGGAAGCAGAAAGTGGAAAAGCTGTTTCTGACTCTGACAGAACTGTTGCATAGCCCTAGACAAGGTGACACTACTTACAGACAAGAGGAGAGAATAAAATTGGCCATATCGAAAGGAATGCCAACTGCCACTTATTACCATCCCTAACTACGCAAATATCAGAAGAACCAGGCATATAATGAATAACTTGAGAAAAAGCAATCAGTAGAAAAGCAAGTTTCACGACAAATAAGAACATGGTTGATAACTGCAACAGTACATTTCTTTTTTTTCTTTTATGGATAAGTTACAAACGAACCATTAGATTTTGAATCTGCAATCTCACCTTCCATCCTATTCTTATAAGGGAGGAAGGTGAATTAGAACTCAGTGGCACAATGCCTTAATGAATTGACTTACATATCAATCTACTTTATATCCACATGTTCGTGATCTCAGGACAAATTTGCACCATTGACAGATTCTAAAAATGAATTGAAGATCCTAAACATATAATAAACTCTATTCAAAGTCGATATATATATGCACAAAGCAGCTAGATCACAAGCACAAAATTCCTACTACCTCAACCACGGATCATGTTATATAACCACGAAAACAGCCGAATACATTAGTTTCAAACAGTGACACAAAGTAAGAAATCTGTCCACATTCACAACACAAACAAGATTATGCTTACAGGGAAGCCGTATTGCAACAACAACAACGTGTTCCGAACTTCATGTGGCGAAAAGAGATGGGTTGGCTGTGGCAGTACCCACTTGGACTTCAAGGAGTTCTAGACGCCGCTCGAGCGTGTCAAGCTTCTCATTTAATGATGCCAATTTGCTCTTCGTCGTAGCCTCTGAAACAACCAAGAAGCATACTAGTGAAAAATTGTATCACACCCCGAATCCACCCAAAAGCTGAAACTTTGGTTAGAGTAAAAGTTACAAAATGGGCTGTGGGCATTCATTTCATGGTGATGGGGTTATAATTCCCATATATTGATGCAAATAAATCACACCCAATTCAGCAAATTGAGTAGCAAAGAAAGAAAAGAAAGCATTTTACTAGGAGCTGTTACGACTAAGGAAAGGTAGAAGGAGAGAACAGAAATGGGTTACCGAATTGGACAAGGAAATCGAAGAGGCGGCGAACATTGAGGGAAATGTGAGAGATGAACTCTCGGTTCTCCCAATCCGCTTGCACCGCTATCCCGACGTTCACCGCGTTTGTGATCCCTCCAGCCCTTGCCATTCGTTTTTGGCTCTTATTCTCTTCGAGAGGCGCACGGAGAGAGTTGCTGCTATGGATTGGCTAATGGGTCCGAGATCTGGCAGAGGAAAGTGAATGGGTTTCAATTTCTAAGGAGAAAAATGCAAAAGCAAGCAAGAGCAAGAGAATACGTGGGGATGGTAGATATTTAGATATATCTATGTTTCTGCGGTTGGGTTGTTAGTTTGACTTGCTTTTCCTCTATAGATCTTCAAAGGCAAGCACTCATACTTAACTCCAAATTTTCCAGGGCAGGGGCCTCCCCAACTACCAGTAACTGTAGTGAGTGTGACTGTTAATTTTGACTGCCATTTTCAAGCTTGAGTAATGCTACTTAAAAAAAAAAAAAAAAAAAAAAAAAAGAGTAGAGGCTTCAGTAATGCTACTTTCTTTCTCTTTTTTTTTTTTTTTCCTAATTCAGTAATGCTACTTAATAGTGATATATATATGACCATTATATATTTAAAATTAGTATTTTTTTTTTTTTAACAAATATTGATTTAATGATTAAAGTCACATCTCTTTTAAGGTATACACAGTTATCAAATAATTATCTATGTTAAAGTTTTTTAAAAAATTATGACATAAACATTAGGCCGTGTCGAAACCTATAAAATAGCTCACTATGTATAAAAATACCACCTCAACTTAACTGGTAGCCAAAAAACACAAAACACAAAAATAAGACAAAAGAAAATAATAAATAATAGTAATACTCTTTTTTTTCTTCTTTTATAAAAGAGAAGTGAGAGTAGCCACCCATTAACTCACTCGTTCACATTGTCGCTCATAGAAGGGACATGGGTAGATTGCCTTATACACCCACGTTGAGGGGTTGAGGGGGGGGTGGCCCCCTATCAAGTTGCAAAGGGCATGGGTGGGTCACCCCACCCATTCACATTACTATTAGCTAAGCAACCTACACTTTTCATAGGTAAGTGGGTTGCTCAAACCACCAACAAAGAAATGTGAGATCGCCTTATTACATTGTTTTTCATTGGTGAAAGATGTGGATTGTCACACAAACTAACAAAAGAGAGGGTAAGATTGTCCCGCCAACCAGTAATCAAATTAACAAAGAACGCAAATCAAAACCCATCCAAAACCCCATAGAGTGTGAGTAGGTTGCCTATGTCATCAGTAGGCTACCCACCCACCTCCCACCTCCCTTCCCCACCTTTTTTTATTTTTTATTTTATTTTATTTTGCCATGTGTTAAGTTGAAGTGGCATTTTTGTAGACATTGATCCATTTTACCGGGTCTCACAATTTATATTAAAAAATTTAAGGAGAGCAATTTGTAATAGAGTATACGTTGAAGAGTTATTAAATCGGTTTAAAATCTTAGATGGTGATTTGATTAAACCAATTTTCAAGTTGTTGAAATATTGAGCATTTTTATTTTTATTTTTTGCTTCTTCTTGGCTTGAGATTTTGGAAAGTACTTGATTTAAATGTAATGATCTCGGTCCAAAATAATTTCTTGATAGATATCTTCAGATCTTAATCAAAATTTCAATTCAATGATTCAAATTCTATCACCTTAATGAGACTTAATAAATTAAAAACAAGATATTCTAATACATGCTTAGATGACAAAATATAAATTATTTGATTGAGAGGAAATTAAAAAAAGAAAAAGAAAAAGAAAGAAAAGCCATGATCTTTAACCAAGAGATCTGAATAGGCAATTCATTTGGGCATTTATTGTATAAAATTACTTGAACGTGCTTTTACAATCAGGTCACCTCAACTGAGAAATGTTTGCTTCAAATCTTAGCCCAGAAGTAAACAGGCCTGCATACCCTTAATGATATGATGAATGTTAGGCAGAGGCTGGGACCTGTAATAGTCCATTGTGCCTCAGCAGTGGCTCTGGTGAAGGTTGGCGCCCACGGAATTCGACAAATACCTGGATGCAACAACGTTTTATGTTATCGCCATCAGATAAGACATGTTCGGAAATGTTGCAGTTAATCAAGAAAACAAAAGGTTACATATATTCTAACCTCTAGCGGTGGCTTGCCACCTCCAAGAGCAAGGATGGTCTCTCGGAACTTGTGCCCTGTTTCTACCACAGCCTGTTGCAAGACATAATCACTCTTTATGTAAAATGTGGTAAAAATAAGCAGACTTCTTTACAATGTTGGGGAGCTCTGACGGTTAATTGTTAAAATGAGAAAGACCCCAGGTAAACGTTCCAAATTTTTCATAACAACTAGAGCCGGCAATTTTTGACATAATTCGTGAATCTAACACAAAATTAGCAAGATAGAATTAAAGGATCTAACCCATTTAATTATATAGATTGAGTTAGATAGATTGAGTTAGAGTTGACCTATATAGTCTTATATTCATGCCTTGAAACAATCCAAAACTTACATTTAGGGTTGAACAATTTTCTATACAATCTGTGAACCCGACATGAAGACAACACAAAAGTAACAAGTTATAATTAAGGGGTCTACATGTTTAATTAAATAGGTCGAGTTAGGGTAGACCTTTATATTTATAATTCAACTTGACACGACCCGAAACCAATACACAACACATGAATTGTCACCTATATGTTAACAAGCCTTCAAAAGCTTTTTTGTTTAAGTATTTAGTCTCCAGAATTCTAATACATCACAATATACCGTATACATGAATACTGTATACATAAAACTGATAACCCAACAAGAACTTTAATTTGGCATGTTTGTCCCGGACTCCTATGTGGATGCCTCGCTATGACCTAATCTACCACCCTTAAATTGTAGCTAATTATCAGAACTTCATATTCCATGACTAATTATTCTGAAAAACAATAGACAATGTTTACCAAGTCTTCAGTGAGGTGCCTCACTGCACCATTAGTTAAACATGACACTACCAACATAGAGATCAATCAGGTGCAATAAGGAGACGTGCTCCAATTTAGAAACTATATTCCATATGCATAAATGAAATTATAAGAAATGATAAATCAAGGTAAGTTGCAAGAATATAAAATGCCCGTCCTTCCAGACAGCATTTTTTGACATACCTTGCTGTCATCTAGTCCAGCATCTTCAAATGCAGAGAATGCATCTGCGGACAACACCTCAGCCCACTGCCAAATGCAGAAATATGCTTTCAGAATAAAGTCTAATGGAGGAGTAAAGGGTAAAACAGGCGAGCAGTAAAGAGCATCCCGACAGCTCACAGAGGAATCACAGTATGAGAGATAATTATGTATACTAGATAGAACATACCTTGTAGCTGTAGTATCCAGCCGCATATCCACCTGAATCACAAAAAATTTTATAGGGCAAAATATCACAACGTAAGGCTGCAGCTAAATAAGTAGAATGATGCTGAGAAAGTCAGTAAATCTGACAGGGAGAGGAAACCTGCAAATATGTGGCTGAAACCACAAAGGAACCTGTCTTCTGGGAGCGGAGGGATCACTTGCGTCCTTTCAGAAACCCTCCTATCAACATCATAGATGGTTTCTAACCCACCAGGTACGTACCTTGAATGCAGCTCCAAATCTACACTAGCAAACCTTATCTGAAAAATTACAATAAAATGAAAAGACCATAGAAAGCCAGTCATCTATATGAATATCATAAAAATTTTAGTTTAGTTCCCTTGGAACCATAAGCGCCACTCATTAAAATAGAATCACGAAAAGAGTAACAAAGATTCATAGTTCTAACTTCCATGAACAAACAAAAATGAAACATTAAAATCAAGACATACAAAGACAAACAGGAATAAATTTTGTTTCGAAGTAAAAAATTTTGGGAAAAAAGATGCATAATAATAATCACAAGGATATGTTAACATGACACTCCATGTCCAACCTTAAATGTTTCCACTGATACAAATTTTTTTTTTTGGATAACAGGACAATATATGAATGCAAATTCATTATTAGCTAACCACTACATTAATCTACCTCTGCCATTGACGTGAGATCAACCCTTTTCTAATGCCAATTCAAGCCCCATGCCTCATCATATGTCCTTTAAAATTGCATGTTAAGTTAAGAATACTTAGAAAAGAGGTGGTGACCATGGTGACAGAGCACATTGAAACCGCACCAAACCTACCAAAATATATAACTATTTGGGTTCTGTTATCTTTCATCACATATACATATACGTGGAATAAATGTTAATATCACCCTCTGCCAATCTCATATGTTGTAGCATTTATATTTAGGAATACCCAGTCCAATATATTGAAAAGATGGATTAATTGGAGTGATAAGAGGGAAACTTTGCTTGACAGTTGAGCTAATAGACATTGCACTTCCATATGAAAAGGCCAGCCTTGCATATTATGCAGCAATACTCTCAAATTTCATGTAAGAGCACATTCTAAAGATTTCTAATGTTAACGAGCTTCTTTCTCAATGGTTCTTATTCCACATTTACTCACATCTCACCTCTGTAAGACTTGTATGCTAACGTTCTGACAACATGGTCTTTCCTAAGTTACAGAAAGCTCAGATAGGTTAGGTATGCAGAACCAGAACTAGAACGTGGTATGCCACTTGTCACAGCATGTGAACTGAAATGAAAACCTAATACTAAATTCACACTGGTAGTACAAAAGAATATACCAAAAATGAATGGAAACAGAGAACATGGAAGGAAAAAATAACACCAACAAAATGAACTGACCTGACGAAGACTTAGTGAGCCAGCACGAAAAGTCCTAGCTGCAAGAAGCTTCAAATATACTTCTTCAGGGAGACTCTCCCCAGTTTCATAATGCTTTGCAATGCTCATCAAAGTATCCCTAAAGATCCATCCAAAAAATAAATGATGAGAGAAAAATAATGCATTGAAATGCCTGTAACCTGTATATTGTTACATGAACACTAGTATAATAGAGAAAAACACAGGTCCCCATTTGGGTCCTTGTTCTACAAATTTATCACCATATGGGGAAAAGGTCAAAAAAACCAACAAAAAGAAAAGATGCATTATGGGTAAGAACGAAGCACCTGCATGTCATGTACCCTTGACAGATAACACGCAACATGGTAGTTTAATTAAGTACAATATAGAAATAGAATTGTTTCACTATGGATCAGAGATCCTCATTATACTGAGCACAGTTGAAAATATCATAAAATTTGATGCCACAAAGTAAGGATCCATGAAGACATAATTACCTATGGTAACACCAGTTTTCCATGAACTGAGAAGGTAATTCAACGGCATCCCACTCAATCCCCCTAATACCTGAAACTAGACCCTCATCCTGTTTGGTCAGCATATGCTGAAGTGCATGACCAAATTCATGGAAGACCGTCTCAACCTGCAAAAAGGCCATTAACAAATCTGACAACAAATAATAAATAAAACTGCAGAACCCTAAGTATTTATCCAGAATTTTCCAAGATCGTTTCTTTTTACAAGGATAATCATTGCCTTAAAAGTCAGTGAATTACATGGAAATGGGGACATATCCTCGGTGGTATTACATTGAAATACTACATACAAAGCCAAAATCATGGAAAGAAGGGCAAAAATGGTAAGACATGTTTGACTTTGAATTCTGTAATGACTCTAGGGGCAAGCCCAGAACTGCTCATAGATATAGGTATTTGTCTAGGCCTCCCAAACAGAAGTCTTATGTTTTTCTTTTATATCAGAAACTAAATGATTTTCTAGATCTGGTCATATCATTCTGAGAAATTTGAGATAGATTAAGCAAGCCGTCAACCAGATGAAAGAACCCCCGTTATTCTTAACTAAATGGTCGAGTAACTCAAATGTACCAACTCCAATTCAGCCATTGGATATAAGACTGAACTGGACCATGTTCTTTAAAAATTACTGCTTTCTCAGGACAAAGCTGTGAAACACATCAAATTTATACATTTTCGTACATTCTGACAAATAGACTCTCTAGGCTTGCCCCCCTTGACTTTGACTTAAAACAAGCATAACAGGCTGCTGAGTCCTCTAGTACCATTCTGTATCATCTTAGGAGCTACAAACTATATATAATAAGCTAAAAGCCAATTTAACAGAGTTTACCTCACGGAATGTCATGAGGCTTGGTTTGTTCCCAACTGGTGGTGACTGATTGCACACCATGTGGGCAATAGGCAACCTTGCAGAGGCACCATCTCGTGACAATACACGACTTCGACCAACAACCTCATCCATCCATGCACCTCCCCTTTTCTCAGATGGTCGAGAATATGGATCAAAATAGAAGTACGCAATAGGACTACCCGAGGAATCATTGACACGGTAGAATCTAACATCTTTGTTCCAAACCTAACAATAACAACCATATATTAAAGGGATGTGAAATTAATGGTCTACGTTACAGAAACCAAAGCACAACATGATGAAGCAACTTAAAGTGGACCATGAAGGAATAACAATATAATACCGGAGCTAGACCATCAGCTGGCACAATATCAATTCCAAACAGTTTCTTTGCAAGGTCAAAAAGGCCATCCATAACCTTTGGCAAGGAGAAAAATGGACGCAGTTCTTCCTGTAGAATATAAAAGCAGGAGACACTTAAGTTTCTCCAAGCAAAGTAACAAGCTAGCTAGAATTGGGCAACATTTAAAGTAATACTACTTCAAGTGCATATACATACACACACACACACACACACAAACACACAGATATGCATATACAAAATACACCTACAAATTTTCAACTATAGAGAGTATTTCTAAGAAATGGTTGACAGGCATATAACATAGACAAATATCCTTTTCTCCATTCAGAATGAGACTGGTACAATAGCTAAATCAAAGAGACAGAAGACAATTATATAACAAACTGTTTGGAAAGTTGAAGCTGAACTGTCTAATGATCTCAAACAGACATGGGATTAGAAATGCACAGGTAAACGAACACATACATACATCATGCACACACAGAATAGAGATCAACCTCATTGATGTCAAACTTTGACTCACGAAGCCTCTCACTCCAAAAGTTGATGTCCCAATGGTTCAAATCATCAGCTTCTAGTGCACCCTGATTCTTGGAGAAATTTTTTACGTCATCCATATCTACAAGGATCAAGTGTACAATCCAGGCCTCAGGCATTTCCAGCTTAAAAAGGATTCTTAGAAAAACAGCGCATTAAGAATGAAAATTTAGGCATTGTTTTCAGAAGAGATTACAGATATATAAAACATACAAAACTTGGGTAAACAAAAGCATCTTCTTTTGAGATCAAAATGCCACCATAACTAAAATTGTAACTTTACAAAAAGTGTATCAAGCATTATAGAGTTAACAATGAGTAAAATTTTGAGTTACAGCATGGCATGTGAAGTACATATTGAAATTAGAAAAAAAATTAAATAACCAGACCATGTTTCTAAGACTACAGAAGAATTTAACTAAACAATGACCTAGAACCAATTACTTCATATAATTTCAAGCAGTAAAGCCCACCAAGAAACAAGTTTCACTTAACATTTACTAAGATCAAATAAATAGTGATCCATTTACAACTATGAAGAAACTGCATACACTGCACTACCTTGAACTGCAGCATTCCAGGAAGCACTGCGAAGTTTTTCTAGCAGCTCTTCTGCTTTTTCAACAGTAGCCATTTTGGTTGCCATGCTTACCTGATAAAATATATTTCAGCAAGTCTACCATAAGAAAGTAATGTTAAACATAATAGGACATACCTCAGCATAATTATTGTAATCAAGAAGCTTAGCCTTTTCCAACCTAAGCTTCAAAATCTGGTCAATTATTGCTGCATTATCCAAATCTCCACTAGACGCTCGAGTTACATAAGCACGGTAGACTTCCTCCCGCAAAGATCGGTTTCGAGCATGTTGCATAACAGACATAAAACTTGGAGCATCCAATGTTATTATCCAAGGCCCATTCTCAGCAGTAGCATTTTCATGACCCTGGTGAGATACATAGAGATGCATGAGTAAGACTAGACCAGATAAATGCCAATTGCAGCAAGCCTGAGGAAAAAAAAAAAAAAACAGATATTAAATAACCAAAATAAAATGGATTTCAACAAAGAATACCTTAGACACTGCTGTTTGTGCTGCTAATCCAAGAGCAGTAGCAGGCAACCCTTCAATTTCTTTCTTATCCATAATTAATTTTTCAAACTTCTTTGTGGCATCCAAAACATTCTCCTCAAATTTTTGAGATATTCTTTCCAATTCCTGCAAATGAAGTCAATGAAAAGAAGTCAAGGTGAAAAGAAATAATGGTCAAGCCAAGTGACAATCTAAACTAAAATAGGAATCATCATCACCGCCCTTTTTTGGTCCAAGTTAAAATTTTGATATCCATTGCAACCAAATTATAGATGGAGGAAGAAGCATTATCTTTTAAAAAGAAAAAAGAGATTCTTTGTTACGAGCACACAAAAAGATTCTGCTATATATACCCAACAAAGGCCATGGCATACATTAGCATATCATTGTAGCCGAAGGCCTACATTATTCAAGTAAAAGCTCCTATTATCAAGAACGGATAAATTAATTTATTGTAAATGGAAAACAAAGCTCTGAGAAAGGCAGAAATCAAAGAAACAATCAAGATTCTTCAGCAGGCATTATGACCCTTTCCATCATCAGTTTGGAGACAATAACCATACCCTCATTTTTTGATGAGAGAAATAGTTAGCATCATATGCATTTATGCATACGATAGTATAAGATTCTAAGCAAGCTGACCACTTGATGCAACAATTGACTAAATGGAGAAATAGCCTTAAAGCATACCTGCTGATTTTTGTTAAATTGGTCTCTTTTATCATCGTCAAGAAACACCATTAAGAATCGCTTCCTTTATCTGGGCTGCATGCAAAGTAAAGAAGTTATTGTGGAGAATCAGACAATGCAAGACCAATCCAAAACATGTAAAAATTAATTAATTAAATTAAGGGTAGCAATTACACTCTAGATGATTTAGTTTCAACAAAGAACTAGGTTATACAAATAAAAGCATCTTAAAAAAAATCATAAGTAGTGGCAATCAAGTTTACAATAACAAATCTAGACGTGTACTTCAGCTAAACTGAACATAAAGTAAAGATATGTACTACAGATAAATGTAATCAAGTAGCAATGCTATTTCACCTAAACTGAAGACACATAGCACCCTTGACAGAAAAACTCCTGCAAGCAGTGTTTTTTCTTTTCTATGGCCAGGTAAAGTGCTCTAACCTTATAAGATTAGTAGAGAAGTTAAGTGCACAAATTCAACAAATGAAGAGAACAGAATCAGAAACCCTCTCTGCTAAAGATGATATAAGATATTTGAGAAACTCACATTCCACAATACGTTTACGAAGCATCACAGTGATGACCAATCAGGAGATTCTTGAATAGCTTTAAACGCATTGTAAATAGGTTTACTTTGTCCAAGCCTCAACTGAAACTTAACCTTCTCTGGCTGCAAACCACAATTAACCCACATGAGCGCTAACTAAATAGCATAACAGCGAAAAAGAAGGCACAAAGTAATGGACCTGAGACACATCCAATCAAGTTCAAAGTGTTTAATCTGTGAAGAGTGCTAACAAGTTCCTGGCTCAGCCACCCTAAAGCTAAGGATACTATTCTGAATTAAGTCAATAGATCAACATCAAGTAATTTTGGATCCTTTCAAAATACAGGAACGTAACAAATTTCGGGCAGTCACCCACGAACTGAAGGAGACATTGATCTTGAAAAATTTACCCCTGCCTTTTAATGATAAAATTTGAAGTTGAAATTAAGAAATAAAATGGCACTGCAAGCATAAATATAGAAAAAAATATTGATACCTGAACTTCTTCGATGGCAGAACGGAGCTCAGGAGAATCCTTGACAGACTTGAGATGATTAACAATCAGACAACAGCCAACTGGTCTACAATCTTCTCCAGTGGCTCCACCAACTTCGGCCATGACGGCTCTACCGTGCGCTCCAATTCCACCAAATCACCATCCTACAAAACCCATTATCAAAACCAAACAAAACTCAATGCCCGGCCACCAAAACACAACAAACTGATTAAAAACCCAACCAACAAACAAAGCACCAAAAACCCAGAAACCAAACCGCAAGAAAGTTCGAAAAAACCAACCAAACAAACAAAACTGAAAAATCTTAGTAACCAAACGTCCAATAAAAAAAAAATCTCAAACCCCCAACATGCAAATATAACATGATAAAACCATAAACCCGAAAGGAACACACAAAACCAGAACCCAAAAAAAAACAACAAAATGAAACCCAAAACACTCTTAACATAAAAAATAAATAAAACACAACATACGAGGTTCTTCAAGAGCGCACGGATCCCGGGGCGAACGTGTTTGGCTTCGACGACATCGAAGGGCGGGAAGTCAAAGTCTTGCATAAGAGGGTTGGCTTCAATGGCCTCGTCCATAACAGTAGCAGCCGCCATTGATGGAGCAGAGAGCGCAGAGCAATAGCGAGAGAGTGAAGGGGCTCTAGAGGTAGACTTATGGAGGTGTGGAGGCAGAAAGAGAACGAAGAGGACCAGAGGGGACAGGGATACGATTTGGGGAATTGCTTGCGAGATAAAAGTGAACGTGGAGCGCGCTTCAGGAGTGGGTGGATTGAGCAGGTGAAAGAGTTGCGCGTAGCCATTAACATGTTGGCTATAAGAAGGATTCCTAGTACCTTGTTTGGCACCATCATCATAATCTTCATTTTATCTTTTTTTTTTTTCTTTATTTCCCATATTTTCTGTCTAGGAATGGATCATATCACACGGTTGGATTGAAAAGTCTGATGGGAGCCACTTTGGTGGGTTTTCCACGTGGACGGTGTCGATGGGTTAGACAGAGAATCACGGCCGAGATGAGTGTGATGTGAGGCGTATTTTTATGGGATGCCTCTGAAAGTTTGAAGGGATGGGCTACTACTTTTGTTCCTTTCTTCTATTGTGCTAAGACTTTTTAGATGCTTCTATGCGAGGCGTGCCCGTAACTGTAAACGAATTTGTTCGTTAATAACATGATGAGTTTGAATCATATAAATTCAATGCAACTTTTATTTGATTATTAAACGAATCAAAATTGATAACAAATTTAGGGTTATTTACTAAATGGACTACGTTTATATAAACTTGACTCAATAAGTATAAATTGGTCATACCCCCAAACTTTTCATACGTTTATGTTTTCCTTTTTCTGTTTTTTGTTTTGTGCTTTTTTTCTTAATCAAACAAGTTTAGTTCCCTAATCCCGTCCACATACCAAACCAAGGGAGAACAGAAGAACAGAAATTACTAAATAATAGAATGAGAAGGTGCCATTGCTATGAACTCAAAGCTGCAGCAAGTTCTATATTGTCTGCATCACTGGGGCTAGAGTTTGAGTGATCATGAAAATGTATTCCAGCTTGATTAAATAATGATAGTAAATGCAGTAACTCCTCATTAGACAGCTTTGAAGGCCTCTTATCTTCAAAACCACCTGAGTTCAAAACTCCTATGATCTTCTTCCTGAAAACAGCACTCATCGGCATGTCTTCTTCACTGCTGTCCACTTCTTCATCATTATCAGCAGAAGCATTATTGCTGCAATCGTGATTGCTGTCATTGGAGGTACTTTCACCATTTGAGCACGGGGTTCTGGAGATCCTCAACAAATCCAATACCTTCTTCTTCTGCTTAAATGTAGCACCCAACGTCTTATTTTTCTTACCAAAACAGGTTCTTGTGAAAGCCCACCACTCATCCAGATTCACATCAGGAACTTCGGCTTTGGGACGGATAATAACCACGGAGGAGTCAACCTTTGGACACGGAACAAAGTCCCTTTTGCTGACATCCATGACGAACTCTACATCAGCCACCAGCTTCACATTTACCGCCAAGCGGTTGAACTCTGAGTCACCAGGATTAGCCAACAGTCTCCGTGCAAACTCTTTCTGAAGGAGAAGAGTGGCGCCCCTAAATGGGTTCGCCCCGTATACTAATTTAGCCACGAGAGGCGAAGATATCCCATACGGGATGTTAGCCACCACAAGATCGAATTGAGGAAACTCGGTCTTTAATGCATCTTTGCATATAACCTGCAAAACCCATTTGCAATAGCAGCTTTTCTCAGCAACTGACTAGTTGAAAAAGCTCAAAAATTTCAGCTAGGCATTTCATCGAACACTTCGAAAACAAGGTAACTTACAGTGAGTCGATCTTGAAACCCATGCTCGGCTACGCGTTTGTGGAGAACCTCAACCATTCGCTTATCAATTTCAACGGCGACAACCTTTTCGGCAGCTTCTAGAAGCCTCAGGGTGAGATTTCCAGTACCGGGTCCGATCTCCAGGACTGTATCGGTGGGCTTTTACTGGATTTTCGGATAATGGAGTCAAGAACTCTTGGGTTGGTGAGGATGTGTTGGCCCCTGCTCTTGTATAGATGCATATGCGCCTCTGGCTTCTCCTGTCTTCTCCGAATCTTCTCGTCATTGTCATCGTTGTCGCTCTTGGGATGGCAACGACGACTGGACCTTGCGTGGAGTCTACGGAGTGAGAGCGAACGTTGCCCGGAGAAGAACCTCGAAAGGGAGTTACGGAAGCGGAGCATGTGTGGTTTTTGAATGGGTATTTTGTTTCTTTCTCCGGGAACTTTACCTACCGTTTATATTTGAATTTCAGTTGCTCGAGTTTCGTCTGCGACAACCATATATAGTGCTCTCGTATTGATGTAGCTGTAAGGGCGACATAAGAGGTTATAAACTCGACAAGTATGATAGCCAGAGCATATTTTTCGTAACGCTACTGTGAATTTCGTTAGCCTAGCGGTATATAAAGGCTGAAGGTTGAAACGACAGACATTTCAGCCTTAGTTGAGAACAATCGATCTTGAAAAAGAAATGACAAACCCTAAATTTGTAACTTTTATGCTTGATTCTCTGTTTGAGGCAAACTAATATAATCACCTAAAACAAATCCGTCCCGTAGAGTCCCTGCTAGTGTTACCCAAGGATTCCATAAACGCTTCTTCAGTTAATTTTCAATTGTAAAAGAGCATATCAACATCTGCCTTGCTAATAACATCATAGGGATAAAAAAAGTAGCTGAATTTCAGATCAAGGCAAGTTTATTACATGGCAAAGCCTCAGTTAATGTGTTTATATACATTAATGAAGCTCCAAATCAAGGTTTGATGGATTTATACAATAAAAGCTCTAGATGCACATCCTTGACATATGGCCCATCCCTTTGTCAACTGGGAAAACTTGTATGATTTTTGTTTACAGTGCCTGCCCCAAAAAGAGAATGATTAGAACATAACCAAAGTAGTAATAAACAGAAGAACAAGTTGTGATCTGCCACATACCACAGAAGTAGCAACCAAAGGAAATTAAACAAAGATACAATAAAAGAATGTCGACAAATCGTAATAGAAGACCATAATAAAGCATTTCTTTCTACTTCTAGATATCACTGAAGTCCAAATGTATTCAGAAATTAGTTCGGGGACCTGAACTATGTGATATAAATTCGCTCACTAATGTGCAGAAAACCTGCATGTATAGATAATTCTTTCTTTGGATCAAATCAATAAGAACAAAGTTCTTCTTTAAACTGGGTTTGAAGAATTTCTTCAAATCCAGTCTAATAAACTAATGTGTCCAAAATGCATGTGAGAATCCAATTTGGAGGAAAAATTTATCCAATCAATAATATCATTGTTACTTTTCCATTTTCATATTATCAATGATGTTTTGAAGCCCCAAGGACACATTTTTATACTGGATGAATATTTTCCGAAGTATCCTACCTAAAACTTGCCATTGTTTTCTACATATTCACACACGACTCTTCTATGAAAATGTCCCACGAAGAAAATAAACAATCATTAGTATTTAACATTTTTCTCTTGCTAAATTATTCTTTATAAGAAAAAAAAAGTAGAAACTTACCTAACACAAAGAGAATCTCTTCTCAGTTCCTGTACTTCATGGATTCTTTCTCAAACCCTATCGTAGGAAATTGCTTTGCATACTCCTCAACATCATGGCGGAGCTTTGCTATCTCAGATTGAAAGTGAGAGCCAGACTGCATTGTGCCCACGAAGTCCTTCAACTTTGTTCCTGGTTTACACATCACAATTAACCTGTATTAGTAGATTCAAGCGCTAGGGTTTTCCCCTGCCAACCATTCCACAGCACCACAGGTGTGTGTACATGTCCACATGAGTGGTGATCATACAAGCACATGCTGAAGGAGCATGAAATTTTAACTATCAAAGATTTAGACACCTTTTGTTTCTGCCTTGATTTTCACTGCCAACTTCACAGCAGCATCAAAGAATTCTGCTACCTTGGCAAAATCCTCCTCAACAAATCCCCTGGAAGTAAGAGCTGGGGTTCCTGAAGTGCACAAGGATTCATCAGGTTAAATTACCAACGAAAAATAAAAGAAGTACCATCTGATCAGTGAAGAGTCTTTACCCATCCTGATGCCACCAGGAACCATGGCAGACACATCTCCAGGAACAGTGTTTTTGTTGGCTGCAATGTGAACAGATTCCAACACCTTCTCAACTCTGGAGCCATCAATACCCTGAGAAAAAGAATAACAGTTGTGTTAACCTAATCCTACATCTCTCAGAGAGGGCCAACATCTGCAATGATTCTACCAGGATACTTCTTATTGTCTTCTAACCAAGACTCAGTAACAGATTAATTTCAAAGTTGTTGTCCAATGTAATCACAACTAATTGGTAGAGTTGGATGATCCCATAAGACACAAACCACCGTAGCATGGAAGCTTCTCTAGTCAAGAGAAAGAAAAAAAAAATAGAAAAGAAGAAGAAGAAGAGAGCATATTACCTTGTTCTTCAAATTCACCAAAACTAGGTGGTTCTCAGTACCACCAGAAACAAGTTCATAACCATTCTTGGTCAGAGACTGCAAAATTTTTCAAGTTTCAACAATTAAAACACCGGAAGCAAATTAATTATATCCATATATTGATGAGAGAACATCATATAGATTAAAATTCCAAGATATGTCAAGATAAAGTTGTATTTACAATATTTTTGACTCAATAATAAATTTTGCTGCATCTCATAATCTTATACCTGTGCAAATCTTGAGCAATTACTGAGAACTTGCTCTTGATAGCCTCTGTATTCTGGAGTTGTAGCCTGCATCCAGACCAGATTAAGAAAATAAGAAGAGTGTGAATTCAAAAAGATTGAAAAGTACTCAAGAGAAATGACAAGCTAATTTTGGTAATTTTGGAAAAACATACTTTAAGATTGGGGTGGGGTTGGGAAAGGCGGAGAGAGGAGGTGTGGTTTGGAGGATATGATCCATGTACTGGTCATCTAAAAGGAAATACGACACTTGGGACTTGGGAGTCGGTCTTCATTAAAATTGCTTTCAATACACTGCCTTTCAAACTATGCTTTTTATTTTTTTTTAAAAAACAATTGGGCACTTCCAATCTCATCCTGTGAATCTCATAACAATCACACAAAACCCAATTCCTGCAATAACACCTCAGTGACCAGTGTATGTCAACTGTTCCATTAAACAACATGTACATTACTAACCTACAACCATTGATAATGTGTACAAGAAGAACAATAAAATAGAGCAAATAATTTACTTCGATGGGCACTTCAAACTTCATATCATTTTTATGTCTACTTTACTCTGCAACAACCTTTTTGGGGGCATGGTCACTAATCCACAGAACAAACCCCAACCCTGACAAAATAGTCAGTGACGTGGATCCATTTCTGCCATGAGTAATTGGAGCAAAAGCTATAATTACCCAAAAAATGATGACAATTATCTTATTAGCAGGCAAACCTGTTTCAGTGCAACTGCTAAGCCAGCAATTGTGTGGTTGTGTGGGCCACCTTGAAGTCCAGGAAATACTGCCTGATTTATTTTGTCTTCATAGTCATACAAAACCTTCAGGAAAAGTAAAAAGTATGAAGTTTTGATCTATGCCATATAATTTATCTCAATATCAGAAAAGGGCCTAGAAATGATGCCAATAAGTAAAACTAGATTTGACACGGAAAGAGTAAATATCTTTATATAATGTGGTTTTCAACGAAACTCACCTCTTTCCCTTGTTTGTTAATCTCTTTTAACCCCTTCCTGAAGAAAATCATGGCACCACGTGGCCCACGAAGAGACTTGTGAGTTGTGGTTGTCACAACATCCGCATACTCAAAAGGTGATGGGATGACACCAGCTGCCACCAGCCCACTAATATGTGCCATATCTGCCAACAATATAGCTTTCTGTTTGTCACAGACCTGTCAAATACAAAGATATGTAACCTTGGTCCTCAAGACCATAACCTCAGCTAAAAACCAATATACAGAAATACATGATAATTTATTGCCAGAGATCAACCTAAGAGAGGTTACCTTGCGAATACGTGCATAATCATACAGTCTTGCATAAGCACTAGCACCAGCTACTATCAACTTTGGCCTGAAGAGTGTGGCACTTTTCTCCAACTGAAATTCACATCTTATCATGTCACACAAAGCTTCAACTTACAGATAGATAGGAGAACTTGAAAATTAAAAAAGGAAAAAAAAAAAAAGAAAGAAGAAGAAGAAGAAGAAAGAAAGAAAGAAAGTTGGAGTTGAGCTGCTAAGCTACCTGGTCATAGTCAATATAGCCAGTGCTCTCATCCAATCTATATGGCATTGTCTCAAAAAATATAGAGACTGCGGATATCTTTTTGGTGTCAGTCTGCACAACAACAAAAGAAACACTCTTAAGATCCATATACAGACAACCCAAAAATAGTGTATAAAAAAGGGTAGATAATACAAATGTGTTACAACTACCAAATCCACTTCAAAGTTCAAACCTCAACAAGATAAATTTTATGATCACAGTGCACTACACAAAGCTTTGATGACTTCCCAAATAAAAAGAAATGTTATAGAAATTTGTGAAAAAAATGCCTAGATCTTCAAAGGAAATAAAATCCAACACAACTTAGGTCAATGCATGATAGATATATAATGATCAGGAATCAGAATAAGAGAAATTTTTTTGCAGAGGCTAGGCTTGATGGAAGCTGTAAGTACCTGATAGCCATGAGAAAGATGCCCACCATGAGGAAGATCAAGTGCCATGATTCTATCATGAGGTTTTAACAACGCAGTGTAAACTTGAAAATTAGCTGGAGACCCAGATAGAGGCTGCACGTTCACTGCAATGTCAAAGGTGACACTAAATTTAGGAAAGCTTGTAAGTGACCACATTCAAAGAAAATCAAGTCCATTACGTTGACAAGGTATTAGTGAGAAAAGGAGAGGTTCTAATCACGTCATTAGTCATTATGACTGGTAATTTTGGGTGGGATTCCATCCATACACGTATTCATAGCTAACTATGTATTTGATTCAGAAAGATTTTAAGAGAGATATTATGCACTTGTATGTGTTTTCAGGATGTATCAACACCCACCTACAAATACACGAAAGAAAATGAAAGAAAGAAAATTAAAATTAGCTGGAGGCTCATATTGCCATACAAAAAGAACACCTATTTACCTCCCCATTTTGCTGGATCCAACCGAAATGCCTCCAAAGCACGCTTCTGGCATAAGGATTCTGCCATGTCAATGTACCTGAAACATGAGAGAGTTCCATGCATTTCTTTATCAAAATTTAACCGTGCAGTCCAAAAATAACAAATTAAAGGGATCAACAACAAAGCTAATTGCAATAACATCCATGACAAGCACAAGCAAGAGATGAAGAAGATTCCACGTACTCGTTTCCTCCATAGTATCTAGCACCAGGATATCCTTCACTGTATTTGTTAGTCATGATAGATCCAACTGCTTGCATTACAGAGACGGAAGTGAAGTTCTCTGAGGGAATAAGTTCTAGCCCCTTTATCAACACAATAACCAATACGAACAAGAAATAAGATAACATAATAAAATGTGATCAGACATGCACACTCTAGAAAAACCTGTAACCATTCACTTAATCACTGATAAAATTTAAAAAACGAAAAAATGTGTAATCTAATTCTTAAATTTTGTCCAAATAACTATGCGGCTTGGTTGAGTTTTAAAACTTTAATTTAACCTTATTACAATCGGCGAAGACCACATTTCATCTGAAAAAAACAATAAAGAAAATATAATTTCCAATTTTTTTTTGAATTCTCTCGGAAATATTTGTGAATGTTAAATCATCACTTATTCCAAAGCTTAAATTAATAGAAAATTGTAAATTTAAATTAATATCTTAACACTCCCATGAAACAGTAAGCCTAACACATTGAATATTTAACTAAAATGTAGATAAAATATAGAGTCGTGTTTCAAACTCAAAATCTATGTTAGAATGCCATATTAAATCATTACTTGCCCCCAAAAACTTAAGACTGATAAGAAATGATAGAATTAATAATTCAAATTAACACCTTAACAGTAGAAAATAAACAGAAAATAAATGAGCAAGAAAAAAAAAGGTCCTCTCACTTGTTCAAACAATTATTTATCCCATGCTAGTGAACTTAACAATCTACGACAAAAAAAAAAAAAAATCATCCTTAAGTTTCGACACTAAATGGGCAAGTGTTACCTTCCATTGTCTAGCTTTCTCAAGCTCTATAATGTTCGCAATCTCCGGATCCACAACCTCCAGCGGGGCATTCAATTGCTTCGGCCACTGTAAAAAATCATATATATATATGCTTGAAATATATATTACTACTACCAAAACAGAGCAATACATACATAAGTACGTATGTATATGAATATAGAGAAAGGATTCATGAGCTCACTGTGACGCGCGTTTTCTCCTTCTCGTAGACAGCCTCGTTTGGCAACGATGACTGCAAAGCAGAAAAATCCGAACGAAAACAAGTTGTGAGAAAATGAACTAATTAGGCACCCAAAAAAAGAAAGAGCAACAGAGAGAACCATGTAATAGAGGGAGGCGCCATTGAAGATGGGGCGAATCGGCTTGTCGACGGAAGAGGCAATCCTGCGAAGCGCCATTGCCATTGCCATCCCTCTCTCTCTCTCTCTCTCTCTCGCTCGCTCGCTCGCTCTCTCTGGTAATGTATGATGTATCGTTGTCTGTTATGTGGGTGAGGTTTTGGTGGTTGGAGAAAATTTTCTTCGTTTTCTGGATTTGTCCCTGTCCGAGGTTGGTTAATTAATTAATTATTATTATTTTTCTAATCAAATAAGAAAATAAGGAAAAGGTAACCTTGCTTGTTTGGTTGTTGATTAGAGCATTGGCATCCATTTAAATTTACCTGCCATTTGTCTTTAAGAGACAGTTAATCGACTGTAGATCATGCCTAATAAAACAAAAGTTACTAAATAGAATCTCTCATCTCTCTTTCCTTGTGTGGATATATCAAAAAAAAAAAAAAAACCTGTATTTTCTTTTTGACATGTCCATATAAAAGGAAGAGAAAAAGAGGATATGAACTAATAACTAGTACTTTATAAAGCATGATTTATAGTCAATTGAGCTATTTTTTTGAAACATCTACATGTTTTATAATATGATACAAAGATAAAAACCGCCAAAACTACTATAAACATAAATTGTTGCCCTTAAGAGGTTCAAGAGTGACAATAATTTATGTAAGACATTTTTTTAAAAGTGTTATATACTATATTTTATTTTAAAATTATTTAGTAATATTGACGTGATAATTTCAATAAATTCTTATTTATTTATTTAAAAAAAAAAGACTAATCCAATTATTATAAAATAATTTTAAAATACAAAAAAAAAAAAAAAGTACTTTCTAAGATTACACAACAAAATTTGACAGTAGAGTAGAGATACATAGACTACACCAAAACCAGCCATGAAAACCCTATCCGAACATCTGATTTTCGTAGCCACAAAGCGAGTCGTCGAGGATATAACCTGATAGGATGGCATGTTTGAGAGAGAGAGACTTGGCCACCTAAGCATTTGTGATTTGAATACCTCTCATCTCGATCCTCAAGCCCCTACCAACTCCAATCTGTCATTTTCAATTTTCATCGAGATTTTTTGTTTGAATGGACCATGGCTGGCTTGGACTTGGGCTTGAGTTTGGGCTTGGGCTTGAGCTCTATGATCTTAAATTTGGGGGGGCCGGACCTTTTTAGCCTCAATAATTGAGGTAGCCCAGACACAGACAATCCAAGATGAGGTGGCCTTGAAACAGTAGAAAAGCGAAAAGCTAAAAAGGCGCGCTAGAAGGAGGGCTTGAACCTCCGACCTTGTGGTTAACAGCCACACGCTCTAGCCAACTGAGCTATTCCAGCATGTTGATTTATGCACTCGATATATTTATTATAACGTCTAATTTATAATTACAAACAAGTGAAAAATACTAGGCACTTTTCTAATGTTCTCTCGATTCTTTTAAATTGATTAACAGACCGTTATAATATAATTTATATATACTCAATACAAGGTGTTAGTCTTTAATTTCTCACTTTCTCTTTCATATTATTGGTTCTACCATATATTTTCACATTTATGAAGAGCAGAAACACTTCTCTAGCTTTCAGACACAACATCGATCTGCGCCCCCATCCCTAAAGAGAGAGAGAGAGAGAGAAAGGACACAGACTTTGTCATGTGCAGCACCTAGTCTTTGTCGGCGGACATCCTCACCTCAACAACATGTGCCTCAAAGTCTTCTTCAAATTAATGTTCTTCCATTTGTACGAGTATGTCATGGATCTCTTCGAAATCGACTGGTACAAAGTAACTAAGGCTATGTTTGGGAATAGAGTTGAATGGAAAGTTGAGCTTTCGACACTAAATGGGCAAGTGTTACTTCCATTGTCTAGCTTTCTCAAGCTCTATAATGTTCGCAATCTCCGGATCCACAACCTCCAGCGGGGCATTCAATTGCTTCGGCCACTGTAAAAAATCATAAAATGTTGGGAGTTTATTTTAAGGACAAATTTTGGAAAATTAAGTGGGTCCATGAACAGTACCATTCTCAAGTAGAACAGTATTATTTTCAAACATAGCCTAAAGAATTCAAACTATGAAACTTTGCAGTTTTATATAACATTGCCATGAATTTAAGATCAAGAAAGAAGGACTTTCATAATTTCATCCCATACCCTTTTGAAATTTTTACCCAAGTCGAGCCATGACCCATTGTTCGCCCTTCGCATTTACTTGCCATCTTTGTTGGTCACCTGCCGACCTCTGTTCTTTTGGCAATGTTTGTCATCAGTCTTCACCATTGACCTTAGCCACTCTCTACGTACTACTAGTTCCTTGGCCGTTATCATCCTTAATTTAAAATTGAATGTTTCAAAATCTTTAACTTTAAATTTGAGAAGATGTTAGAATATATAAAAAATATATAATTAATATATTTTGAATATCTTATATTTAGTTGATATTAAAATATTCTTTATTTACAGGTTGATTGTAATAAAATATTGAGAATGTATATTTATATTTACTCACTATCTTATAAATAAAGACTTTATATTGTAGATAAATCGTAAATTTTAGTCTATATGATTTTTTAGAGTGATAAATGCATATAAATATCTAACACCAAACTATTCATAAATTCCTTATGATATTTTGTCTCTCTTGTTTTCACAATTATTTTCGTAATATAGTTTTTATCACAAACTTCAACACATCATTTAATCCTCATCATTATTTCAACACCCCTCAATCATCACCCTTTCAATTCATATATCATTTGTCAACCAAAAGTAAGCATGCAAGCAACAACTATAAGATGGTTAACGATAATTAATAATTAATCTTCTGGTTCAAGGCTGTGGGATAAAAGGAATCCAAGAGGGTAAGAACAAGATAAGCAAAGACATGGAAGTCAGAACCATGGACACCAAATCCTATGGGCTAAAATGTCTGCATATGACCCTGTCCTCTGCTTCAATTATCTCTTCCCTTACAACATTTGTGAAACACGACAAGTACCAAGTCCCCACAAATTTTGGTGGGGTGTGACTGCTTAAATCATATATATAACTTTGTTTTCCTCATTTATCCATCTAATTTCTTATATGTTGGTAGAATTTTCAGGAAAAGAATATTATGCGTTGGCCTGGCTCACATGATCATGATCATTTTGTGTTTTGTTCGATCTTATTATTGTCACATTTAATGAATATAATAGAGGTGTCAAACACTTGTTTAGACAACTACTGCCATTAATTATCTTATTTAAGAAATAACAATCGAGCTGTTCAGGCAATAAATCATCACTAATATTGGAGATTCTTTGATCTCGTTCTGTTATCTGAAGGCTATATATATATATAGGATTGATTCATGTAGAAGAATGTTTCATGAGTTCACATGATTCCAACATATTTACCATCAAAAATAAAAAGGAAAAGTCAATGCTGTCGTCAAATCTTGCAGTTGTTTGTCTGCAGATGTGTCCATCCGACTGAGAAAGTGACGATCATTAGTATCCAAAAACTTCATTAAGGTCATGATCACTTCAAGGGGTCGGCTCCATTATCACTGATTACATACAAAGTATGGTAAAATATCAATTGCTTAACTTATTGAGATGAGACAGCATCTTCCAAACCACCAACAAACATGTTGATAAAGCCGAGGAGAAAGATAACGATAAGCAACAATCATTTCAAGGAAGAAAATTGAGATAAAGAGATGTCATAAAAGTGATCGACCAAATGTGTAGACGTGATAAGATGATGTGAATTGTATATTTTTGTAACTGTCATACCAACCTTTTTATACAAAATATTGTTATAAACATATATAATTAATCGAAGCTCCCACAACATAACAGATCATGGGAAGCATTTAATTATTACTTTTCATAAATCTATTAAGGTATTATATAGTAAAAATTCTAAATGTAAACTTTTTATTTTTTATTCGTATCTCATTTTTATTAAATATTTTACGTAGCATTTGAGTCTTAAATTGAAAAGATGAATAACACATAAAAAGTTGATAGATTATAAAGATATCTATGAATGTTAAATCACAAATTGATTTTTTAAGTGAAACTGAGCTTTTATAAATGATTATAAAGAACCCTAAATTAATTAGTTATTTTGGAATGATATTCGGTGCATATATGATTTCCTTGTGTCATTGCAAATTGTGTTAAAACAACCTAGTAATTAATGCTTATGTAATACTAGAGCACTGCATAAAGAGATTATGACGAGGACATGGGAAAGATAAACAACTCATATAGGATAGATTATAAAGACACTCATAAGTACTACTAAGTAATTATAGAAAGGTTTCACATTAGTTCTTTATTAGGTAAAACTTGCTTTATAAGTAATTATAAAAAAAAAAATCTAAATTAATTAGTCATTTTGAAGTAATACCTCAAATATACTTTTTCGTGTATAGTTACATACCATAAGAAGTTGAGACATTAACTTTTTCATACCCTGTCTTTTTGAAGGACTTGGATTCTCTCTATTTCAAATGAAATGGAAAGGATCCATTTAATTGCTTTTAGGAGACAATTTTGTCATTTTTAAATTCTCTATTTTTCATTTAGATAAAATACTCCTTAAAAGGATTTGAAATGAAATGCAGAGGATCATTCTCCCTATGGTAACAGACAAAAAAAAAATTGGTAAGGCCTACAAAGTTAGTACAAAATGATTTACTACATAGATGCTTGGTGGTACCTGCAAGAGAAACGCATCTTCTTCTCACTCATAAAATCATTGAGCTGAGCAACCATTTGAGAAGGCAGGCAAGGCAGCAGCATATATAGTTGAAAGTTGGATCCCAAATTTTGTGTTTGAAATGGAGAGGGATTCCAGCACCCACCGGCGATCCTCATACTTGTCTGGCTGCATGATGTCGCCTTCGTGCTTCCCCGTGCATGAAGAAAACGGATACTCCCGCATCCATTGCTGCAGCCATAGCAAAAGAAGCTGGAGATGGCGAAATCTTCTTAGGAGGTTTGTCAGAGAAAGCAAGAACTTGTATGGGTCAAAGCCTTTGTCTTTCCATTATGATGCTGTTAGCTACTCGCAGAATTTCGATGATGGGTGTCACAATAATGAAGTTCCTGGATGCCATCATTCTGTAGTGTTTAAAGATGTTAGATGGGCTTAATTTCCACAAGTAATGATCTTCTTTGTGATTAGTAGCTTAATTTGTAGTTTTGATGATCACTGTTACTGTTAAGATCTATCTCAGTTTAGAAATTAAATATTTTTCTTCTCATATATATATATATATATATATGTATATGATGAGCAGCCACTAAATAATTATGCAGAGTACTATATATATATATAGATATATATTATGCCTTTGATCTTTTTGGTATCTTGGCTATGGTCATTGCAAATTTCTAAGCTAGTTGTTCTCTTGAGATCTATGGCTTAAAAGAAAAGAGAAAAAGGAAAAATAGTGACTTTCCTGGTCTAAAATTTAGTGGCTGCTCATCAATTCTTTGGCTGATATTGATCACGTAGGTACTCTGCATAATTATTTGGATGCTGATCTGCTGCAGAGTTATTCTCCGCAATGCATTGAAATCACTTGTCATTATCCTACGACTCTAGCACCACCACCAATTGCTTGTGCAATGTTTAGTCTAATTTGGTGATAAATATATTACACATTTAATAAAATTGTTATTTGTAATTTTTTTTCTTTTAGAAAAAAAGGTTGAGAGTTGGATCTAATGGTGATTTAGTGATAAACGGTGAGTATGAAAGTGAAAGTGCATGTAACAATTTTAAGAAGATAAAAAAAGAGAGACCGATCTCAGTAACCTTACTTGAACATGGTCGTAGTTGTCTCCTGACTATCTGTTTGAAAAATCAATGACAAAAAATGCCTAAATGGGACCCATCAGCGTAGGAAATTCACATGCTCCAACTTAGTTTATAGTTTAAATGGTTATAAATTTGAGATCATACATCACAGGATTAGGGATCATTCTATATATATATATATATTAGTTGAATATATAGCTAGGGTCCTCAAGAAGAGAGAGAGAGACCCAAAAGGGGTGGGATCCCCAAGAAGAGCCATGTAATACAGAATAATTGCAATATGGATATGCAGAATAATTTTGGTATTCAGTGGGCGTAGGACATGACCCCGGCCCCCACTTGACATATATAGCTGGAGCCTGGAGGGTGGAGGAAGATAGCCCTACAGAAAGGCCACAGGAAAGCTTGCGACAGTGTGGCCTCGCCATCGCCTTATTTTGTATTCTTCTCTTAAACTTTCTTTCTTCTCCTTTTTAGTTTTTAACGTATTCCATTGTTCATTGCATCCTATGGCTATGGGCCTTCATCTCATGGATGTGACGTTGTTGACGTACATGATGCTGGCTACATGTCCACACTGTCTTATATTCCATTTTCCAAGACTTTTATCTTATGTGATGATGCATGCATGTTGTCCTAACCAAAATATTTTTCACGTTTTGATATGCTTTTATAGAGGGTTATGGTCCATGGATCAATGACCATATGTATATATATTACCAGATGAAGATAGATGGCTCCAAAGATTTAAATAATGTATGTATGTATGTATTACCAAATGAAGGTGACTCAGAAGCTTTTTGGGCCCAATGAAAGAAATTTGTTGGTAAGGCTGGGCTAGGCCCAACTAATCATTAATGCGTAAGACATCAGTATCATAAATGGACTCTAGCCCAATAGGAGGGGAATCAGAAAAGTAGGAAGATATTTGTTACTTTCCACCTGTGTATTTAAATCTCCCGTGCCGTTGCTCTTCCAGATACTTTCACGCTCGCTCGGTCCAGGTACGAATCAGATCCTCTTAGTCTTTTTTCTCCTTCACTTTGAAAATTGAAAGTGTGATTAATCATCAGTGTGAGTGTCTGTGTCATTCAACTCGTGCTGTATATCTGAATTCCACACAGCCCATATGCGTTAATATCAATTTTTGCATGTATGACACGCACACGTGTGTATATACACAAAACAATTTGTACGTAATGGATGTGTGTTTTTGTAAGCATTTATGTAGAGATTCGCCTTTACTATGATGGGTTTATTGTTTTGGCAAGTTTCCTCGTGTCTATGGACTATGCATGTGATCATTTGATGCAATTTCCTGATGCTCGATGATTTGTTGGATGCAATTTCAATTCAATATGGAATGGGAAACTTTCTTGGCCCTCTCTGGTTTGTATTGGAAAGCTCAATTCTTCAAGGCTTTAATGAAGCTACTATTTTTGTTTTGTTTTGTTTTTTGGGTACGGGAAATATCATAGTTCGGTTTCACGGGATTCTCTAGTTCTCTGGTTAGTGTTTGTCCAAATCCTCAGCTGAATAGATATGTTTTAAAGGGCTGCTTTCATTCTTTGAGAAGAAGGGTACCAAATCATGAGCAGAGTTTTTCTGCTCACATGGTTCTCGAATCACGAACAACACTGGGTAAGGATGAAATTTTGTCCCTTGATGTGTAATAATTGGTACATGCTTATAGTAAGACATATAAATTCAATGCCTCAACCATTGAGGTACCCCATTTTCTGAAAAAATTGAACCCATGATATCATACCTGTAAACATGACTAGAGAGTGGATGACACTGGCACAATCAAAAGTTGAAACAACACCCATGCAATAGGATTACTGTCTACTAGTATCTGATGAGAAACGGGAGAATTAAGGTACCGAAGGTTGATATCCCTCAAATATCTACTTTTTATGATCAGGTACAGTCATCTGTCATTATTGAGTGATATTTTAGAGAAGGGTTCACCTGATGTATTTCTGGTTTGGTTTTTGTATCTGTTATCAATCATAGCTTTCTGATTCTGATACAGGTTTCGCATGAGTTTTGCTTATAAGAAATTTCTGGTTCAAGATGACATTTTGTTATAGATCTCTCTTAAAATTGTCTTCAGTTCTTGGATTGTTTAATCTTTCTTTCTGATTTATATATCTATATTTGATTTATTACCAAATTCAACTAGAAGAATGGAGTTCAATTCAAATATTATGTGCATAATCTCAATCTTAGATCTTGGCTCAGGCGTAACCTGGTGGAGTAAGGTTGGGTAGGTGACTCATAGGCTTAAATCTTACCATCAGAAAGGGTCAATAATAATGATGATGATGATGATAACACAAGAGCAGGAATATAATTTTTATTGTAGTAACTTCCTTTTTGGAGCTGAAAAAAGAGATTTATGTTCCAAAAGATTTCATTCAGATTTCTCAGAGTGTAATTTACGTAGATACACTAGATATTTGCTTTCACCAATATCATGACTGAATTTGTGGTTGATTTCAGAAACAAAATGTCATACTGGCATCATCCTGATTCAGCTTATCTAGCTCGTCTCACACCAAGAAGCATGTTCCTCTGTGCTTCATTATTTGTTTAGAGTAAGTCAAATAACATTTGTCCAAAATCCTCAGTGCATTTCTTTCATGAAGTTGTACTCTGCTGCAGTTTCATGTATTATATTTGGGACAAATACTGAATTAGAAAAAAAAATCAGTCTCCAATAACTTTTATGAAGGGTGTGAAAGAAATTTTTTACTTTTACTCTGTTTCTTTTGCTGGTGTCTCATAAGCTTGTTGCTGGGGCTGGCATAGCTGAAGATGGATAGGGACATGCAAGTCCTCTCTGATGTTAGTTCCATATGGAATGAATGAACTTATGCCTGCTGCAGTTGCACTGTAAACCTGAGACACGAGTCTGATTGTTATACTCAAGAAGTGTACTAGTCTCATATCTTACCATTTCAAGGGGGATGTAAGGATGGTTTATAAGTTCTTGAGGGATGTTTGGAGTTTGGGTGTCATAAATCAAAATACCTTCTTGTACAATTCCCTGTTTTCTTGACGTATAAGGTTTACCTTCTTATACAGTTCTAGATTTTCCTGATGGATAAGATTTCCCTGTAATAAAAAAGAATAGCTTTTATAGATGACATAATTCTTAACAGAAAATTGTGACAAACGACAACTAGTGTTTTTTTCTGGAAAGAAGACCTTTCGGTTTAGTTCTTGTATTTCGCCGGTTAAGATTTGTTCCTGCAAAGTTAAAAGATCATGTTAAGATTCACGTAGGGGCTTCAGATTTAACCTCCTTGTACTTTACACACACACACGGGGGTAAGGAGGGAGGATATATTAAGCATTGCATCAATATTAAGTTTCTGACCTTTTTCATTCGTACACCCTGCAGACTCATTTCTAGTTGATTCTCCAGATCTTGTAGGTCTTTGACGCCCAAACCATAAAGTTGTTCTCCCATCATATGCCTGTCTTACCATGACATTATTTTAATTGTAGGTTACCCATTATGGGTTAGATTTATATTCTATATCTGGTATCTATTTATAAGATAATTAGGTGAGATACATGAGGTCAATTCATTGTTGTTGAAGTGTATATATTATTGACTACCACATGGTCTATATAATTTGGAATAAACTGCATGATTATACTGGTAATGTTGGAACGACATAGTAATGAAACTGGTTTTTGATGTGTTTCATGTAGTGTACATTTATCTTCATCTTATGTAATAGTTTGAACTTTTGAAAACTAGAGTTTGATTGTGTTATTTACATTTAGGGAAAAGTACTGTTCACCCCCCTGAAGTTAGCAATTTTCAATTCGGTCACCAAAGTTTCAATTTATTTCAATTCAAACACTTGATTTTTTTTTTCCCCAAAATGCCCTCAACAGTGATTCTGGCGAAAACTAGCAAGCTTTTTTTTTTTTTTTCCTGCGAGCCTAAACTTGTCGGAGAAGATCTTCTTGGCTGGGAGCATGGCATCGGAGAAGAGGGTTCGCCAGATTTCGGCGAATTCGCAAGATTTTGGCCAGTTTTTCAGATTTCGCCGGAATCACTATTCATGATTTGCTAAAATCACTGTTGAGGGCATTTTGGGAAAAACAAATCACTGGTGAAGGCATTTTGGGAAAAACAAATCACTGTTGAGGGTATTTTGGGAAAAAGTGTTTGAATTGAAAGAAATTGAAACTTTGGGGGGTCAATTGAGAAAATTGAAACTTTGGTGGCCGAATTGAAAATCACTGTCAACTTCAGGGAGGTGAACAATACTTTTCCCTTAAATTTATTTTTGGGAAAAATAAAAAATCAGTCTCTATGGTTTACTTGATTTACAATTAACTCTTTGTAGTATCAAAATGAACTTAGAGGTCCATGAGGTATGCCAAAAAAACAATTTATTCCCAAAAGTCAAATTCTGTTAGTGTTACACTGACTTAAATAGGACATGTGTCACAATTTTATTGGTTTTGACGTGCACATTATTGAAAAATGTCAAGTCAGTGGGCGAAATTTGATTGTAGGAAGTAATTGTTTTTTGGTATATTTTAGGGACTTCTGAGTTCATTTTGATACTACAAGGAACTATTTGCAAATCCAGCAAACCATATGAACTAATTTTGCACTTTTCCTTTTATTTTTACTACTGGCATTGTTGGTCTATCTTTTATGTGTTTGACTGACTGGGTATGTGATGAAAAAGCAAGAAATTGACTGTAATTTTGTCAGCCCCCTATTTTCTCCTGCTTTAGCCTGTTTTAGTATGGTTCAACCTCCCCCTTTCCCTCTCCACACCACTCTCCCCAAAAAAAAAGCCCTTCTTTTTCTGAGGGGTTTATGCTTATAGAATTATCAATTATGCCTCGTTTGGCTTATCACTTCCAGGATGTCAATGGATGCTTTTTAGTGTCAGAAAATATTTTAATATACATTTCTTACTGTGATATTTCTCTTATATTTGTTGGATTCATATAATTCCTAGGTTAGCAAGGTGCAAGCATTGTGTATAGCATCCAAGAAATAGGCTACTTATGTGGATTGTCATTTCTAATATTTTCAGGTTAATCAACTTTTTATTTTTTGCTGTGAAATTATGTAATTTAAGCCAAAGAGAAAGATGGTACCGCTGAATTTCTTGCAAGTTCTCTAGTTGTTGCCTTAAGATTGCCGCCTCCCTTTGCCAAAACTAGCAAGTACAGTAACAAAATTAAGTGCACACATAATTATGAGATTCTTTTCTGCATCCTGACTAAAAGGAAACAGAGATTTAAAAATGTGTCCATAAACTCCAAATAAGATAAGCTCCCAATGATATCAAGAATTTTAACTATGACCATTGCTGATTTGAAATTGCTTAAAGCCAAGTTACTAAAGCAATATTGGACTGTTTAAGAGCTGTGGCAACGTGTAATGTAATCAGTATATGATTCTCTTTGACATGTTTGATTTATTAATGCATTGACTATCACCAATTGGTTAGTAGCTCAAGTTTGTGGTTTTTACTTATATATACTTACGTAATCATTTAAGGTGTAACTGTCATGTCTGATTCAGATTTCAGAGTTAGATAATGGCCTGTTGAAATGTGCTCCACTCTTCCATGCTCTAGTGGACTAGTGGTTATGCAGTACAAATAATAAGCATGGAATGAATTAAGGACAAACAAATAGTAAGCCTTAGCTAGTGATCAACTTGGACGATGAAAAGCTTTATAAAAGCTATTGGTGCATCAGGTTCATAGCTGCGTTAATGTTGATTTAAATGAAGTTTGCTGATAGTAAAAGATATAGGTATGCATTTGAATTTGGTTACCTCTTTTCCTACATATGTTGGCATTGATGGAAATATCTTTCTATTCGCTGTCATGTACATGATGAATGCAGAAGTGATAAGCTAGTTTATTTTGAAGTTGTGAAGTTAACTTTTGACCTAGGTCCACTTGGTTTGCTTTTCTATTGGATATACAGTTTGTATCAACAATATGGGTGAAAGGCCTTTAGTGGTCGACTCTTTTGTTGTCTCTGCAATTTTCGTCTCTACACTTAAATGCCAATATATCTAGGATGTCCATTATGTTGGGCAGTTGGGACCAGATGCATATATGGTCCAAATACACAATTTGAACAGTGCAGCAAAAAGATATGGTTTCGTAATCATAGCAATGTGGTTGATTTAGCATCCAATTCTGTGTGTCATTCCATCACTAATTTCACATACACATCCTGCAATATGCAAGAATAACTAATTCCAAGTTTTCACGGATTTGACAGTACTTTTTCACCCATTACTGACATAATTTTGTATTCAAGTATTAAGATTTCTTGCAGCATATGTACTAATGCATTTAGTACAATTCTTGAATATAATTCTGGTTGATACTGCTTCGTCAAGACAAACGAACTATCTTATGATGTAATTATATTAGAACATTGCAAAGGCATCAAGAGCTTGTTTGGAAGATAACAGGTAAGGTTTTGCAAGTGTAAGCAATAGCTAGGCAGCTGCTCATATCCTTGGCTGAGGTGAAGATTAAGTTAATATAACTAGATAAATCATTCACGATGGCACTATGATTATTAGAAATTTATCTTAGGACTTGACAAAGCTTGAAGTACAAACTTTATCTTTGGACTTGAGGGAAGCATGAGATGGACATTTCAGGATAGAGTGAGTATAATTCTTAGACAAACCATATATCCTTTAACAAACTAAATCAAAATTTATCTATTCTTTTTATTTTTATTTTTTCTTTTTGTACTATATAAGTACAATTTTAATGAAAAAAGAAGAAGAAACAAACAGCTCCGCTAAAAGCAACTCCCTAACACAAAACATTATAGGGGGAACGAGCATAAGCTACACACAAAGTCTTTGGGAAGGACAAAGGTTAATTAACTAAAAATTACCTAAGAAAACCTTCGCAACCCAGTTAAACTTTGTACGCTATTTAAAATTTTAAATGAGTAACAACATATTCGTTATATGACAACATATATACCAAATTATGAACCATATGTAATTATTGAAAAGTAAATTTTTAAAGTTTGGATGTTATCGGTGGCTGTGGGAGTTTTGCAAATCATGTTCAAATGACCAACACGGCAAATGTGTTCTTAGTTTAGAAAACAGTTGAGAAGGGAGAACCGAGGTGGAAGGTTCCGGCCGGTAACCAAACCACCATTACAATATTCCAAGTAATGGAGTGACATAATACTTTCAAGTGATCTTGTTCTCTTAGAATTTCCTGACCAGTTGACTTGTTCTGTTAGACCGTGATGATAACGAGCGTAAATCATTGGCAGTAATGGCTGGATGTAACTTACACGTACAAAACAGTTTTGGCAGGTTACTCAGACTTGGTAGGATTTTTATTATTAGGTATCTCATTGTCGCAACTCTCCAGTGCTCATGCAAACAATATCTTCAAATAAAGTTCCAGTTATTGTGAAAATTTGCGAGAAGGATTGAAGGGAGAGCTTAATGTGAGCATACCTTGGCGTCTGATGCTGGATTCTGCAGTTGCTGATCATGTTCCTCCTTTGATTTGTGATATCTATCAGTTACTGCTTTCATGCTGGTGAAAGTAATTAATTAGAATAATCAGATTTTGCAGTGTTGTTTCTGATATATCATGCTGTAATATGCATCAGTGTGAAAATAGAGCCGCCATGCATGAGACACCCTTCATAGTGGAAGAAAATTAAACATCATGTTTGGTGTAAATTAAGATCATAATTATGTTTTACTACAATCTTAAGGTGAGACATGGCCTAGATTCTCTCTCTCTCTCTCTCTATCTCTCTCTCTCTAAATTTCCACATCCACATGCAGGTTGACTCCTTAACCTCCTCCTTGCATTACTCAGCTAGAAGATGGTGAAGTTATTTCTATGAATTTAAGATTAAATCTCAATAGGTCAATTCTAAATGGATGGACTTCCAAACTTTCACTTTGGGTATATAGGTGTCTGAAGTTTAGGAAGTAATTAAATTAGGTTGTTTGAATCGCAATCTATTTATTTATTTATTTTTTCTAAGACTGCTTTCGGCTATGTTGTTGCATGCTTACCTGCACATGGTCCCTTCATTTAGCATATTAATGATTTAATTCTAGGTATCATACATTAAACTACAATGTTATCTTTTGGAGCCTTTGAATTGGGACAAAAGCTAGCTTAAGCCACTAATGGTGCATGACACATGATCATGCGCAAGGATGTATCAGAGAGTAAGGAAACTTGTTAATTTATTAAAAAATAAATAAAATTGAATCAACCTAATATTATACCATATGTTATTCTATCAAAATTGCAAAAGCAGGCTATGAAAGCTATTGGATTTGGTGCAATGTAGGCCAGAATGACATGCCAAAATTTTCGGCTGATTAATTCATAATTTTATTAGTTTTCAACAGGCACAAATCTTGCCATGAAAAGGAAAAAAAAAAAACTATTCTATGATAAGCAGAAGCTATAGATGGTGAATGAAAGAGGCTTTTCAATTGCAAATAAAATGGATTAATTCAAATATATATAGCTTAATGAGCTGCTTTGATAATGTATGCTACCTAACACACACTATGATTGTGTACCCATAAGGATAATGATCACTTTTGCATTCAAAAATACAGATCAGATTAAATGATAAAACAAATGTTATCTATCCATGCAAGTGATCATCATTGTCCTTATCATGTACACACCTCAATCTCAATAAAGACATCCAAAGCACTGATATTAATTACTAGAAGCAATAAATTAATGTATCCAAACCATTTACATTAATAGAAGCATCAGTACTATGTAATTGTGCATGGTTTTAGAATCAGAATCATCCAAATTTATCATGGTCATCCTATTACAAATGGCAAAAAGTTAACTTTTGGATACATCAAATACGAAACTAAAGAAATATCTTACTAAATCACATGCTAATCTTAGTTTAAGCGGATGGAAAATGATGAACTCATTTAATTAATATTCTTACACTCCCTTCTCATGTGTCAGTTTAAACTCTTCATCAACAAATGAAACTCAATATGTTGATTATTTAATTGAAATGAAAAGATAAATGATAGAGTTAAGATTTGAACTCAATATATCTACTTTGATATTATGTTATAGATTAATTGATAACTATAGAGTTAAATTTCAAACTCAAAATCTCTACGCTGATATCATATTAAAATAACTGATAATTTAATAGGTCTTTTGTAAAATGATTTATACTTTTCTTTAGAGTGAATTTTTCAACAAGTATATTTTAAGATTGTGGTATGCTATTTCTTCTAGAGTACTTATAGAATAGTTGGAGTATACACTACGAGTATGAGAGTTACTAAATCCCATATTAGGTAGTAATCATAATAGTAAATTTTATATGTAACTTAAGAAAGAAGTTTTAAAAGAAAATTTGAAAATCAAAGGAGGCCATGGCTCCCTTGGTCTATATATATATATATATACATACGTATATATAGATCCATCCCAATATATATATTTTTGGGGTCAAACTTATAAGCTTAAACATTTGAATTAATGTCGTAGTGTCACAACATATTATATCAAAGTCTCATTTTCTTTGTTTTGATTCTCATTTATTGGTTCCATTAGCACCTTAAAAATGCAAGTATATATCTTGATTCTTATTGTATTTGTGTATACTCATTATTTAAACTTATTATTCTCGACCAAGATTTTCTAGAGAAAAGAATATATTTTTTTTCTTTCCCTAAGCTTAGAAAAAGCATAGTTAATCATGAGTATACAAATTTCCTTTTGATTGATATATGTTTCATATCAATTCATAACTACTTCTCTACTTCATCCATGTTACTCTGTTTAAGAGAAAATGTTTGGGATACTATAACTTTTATTGCTATAACAATCTTCTACAAATTGACTTGACATTCCATGTGCCACTGTCACATTAGGTACAATCGAATTTAATTATTTAGTGATTAGCGTTGTTAGTGTCACATGCGCTCTTACATTAGTTTGTAAGAAATTATAGTAAAAATTTTAATACCCCTAACAACACGTTTGTTTGAGTAATATTGCGCTTTTTATTTATTTATTTATTTTTATCTCCCATTCCTTTTAAAAAATTGACCCCCAAGATGATGAATATTAACTTTTTTTTTTTAATGTACTACTTTCTTTTAATTGATCACTCCCTTGTTTTTGCTCTTAGTTATACCAAAATGCATTTTATTTTGAATTAATAATGCATAACTTATGATCATCGATCAGATACATACATACATACATATATATATAGGAAGGAAGAGAACTAAAGACACTGCACTCCAAAATAGATGCTATATATGTTTGTTTGCAGCGTATGGAACTTCCAAACCTAAGAGAGTAACTGGTGGCTGGTGCGATCTATGACGGAATAGGAAAATAGCATGCATTAATTTCATCATCATCTGCGTTATATATAATTCATCATCACTTTCCATGATCTTTAGGCGATCTTCTGCCATGTTTAATTGAGTGAAATATATAAATTTGATATCCCAAATGCAAAAATCAGTCCCACTATTGCAGGTTTATGCTCAAACCTGAAACCTCGTCTGCTAGCTAGCTAGCTAGCTAGATTTCCTTGCCAGGGGACTAGGGTATATGTACGTGTACCTAGCTAGAGGCAAAGCAATATATAGCTAGCTAGTCCCTTTATTTTTTCCAATTTGATTCTACCTTTCCCAAAGAAGATCATCCTAAGAACATTGTACATGATCCTTAAACAATGACGACAAACATATATGTATATTTTTTTGAAGGAAAAGAATTGGAAGAAAAAAGAAAATAAAATAAAAAAGCATTCAAAAAATATATAAATAAAATCTCATTGTCTGAAATTATGCCAGACCTGGTGCTTGCAAATTCATAGAGCTTTCCAGTGCTGGAAAAGATGATAAGACCAACTTCAGCATCACACAGGATAGCCAGCTCCTTGGCCTTCTTGATCAACCCCTTTCTCCGCTTTGAGAAAGTAACCTGCCTGCTCGTTGAATTACCGATCCTTTCAATTGCAATCTTCCCTCTCCCCATCCCCTTCACTTTTAGGGTTCCTGAAATAAAGACCCTTCATCATAAATAGTTTGAAAAAAGCTCAAAAGGGTAAGACCCGAAAGGTTTCCATGAAAGCTTACTTGCAGGTTGATGATCAGACAAGGCAAGAGTTTGACTATTGATGATGATGACAAGATGGTGTTTGAGGTTTGTGTTGAATCTTCGTTTAGCTTCGCTTTATAGGAGGAGAGAAAAAACGGCTTAGTGGGGGTGAATAATATATATTATCATAATCATATATATATATACAGAAATGGTAAATGGAGAGAGTGATTTCATTTCCGGTATTAAACAATTATCAATGCGCCTCATACTTTCTGAAGTGAATTAAATAAATACTCCCAAGTATTCATATTTATCCAAGAATTTTCATGGCGGCGTCTGAGGTATCATTGATTGACACGTACGTGGGACTATACGTCCACTTGTGTTAATTACTATGTCAGGAAAGTTTTAATCGCTAATATATATAAACCTTCCTGCAGGCACAGTAAACAATATTTTGTTCGGCATTTATTTTATTAATTAGATTTTTTTAATTTTTTTTAAAAAAAATAAAATAAAATTTGAATATCGAATTCGAAAAGGAAAACCTAAGAAATCTGTCGTTGTAATATTAATGGTCCGACACCTTTGCCATTGAAAAAACAAAGGGAGGCCGGGATATTATGGTCTTCCTGCATTTCTCCACATATGTATTATAATAAGAAACCATAGCAATATAATAACGCAGGTGAAATTTTCGGTCCATGTGAAGGTTGATTTTTTTTTGGGAGAGAGACATCTTTTGGTTTTGAAATCCAAAAAAGGCAAGGAAAAGATCAAATTCATGCATATCCAAATGCATAGGCCAAATCTCGTTTTCTTCTTTTATTTATTTATGAAGACTTTTAAGGAGGAAGAACACAAAATAATTAATACAATGAACCTCTGTCCCTCTTTCTTCTTATGAAACCTCAAACTATCCCTAAGCTATATACAATGTGTGCATATAAATTTATTGCATGGCCTTTATTTAAAAGCAAAAATAATCCTCTCCTAAGGAAGCTAGGATAACTAATAGAGAAAGACTGGACTCATAATCCTAAGAAGATACACAATTGAAAATATGGGTGTGACGTCTAAAAAATTAAGTTGGTCTTATATTGGAAGATAAATTATGTGACAGAGATTTATAATTGATTTTAAGAAATTTCAATTATAACTTGACTAATCAATCATCTCTTATGGTCATATTGCATATGTGATTTAATTTAGATAGAACTTTACACATTGCTTGGTTGCAAGAGGTTATAGTGAATTTTGGCCTCCTAGAAGGTGTAGAAGTGTACATCTTTCTTTCAACTTCATGTTGGATTCTCCAGGATCTCCTCTACCTGAGGCCACCTTCGTTTATTTAATCATATTGGGATGAAATGGTGAAATGGGTTGCAATGGAGTTTGTGGTAGAAGATGATTGAAGATGGTGAATTGAACTAAACTGAATAGAATTGAAATGTAGAAGATTATTAGAGGTGTCTGGGCCTCCAAAGCTAGTAACGAATACAACATAAGTCTTTTTCTTTATTCCTATATAACTCTCATGAACCGCATCTTTATAACAGTCTATTCAGTCAACATAAGTTTCAAGATTTTCTGCTTCTTCTAACATGGAGGATGAGGTGTGGTCTGCCACTTTGTAATTCAAAGTTGGAGACTGCAAATCACATTCTTTAAGGTTGTGATATTGCAAGGATATTTATATATGCAGGAATTCAAGTTGACCTTTAAATGTTGAAGCTTTTGTTGATTTGCACATCTCTAATTGGATTAAGACTTTATTGTTAATCCTCCTAAATTCTTAGCTTTCCCTAAAGAAGAGCCACGATTTTCAGATCTTTGCATCTATTGCTATGGATCAAGTTTAGTTTTTTTTAGAAACCAAATTGTGCATAACTTGTTTCTATATGGAGGTGCATTATATTCTATGTTGAATATATTATAAAGTGGAAGAATAAAACTAGAGAAAAGAAAGAGAGAGCGAAAGCATATGTATGGACTACATTGTGTTGAGTAGCATATGTGATATGAATATAGAGACCTCAATATATAGAGAGGCTATGAGTGATAAACAAGTAACCTAGACTAAACCTAGAATATATAAGGAAACATAATTAACCTAGAATAATATCAAATATTCTAACATCCCCCCTCAAACTCAATGTGCAAACTTGAGTTTGGGAAAAGGAAAGGGAAATTATGAATTTTTTTTTTGGTTGCCGGAAAAGTTGCCGGAGTAGTGGCTGGAGTTGGGCTATCGGAGGTGGCTAGTGGCGAAGCAACAGGCGGCAAAACCCGGTTCTAACCCGTAGGGTTGAAAGATCTTGGATATGGTTTTCTTCACAAATACTCCAAATATCCCCCCTCAAACTCTAAGTTTGAGAAAAAGAAATGATTTTTTTTTTTTTGAAGTTCGTTGGAAAGGTTGCTGAAGTTGGGTGGCCGAAGACGGTGGACAACGGTTGGCAGAGGCAGTTGGTGGCTAGAGGTGGCTTCTAGACCAAAAGATTGGGCTTGAGACTTGTATTGGGCTGGTTAAATGGGCCAACATTTTAGGCTTAAAACTCATGGACCATTAAATGGTCTGGCCTAAATGTAATATGAACCGGGTCTAACTTGTCGAATCGGATTGAGAAATTGAACCGGTTTAAGGAGCTTGACCTGGTGACCCAGTTTAGAAAACGGTATTGGATCGGGTTGAGGATTTGAACCCGATGACCCGGTTTAGAAAATTAGTATTGGCTCGAGTCGAAGAGATCCAATTTGCCGAATCCGGTTCAGGTTTTGGTAACCCAGTGGACCAAACGGGATTTGAGACCCATTGGGTCGGGTTGTAGAGTGGGCCTGTTTGAATGGGCCTAAAAGACCGAAAACCCGAGGACCAAAAGAGGATGGTCTAACCCAATTTGAGACGAACCGGTTCTAACCCAATGGATTGGGCCGAAAATGGTTGGATCCAATTTTTTTTAGCTAACACATGGTAGATAGCTAGGGCTAACATGGCGGGCTCTCTAGAGGACATGTGGCAACAGAGAGGAATGGATCTCCTGGTGTGTGTGGTGCACACACCAAAGGCTTGTGGCTGCGTGCGGCGTGTGCATCTCACGCGCCAGAAGGTGTTAGGGTGCATGAATCTCATGCGCAAGAAGGTTTTCAATGTGCAGAGTGCGTGAGAGGTGCTGCTGGCTTGTGCCAGCGCGTGATACAATCTCCCGACGCGTGGAAGCATGTGAATCACCATGTGAAGCACATGAAGAAGCGAGGAAGATCCGACAGTTTCTGTAGGTGGCTCGTGGAGGTGCGTGCATCGCTGGAATCGACTGAAAATGCACAAATCCACTGTTCTGGGGCCAAGACACCACTTTTAGTGGTTATTTGGCCAAGAGGAGGCACGGTGGTGGCGTATTGTCACGTGGATAGAAACAGACGGAGGCATGTGGCGTCACAATTGGCTCAAGCAAGACTGCCGGAGGAGCGTTCTGAGCGAAAAACTGCTTGAAGACATGCAGACGACTTGATTTAGAAGGTCGCCGGAGGGAGCGGCGGATTTTGAGCAGAAAATCGCTCGGCGACGCACCGATGACCGAATTTGGGAGGTCACCGGATTGAAGGTTGATGACAAGGAACGTTTATTGGAGGCCAAAGAAATTGGCTCTGATACCATGTTGAATATATTATAAAGCGGAAGAATAAAACTAGAGAAAAGAAAGAGAGAGCAAAAGCATATGTATGGACTACATTGTAGTAGCATATGTGATATGGATACAAAGGCATCAATATATAGGCTATGAATGATAAACAAGTAACCTAGACTAAACCTAGAATATATAAGGAAACATAATTAACTTAGAATAATATCAAATATTCTAACATTCTATATATGAGGAATTAGACATGCTGTTAACTCTCATATAGCTAATTTGTTTCACTTTTTTCTAGAGAGAGAAACTCTCCCTTCTCTTTAAAATAAAAAAGTTTTCCCTTCTCATTATGAGGTTCCCCACCGCCTCTTGTGGTTGTTCTAGGTAATATGAATGGAGGATTTTATTTTATTTTTTTCCAGCCTCCTCCCTTTCCTTATCTCCTTTCCATGTCCTCTTGTTCCCCCCCCCCCTTTTTTCAAACTCTCTCTCTCATCTTTAGCAGCACTATCCCCTCCACAACACATCTTTGATCCTCCACCACTATTGAGCCGCACCATTGCCTCTCCACTACAAAACCCCCGATCTCAACCTCCTCTATGTCCAGTACTTGTGGCCCCTGCCACTCTTAGCCTTAGTATCAACATTTTTTTACAGATATGATTTTTTTCAAAGGTCGATCTATCATTCTCCTCTAGTCTAGTCCACCGACAAACCTCACCATCGTCTTCCTTGGCCATTTTGCTCCACATCGACCCCCTCCATGCCTCCATTTGACCACCACATGTTGGTGTGAGGCCTTCATGCCTTGACTTTTGCACTCGCCATCTAGATGTTGTTCTTCTCTACCATTGCTACTGTTGTTGGTTTTTTATTTTTTATTTTTTTAAATCTTAGTTACTTTATTATTTTGTTGTGTTTTTTTGGATTTTAGTCTCCCCGTGCCACTTTTGTTTGATCTTGTAGTGGAGACTTGTGCAACTAGAGTTTGTTCTCCCTCTTCATCTTCTTCTAATTAGTTTTTGATGGTGTCTTTCCTGTTTCAACTTCCTTTTTAGTTGTTATTTCTTAAAAGGGGTTCTAAAACGGTTGAGGGACTTTTCGAGATTTTGCCCCTTCCTATGCCCTATATTGGGCTACCATAATATCAACTTTTAGTGTAGTTGCCCCTTATAATTGGAGAAAGCTGTCGATCAACAGCAAAAACCCAATGTTGGGAAGCCATCAGAGAGCAAGCGTGGCCAACCACCAATTTATTTGATATGTAACATAGCTGATGATAAAGCAACAATAGTTGCATTATTGTGGACTAAGTCATGAAATTTGAATTCTACTTTGTCTAGGGTTGATGGAAAAAGATTAGTGTTAATGAAATGATTGCATGATTCTCTAGGATATATACTTACTTGAAAAGATGTTAGCGGTTAATAATCGGTCTTCAAAAATTGCATAAGTGCAATCTGTTGCGATTGCTTAAAAATGATAACTATTTAAAGCGTTTGTAGTTGTGGTTGTGTTTAAGAGGGTATAACCACAATTACAACTACAATCGCTTATATACCTCTACCTTTAAGAACTTTAAAAGCAAAGTTTGATGTTGCTATTAGAGGAAAGTTTTTATGTGGCATAGGCTGTGGTTTGTAACGATATTGGTTCACTAAATTAAGATAAATCTATTGAGGTTAATGTTGGTGAGGCTATTGCAACCCTCTTAGTAGCTTTTCTTTCTCTCTCTCTCTCTCTCTCTCTTTTCCTATTCACTCTTAGTAGCTAATTTAGTTTTTTCTTTGGGTGCTAACAAGATTTTTTCTAGAGGGAGACTCACTTGTTACTATTATGGCTCTCAAAAAGCAAAATTTGATTAAAGACAGGAGGATTGATCCTATAATTAGAGACACACCCTCCTTACTCTTTCTCATATTCCAATATGAGATGTTGCAAAGGTTCATAAACAAGCAAATTCGACGAATCAATTGGTGGCTTAAAAAAGGAATTGATTATTGTTCGTTTGGGCTTTATCCTCATAATTCCTGTCTTCTCTCTTTTCTGTACGCTTGTCTATCATTTCCCCTCTTCTTGCATTGACTCGAAAAATACAAAACAACTATTACAACTAATCCAACTAACAACTAAAATAGAAAGTTCATTGCGTTTGGCTGGTTACAAAATGCACACTACAAATCGAATATGAAACACAAATCTTCAAAACACATTCTATTCAACATAAAACGCAAACGCTTTGCATTGTTTGCTACTTGTATTGACTCGAAAATACAAAATAGCTACTACGACTAATCAAACTAACAACTAAAATAGAAAGTTCACTGCGTTCGGTTGGTTAAAAAAATGCATACTACAAATCGAAAGTTCACTATGTTCGGCTGGTTAAAAAACGCATACTATAGATCGAATATGAAGCACAAATCTATAAAACACATTCTATTCAATATAAAACGCAAATGCTTTGCATTCTCCACCTCAGTTATAAAATGGACTCCAGCTGGCTGCTTCACTTTTCAAAGTTGCGTCACACCATGTAACATTGCCTTGAGATTTGTGCCTTGTCAGATGCATCAATCATAAAGCCTTAAGATACACTCTTCGCCAAACATGTTGATTCATCGAACTTTACAATTCTGTCTTTCGCATTTCCCTACATTTTTCCTCTTACTTTGCATTTTCGCATCGAAAACCATCTTTCTCTTCTATCTAATTCCTCTTTGAAACCCTGCTCAAATTGATCTCTAGTTCCTTTACCCAACCCCACACATAACCATAAAACTTTCTCTAGTTCTTTCTATATGCTTATTAAAAAAAAAAAATAACAACAACAAAGTAAGGTACACCATGCTAAGATGTTAATTTGTATAGAGGCACGGAAATGTAGCAACATGTGTCACTGCACGATTGACTGACACATGAGAAGGACTGAAGTCACCTTCCGCCAATCGATGGAGGTCTTGCCCTGCTTTATCGGGCTTAGTCCAATGGCAAACAATCTTTACCACCAAGCAATAGGTGTGGGAGTTTTTGTCTGCCCAGAAAAGGTTATCTAATTAGAAAAGCCGTATTTTTACCATTTATGGGTCTTGATAGCACTTTCAGATGAAGACCTAGTACTTTACTATTTGCATTAGCATAGTGCTTAGCTAAGCGGCTGCTAACGCACCAATAATCAAAAAGGTCTGGTGTCTGTCCCTAAACACAACTTCCTATTGGCTAAGCCCACGTGAATGTGATTTGTTAAACCAATAAGATTCGATCTGCCCTTGAATTAAGGACACACAGATTTCAAGATTAGACTAGAATAATCCCTCCAACCACATGCTAATTGGCCAGGTGTCAATCATCAGAACATCATACATCTGTACAAATGTACACACACCAAGAAAAAGGCGATTTTGCTTATATTTCCATCATGTTTATCATCCCAACAAGGGATTTTGTCGCTTCACTCAGCCATAATACAATTGAAAACTACTTCTTTTTTAGTTTGTGATGAAAACTGCTGCAGTGGCATAAACTATATATGAAGAGAGGAGAGCACATGAGGTTCATCATAACTTTCATTTCCGATATATTTGGCTTTTTTGGGGAGGAGATGTAATGTCCCTCTGATGCCTCATTAAACTCACATGCTCATCAATTGGGCAGAGTTGCTCTTCACGTAATGCTTGACAAAACGTGCATGGATGAGTTTTAATGTCTGGCTCGAAGAATGTGAATATATATATATATATATATATATATATATATATATATATTCCTATATATACACCATTGCCATTTCACACTTTAACCTAGCTCCCATCTCATGTTAGGGTTAATTTGTCTCTAGTTTATACCTTTTCTCTTTAACCTAGCTCCCATGTTAGGGTTTGTCTCTTCACTCCAAAAAGTGTTTCAATTGTGCCCTATCAAGTCCAAAACATTGATAGACATCATGGGCATGACGTATATATCGTCAAAATACTTTTAGTTTTTAATTACTTTTTATCTCTTTAATTTCTATAATTCTTCTGTATATATAGCTCATGTGGAATCCACATACGGTTGTCTCAACAGAGATGTTATAAGATTAAGGTTGATAAAATTTCATCAGTCATGTCTCGATCATGTCTCTTTTGGTGACAATGAAAGCCAGTTTGACAAGCATAAATGTGGGGGATCTGCGCTGCCAAGATGCTTCTTGCTATCTAAAGGAATATAATTAGCATGCAGATGTAAAATAAAACGTCTTCATTCTTGTATCAATACAAGATTATGAGACAATTAGGATCACCCCACTTGGTGGTGGAGAATAAATCGTACCTTTTCAAGCACATCAATCACGAATATAATTCTTTTGAAATCTTTCAATTTTGTTAAACCTAACAGAAAACAAAGTTGGATCTGTTTCTAAAAGTGCTCCAACATTGTATATTGTCTATGTATGATGCAATGTTTTGACGAGCTTAATGTCTCTCAATTGGCTTCCAATTGAAGTGATTCTCAAGATTAGAATGATACTATACATCCTTAAATTAGCTAGGTCCTACCATTGGGTAAAGTTTTCTACCTCAATTTATCATATATTAATCAAGATACCCGGATTTCTGCTCCCTGGGCTTAATTCCTATCAGCTACTGGGAAAAGAACAATTTCTTCGTTGTCTTTTTGAAGATCTGAATGGTTTATTGTCCTGCACAGTGCATATGCGATGAATTAATGATGCGTACCTTTGCTGCAACGAGCCTAGTGTTTAGTTTTTCTGGGATCAAGAGGCCGAAAACAACCAAAACAAAAACAATCGTAACAAAACAGTACTTAAGAGTGAAAATTCGTACCATCTAGGATGGTAGTTCAATGATCCAAATTTTTATTTTATAGTAGTTAGGTACACACTAGTTAGGGCATGTGTTCAAATCACTCAATGAAAATCTTCATGACTTGTGTGCGTGCAATTTTCACTGTCTAAGTCTCTCTTATGCGGTTCCCAATAGATATATCAACTATATATGGTCATGCTCAAATAAAATAGTAATAATTAGTTTGCTCCAACTACCCTTTTGCTTAAAAAAAAAGAAGAATAACAATTCGTGTTCGCATTTGGATTGTATCAAAGTATAGCTAGGTGTAAGACTCCATGGGTCAGACGACTCAAACCCTTTAACCCTAAATTATTAATTTCATATTAAAGAAAAGTCATATCATATTTGTAAATTGTGTTAAAAACAAAAAAAGAAAAAAAAAGTTGTCTAACTATAAATTAATATATAGGCCCAACTTGGCGAGAAGACACCCTTCCCTTAGATCTTGTACGCTGCTGAAGCTACTAACTGAACTGGAACGCGCCGTGCCTTCAAGGCAACTTGTAGCCATGGGCCATTGCCTACAAAGCCCGACTAGTTTAGAGGTCTAGGACCCGGCCTGTCCCTGTGTCTAGGTAGATCTATGCGATTTGGATAATAGTTTATTTATTTATTTTTTAAATATTTTATCTGGATAAGCCTGCTGTGAATATTGATGGTTCTTTTTTATTTTTTCTTTTTGCTCTATTCAATGCTCGGATGAGGGATTTGAACATAAAATTTCGGGAAATTCAAATATTGATTTAATTTATTTTGACTGGGTTAGTAAGAAAATGATTTTGAGATACGTGACAACCACATTGCAAATTTTGATCACTCGAGATTAACATTGCAAAACTCGTGACATATGAGGGACTAAGAGCCTGTTTTAGATGGACAGAAATTTCATCCAAATCAGTTTGGATGAAATTTCGTTTAACCCGCATAAAATGAGAGTAATGCTACAAGTCCTTATTGTGTCACTTTTGTGTTATTATGCACATTAAATATTAAATGTCATTAATAACAGTTTACTAACTAAGGTTAACTTTAATTTTTTTTTTCTTCTTTTGGTTAAATGTTAGACTAATGTTTTGTTTTTTTACCGAGGTTAAAACTAACCTTAAAAAGGGAAGACCTAACCTCATATTTGATTAAAAACCCCCAAAAAAGGGTTAGAACTAAAGAAGCTAATGTTGTCTTAGAAGGGGAAAAAAAAAATTACACATCTAAACAATGTTAGAAAAATTTTAGTAACCCTAAACAAGGTGAAGTTGATGAGTCATATTAAAAGTATACATTTTTCTCAATTCTTTGTTTCTCAAGTTCTCTGCATATGCAGCTGAAAGATTGTTGCTTTAGGAAAAGAAGGCGTATGCGATTAGGATTTTTTGCATATGCATGAAAACTACTATCATATTAAGGTACTACTCTTCTTGATATTTTATCAATTGAGTCTTCAAGTTTTGGATAATATTTTGATTAATTTTAATTTCTATTTAGTTATCCTATTAACAAAAAGTTATCTAACATTTAAATTTTTTTTTAAAACTATTTACTTCGTTTTTTCTTGTCTTTTCATCACTTTTATTTAGCTACTTACCAAGCCCATGGCTTTGCCAACCATGGAAGTGGAGCCGTTCACTCCATTCAGGGTAAGCAAATTCATTTTTCTTTTTGTGTATATGAATGTTAATTTTAAGACCCATGTCAAAAAAAAAAAAGGGGGCCTTCTAGTTCTTTTTTCTCTCTCTCTTTTTTCTTAAAATTGATATGTTTTTGTGCTAATACCATCTAAGCCAACATTAGCTTCTTTAGTTTTAAACCTTTTTTTTAAAAAAAAAATCAAATCTGACGTTAGGTCTTCCCTTTTTAAGGTTAGTTTTAACCTTGGTGAAAAAAAAAGAGGTTAATTTTAGTTAGTAAACTGCTATTAATGACCTTAAATATTTAATGTATATTAAATACTTAGACACTTGGTACCATTATATATGAGTTGGATGAAATTTCATCCAAACCGGTTTGGGGGAAATTTTTATCCGTTTTAGATTGTGTTTGAAAAATAGAGTTTTTAGTAAAAAACATGTTTTTGCCATTTTTAGGCTTCTAAGACCCTTAATAGTGCTTTCAAAGTTTTGTTACCAAACGGGTATTTATTTATTTATTTTTTTCACTGCCGCTGGACTGGACTTCTTCCATTGATGAATTCTCAGAAATTCATCAGTACGACGCTGGTTTCTTCCATACGGTAAGTGAACCTACTAATTAATCACCTTTTCCATCAATATTTTGAAAAAGGAAAATTGCTGCATTAAGGTTCTGATTTCTGAGAAGTTTCCATGAAGAAGAGTCTTTTCTAATACCACTGCTAACATGTGCAACCAATTAAGCACTCAGAATGCATGTCAAAAAAAAAAAAAAAAAATTAAGCACTCAGAATGCGGTGCGTGCACCAGACACGGTGTAGAAATATTAGGCACATGCGGTGGAAATATTCAAATGCAATGTCGGTCGAAATGATGTTAATTTGAAGCATAGGCATGCATTTAGAAAAATGTTGTGAGATTAATTAATACTGCCAATTTTTGAAACTTCCATGTTACTTTAACACCAATCTAGGGTCTGAAAATCAGGACTCTACCCATGGAATATTGTGAGGGGGGCGATTGATTGTTTTCAGCAGAATGATAAAGTGATCAGGAAATCTCCACAAAAAAACAAAAAGAAAATTCGCGGAAAGATCTATCACGACACTGATCGATGACTTTGATGACAATATTGTCACGGCAATATTCGCCCATTTCTTGTCTTTCATGCATCTTTCAATTACCTACGAAAGTTCATGATTTATTTTTTAGAATTTATCACTTTGGTCATTTGGGCCGCAGAAACCGCTCTTAATGGTCATGGGTTTGACACCCTCAGGCTGGCTAAAGGGGACGGCTTAAATAACCACTCCTTAATTTTTTTTTTATATATTTTTTTAAATAATACGAATAGGACACATATGATACATGTTGCAGTTGCTGATAGGTTTGATGTCGTGGGTTTTTTTTTTTTGAAGGCGTAAAAACTGAGTTACATTATAAGTACCCACAAAGTTTAGGAAAGATGCATTTTATCCCAAGGCATTTTGGGGTGATTTAGGGCTAAAATGTCACTTGCAACACAGTGACATAATTTTCATTGAAACATACGGAAAATGTTAACGAATGGTACAAAGTGTTATGGTTTGATAATTTGTAAGTTCAAGAGTTTCTTTTTAAATTTTGGAGGTAAAAATGCCAAAATAGTGATACTTTATGGGTGTAAAGTATAATTTTCACTTCTTTTAATACATTTCCAGAAATTCTTTGCGATCCTGCAGGTACAACCACTTATCATGTTATGGAATGGAGAGAATCCTCCTAAATGATGAACTCTCATTCTAACCCAAAATATGATATACCAAGATGAACTTCACAACCAGTACTATGCTTCCCATTGAAAAAAAAAAAAAAAAGGGAAAAAAGGGGGAAAAAAAGAAGAGAAATTATGCATTTGTACGTTATCATTGTTGCTGACGAATGAGAGTTGAGGTAAGTTGTAATACGTAAGTGATCATAATATATATGAGCATGTGATGTGCTTTCTACCGTTTAAGGTTGTCTGCCACCTACTCTTGAACCAAATTAAGCGTAAGACTCTTAACGTGTGATGTGCTTTCTACCGTTCAAGGTTGTCTGCCACCTACTCCTGAACCAAATTAAGCTTATATAAGACTCTTAACCATTGGGTACGTTATAATGTTTAAAGTCTTTCTCTATTTTGTTTTCAATGACTATATGGCTATATAGGTTGAAACTTTAGCACCATCAGGAAATAAACTGAAAGTTCAAATATTGTCATCTCTCTCCCCCTCCCAAGCCATGGCCATCTCTTTCATGGACAAACATATTTTGCCTCTCTTCTACTTCTTCCTTCTACTTCCTCCCACCGCTTATTCAGTTTCATTCCAAATAACCCGATTTGAACCCACTAACACCGAGATACAATATCTGGGTGATGCTGTACCTTCTGTTGGAGCCATTGAAATGATCAACAAATATACATATGTATGCCGAGTAGGTTGGGCCATCTATGCCAAGAGGGTGCTTCTCTGGGACTCTCATACGAGAAGGCTTGCTGACTTTAGTACACATTTCTCCTTCACTATTAACACTCAAGGTGCTTCTTCTTATGGCCATGGGCTAGCATTCTTCCTGGCTCCTGTTGGGTTTGAAATCCCGCCGAATTCAGCTGGTGGATTTTTAGGCCTATTCAACACCACAACCAGTGATTCACCTCGGAACCAAATCCTTGTAGTTGAGTTCGACTCATTCGCCAACTCTGGATGGGATCCTTCATTTGAGCATGTGGGGATTAACAACAACTCAATTTCTTCCGCGGTTTACACACCTTGGAATGCCAGCTTGCACAGTGGTGACACTGCTGATGTAAGGATCACCTACAATGGTTCTACCAAGAATTTGAGTGTCTCTTGGAAGTACCAAAGGACCTCAAATATTTGGGAGAAAGCCAGTCTTTTTTATGAAATTGATCTCATGGGAATTCTTCCTGAGTGGGTCACAGTTGGATTCTCAGCTGCTACAGGTCAGTATGGAGAGCGAGTTCAAATTCAATCATGGGAATTCAGTTCAAGTTTAGACATTAAGGAAACAAATGGAAAGAACCCGAAAAAGAAGAGATTAGTGGTTGGTTTAACAGTTTCAGGTGGTGTTTTGATAGCAGGGGCAATTACAACGTTTGTAATATTGTGGACATGGAAGGGAAAGAAGAAGGAAGCAACAGAGACAGTGAGATTAACATCGATAAACGATGACCTAGAAAGAGGAGCAGGACCAAGAAGGTTTTCATATAATGAACTTGCTTCTGCTACCTACAACTTCTCAAATGAGAGGAAGTTGGGTGAAGGAGGGTTCGGCGCGGTTTACAAGGGGTATTTAACTGATTTAGACATACTGATCGCTGTGAAGAAAATCTCAAAAGGGTCTAAACAGGGAAAGAAAGAATACATCACCGAAGTAAAGATCATTAGTCGACTGAGGCACCGAAATCTTGTGCAACTGATAGGATGGTGTCATGACAAAGGGGAGTTCCTACTTGTCTACATATTTATGCCAAATGGTAGCCTTGATGCTCACCTCTTTGGCAAGAGGAATCCTCTCCCTTGGGTTGTGAGATACAAGATATGTCTTGGGTTGGCCTCCGCATTGCTCTATCTTCATGAAGAGTGGGAGCAATGTGTGGTGCACCGGGATATCAAATCGAGCAATGTCATGCTAGACTCTAGTTTCGGTGTCAAGCTTGGTGACTTCGGGTTAGCTCGACTTATGGATCATGAGGTAGGTCCCCAAACAACTGGGTTGGCAGGAACTTTTGGATACATGGCTCCAGAATACATAAGCACAGGTAAAGCTAGTAAAGAGTCTGACGTATACAGCTTTGGGGTGGTTGCGTTAGAAATTGGTACTGGAAGAAGGTCTACTAACCCTATGGAAAATGATTCTGACATAGGGTTGGTCCAGTGGGTGTGGAATCTTTATGGGAGAGGAGATATTCTTTTGGCAGTAGATAGGATGCTGCAAAATGATTTTGATGAAAAACAAGTTGAGTGCTTGATGATTGTTGGGCTTTGGTGTGCTCATCCTGATAGAAGTCTTAGGCCTTCCATTAGGCAAGCAATTCATGTTCTTAATTTTGATGCAACAACACCAATTCTTCCAACACAAATGCCTATTCCCATGTACCATGTACCTACACTAGCAATTAGTTCCGGTGAACCTTCCATAACCACAAGCCTTCAACATGGTCGTTAAACAAGTGAATTGATGAAGGAGAATTAGCAATTGATTTGTCAAATACATAATTAATGGCAGTGGAATATCCCGATAGAGAAGATTTGCACAAGAATGACAAGAATCATACATACTATTTTAGGATTATTTTGGAATAATATATTTTTGCTTTGTCTACAAGTATTTTGCTTTGTTTCCATGTTTAGGGTTTTTTTTTTTTTATTCTTTTCTTTTTCTCTTTGTATTTTGCTTAGAAATCACTCAAAACTTAGCCTCTATAAAGACATTTAGTATGTGTTATTTTTCAATTTAGTTATGGAGTATCAATAAGGCTTTAGTCTCTTTTTTTTTTTGGCGATTAGGGTCTTTTTTTTTTCCTAATCATTATTTCCTCTCTTCCTCAATTCCATTTACAGTCTTCAATTCTTAATTTAATTATGATATTATTGTTGTACGTTGTTAGAACATTCCTAATTATGTCTGGCATTAGTTGGTAAATAAGCTTAGCATCTTTTTGGGATGATTTTTTTTCGTCAGTTTTCACAACTAGTGGTCATGGTCGTGGTTAGCGTGGATAGATTCTAATTGAGGAAGTTACCTACCATAAACGCAGTTTACAAGACATGATGATTAAAGACTTTAAAAGTAGGTTGCAGAGTTGAAAAGAACATTTAATTAAAGTAGAGAAAAAGATAGAGAGCTTGATGTTTAGTTCATTTTAAAAGTGGTTCTCCAAATTAGAAAAAATTGAGCTTTTCTCTTAAATTTTAATTTTTGTTTGGAGAGCACACTAGGAGTGCTCTAAAATAGGGAAATGTAATTTTTTTGTTGCTAAAATTGAGATTAAATTTAATTGAAACTTGAGTACCTTTTCTGAACATCTTAGAAAGAGTTGGCTGAAGTTGGCCGTTGAAGTTCAAATCCTACTGCAATTACTTATTAATTTTCTCTGGTGATCGCCCACATATTTATTCCGTTAATTATCTAGCCTGATGCTAATGTTAAAAGGATATTGGATGTCATATCTTTTTTATTTTTATTTTTATTTTTTTTTTTTTTAAAGAAAAATAAGTAATTTAGAATTCAATAAAAATAAATAAAGAAAATGCATACCAGCAATGTAAATCACTACTAATCTTAAAGGTTTAAGTTTCTTTTAATCAGTAAGATCCAATATTTAAAATAAACCCGAAGAGAACCATTTCCAAGTTTGGCTCTTTGATCTTTTAACACAAATCCAGAAATTTCCTGCGATCCAATCAACCACTTATTACTCTGGGAATTAAGGAGACAAGCCTCCTAGCTAAATGATGAACTCCCATTCTAACCCGGCCAAGATATGATGTGAAATTTTACAAACTTACAAGCACTATACTATGCTTCCCTCTTTTTTTTTGGATGAATTGAATGAAATTTTATAGAAAGAAACACGAGCAGAAAACACTCCAGAAACCAGCTATCTACCAAACACCTGATGCAACCTGCTTCCCATTGAATAAAAAAAGAATAAACTTATGCCTTGATTCATTGTCGCTGACGAATGAGAGTAGAGGAAATCGAGTTGTAATACGTACGTAATTCATCCCCAAAACAAAAAAGAAAAAGAAAAAGAAGAAAAAAAAAAAAGCGAGTTATACGTAACATAAGGTTGTCTGCTACGGTGCCACCTACTATTGAACCCAAGATCAACGGGGTAGCTATATTATCAATTATCAATCACCCAGCTAAGCTTAAGGCTTAAAGAATTGGGTTAGAATATTTAAAGTTATCACTTTAATTGTTTTGTTTTATATTTCATTTCAAGGTGTTGACGCTATTGTGCCGGCGAGGAATCTGCATAAAAGTCTTTCTTTCTTTTTGTTTTCAATGACTATTTGACCATATAGCTAGCTGGTGCCATTGATTTCTACGCGATTGCGATCCCTTCCAACTTGCCCTTTCTTTCTCTCTCTCTCCTCCCCCTCCCAAGCTAGCCGTGGCCATCTCTTTCATGGACATAACTATGTTGCCTCTCTTCTTCTTCCTTCTCCTTCTTCCCACAGCTTATTCAGTTTCTTTCCAAATAACTCGCTTTGATCCCACTGCCACCGACATACCATATTATGGAGATGCAGTTCCTTCTCTTGGAGCCATTGAAATGAACAAAGTTAATTATATAAACCGAGTTGGTTGGGCCATCTATGCTAAAAAGGTGCCTCTCTGGGACTCTCATACGAGAAGGCTTGCTGACTTTACTACACATTACTCCTTCACTATTGACACTCAAGGTGCTTCCTCTTATGGCCAGGGGCTAGCATTCTTCTTGGCTCCTGTTGGGTTTGAAATCCCGCCGAATTCAGCTGGTGGATTTTTAGGCCTATTCAACACCACAACCAGTGATTCTCCTCGGAACCAAATTCTTGTAGTTGAGTTTGACTCATTCGTCAACACTGAATGGAATCCTTCATTTGAGCATGTGGGGATTAACAACAACTCAATTTCTTCCGCGGTTTACACACCTTGGAATGCCAGCTTGCACAGTGGAGACACTGCTGATGTATGGATCACCTACAATGCTTCTAACAAGAATTTGAGTGTCTTTTGGAAGTACCAAAGGACCATAAATATTCGGGAGAATACCAGTCTTTTCTTCCTGAGTGGGTCACAGTTGGATTCTCAGCTGCTACAGGTATATATGTAAAGCGACATACACTTTAATCATGGGAATTCAGTTCAAGTTTGGACATTAAGGAAACAAATGGAAAGAATGTGAAAAAGAAGAGATTAGTGGTTGGTCTAACTATTTCAGTTGGTGTTTTGATAATAGGGGCAATTATAATGTCTGAAATATTGTGGACATGGAAAGGAAAGAAGAAGAAAAAGCCAAGACAGTGAACTTAACATCGATAAACGACGACCTAGAAAGAGGAGCGGGACCAAGAAGGTTCTCGATCCTATGACGAGCTGGCTTCAGCTACACACAACTTCTCAAATGAGAGGAAGTTTGGCGAAGGAGGGTTTGGTGCCGTTTACAAAGGGCATTTAACTGATTTAGATGTGCCAATTGCTACGAAGAGAATCTCAAGGGGGTCTAAACAGGGGAAGAAAGAATATATTACCGAGGACAAAATCATTAGTCGGCTGAGGCACTAAAATCTTGTGCAACTTATAGGATGGTGTCGATCATGACAAAGGTGAGTTCCTACTTGTATACAAGTATATGCCAAATGGTAGCCTTGATACTCACCTCTTTGGCAAGAGGAGTCCTCTCCATTGGGTAGTGAAATACAAGATATCTCTTGGGCTGGGCTATGTGTTACTCTATCTTCATGAAGAGTGGGAGCAATGTGTGGTTCATCGGGATATCAAATCCAGTAATGTCATGCTAGACTCTAGTTTAGGTGTAAAACTTGGTGACTTTGGGTTAGCTCGGCTTATGGATCACAAGCTAGGTCCACAAACAACCAGGTTGGTTGGAACTTTAGGATACATTGCTCTAGAATACATAAGCATGAGTAGGGCTAGCAAAGAGTCGGATGTGTATAACTTTGGGGTGGTTGCCTTAAAAATTGCTATAGGAAGAAGGTCGGATTATCCTATGGAAGAAGATTCTAACGCATGATTAGTTCAATGGGTTTGGAATCTTTATGGGAGAGGAGATCTTCTTTTGATTGTGGATAGGAAGCTGCAAAATGATTTTGACGACAAACAAGTTGAGTGCTTAATGATTGTTGGACTTTGGTGTGGTCATCATAATCGAAGTCTCAGGCCTTCCATTGGGCAAGCAATTCACGTTCTTAATTTTGATGCAACAACACCAAATCTTCCAACACAGATGTCTATTTCTTTATATCATATACATACCTATGCCATCAGTTAGCTTTGGTGAACCTTTAATAACTACAAGCCTTGAAGATGGTTGTTAAAGAAGTAAATCATTTAGGTTTGTAAGGTCTGTGCGTTCCTTTGTATCATATTCCTACGTACAACATCATATTATAGCATGAACGCTACTTGTTGATAAGATTTGCACGCTAGTTTATTTCTTATTTTTGTGAGTTTTCTTATGTTGTTATTTTTATTTAATTTCTTAATGAGATTTGGCCTAGCTTTAATTAATTATTGACAAACCCCATTTTATGCATTCAGGTTACATTAGAATACTGACTCATGCACTACAACAAACAAAGACTCAATTTGTCTGCTAAGAAAATTGAAGAAAATTTTGAAAAAACATAGATATATATGTAATCGAGTAACATAGAGCTTGATGTATATCCGATTTCTCAGAAATATAGGAACTTTATTCTTAACAAAGTCAATAGGGTTATTAGGTTCAAATTAGTCGAAATTTCGAGTTACTTGAGCCAATAAAATAAATTTTCATGAAATTCGATGATTTTCTTTTCTTTTCCTATATATGTTTTCTCAACAACAAAACAGATCATGTACCAAAAATGAAAAAAAGACCTTATCAACTGAAATTTTAAAAAAGAAATAAAAAAACGAAATCCAAATCGAACAACATTGTTTCGGAAAATACGATGGAAAATTGATATTACCTGGCTGATGCTATTGCTAACAGTGTACGTGTTCTCCAGGGTCAGAGCAGTGGCTAAAACAAAACTAAAATCGCTGCACGTCCCAAGTCTTGAAATGTACCCGATGCCACGGCCCAATGGGCTTAATAGCTGAGCCCTCTTTCTCTCTCCTTGTCTCTTTTTTTTTTGGTGAAACGCTCTCCTTGTCTTTTGGGTACCTTATCGTGTTGCTAATTGTAACACTCTCCAATGATAGGATAGAATAATCATGCTTAAACTATAAGGGCTATCTCATAGCAAATTGAAAAATTCCTAACAAAAATTGCGATCCTGAAATAGTAACAAAAGTTTACATGACATGCTACTTCAATAAAAGAATTCTCAATTTTTGTTTGTTTGTTTTATATATTTTTTTTTTAAAAAAAAGAAAAGAAAAAAGGGTAGCAATTATGATGCTTTATACTATTCCTCATGTATATTATTTTTGATCTATTTAATTACCAGGTTATAGGCTATTAAAAATATGAGGAAACTTCATAAAGCGCCCCTGAACTTTTACCATTTTGAAATATCTTATAAACTTCAAAAACTCTCAATTTACCCCCATAAACTTTTAATTGCTCTTAATTTGGACTCTTCATCAATTGTTGCCGTTAAAAATTTAAAAAAGACTAAAATATCCATGATTTTTAGTTTTTTTTTTTAAATAAAAAATGTTTTGGAAGTTAAAATTTTATACAAAAGTTAGGGATATAGACGTCATTTAATATTTAAAATCTGATGGAGGTGTCTAAATTGAGAGTAATTGAAAGCTCAGTGGGGGTAAATTGAGAGTTTTTAAAGTTTAGGAAAGGTATTTCAAAAATGATGAAAATTCAGGGAGACTTTTAAATTTCCCCTAAAAATATTTCAACAATAGTCTAATTAAGAGTACCAGTTATGGTTTAAGTGAAACAAAAGTTGGGATTAGGATCCCGACAATAGTGAGAAAATTGCCGGGGATTTTTTTGAAATCTTGGCCCTTTATTTTGATCCAAAGACCATAAATTTGCCACATATCTCATTTAATATAAAATAATAAAATATTATTTAAAATTTAAAAATAAAAATAAAATAAAAAAATAAAATTATTTATTAAAAAAATAAAATTATTAAAAAAGAGAATGGGGTGACTCACCTCATTCTCACCCTAGAAGGTGGCTAGCTACCCCCAACCGGCCTTTGGGGTGTCCGACGCCGCCCCCCAAACCCATTTATGGGTTTGCTCTGATTGCTTACGTGGTATTCTATGTGAAAAGTATAGACATGGCTGTGATTGTTTCATGGCTTTGACTTTGTCAAAGGGGCAAAATTATTATTTTTTTCATTTCTTTTCCAGAGTAGGCCAAGCAACCAAATGTTATATAGGTTCATCGTAAGCCTTGATGTATGAATTCAAGTGCCACTTGGCCCACTTCAATGCAATTGCTCTCGAACCTGCTGTCCCAGTTGATCTCTTCTCCTAATCTCTCTTTCCCAAGCCATGGCCACCATTTTCTACAGCTTATTCAAGCTACCACTCTTCTTAATATTGCCTTTTCTTCTTCCCTCAGCAAATTCAATTTATTTCCAAATATTTTGCTTTGAACCCAACGCGTCCAACATACTATGTCAAGGAGATGCTGCACCTTCTGATGCGGCCATTGAGTTGAACGACGTCAGTAAATTTTTCGTTGTTGGTTGGGCTACCTATGCGGAGAGGGTGCTACTCTGGGACTCCAATACTAGAAACATCTCCAACTTCACATCTCATTTCTCCTTCATTATTGACACCCTAGGTGGAGATATTTATAGTGATGGCCTCGCGTTCTTCCTGGCTCCTGATGGGTTTGAAATCCCACCGAATTCAGCAGGTGGCTATTTAGGCCTATTCAACTCCATAACCGATGATTCATCTCAGAACCAAATTGTTCTAGTGGAGTTCGATTATTTCTCTAAATCTGAGTGGGATCCTCCGATTCAGCAAGTGGGGATTAATACCAACTCAATTGCTTCTGCTGTTTTCACCCCTTGGAATGCCAGCTTCCATAGTGGAGACACCGCTGATGTATGGATCACCTACAATGCTTCTACCAAGAATTTGAGCGTCTCTTGGTCCCACGGATGGATTTCTAGTTCTCAGGAGAATACTAGTCTTTCCTACAATATTGATCTCTCCAAGGTTCTGCCTGAGTGGGTCAAAAAATTGGATTTTCAGCTGCTTGCATGTTGTGATCATTCAGAGCGACATGCACTTCTGTCATGGGAATTCAACTCAAGCTTGGATATAATTAAAGAGACAAGTAGAAAGAAAGCAAAAAAAAAAATGAGATTAATCGTGGGTCTGACAATTTCTGGTGGTGTTTTGATACCTGGGTCAATTATAGCATTTGTACTATTCAGGAGGCATAAGCAAAAGAGAAGAGAAACAGCAAAGACACTGAACTTAACATTGATAAATGACGAGCTAGAAAGCGGAGCGGGACCAAGAATGTTTTCGTATAACAAGCTTGCTTCAGCTATACCTACAGCTTCTCAAATGAGAGGAAGTTGGGTGAAGGAGGGTTCGGTGCGGTTTACAAGGGGTATCTAACAGATCATTCAAACATGCCAATAGCTGCGAAGAAAATTTCAAGTGAATCTAAGGGAAAGAAAGAATATATTACTGAGGTAAAAATCATTAGCCACCTAAGGAACCGAAATCTCTTGCAACTCATAGGATGGAGCCATGATGATAGAGGTGAGTTCCTACTTGTCTACGAGTTTATGTCAAATGGTAGCCTTGATACTCACCTCTTTGGGAAGAGGAGTCCAGTCCCTTGGGCAATGAGATACAAGATATCTCATGGGTTGGCCTCCGCCTTGCTTTATCTTCATGAAGAGTGGGAGTAATGTGTGGTGCACTGGGATATCAAATCGAGCAATGTCATACTAGACTCTAGTTTTGGTGTAAAGCTTGGTGACTTTGGGTTAGCTCGGTTTATGGATCATGAGCTAGGTCCTCAAACAACCAGGTTGGTCGGAACTTTAGGATACATGGCTCTAGAATATATAAGCATGGGTAGGGCTAGTAAAGAATCAAACATGTACAACATTGGGGTTGTTGCCTAGGAAATTGCTACAGGAGAAGGCCAAGTTCTCCTATAGAAAAGGATTATGATGTAGGGATGGTCCAATGGGTTTGAAATCTTTATGAGAGAGGAGATTTCTTTTGACAGTGGATGGGAAATTGCAAAATGATTTTGACGAAAAATAGATAAAGTGCTTGATGATTGTTGGACTTTGGTGTGATCACCCTAATCGAAGTCTTAGGCTCTCCATTAGACAATCAATTAATGTTCTTAATTTTGATGCAACAATACCAATCTTCTAACACAAATGCCTGTTCCCATATATCCTGTACCTATAGTATCAGCCAGTTCTGGTGGATATTCCATAACTACATGCCTTCAAGAAGGTCGTTGACATTATTTCTTTGCTTCTAAAAATTGCTTATATTGTCTATTTGATGTAGAGAGCAGAGTCCCGCCCATGAGATCGAGGGTCCTAGTTCGAGCATTATTTCAGTGATGTTTAGTTATCTTTATCTTTTATTTGTTGCGAGTTGAAGTTTATCTTTATCATTTAGTTTGACACCAGCTACGGTTCTAGTTTATGTTTTAGTTATCTTATAGTTAGTTATTCATTCTCTTGTATTTTAATTCCACTAGAATATACAGTCTATAAATATTGATTTACTCCATGGGTTAGAGAAAGTTGAATGATAATTGAGAACTTGTTTCCAATTTTCCTGATGTGACACTAGATTTACCAGGTCTCTATTGGTATTGAGTTTAAAAACTAATACCAAAATAAATGGGTGATATAGTTTACTATATCACACCTCTCACTCAAACACTTTTTCACTCACAAAGGATAAAAGAAAGAAAGAAAACAAGATAAGCCAAATATTTTAATCACACTATTTTATTAAAGATAAAGGATGAGCTCTAGGCTTTTTCTTTTGGTTCTTGCTCTACATCTCACGAACAGGGCATACATTTCTTAAATAGAAAATTCTCACCACTAACACAAAAGTCAAGTCTATGGAAATAAAAAACAACTAATTAAGTTGCTATTTTTTTTTTTTTTTGATATGTCTGCACAAGAGGGGAAGATGAATTTGAACTAGTGACCTCCGCTTTATTAGACGTAGTCTTAATTACCAATTGAGCTACCTCTTAGGAACAATTAAGTTGCTATTAAAGTCTAACAAAGGCACCTAACTTGCACTAAATGCTAGAAGAGAAATGTTTCGACCACATTTTTGACCTTCTTGTATTTCTTGCACCAAATATTTTTATATATAGGTCGATAACATATTTGATGTAGATCAAGATGCTTGGGAGTATATGAGGAAGAAGAGGAGAGATGTCAAGGTGGAACCACCCCAGAGGATGGCGACAGTTCCCAGACCAGAGCTGCAGTAGAGGACTAGAAATTACAACTCTTTGGAACTGCACTCGATGACCTGCGATCGAAACACAAATCGATCGTCTCTGTTAGAGTGATCGATGACCTACAATCGATTGCAAGATCAAGCACACAAGATAGGTCGTCTTTGTTAGCAATGGCGTAGGGAGGGGGGTTGAAGGGGGGCATATGTGCCCCCCCTTCAACTCTTAAAATTTCTCTTGCCTTTGTGTAAAAAAAATAATTCATGCCCCCTATCAGCCATGAATAATGCCCCTTGTCCTCCAACCATGATGCTTGAGCCTGACCCTGACCCCTTATCCATGAATTTGATAGATTCATATATTTTTTTTCTAAGCCATTAGCCATTTTTAGAGGTTGAAGCTTTTTAGAGGTTTGAGATGGCCTTTGATACACACCATTTCATTAAGAAACAAGATAAAAAGAAAAGAAAAAGAAAAAAGAGGAACTCCTAAATCCTTCCATGGGTATTTCCTACAAGAAGATGTCGAAGGGCGAGTGCTTACCTACCACGTGAAGCCAAGTTAGGTCTTGATACCTATTGATTGGGCAATTAAATTCGATGAAAATCGCCCAAGGTGCTCACGCCAAGCCAAAGAAGAACTCCAATCACATCAAGAGTCTTGACGAATAGTAATTGACGACTCTTAGAAGCAGAAGGCTAGATGAAGACCAAGGAAGAATGGTCTACCCACTCCAGTTTATCTCTATGATAATTGTGACGATCCGTTTGATAAAAGCATGATTAATTTTTTTTTTTTAAAACAATAACCCACAATGATGCGGATTGTCACAGTGGCATGACGATACTACAGTATACCACGAACTCATACATTAACCTGATTGACAATCTAATAAGTCTCATATAGCTATATGCATCGTTCATGATAAATCAGATTTTATATCTTTGCAGCAGACTATAAATAACATTAAACATAACATATTAAAGCTGACAAATACATCTATGTGAATAAAGCTTTACATATAAACGAATGGCTATATAAAGGTGTCACATGTGATACATGCCATATACAAAAAACCCACATATAAACATATACATAAATACTCTACCAAAAGGGACTAACAACTAGTCCAACAAAGCCAACCTCCGACACGCTTAGGCTTCGAACATCATAGCCCAAATACAAGGCTACATAATCCTCATTTATTGTCTATGTACATGCATCCACAACATCATCTGTACTCTAGAAACCCGAGATACATGTGAGATTATGAGCCCACTACCTCTATAAAATAGAAACCTCAGTAATATAAAACTCATTAGGCTTTTCAAAAGAATAATCATTTAAAAACATAATAACTTAGTTGTGAGAGTATAAGTAAGCCTGATTTTCCGCTCTCGGAACATGTGCATACTAACCTATCTAACTTTATGCATACTTACAAATCATATAATTTAGCAATAAAACCTATTAAAACTCATCATGCATCATCCATCCATCTAGCATAAAAATATCATATAATTACATTACAAAACATCATTATAAACTCATGAAACATATGCACTCAAATCATATTTTTCGTTGTATTGTTGAGGAATTCTAACCCCTTGTCTTTGATTTATTGTGGAAGTTGAGGGAATCTAACCCCCTTCATAAGTTTGAAGGACTCTAACCCCCTTCATGGTTTAGCATGGGCATTGAGGGACTTTAACCCCCTTCATAAATATGAGGGACTCTAACCCCATTCACATGATTTTGTATTGAGGGACTCTAACCCCTTCATGAAGTTGATGGACTCTAACCTCTTCATGATTTTTGGGACTTTAACTCTAATTCATAAGTATAAGAGGGACTTTAACCCCCTTCATGATTCAGTGTGAGCGTTGATGGACTCTAACCCCATTCATAAGTATGAGGGACTCTAACCCCCTTCATGGTTTTGCGTGAATGTTGAGAGACTCTAACCCTCTTCATGGTTTCTTGTTCCATTTCATGTTCATGCACCATGATTTGTGCAATAAAATCATCGCGTACATGCTTTCATTTAACATCACATTCTTTCAACATCATATGTAATATGTCATAAACTTATAAAATCATTACTCATGAGACATCATCAATAACTCACAAATTCATTCATTTCTTTGAACATAATCATTCCATTCCATGTTCATGCATCAAATCATCATGCTCATGCTTTCCTTTCACATCATATTCTTTCAACATCATTTATAACATATCATAAATTTATAAAATCCTTACTCATTAAACATCATCAATATTTTGCAAATCCATACAATTCATTGAACATAATCATAAATCAAATATCTTTATAACAAAACATCAGCTCGAATTTAAACAATCATATTATGTTTGGAAACCATTCTAAAATCACTTCCTTTGCTTTGTAAGCAAAATGCTTACTACATTTTTAAATCATTTAAATCAACAAAACATTAAAACATAATATCTTGGCTCAGTAAGTAAAATATTTACCTTTCCTTGACACGCTTGCAAATGATCCCTCAACCCAGCCTTAGCAATTCTCACTACATTGCATTCATCACATTACAAACTACCATCAAACTCTATTTATAACCTCACTTTAATTCTAGCGATTTACAATTATAAATCCCCAATTCATAATACTCATTATCTTCTAGAACCTAAACCCCATAATTACCCATTATACATGGAACCCATAGAACATTAATGATTAATTAACATTCTAAATGTAAATAATCCTTCTAAATAGCAACTCCTAATGTTCATTTACTAAAAGCCCCAAATTGAATTCCAACGGTAAAATTAGAGTTTATGTCCACATTTCAACAATTAGTAAAATTAGAGTTTTAATCCATTAATCTAACAATTTAGAACTTAAATGATGCATAACAATGTACTATATATGAAAGCCTCAAATTTATATTAGGGATTTAGCTTCATATTAGAATACCCAATTTCTAACCTAATCACAAATCTAACCTCCAAGATGATTTTTGTGCTTAATACTCAATGGGTAACACTAAAATACAAAGAGAAGCTAGAAATTGATAAATTAACAAAAGCCCCAAAATCCCATATAAGAGCCCTAATTTTCGGACCCAACAAAATCCCCATACAACCAATCACTTAAAATTTTCTCCTAAAATACCCCTCTACCTACCTCTAAGTGTACCAAATTGCCCCCACTAAGCCCATTAAACACAAAAGACCCATAATATAATAAATAACTATCTTATTTTATTTTAATATACCAATCTAACTTATTTTTGTTACACTTTATTATGCTAAAAATATAAACCTATTTTATTTTATTAATCAATTGTCACACTAACATTATTAGTTATTTTCATACATATCTCAATTATGATAAAATCATTATTATTATATCTATTATTCTAAATCATCTCATGTGTTATTTATTCCATTAATTAATATGAATTATTATAAGGTTACTAATAATAAATTTAATTATTTCTTGGATCTTACAATAACTCAAGTCCAGCCTGTAGATGAGAAAAAGGAGCTACAAAGGAAAAGATTCCCGAAGACTTGAAGTCCTGAAGAGATAGTTGGATGCAGAACGAAAAAAACATTCAAAAAATTATGAACAGGCATGTAGCAGCAAACCAGTATGCCACCAAGAAAATAATAAAAAATAAAAATAGAGGAGTACAGGCTGTAGGCAGCGCATGAGTGGGCATTCCAAATTTCCAACAAAGAAAAGAATAAACAAAAGAAAGTGGGGGTAGAAATAATAAAAAAATGAAAAAAAAAAACTTTTTATGAAACTTCAATTTTGTTTTGCCGCTAAACTGTCTTTCTACTTTCTCTTGCATTTTTTTTTCTTGATGTCTTCGATCTCCTGCATCTGCATTTTCTTTTTGAGGACCTGGATTTGGCAATTTTGTGTTTTTTTTTTCTTCACTTCCAGTATTCAACTTCAACGAGGTAGGTAATTAAATTTTTAGATTTAAAATTAAATTTTCATGTAAATTAATTGTTTTCAATATGTTGTTTCTCACTTTTTATTTTTTATTTTTATTTTATTTTATAAGTAATAAGGAGTTTTATTGAAAAAGAAAGAAGAGAAAAAAGAATTATACAAGAAAGAATCCAAAGCACATCCCAAAAAGAACCCCACAAATCTCACTTTCTAAGCCATGATTTGCTTATATCTTTCTATTCCAAAAAGACCGAAGTCTGATTACAACTATCCGATTGTCTAAAGTGATATTGTCTAATTTCAACGAAACATTGAGCTATTGAATTTGAGGTATGTAATTAAAATTTTAGATTTAAATTTAAATTATTTTTGTAAATTAATTGTTTCTCCTGCATTATTTATGAATATATATATAGGTTGATTAGTTTATGTTTGATGTTTCATATTTTAATTATATAAATATATAATTATAGTTATTAAAAAAAACAACGATCCTATTAAGCTCCAATCAAATTCTAAACGACTCTTGAAATAAACTTAGCAAAATTGTCCGTAGATCCTTATTTAAGAAAAAAAAATTAATATATATATTTTAATTTTTTTAATATTTAATTAATTTTTTATTAAAAAAATGCCCCATTGTCTTATCTTCTGGCTCCGCGGCTCTCCTTCAGTTTGTCGCTCTTGCTTTTGTGAATTGAAAGAGTCAAAAGAGCTTCATTCCTTTTGAGTCAGAATATTGCAGATGGAGAAATATATAATAAAGTCAGGAAACCGTGTATACATGCAACCTCTGTCCTCTTGACCAAGCGGCAAGCATCATGGCTTTCCTCGTAGATCGTCAGCATCTTAGTGATTCTGATTGATCAATAGATTCCCACGACCTTTGGTTGAAACTTTCTTCCATGATATGTGCAAGAAATCATAAATATAAAAGGATTTTGATGCCTAAGTTGGATCATAGATGGAGCAATAATATTATAAAATAAAGGGGAAATTTCACTTATTCCCTGAACTTTGGTTATTTTTGTAAATACTCTCCCGATGTTCAAAACATCTCACTTAGGTGTATTAAAGTTTGGTTTTATCTTACTTTACTCCCTTTATACAGAAAATTATAATGAAATGCCAATTTTATCCATGATTTCAAAACTAAAACTGCATCATTTTGAGAAAGGTGTAGTTTTGGAATCAGAGGTAAAATTGACATTTTCTATACGGAAGAGGTAAAGTGAGAAAAAACCAATGTTTGATATACCTAAGTGAGAGGTTTTAAACATTAAAGATATATTTGCAAAAACCGCAAAAGTTCAAGAAAATAAGCGAATTTCTCCTAAAATAAAGGTAAATACTGTCATTTGGTTGAAACTTTCGCCCATGATCGTGACATACATACCTGCATACCGACTTGATAATGTGGTAGTAGGATTCATAATGCCACGTCCCAAGTCCAAAATCTGTTTGTACACTTGCTTGAAATATTTTCTTCTTCCGCTCTATATCAATTAATTACTCATACTAAATCATTTGTAAACCTGAATTAGAGCTAAATAAGTAACTCAACAAAACTTGATAATAAAACAAACTTCCTTACTAAAGTACTCCGTCAAATATAATAAATCCTAAAAGACCTAGAAGAATGAATGCAAAGCTGTACCTCTTACGATCTTGTAGGATGATACAACAGATCCAATTAAAGAATAGTTATAACCTTCTTGTCCAATTAAAAAGGAAGTATATATGTAATCAAGTAACATATATACAACAAACAGTCAGTTTGTCTGCTAAGAAAATTGAAAAAACAAAGATATGTAATCGAGTAACATAGAGCTTGATGTTTATCTGATTTCTCAGAAATATAGGAACTTTATCTTAACAAAGTCAATAGGGTTATTTGGTTCAAATGGGTCGAAATTTCGAGTTCCTTGAACCAATAAAATGAATTTTCATGAAATTTGATGATTTTCTTTTCTTCTCCTATATTTTCTCAGCAACCAAACAGATTATGTGGTTTTCCAAATGGAAAAACTAAGAGCAAAAAAAAAAACAAAGAAATCGAAATCGAACAACATTGTTTCGGAAAATATATACGATGGGAAATTGCTTCGGGTACATTTCAAAGACTTGGCACGTACAGCGATTTTAGTTATATATGTTTTAGCCACTGCTCTAACCCCATGGAGAACACACTCTCAGCAATAGCAACAGCCAGGTAATATCAATTTCCCATCGTATATATTTTCCGAAACAATTTCCCATCTATCCTCATCCCAAGTAGGACTGATAATTTCTTAATTAAACATAACTAAAATCGCTGTACGTGCCAATGGGCTTAATAGCTGATCAGCCCGGTTGGGATAGTTTTCTTTCTCTCTCTCCTAATTGTCTCTTGGGTTCCTTGTTAGAACATACTCTCAAATGATAGGATAGAATAATTTTCCTGTTTGGATTATTAGTATTCGGATAATATATGAGAAAATTTTTAGAAGGCTCACATGCATGCTCGAACTCTAAGGGCAGCTATCTCAAAGCAAATTGAAAAACCCTAACAAAAATTAGGATCCTGAAATAGTAACAAAAGTTTACATGACATTTGGGAGAAGTATTGATTAAGTGATTAAATTTACCTCTTCTTATCGGCTTAAGCATTTGGAAGAAGTTTAAGCATTTAGGAAAAAGTAGTAGTTTAACATAATATCAGAGTTAAAGGTCCTAAGATTAAACTTTAACTCCGTCAAATCATTTCTTTATTAAATTAAACATTTTACGTGTTAGGTCTCACATATTAAAATGGAGTTTGAACCCACACATAAAGGGAAATATTAAAATTTGATTAAGTGATTAAATTTATTTATTCATTTCTGTTATTTAATTAAGGTAGTCTGCCACCTACTACTCTCAAAGACTTCCGGGTCATAACATATTATTCACCCAATTAATTAATTAAGCTTTACTTAACCACTGGGCTATAATATTTAAAGTTAATTATCACTATAATTGGTTTGTTTTATATTTCATTTCAGCGATGACACGCTATTGTGCCGCGGGCACGCGAGGATCTGCATAAATGTCTTTCTGTATTTTATTTTCAATGACAAGATGATTATTTAACCAATTTAAATAATTAATAAGAGTTTAACCGACCTCTGTCATTACAAGATTTAGAATTAATAAAAACTGAACTCCGAAAAAAAAAAAAAAACTGAACTCCGTATCTTATTACTGGAGACAGATAAGAAGAGTTTAACCACGCCATGGGCAGCGCCCCCTCTGATTATTGGATGTAGATTTAGTTGATTAAACAATTCACGTGTAAGCACGTGAATGCAAAGCTACCAATTAAAGTTCCGAAAGCAATTTCAATTCTCTGCTATTCAAAGTCTCATCTCTATTCATTTTTAATTTAATTTGTCTGTTTAGTGGGAAATTAAGAATGAATTTCGGATGAATCTAAAGCTACTTTAGTGTAGCCTTCAAGAAATTAAAGCTACAAAAGGTCATCTTTCAAACTTTTTCTTTTTCTTCAGCGTGATTTCACATTTCTTTTGTTTTTGTTTTTTTCTGAGAAAACATTGGTGAGGCTTTATAGCGTAACTTTCGGCCTGATTTCACATCTACTCTTCTACCGGACAAGTATATTATATTTGAATAATTAGGACAATTCTTCAGTTATTTGTGAGATGAAATTCTTGAAGGAGAATATGCTGGCAATATTGTTTAAGAGAATGCAGGGATGCAAAGGCCTCTTCTTAAATAGGGTCACAACTGCGGAACTAGAAAAATAATATTAATAGGATTTCAGGCGTCTTAAGAGGGTCTAAACAAAGGAAGGAAGAATATTTCACCAGGGGCGGACCCAAGTTGTAAGGTGGGGGGACCCTGGCAAGCAGGGCCGGCCCAATGGCTAGGCAAGTTAGGCCACTGCCTAGGGCCCCCAATAAATGAAGCTCCAAAATGCTTTTAATAAGGCCCCAAAATTTTTTAATAAGGCCTTTTTTTTAACTTTAGGTCCCTTTTTTCAAATGAGGCCCAAAAATTTTTCCTTAAAACTTAAACCTCTAAAATAAGGCCCCAACATAATAAGCCATTGTAAAATAAGACCATTAACTAAAAAACCAAAACAAATATGACACATTATTTTTTTTTTTGTCTTTTAATCCCCTCTCCTCTGTCAGCAAAGGAGAGAGATAATAATAATATTATTAAAATAAATATTATTTAATTAATATTTAAATATTTTAACTCCAAATTTTAAAATAAAGATAAGACTCATAAGGGTTAAAACTAAAACTGGTCTGGTGACAAAATGAATCCTAGCTTCAGCAGCATCCAAAAGAATATTATTGAAAGAATACTGAATTTATTTTGTAAAAGTTAGAGAATCAAAATATTTTTAATTATATTAAGATGTGCAATGTGTTAATATTTTGAAAATTCAATAAAAGTAAAAGATAATTCGCATTAAACTTCAAAATATATCAGCCGGCACTAGCTATTCATCTTTCAACTCTTTTGTTTTTTTGTTTCCAGTTCGTTTATTTCATTTCATTTCACTTCTCTTTTATTTATTTGAAAAAAATTCATCCATTCATTTCTGTAAAACAAAAATTAATTCATTCGTATTTTCTTTATTCTTTTGATGTCTTTTCTTTTAATTACGAAATTATAATTGATTTCTTGGGAACAAATGAACAATCAGTTCGATGAATTAAAAGGGTCGCAGTCTGATGAGGCGCGAATCACAGTTGGATGGCGTAGATTGATCTTGGGAGTTAATGGAGAACAGCTGGATGGCGTGGATTGATCTTGGGAGTTGATGAGAAACAGCTTGATGACCTTTTACTGAGAGGGTGTACGTTTTCTCATTTCTGCATCAGCATATATATCTGGGCTTCATTTCACCCCAGCCCCAACTCTCCCTATTATTTCTCTTCGATCTCCTTGTCTGTCTAGTCTGTCTTTCACAAGCCATGGCCACCATTTTCTACAGCTTATTCGAGCTACAACTACGAGTAGTCTTGTTTTTACTTTTTCTTCTTCCCTCTGCAAATTCAGTTTCTTTCCAAATGTCTCGCTTTGAACCCAACACGTCCAACATACTATACGAAGGAGAGGCTGCACCTAATTCTTTTGGAGCCATTGAGATGAACACCACTCGATTATGCTTTCCATGTTGGCCGGGCCATCTATACGGAGAGGGTGCCACTCTGGGACTCCCATACCGGAAAAATCTCCGACTTCACAACACATTTCTCCTTCATCATTGACACCCTAGGCCATGACATTTACAGTGATGGGCTTGCATTCTTCTTGGCTCCTGTTGGGTTTGAAATCCCACCGAATTCAGGTGGTGGCTATCTAGGCCTATTCAACTTTACAACTAAGCATTCATCTGAGAACCAAATTGTTCTAGTGGAGTTCGATTCTTACGCTAACCAGGAATGGGATCCTCGGGTTGAGCATGTGGGGATTAACATCAACTCAATTGCTTCTGCCGTTTACACCCCGTGGGATGCAAGCTTCCACAGTGGAGACATCGCTAATGTATGGATCATCTACAATGCTTCTACCAAGAATTTGAGCGTCTCTTGGTCCTACAAAAGGACTACTAATTCTCAAGAGAATACTAGTCTTTCCTACCCTATTGATCTCTCTAAGGTTCTGCCTGAATGGGTGACAATTGGATTTTCAACTGCTTTTGGTTTGAATCCAGAGCGACATACGCTTCTGTCATGGGAATTCAGCTCAAGCTTGGATATAATTAAAGAAACAAGTGGAAAGAAAGCAAAATATATAAGATTAATTGTGGGTCTGACAACTTCTGGTGGACTTTTAATAGCTGGGTTGATGATAGGATTTGCAATATTCTGGAAGCATAAGCAACAGAGAAGAGAAACAGCAGAGACGGTGAACTTAACTTCGATAAACGACGACATAGGAAGAGGAGCGGGACCAAGAAGCTTTTCCTATAACCAGCTTGCTTCAGCAACTTACAACTTCTCAGATGAGAGGAAGTTGGGAGAAGGAGGGTTCGGCGCAGTTTACAAGGGGTATTTAATTGATTTAGACATGCCGATAGCTGTGAAGAAAATCTCTAGGAGGTCTAAACAAGGCAAGAAAGAATATATCACCGAGGTGAAGATCATTAGCCGGCTGAGGCACCGAAACCTTTTGCAACTCATAGGCTGGAGCCATGATGACAGAGGTGAGTTCCTACTTGTCTACGAGTTTATGCCAAATGGTAGCCTTGATGTGCACCTCTTTGGGAAGAGGAATCCTCTCTCTTGGGCTGTGAGATCCAAGATATCTCTTGGGTTGGCCTCCGCATTGCTCTATCTTCATGAAGAGTGGGAGCAATGTGTGGTGCACCGAGATATCAAATCGAGCAATGTCATGCTAGATGCTAGTTTTGATGTCAAACTTGGTGACTTCAGGTTAGCTCGGCTTATGGATCATGAGCTAGGTCCCCAGACAACGGGGTGGCAGGAACTTTAGGGTACATGGCTCCAGAATACATAAGCACAGGTAAGGCTAGTAAAGAGTCTAATGTGTATAGCTTTGGAGTGGTTGTGTTAGAAATTGGTACTGGAAGAAGGTCTACTAACCCTATGGAAAATGATTCTGGCATAGGGTTGGTCCAATGGGTGTGGAATCTTTGTGGGAGAGGAGATATTCTTTTGGCGGTAGATGGGAAGCTGCAAAATGATTTTGATGAAAAACAAGTCGAGTGCTTAATGATTGTTGGGTTTTGGTGTGCTCACCCTGATAGAAGTCTCAGGCCTTCCATTGGGCAAGCAATTCATGTTCTTAATTTTGATGCAACAACACCAAATCTTCCAACACATATGCCTATTCCCATGTATCATGTACCTACACTAGCAGTCTATTCCGGTGAGCCTTCCATAACCACAAGCCTTCAACATGGTCGTTAAACAAGTGAACTAATGAATTAAGGAGAATTAGTAGCTGATTTGTCAGATACCCAATTAATGGCAGTGGAATATTCCGATAGAGAAAGTTTGCACAAGAATAACAAGAATCAGGCATACTATTTTATGATTATTTTAGGATTATTTTTGGAATAATATATTTTTGCTTTGTCTATTTTGCTTTGTTTCCAAGTTTAAGGGGTTTTTTTTTTTTTTTTTATTCTTTTCTTTTTCTCTAATTAAGTATTTTGCTTTGAAATCACTCAAAACTTAGCCTATATAAAGACATTTAGTATGTGTTATTTTTCAATTTAGTTATGGAGCATCAACAAAGCTTTAGTCTTTTAAAGTTATTCTCTTTCTTTTTTTTTGGGGGGGAGATTAGGGTCTTTTTCTTTCATAATCGTTATTTTCTCTCTTCTTCAGTTCCATTTATAGTCTTCAATTCTTAATTTAATTATAATACTGTTGTACGTTGTTAGAACAATCCTAATTATGTCTAGCATTAGTTGGTAAATAAGCTTAGCATCTTTTTGGGATGATTTTTTTTTTTTTCACAATTAGTGGTCATGGTCATGGTTAGGGGTGTTTAGGAGGGGCGGTTATAACCGCCTCACCAACCGCTAACCGTTTATAACCGTTTTTTAATAACCGTTAACATCGAATCGCTTTGTAAAACGGTTATTAAAAACCACTAACCGCTTAGGGCGGTTACAGTTAGCGATTTTAGGGATATGAAAAAGCAGTTATAACCGCTAACCACCTTTATTTATATATAATTATATATAAAAATATACTAATTAAATATATAATATAAAAAAACCAAAATGACGCCGTTTTGGTTGGAAAATAAGATGAAACCTAAGGCTTGCAATATTTGTTTTGCTTATGTTTGTTGGTTTTAGACTTTCAGTGGCTTGTAGTATGTTTCGACTTTGGGCCATTTAACGGATTTGGGGATTATGATTATGTATGTGAAATAAGCCCAAAAAATAGCATGTTTTTCGGCCAATAGGGCAAAACAATCCCAACAAATATGGCAAAATAAGCCCAAAATATATGAAAAATGATGGCTTAAAATATAAAAAAAAGTCCAAAAGCTCATTTTTAAAAAACCGGTTATAACTGTTTATTAGCGGTTTGAATAATCGTTAACTGCTGGTTATAAAATAACCGCTAACCGCCTTAGGCGAGGCGGTTATGTTATTAAAATTCGATAACCGCTTAAAGCGGTAGGTTCTGTTATTGCAAATAACCGTACGCCGGTTATAATCGCTTGAACACCCCTAGTCATGGTTAGCATGGATAGATTCTAAATGAGAAAGTCACCTACCATAAATGCAGTCTACAAGACATACTTGATGATTGAAGACTTTTAAAAGTAGGTTTTAGAGTTAAAAAAAAAAAAACTAAAGTAGAGAAAAAGATAGAGAGCTTGATGTTTAGTTCATTTAAAAGTGGTTCTCCAAATTAGAAAAAAAAAATTGGACTTTACTCTTCAATTTTAATTTTTTGTTTGGAGAGCAAACTAGGAGTGCTCTAAAATAGGGAAATGTAATTTTTTTTGTTGCTAAAATTGAGATTAAATTTAGTTGAAACTTGAGTACCTTTTCTGAACATCTTAGAAAGTGTTGGCTGAAGTTGGCCGTTGAAGTTCAAATCTTATTGCAATTACTTATTAATTTTCTCTGGTAATCGCCCACATATTTATTCCGTTAATTATCTAGTCTGATGCTAATGTTAAAAGGGTATTGGGCGTCCTATATTTTTTTTTAAAAAAAAAGTAATTTAGAATTCAATAAAAATAAATAAAGAAAATGCATACCAGCAATGTAAATCACTACTAATCTTAAAGGTTTAAGTTTCTTTTAAGAGAGCCCATTGGGTGCAGACTATCTGCAAAATGTGTCTTTTGCAGTATCCAATCAAATGGTGACACATAATCAAGTTTATTTTGATAAAATAAACTCAAAAATACCAAATAAACTCAAACAAAAACCAAACCACCCACCTCCTCCGACAACGTCCAAACAACCGGCGACACGTAATCCACCGGCAAACTCACTGGTCTGGCGACGGTGGGTCACCATTTCCGGCCAAACAACTCCGGCGACTTCTTCATTTCCAGCCAAACCCAACCGAAAAATACTGAAAAACACCAACTCAACCTGAAAAATCGATTCTAATGCCTTAAAAATTGATTCTAATGCCTCAAAAATTGATTCTAATGCATCAAAACTTTTTTTTTATTCAAATATAAAACCTAGAGGGAAAGGTTAACCATTTTTAGGATTTTTTCATCCTAAAATCAGAACATTTTATCACCATAAAAGTCGCTGGAGCCATGTTAAAAACCAAAGAAAAAACCAAAAAACTAAACTCAAATCGGAGCAAACCCATCAGGAAAAAAAAAAAAAACCAAAAAATAGACCCAAATGTTTCACAGCAGATATGCGCAAATCTTTCAACGTTTCAGTGATGGCAAACCTTCCACAATCGTTGTTTAGGTCAGATCCGCCGTTGTCGCTGCCTTCATCGTCGTCAGGGCGCGTTCCGAGCACATCCGGAATCAACTTGTCAAGACCCACGGCCGAGACATGGTTCGGTACCGTGGGTCTGCAAACCCACTGGCGAGACATTTTTTCTATGGGTTTGCAAACCCACCGGCGAGAAGACTTTTTTTCCACTCATCTTTTTTCTCGCCCAGCTCTTTTCTTTTTCCACTCATCCTTTTCTCGCCCTTTTCTTTTTTTTTTTCCACTCATCCTTTTTGCTTTTCAACGCTTGTGGTTTTGATGCACACATCTTTGTACTATATTAATTATGGCCTCATCAGCTGCAGCATGTACTAATTTTTTTGTGTGCAATTTATTCTCTTTATGTGAGGTGTCATATTCTTAGTGGATGCTGTAAAAGATATGTTTTGCAGATTGTCTGTATTTAAGGTTTTCTCTTCTTTTAATCAGTAAGATCCAATATTTAAAATAAACCCGAAGAGACCCATTTCCAAGATTTAGCTCTTTCATCTTTTAACACAAATCCAGAAATTTCCTGCGATCCAATCAACCATTTATTACTCAGGGAATTAAGGAGAGAAGCCTCCTAAATGAAGAACTCCCATTCTAACCCGGCAGAGATATGATGTGAAATTTCACAAACTTACAAGCACTATACTATGCTTCCCTCTTCTTCTTCTTTTTTTTTTTTTGGATGAATGAAATTTTATAGAAAGAAGCACAAGCAGAAAACACTCCAAGAACCAGCTATCTACCAAACACCTGATACAACCAGCTTCCCATTGAATAAAAAAAGAATAAACTTATGCCATGATTCATTGTCGCTGACGAATGAGAGTAGAGGAAATCGAGTTGTAATACGTACGTAATTCATCCCCCAAACAAAAAAGAAAAAGAAAAAAAGAAGCGAGTTATACGTAACTATAAGGTTGTCTGCAACTGTGCCACCTACTATTGAACTTTGAAGCCAAGATCAACGGGCTATATTATCAATTATCAATCACCCAGCTAATCTTAAGACTTAAAGAATTGGGTTAGAATATTTAAAGTTATCACTTTAATTGTTTTGTTTTATGATTCATTTCAGGGTGTTGATGCTATTGTGCCGGCGAGGAATCTGCATAAAAGTCTTTCTTTCTTTTTGTTTTCAATGACTGTTTGACTATATAGCTAGCTGGTGCCATTGATTTCCACGCGATTGCGATCCCTTCCAACTTGCCCTTTCTCTCTCTCTCTCTCTCCTCCCCTCCCAAGCCGTGGCTATCTCTTTCATGGACATACCTATGCTGCCTCTCTCCTTCTTCCTTCTCCTTCCCACAGCATATTCAGTTTCTTTCCAAATAACTCGCTTTGATCCCATTGCCACCGACATACTATATTATGGAGATGCAGTTCCTTCTGTTGGAGCCATTGAAATGAACAAAGTTAATTATATAAACCGAGTTGGTTGGGCCATCTATGCTAAGAGGGTCCATCTCTGGGACTCTCATACGAGAAGGCTTGCTGACTTTACTACACATTACTCCTTCACTATTGACACTCAAGGTGCTTCCTCTTATGGCAATGGGCTAGCATTCTTCTTGGCTCCTGTTGGGTTTGAAACCCCGCTGAATTCAGCTGGTGGATTTTTAGGCCTATTCAACACCACAACCAATGATTCTCCTCGGAACCAAATTCTTGCAGTTGAGTTCGACTCATTCGTCAACACTGAATGGGATCCTTCATTTGAGCATGTGGGGATTAACAACAACTCAATTTCTTCCACGGTTTACACACCTTGGAATGCCAGCTTGCACAATGGAGACACTGTTGATGTATGGATCACCTACAATGCTTCTACCAAGAATTTGAGTGTCTCTTGGAAGTACCAAAGGACCTCATATATTTGGGAGAATACCAGTCTTTTTTATGAAATTGATCTCATGGAAATTCTTCCTGAGTGGGTCACAGTTGGATTCTCAGCTGCTACAGGTATGTATGTAGAGCGACATGCACTTCAATCATGGGAATTCAGTTCAAGTTTGGACATTAAGGAAACAAATGGAAAGAATGTGAAAAAGAAGAGATTAGTGGTTGGTCTAACAGTTTCAGTTGGTGTTCTGATAATAAGGGCAATTATAATGTTTGTAATATTGTGGACATGGAAGGGAAAGAAGAAGGAAAAAGCAGAGAGAGTGAACTTAACATCGATAAACGACGACCTAGAAAGAGGAGCGGGACCAAGAAGGTTCTCCTATGACGAGCTTGCTTCAGCTACATACAACTTCTCAAATGAGAGGAAGTTGGGCAAGGTGGGTTCGTGCTGTTTACAAAGGGCATTTTACTGATTTAGATATGCCAATTGCTGTGAAGAAAATCTCAAGGAGGTCTAAATAGGGGAAGAAATAATATATCACCGAGATCAAAATCATTAGTTGGCTGAGGCACCGAAATCTTGTGCAACTCATAGGATGGTGTCATGACAAAGGTGAGTTCCTACTTGTCTACGAGTATATGCCAAGTGGTAGCCTTGATACTCACCTCTTTGGCAAGAGGAATCCTCTCCATTGGGCAGTGAGGTACAAGATATCTCTTGGGTTGGGCTTTGCGTTACTATATCTTCATGAAGAGTGGGAGCAATGTGTGGTGCACCGGGATATCAAATCCAGAAATGTCATGCTAGACTCTAGTTTTGGAGTAAAGCTTGGTGACTTTGGGTTAGCTCGACTTATGGATCATGAGCTAGGTCCACAAACAACTGGATTGGTTGGAACTTTAGGATACATGGCTTCAGAATACATAAGCACGGGTAGGGCTAGTAAAGAGTCGGATGTTTATAGCTTTGGGTGGTTGCCTTCGAAATTGCTACAAGAAGAAGGTCAGGTTATCCTATAGAAGAGGATTCTGATGCAAGGTTGGTCCAATGGGTTTGGAATCTTTATGGGAGAGGAGATCTTCATTTGGTTGTGGATGGGAAGTTGCAAAATGATTTTGACGAAAAACAAGTTGAGCGCTTAATGATTGTTGGACTTTGGTGTGCTCATCCTGATCGAAGCCTTAGGCCTTCAATTAGGCAAGCAATTCACGTTCTTAATTTTGATGCAACAAACACCAAATCTTTCAGCAAAGATGCCTGTTCCTTCATATTGTATACCTACGCCATCAGTTAGCTCCAGCGAGCCTTTGATAACTACAAGCCTTGAAGATGGTCGTTAAAGAAAGATGGTTGTTAAAGAAAGATTTGTGCGTTCCTTTGTATCATATTCCTACACCATCATATTATAGTATGAACGCTCCTTGTTGATAAGATTTGTGCGCTAGTTTATTTTTTATTCTTATTTTTGTGAGTTTTCTTATTTATGTTGTTATTTTTATTTAATTTCTTAATGAGATTTGACCTGCTTTAATTAATTATTGACAAACCCTATTTTATGCATTCAGGTTACATTAGAATACCGACTCATGCAGTACAACAAACAAAGACTCAGTTTGTCTGCTAAGAAAATTGAATAAAATTTTGAAAAAACAAAGGCCTGTAATCAAGTAACGTAGAGCTTAATGTTTATCCGATTTCTCAGAAATATAGGAACTTTATTCTTAACAAAGTCAATAGGGTTATTAGGTTCAAATGAGTCGAAATTTCGAGTTCCTTCAGCCAATAAAATAAATTTTCATGAAATTGATGATTTTCTTTTCTTTTCCTATGTTTTCTCATCAACCAAACAGATCAGGTGGTTTCCAAATGGAAAAACTAAGAGCAAACCAAAAAAAAAAAAAGGACCTTATCAACTGAAATTTTAAAAATGAAATAAAAAACGAAATCGAAATCGAACAACATTGGCTGAGGCCTTAGCGAAGCAGAACAGCGTGTTCTCCAGGGCCAGAGCAGTGGTTAAAACAAAAAATCACTGTGCCAAGTCTGAAAATGTACCCGAAGCCAAGGCCCAATGGGCTTAGCTGAGCCCTCTTTCTCTCTCTCCTTGTCTCTTGGGTTACTTATCATGTTGCTAATTATAAAACTCCAATTAATGATAGGATAGAATAATCATGCTTAAACTATAAGGGCTACCTCATAGCAAATTGAAAAATTCCTAACAAAACTTACGATCCTGAAATAGTAACAAAAGTTTACATGACATGCTACTTCAATAAAAGAATTCTCAATTTTTTTTTTTGTTTTATAATTAAAAGAAAAAAAGGTAGCAATTATGATGCTTAATACTATTCCTCATGTATATTATTTTTGATCTATTTAATTACCGGGTTATAGGCTATTAAAAATATTTTAACAATAGTCTAATTAAGAGTACCAGTTATGGTTTAACTGTGGAACAAAAGTTGAGGTTTGAAGAGAAGAAAGCAAATGCGTCTGGTTTAGCATCGAGCACATGAACAGAATCAAATTGATATTAGGGACCAGAGATTCAGAGAATATGATATATTTGAGTTTCAATCAATACCTAAAAATTAAGTATAAATTTAAATATTTATTGAAAGCACATGAACCATGCATGTAGCTTTCTTATGCCGGTTTTAAGATCCATATCAATTAATTATATGGATCTTTAAAAAAAAAATGATTTTATTTGCTCGGAGGTAGTTTATATAGGTTCTTCATGTCAGCTTCACCAATTTTATATTGGCTGGGGTTTCAATGTAAATTGTATCAACAGTTACACTATTCTTCTCATTTTAAAAAAAAAATTAAAAAATTAAAAAAAAGCCTATTTTTCATTGTTGCTGACGGGTGAAAGTTAATCTAGTTGTAATGAGTAAGTTATAATATGATTCAGCATGCATGATGCACGTTCTTCCTATATATTATTTATTTAAGGTTGTCTGCCACCTACTACTCTTGAACCCAAGACTTCTGGGTCATAACATATCATTCACCCAATTAATTAAGCTTTACTTAACCATTGGGTTATACTTAACTATAATTGTTTTGTTTTATATTTCACTTCAGCGTGATGACGCTATTGTGCCGGCGAGGGATCTGCATAAATGTCTTTTTGTATTTTATTTTCAATGACTATATGGTTATTTAGCTTGAGATTCAAACTATAGCACCATCAGGATTAAACTGAAAGTTCAGGTGTCATTTCCACGCAATTACTCTCTTTATCTCTCTCCCAGCCCCCTCCCAAGCCGTTATCGACCAGATCTTTCATGGACATGCCTATGTTGCCTCTCATCTTCTTCTTCCTTCTTCTACTTCTTCCCAACGCTTCTTTCCAAATAACTCACTTTGACCTCACATCCACCGACATACTATATTATGGGGATGCTATACCAGTTGAAGTTATCTCACATCAGTTGTAGAATGAATTAGTTGTCAGTTTATGAGTGTGAGGAAAGTCTCACATCTTGAGCTAATTTTTGGGGTTGAGGGAGGCCCAAGATCATCCAACACTGGTATGAGAGCCCATGTTTACCAACAAGTCTCAACCCAATAGTTCACGGGAGTAACGAGTTGTTACTACTCCGACCTAAGGCCCAATGTATAAGGGGGAGATTGTTGGGATTATCCCATATCAGCTGAGGCATCGGAATCTTGTGCAACTTATTGGATGGTGTCATGATAGAGGGGAGTTCCTACTTGTCTAAGAGTTTATGCTGAATGGTAGCCTCGATGCTCCCCTCTTTGGCAAGAGGAGTCCTCTCCCTTGGTTAGTGAGATACAAGATATCTCTTGGGTTGGCCTCCGTGTTGCTCTATCTTCATGAAGAGTGGGAGCAATGTGTGGTGCACCGAGATATCAAATCTAGCAATGTCATACTAGACTATAGTTTCGGTGTGAAACTTGGTGATTTTGGATAAGCTCAACTTATGGATCACAAGCTAGGTCCACAGACAACAAGGTTAGCTAGAACATTGGGATATATGACACTAGAATATATAAACACATGTAGGACTAGTAAAGAGTCGGGCGTGTATAACTTTGGGGTGGTTCCATTAGAAATTGCTACCGGAAGAAGGTCGGTTGATACTATGAAAAAGGATTTTAACATAGTGTTGGTCCAGTGGGTGTGCAATCTTTATGGGAGAGGAGATATTCTTTTGGCAATGGATGAAAACTACAAAATGAATTTGATGAAAAACAAGTTGAGTGCTTGATGATTGTTGGGCTTGGGTGTGCTCACCCTGATAGATAGGGGTGGACAGATTAACTGGTTATCGATTATCGACCGATTACTGAATTTAATTGGACCGATATTAACCGCAATCGATAGTTATCGGTTAAAAATTTTATACCAATAAATTTATCGGTCGGTTAAGGGTTTGTTATCAAAAAACCGATATGACCGATAAGGATTTTTAATTTTTAATTTTTAGTTTTTTATTGAAACCAAAACGACGTCGTTTTTATAATTTTATAATGTCTCTTAAAGCATTACATGCATTTCACAATTTATTCCTTATTTTTATTTTATAATATAAAATAGATATATATATATATATATATATATATATATATAAGCTATTTTAGCCAATATATATGTGTATATATATATATATATATATTTGGGCCCTCAAAACAATTAATTTTTAATAAGCCATTTTAGTCTTTAGCCCAACAAAAAGTATTTGGGCCCCCAAAACAACTCATTTTTGTTCCAATTAGCAACCAATAAAAAGCCCAATAAAAAGTTCACGAAAATTAATTGGTTTAACCGATTATTGATATGATCGATAACTTCTAGTATAATTCCTTGTTGGTTGGTAATCGGTTAAGAACCGGTTAATCGATAGTTTATCAGTCAGTAATCAGTATCCCTATTAGCCGGACCGATATGATCGATATCGAACCCTACTGATAGAAGTCTCAGCCCTTCCATTAAGCTAGCAATTCAAAAAAAGAAAAAAGAAAAAAAAAATTAATGTTCTTAGTTTTGACGCAACAACACCAAATCTTCCAACATAGATGCCTATTCTCATGTATCATGTACCTAAACTAGCAGTTAGTTCCGGTGAACCTTCAATAATTACTAGCTTTCAACATGTTTGTTAAACAATTGAACTAATGTAGGAGAATTAGCAGCTGATTTGTCAAATACTAAATTACTAGCATTGGAATATCCCGATTGAGAAGATTTGCACAAGAATGACAAGAATCATGCATACTGTTTTAGGATTATTTTTGGAATAATATATTTTTGCTTTTTCTACAAGTATTTTGCATTGTTTCCAAGTTTAAGGGGTTTTTTTGTTTAATATTTTATTCTTTTTCTTTTTCTCTAAGTATTTTGCTTAGAAATCACTCAAAGATTAGCCTATATGAAGGCATTTATTATGTGTTATTTTTCAATTTAGTTATGGAGTTTCAATAAAGCTTTAGTTTCTTAAAGTTATTCTTTGTTTTTGTTTTTGTTTGTTTGTTTTTTTTTGGTGATTAGGGTTTTTCTTTTTCTTAATCGTTATTTTCTCTCTTCCTGAGTTATAGACTTCAATTCTTAATTTATGATATATATATATATATATATTTGACATGTCCACACAAGAAGGGAGAAGGGGATTCAAACTAGTGACTTTTGCTTCATTAAGTGTGGTCCCAGCCGATTGAACTACCTCTTGAGGACCTTAATTTATGATACTGTTATATACTGTTAGAACAATCCTAGTTATATCTAACATCAATTGGTAATTAAATAAGTTTAGCGTCTTTTTGGGATGATTTTTTCATCGGTTTTCACGGCTAGTGGTCATGGTCGTGGTCAATGTGGATAGATTTTGAATGAAGAAGTCACCTACCATAAACGCAGTCTACAAGATGTGATGATTGAAGACTTATAGAAGTAGGTTTTAGAGTTAAAAATAAATATTGGGTAAAGTCTATTGAACCCCCTCAAACTATTAATTACGACAATTTACCCTTCAAACTATCAAAATAATGACAATGTACCCCCAATTTTAACAAAATGCTAAAATTTATTTATTTTTCCCAAATTTTAAGGGTATTTTTGTCTTATTAAAAAATTCTAAAAGAGGTAATTTCGTCATTTTACTAGCATTGGGGAGTACATTGTCATTATTTTGGTAGTTTGGGGGGGGTAAATTGTTGCAATTGATAATTTATGAGGTAAATTATTATTGGAGTGGTAGTTTGAGGAGATTAAGTAGACTTTACCTAAGAATATTTAACTAAAGTAGAAGAAAAAAAAGATAAAGAGGTTGATGTTTAGTTTATTTTAAAAGTGACTCACCAAATTAGAAAAAGTGTTAAACTTTTGTTTTGAAGAGCACACTAGGAGTACTACTCTAAAATAGGGAATTTTAATTTTTATTTTTTGTTGCTAAAATTGAGATTAAATTTAGTTGAAACTTGAGTACCTTTTCTGAACATCTTAGAAAATGTTGGCTGAAGTTGGCCGTTGAAGTTGAAATCCTACTTCAATTACTTAACTTCTTTTTTTTTGACACGTCCACACAAGAGGAGGGAGGGGATTTGAATTAGTGAGTTTTGCTTAATTAGGCGTGATCCCAATCGATTAAGCTATCTCTTGAAGACACGGTAATTACTTACTAATTTACTTTGGTGATTGCGCGCTCACGCATTCATTCCGTTATCTAATGCTAATGTTAAAAGGGTATTGGACTTCATTTTTTTTTTTTTTAAAAAAAAGTAATTTAGAATTCAATAAAAATAAATAAAGAAAATGCATACTGGCATTAAGTTTAATTTTAAGTTTCTTTTAATAAGTAAGGTCCAATATTTACAAATAAACAAGAAGAGAGACCCACTTCTAAGATTTGGCTCATTGATCTTTTAAAACATTTTCAGAAATTCCCCGCGATCCTATCAAGCAACCATGTAATATTACTCCGGGAATTAAAGAGAGAAGCCTCCTAAATGATGAACTCCCATTTTAACCCGGCCCAGATATGATATGAAATTTTGCAAACTTTTTTTTTTTACAAGCACTATACTATGCTTCCTTTTTTTTTTTTTTTTTATGAATGAAATTTTATAGAAAGAAACACTCCAGAAGCCAGATATATATATCTACCAAACACCGGATACAACCAGCTTCCCATTGAATAAAAATGCATCTATTCATTCTCGTTGACGAATGAGAGTAGAGGGAATCAAGTTGTAATACGTAATTCATCTTTAAAAATAATAATAAATAAATAATAATAATTGTAGAATCCAAATTCGATCATGTGGGCCTTGCAACCCGAGTGTGGTTAAGCCCAAGATAAAGGCCTGATAAAATATATATCATTCGGTCCGACCGAATGATATCCTTGGAGAATCTAACTATATGGGCCCTATTGCACATATAACACCAGGCCCATAGGAAGGTTCGTTAAAATATTGATCATTAGGTCTGTCCGAATAATCATTCCCGATTAGCATACGTTCGGATTTCCCAAGCATCAATCCTCCGTCCATGAGTTGCTAAGATCCTCAGGTTTGCCGAGGATCTCTTCCACCAACCATGATGACATTTCCAAGTCACTATAAAAGGGGAGCTCCATCTGCAGTCCAGAGGTATCTAGTTTTCTCACAACTCACTTATTTTCTCCAAGTTATCTGATTATCCTTTAATCACTTACTAACTTAGGCATCGGAGCTCCCATCGTCGGAACACCCCATGCCGTTCTTATCCTACTTTGTCTATTTTGCAGTTAAGCCAACCCATACACCAAAATCATCAACAACCTTTGGCAAATAGGAGCTCGTCACGTCATCCTCGGAAAACTGTGTTCTAACAATAATAAGAAGCTTTAATACTTAAGTCATAACTATAAGGTTGTCTGCCACGGTGCCACCTACTCTTGAACCCGAGATCAACGGGTTATATTATATTATCAATTATCATTCACCCAGCTAAGCTTAAGACTTAAAGAATTGGGTTAGAATATTTAAAGTTATCACTTTAATTGTTTTATATTTCATTTCAGGGTGTTGACGTTATTGTGCCGGCGAGGGATCTGCATAAAAGTCTTTCTTTCTTTTTGTTTTCAGTGACCATTTGACTATATAGCTAGCTGGTGCCATTGATTTCCATGCAATTGCGATCCCTTCCAACTTGCCCTTTCTATCTCTCTCTCTCCTCCCCCTCCCAAGCCGTGGCCATCTCTTTCATGGACATACCTATGTTGCCTCTCTTCTTCTCCTTCTTCCTTCTACTTCTTCCCACAGCTTATTCAGTTTCTTTCCAAATAACTCGCTTTGACCCCACTGCCACCGACATACTATATTATGGAGATGCAGTTCCTTCTGTTGGAGCCATTGAAATGAACAAAGTTAATTATATAAACCGAGTCGGTTGGGCCATCTATGCTAAAAGGGTCCCTCTCTGGGACTCTCATTCGAGAACGCTTGCTGACTTGACTACACATTACTCCTTCACTATTGACACTCAAGGTGCTTCCTCCTATGGCCAGGGGCTAGCATTCTTCTTGGCTCCTGTTGGGTTTGAAATCCCGCCGAATTCAGCTGGTGGATTTTTAGGCCTATTCAACACCACAACCAGTGATTCTCCTCGGAACCAAATTCTTGCAGTTGAGTTTGACTCATTCGTCAACATTGAATGGGATCCTTCATTTGAGCACGTGGGGATTAACAACAACTCAATTTCTTCCGCGGTTTACACACCTTGGAATGCCAGCTTGCACAGTGGAGACACTGCTGATGTATGGATCACCTACAATGCTTCTACCAAGAATTTGAGTGTCTCTTGGAAGTACCAAAGGACCTCAAATATTCGGGAGAATACCAGTCTTTTTTATGAAATTGATCTCATGGAAATTCTTCCCGAGTGGGTCACAGTTGGATTCTCAGCCACGGTATGTATGTAGAGCGACATACACTTCAATCATGGGAATTCAGTTCAAGTTTGGACATTAAGGAAACAAATGGAAAGAAGGTGAAAAAGAAGAGATTAGTGGTTGGTCTAACAATTTCAGTTGGTGTTTTGATAGTAGGGGCAATTATAACGTTTGCAATATTGTGGACATGGAAGGGAAAGAAGAAGGAAAAAGCAGAGAAAGTGAACTTAACATCGATAAACGACGACCTAGAAAGAGGAGCGGGACCAAGAAGGTTCTCCTATGACGAGCTTGCTTCAGCTATATACAACTTCTCAAATGAGAGGAAGTTGGGTGAAGGAGGGTTTGGTGCCGTTTACAAAGGCATTTTATTGATTTAGACATGCCAATCGCTGTGAAGAAAATTTCAAGGGGGTCTAAACAGGGGAAGAAAGAATATATCACTAAGGTTAAAATCATAAGCCGACTGAGGCATCGAAATCTTATGAAACTCATAGGATGGTGTCATGACAAAGGTGAGTTCCTACTTGTCTACGAGTATATGCCAAATGGTAGCCTTGATACTCACATCTTTGGCAAGAGGAATCCTCTCCATTGGGCAGTGAGGTACAAGATATCTCTTGGGTTGGGCTCTGTGTTACTATATCTTCATGAAGAGTGGGAGCAATGTGTGGTGCATCGGGATATCAAATCCAGCAATGTCATGCTAGACTCTAGTTTTGGAGTAAAGCTTGGTGACTTTGGGTTAGCTCGACTTATGGATCATGAGCTAGGTCCACAAACAACCGGATTGGTTGGAACTTTAGGATACATGGCTCCAGAATACATAAGCACGGGTAGGGCTAGTAAAGAGTCGGATGTTTATAGCTTTGGGGTGGTTGCCTTAGAAATTGCTACAGAAGAAGGTCAGGTTATCCTATGGAAGAGAATTCTGATGCAGGGTTGGTCCAATGGGTTTGGAATCTTTATGGGAGAGGAGATCTTCTTTTGGCTGTGGATGGGAAGCTGCAAAATGATTTTGACGAAAAACAAGTTGAGTGCTTAATGATTGTTGGACTTTGGTGTGCTCATCCTGATCGAAGTCTCAGGCCTTCAATTAGGCAAGCAATTCATGTTCTTAATTTTGATGTAACAACACCAAATCTTCCAACACAAATGCCTATTCCTTTGTATCATATACCTACGCCATCAGACAGCTCCGGTGAACCTTTGATAACTACAAGCCTTGAAGATGGTCGTTAAAGAAGTAAATCATTTAGGTTTGTAAGATTTGTGCGTTCCTTTGTATCATATTCCTAAACCATCATATTATAGCACTATGAACGCTCCATAAGATTTGTGCGCTAGTTTATTTCTTATTTTTTGTGAGTTTTCTTATCTTGTTATTTTTATTTAATTTCTTAATGCATAAACCATATTTTATGCATTCATGTTACATTAGAATACCGACTCATGCAGTACAACAAACAAAGACTCAATTTGCCTGCTAAGAAAATTGAAGAAAATTTTGAAAAAACAAAGACATGTAATCGAGTAATTTAACACAGAGCTTGATGTTTATCCGATTCTCAGAAATATAGGAACTTTATCTTAACAAAGTCAACAGGGTTATTAGGTTCAAAGGAGTTGAAATTTCGATTTACTTGAGCCAATAAAATAAAATTTCATGAAATTTGATGAATTTTTTTTCTTTTCCTATGTTTTCTCAGCAACCAAACACATCATGTGGTTTCCAAATGGAAAAGCTAAGAGCAAACCCAAAAAAAAAAAAAAAACGAAATCGAAAAGAAATAAAACAACAATGTTTCGAAAAATACGATGGGTAATTAATATCACCTGGCCGATGCTATTGCTAAATGCTAGCAATGTGTTCTTCAGGGTCAAAGCAAAAAACAAAACTAAAATCGCAGTGCCAAGTCTGAAAATGTACTCAAAGCCAAGGCCCAATGGGCTTAATAGCCGAGCCCGGTTGGGATAGTTTTCAGCCTCAGCACAAGCCCGGCCGTGATCTGCAATTCAACCTTAGGCATCAAGGAAGAAGGATTTTTAAAATATTCAAAGTAATTTTATGATTATTTTTAATTAATTAAGATTTGATCATATCATTATTCATTTGGAAGTCAATGCCTTTCCATCTGTACGTGTTTAGGTCAGTTGGTTTGCCAAGCACTGTGGCGTTGATTCATGTGTTTTTACCGAGTAATGCTACAAGTTCCTCTTCTATCACTTTTGTATCATTCCAAAAATGATGTGGCTCTTAAATCACTATTGAGCTTATGATTGATTATTATATGATTTTGATCGAATGATAATTTTAAGAGTTACATCATTTTTGGATGGACACTAAAGTGACACAAAAGAGACTTTTAAAATTACTCGTTTTTACCTAGCCCTCTTTTCTCTCTTTTCTCTCTTTCTCCTTGTCTCTTGGGTTCCTTATCATGATAGGATAGAATAATTTCTCTGCAGTATTCGGTGAGAATTTTCATAAGGCTCACATGCTCAGACTATATAAGGGCTATTTCATAGTAAATTGTTGGAAATTTGGATTCAACTTAGTAATTGAAAAACTCTTAACAAAAATTACGATCCTAAAATTACATGACATATGTTGTGACTATATTACATCTCTTTATACTATTCATCATCATGTATATTCTTTTTGATCTATTTACCGGGTTATAGACTATTAAAAATATTTTAACAATAGTCTAAAGAGTACCAGTACACACATATATATATAAAATGTAAGCCATCTGGGATATATATATATATATATATAAGTTATTCCGTTACAATATTTATAATCTCTGATGATATTGAAGAAGAGATAGTAGTGCTTAGTGGAATTAGAAATTCTCACTTTCGTCTTTCATTAAGTAAAGTCAAGGCGCTACTATTAGGATGATTTAGAATGCTTTAGTCTAAATTTTGGTCTTAAGTTAAATCAAATATATTTGATGTCTAATTTAATATTCTTAGTCTGAACTGAGAAATAGATAGTTATAACTAACTCTAATTTCCATTATGAATTATTTGACATTTAAGATTTATCTAATTAGATACTAAAGAGTTTTTTTTTTTTTGAAAAATAGATACTAAAGAGTTAGTAGTGCTTAGTGAGAATTGGAGATTTTCACTTTCGCTTTCATTAAATAAAGTCAGAGGCGCTACATGATCGACCACCCCATGCCCATGACCAATGGGACACATAGGTGGTTCGGTGTCCTATACCAACCAAATGGGGTAACTGAGCCACCCCCTTGGCTAAATCGAGAGAGAGGAAGGGGGCGAGCCACACCAAATGGCTTGGCCACCCCCCGCATTTAAAAAAGAAAAAGAAAAAAAAGTAATTTTTAGGTTTTGTATTATTTATTTTTATATATGAAATTCTATTGGTCTTTGTGCGTTGACACAACCAAAATGTGATAGAGAATCAGAGATAATATATACATGGATTTGAAACATCGATCATGATCACCTTAATTAATATAAAAGTGTAAGTCTATAGTTTGATCAATTTTTCTATAATATATTAAAGTATTACAAAGAATGAATATCAGACAATACAACTCGTGATGACTTTGATACAAACTACCACTCTCAATTGACAAATGCGATATATAGCGTTATTAGCGTATACGTATATTTGAGTTGATCAGCATGCTTCAGCCTTCCTTATCATTATCGTACGTGTACCTGCTACTTATTTGTACTTGCATGGCTTCTGCATGTTTGTCTTTATATCTCTGTGGCATATTAAGGAAACTTCACAAATGATTCAACTATCAATTATCATGTGTTTTGAAGTGACTTTCAAATTTTAAATACTCTCAATTTTACCATCGAATTTTCAATTTGATACAATTTACACTATCCATCAATTTTTGCCGTTAAACCCTATCGAAACTTCCTAAAAAGACCAAATTACCTTTCAATTTTTGTTTTTTTAAATGTAAATTAAAAGGGTCACACTGTAGGCCACTTTGTGATTTTTTTCAAAAAAAAAAATTGAAATATAAGGTAAATTTGAAATTTATAAAAAAAGTCAGGTACAATGGTCAATATATCACTTTTAATATTTACAAACTAATGAAGGGGTGCAATTGCATCAGATTGAAAGTTTAAGAAGTAAAATTGAGAATTTTTAAAATTTGATAGTGTCTTCTCAAAAAACATGATAATTTAGAGGTTTAAAGTGAAATTTTCCCTTACTTTTAGCATCAGATTATCTTCAACACACCCTCTCAAGCTTAATTAATGGGTAAAGAGTACGTTAAGCTTGGACCTTAGTAAATTTGAGAAGAATTTAAAAGCTTTATAAGGAGTAATTTTATATATATTAATTTAGTCTTTAATTGTAATATATTTCTCATCAATTATTTGATTCTCTATCTAAATATATTTTTAATTTATGCTTTGCTCATCAACTTTTTTTTTTTTTTTAATTTTTAATGAATGAGTAGTAAACGATTTAACGGTGAATATGGTGAAATCAATGAATCCTCCCAAATTGATAGATATGATTCCTGATGCTGATTTAAGACTATAGAATTTCTCTAATCAAGTCTTAAGATTCAAAATTTGATGTTGCAGAACAAGCAGGTAACATCTATTCACTGTACTCTTTTTTTGGTTTTCTTTTCCTTGTGGAAATGGTAGTATGGATTTGTTGGTATTAATTAAGTATGTATGACCTTTCAGAAGATTATGTAGAAAATTTTTGCTTCTAGACTTTCCGTTTGGTTGTTTCCCCGTTTGGTTTTTGGATTTGTTGTTGTTTTGCATGTTTGTGTAGATGATGTGTTTGATGGTTTGGTTATGTTCTTTGCTTTTGGGTTTCTGGGTTTTTCTGCAAATGTTGGTTTGGTTTGTCTGTTTTGTTTAATTGGCGTTCATATTTGTTGCTGGGAGATTTCGGATTTTATGTTTGGATCGTCTTCCGTTTACGATTTGGATATATATATTTTTTTTATCAATATTTTGCATGTTCTTGCCTGTGTAGCGGATGATTTTGCTCATATTCTTTGTTTTTTAGTGTGATAGATGTACGTGGTCTAAAGTTTTTTGTATGAGGGATTGAATCTGTACCGTCGCACAAAGGTAGTGTTAATTGCAACATGTGTCCCGTTGAAGCCATTTCTTCTTTTGACAGAAAATACAAATAGGCCAGCTAGGCATATAGTCATTTAATATTGGTGTCAAGCGCATTAAGAATTGACATTGTGGAGGATTTATGTGCCATTTACTTGAGTTTTACCTCCATATTTTGTGATTGGCTATTATTTATCTTTAATAGTAGTGAAGATGCATAGTGAGAGATGTTATATTATGTCCCCATGAGTGGGTTTTGTGGGCCAGTGGCCTCCGGTGGGATTTGAATGCTATTCAATTTAAACAAATGGAGCATTAGTTTTAACCGTAATACTTTAAATTGGTATTTTGTAGTTCCACAAAATATATATATATATATATATATATAAAAGTTATTCTGTTGCAAGATTTATAATCTCTGATGATATTGAGGAAGAGATAGTAGTACTTAGTAGAAATTGAAGATTCTCACTTTCATCTTTCATTAAGTAAAGTTGGGGAGCTACAGATCAAAACCACCTTTGCTCCCTCATTCGGCAAGTTTGGGGTGGTTTGGCCAAAGGGGATGGCTTGGCCATCCCCTACTTTCTTCTTCTTCTTTTTTAAGTTTTGTTTTTGTTTATTTAAGTTTTTTTTTTTTACACTTTACCCCCAATGGCATTTTCGAAAGTACTTGTGGTTGAAAAATGTCACGTACCATGCACATGACTTAGTTTCCATTCAAACAAACGGATCGGATTTGATGGATGGATGATGTTTTCCAACGTTAGATATATTGTGAAAGTCTCTTGTCGATTTTTAAACATTTGATCCCAAAACACAAATGAGTAGATACTTCAAGGGATAAAGTATATTTTCTCATTATTTTTTAAAAATCAAACAAATATAAATGTGCCACGTAAACAAAAATACTAATAAATGGACACTCGAATGCTGATCAATAGCATTTCTCATTAAATATTTGCTTTGACACTTGAGCCATGGTGGTCTTGGATCCCTCTCATCCCTAAAAGATAGCTCAAGAGGTGATGCTTTCCTTCATACTTATAAAATGATAACTAGCCCCTTCCACAATCGAAGTGGGATAACTCCAACAATCTTTTCTTCACACATCAAGCTCTAAATTAGAGTAGCAAAAACCCGTTTCTTCTATGAACTTTTGGACCAAGATTTATTGGTAAATTTGGGCTATGATATATACTATGTTAAACTACCAATTATCTCAAAAACTTAAACCTATAAGAATAGATAAATTTAATCATTTTACCGTTACTTTAACACTTTACACTCTCCTAGATCCGGCCATAACAGCCACCATATATATACATAATTCTGGATATGTTTTGGTGAAACCCAAAATATATGTAGTTTGAGATTGGAATTTATGCTTATTATCATCTCAATTTATTTTTATATCGAACAGAGCGTCCACTTCTCTCATCGTGAAATTTACACCATGTACGTTTACATGTCCTTTTTCACTCGCAAGTTTTTCAGTTTCACTGCACCCCAACCACAGACAACATATTGAATAAGTGACAAACGACTGAGCACATCCTCTCTGCATGATCACCAAAAGTAGATTCCTACTGCTTTAACTTTGAAAAATCGCACTAAAAGCAATTGTTAACCGATGGATGAATAATAAAAAGTCACTATTAATTTGTCTGGAGTGATCGACTATGAATAATAACTTTCTTCAAAATTTTACTATGCTTGTCTTCTTATGTCGACAACTTCAATCGTTGCCCAGACCATAAGGGTCTTGGGCATCTTGATAGTATGAATCTGATTGGAATCCATTCTTCTTGATTATTTGACTTGATGATAAGGCTTCAGATGATGCCGGAGAATTGTTCTCTACACCTTTTTCGCCCATCTGAGAAACTTGAATCATTAGCTATATTTTCCAACACAATTCAGCACCAGTCCACAAATTCCATTAATGACTATTACGAATGAACAATATATCTTCTTTAAATTAAGATCTAATATATATACTAAACTGCGGGATGCTAAACTTACTCCAATTTCTTTATATGATTTTTCTACACTCATAAGTGGCTTTTAAAACTACTATTAAATCAAATCTAATAAAAATTCATCTCATATTCAATTCTCAATAGTGATTTTAAAAACCACCTATTGGTGTAAAAAATGAGAATAAGTGTAGCATTTTTCTACTAAATTTGCTTCTTAAAAAAAATCATAAACTCCATTAAAAGTGAAACTAAAACTTAAAATAATTAACTTTAATTAAAGATATATATACCTAATACAAAACACTTTCCCTTTTTTAAAATTAAAATAAAACCTAATAGAAATGTTGAAAGAGAAAATGTTCACCAAGCTCAGATCCTATAAATTTGCTAAATTAATCACTACTTCAAAAACAGAATAAACCCAGATCCCCAACAAAGTTGTATAGTATGACAGAGTTGCTTCATCAATCACTTTAGTCATAAATCTCAATACCCAGTACTAGCTATTTAATTACTTCATATAACACATAATTAGGAAACAAGCAAACCCAAAAATGGGAGCTGAAACTGCAAAAATTAAAGCATTTGAATTTAGAGAAGCATGCATGTGTGGCGACAAAAATAGAGTTTGCAATCATACTACTAATCCATGTTTAATTTGTATAATAACTGCCACAATTACTAAAACTAGAAAAATGCAGCAGCTAGTTAATTAATTTCTAGGTTTAATTTCACAGATTCTACATGCATGTTCAATAATCTATTATTATGTAATAAATTTTTGGGAAATTCTATTAGAACACCTTGGGTCGGTGTACGGATTTTTTAAAATCCTTAAGTTTTTTTTTCGACAATTTACTCATGAGTAACTCGAAAATCCATGCAGTCAAAATTTTGTTAACTACTGTTATTCTGGGTCAAAATGCACCGTTTTGACCCATTAAAATATTAATTTTTCAAAATTAAAATTTTAAAAATTAAAATAAAAAAAATAAAAAATAAAAAAGAAAGAAAGAAGAAGAGAAGAGAAAGTGCGGGGGTGGTTCGGCCACCCCCAAAACAAAAAAAAAAAAGGGTTTTGGGGTTTGGCCCTAGCTAGGGGGTGGCCAAACCACCCCCTTAGGCCATGGCCGGGGGTGGCTCAACCACCCCAGACAGCCGGTCCACCCTCATGACCTAAGGAGGTGGTTTGGCCACCCCCTAGGACCAAACCCAAAACTTTTTTTTTTAGCCTTTTAGGTGGCCGGACCACCCCTTTGGCCATGGAGGTGGTTTAGCCACCCCCACACCAGCAGTATGGAGGTGGTTTAGCCATCCCCATGGCCTAAGGGGGTGGCCCTAGGGCCAAACCCCAAAACCCCCTTTTTTTTTTCTTTTCTTTTTTTTTTTCCTTTTGGGGGTGGCCAGACCACCCCCTTGGCCATGGGGTTGGTTCGGCTGGTCTAGGGGTGGCCAGCCACCCTTGCACTTTCTCTTCTCTCTTTTTTTTTTAAAAAAATTTTTAAATTTTTTAAATTTTTTAAATTATAATTTAGTATAATTAATATTTTAATGGGTCAAAACAGTGAATAACGGTAGTTAACAAAATTTTGACGGCATGGATTTTTGAATTACTCAGGAAGTAAATTGTCGAAAAAAACTTAGGGATTTTAAAAAATCCATACACCGACCCAAGGTGTTATGATGTTTTTTCCTAAATTTTTTGTACTTCAATGTAACATTAGTATCTGATAGGTTAATTAACAAGTTACTTAAACCCAATTAACTTGATCAAATTGGGTCAAAGCTGCCATTGTGATCATCGGTTAATTAATATCATAAATATTTAGACCTCATTTCTTGAAAACTGATGCCACCAATTAATTCGTACTATTTTATTTGATTCCACCATGCATGGTTACAATTATTTTAAGGACTTTATTAGATTAATTGTTTAACTTAGAAATATAAGGATTTATTTTAGGGAAAAATATAAAAAAGCCCCTCAAACTACCAGTCATTTACAATTTAGCCCCCTAATGTTTAAAAAGTGATAAAGTAGCCCCTCAAACTACCAAAATGCAATAAAAAGGCCACTTATTTTTTTAAATTCCTATAATACCCCTATTCTTTTAACAAATAAAACAATAAAATAATTATAAAAAAAAACTAAACAATTTTTTAAAAATACAAAAAAACAATGGGCTAATAAATACAAAAAAAAAAATTTTTTGGAATAAATAAATATTTGCCCATTACTTTTTTTGTTGGGTTTTTTACAATTATTTTAATATTTTATTTGTTAAAAGAATAGGGGTATTATAGGAATATAAAAATATAAGTTACCTTTTTATTGTATTTTGATAGTTTGGAGGGCTACTTTATCACTTTAAACATTATGAAAACTAAATTATAACAACTGATAGTTTTTATATTTTTCCCTTTATTTTAAACTTATTCTAAATTCTGGGGCAGTAAAATGTAGTTTTCAGCCTTTAAATGCCTTCGTGCTAAAGTTTTTTTTTTTTTTAAAAAAATAAAAAATTATATTTACATGTATTTCTATGAGGCAAATTAAAAGCCATAACTACCCTATAGGTAACTGGGTCGTATTTTTTTTTTCTAAGCTAACTGGGTCGTATTGACTCATAAAGACAGGTTTCTAGCCAATATTCGTATGCGGGAAGTAAGTAGTACTGTAGTACTATACGATGGAGCACAACAGAATGCTTCAAGTGGGTTTCTTTTATAGTTTGTTATAAAAGGCCACTGAAAGGCAGTACGTATACAACAGTAATCAAACAAGTGAAAGATATGGCATCCTTAACCCTACTCACCGGCATGCCTCCCAAAATTAATTTGGTCTTGCTGGATCAGCATTTGCCAGGAGAAGTACCTGAAACCTAGGCATTTTGTTGCTGACACATCTTTAATATACTAATGAAGGAAAATACATTCCATAAATCATGGAATAAGCATAAAACATGGGGAGAAAATCAATGGATTATTGACTTAGTGGAATATGCTTGATTTGTTTAGATTTTATCCTTTAATATCAGCAAGGGCCCAAGATGCCACCGAGAAGGCCAAGCAGACAGCACAAGATGCATGGGGCACGGCCAAAGACACTGCCCAAAAGGCCAAAGACTAGTGTGTCACGGGCAAGGCTGAACAGTTCAAGGAAAGCATCAAAGAAAATGCAGAGACTGTTAAGAAAAGCATGAACACTATACCAAGAACTGATGATGATTCCTTCTCTTTTTTTCCAGTTGATTTATCTTGCACAAGAAATAACATGTTTTGATTATGATTATCATCTTCAATCTAGCTGGGTATTTATTGTTAATTTGCATGTAAATTTTTTTTTTTTTTTGACATGTCCACACAAGGGAAGTGAGAGAGAGAATTTGAACTAGCTAGTGACCTCTTCTTCATGAAGTGTGATCTACAGCCAATTGAGTAATATTCATGTACTCTTTCATATACCAGATGTAAAATGAAGTATTTCATCAGTTTTCACCAAGCTAGGTTGGTGCAAATCTGATCTGGGCATTCAATATATATTGTATGTGTGGATACAAATTAATACAGCTGTCCCGTACCCTGTAGAAATTAAACAAGAAAACCATGAGAGTTTAATTGTGGAGTACTCCCATATATCAATTAATTGGAGGTCTTATGGAGATACAAATTAACCATTTAGATATATAGACATGTTAGATTATTTCAATAAAATAAGTTTTGCTTAATTTCCTCTTCTTAAAGTTTCAACTTTGCCTCAATTTGTGTATATACTTCACTTTGTACTACCTTAAAAAGTTACAATAATTTTGGATGCTTTATAAAGGATTATCTTTCACTAAGCTATATTGGCTTTTTGGGTAGACACGTGCTCATTGTCGAAGAAAATCATAATCAAATAGAAAAATAAGATAATACTGGAAATAAAATAAAATAAAATAGACACAAGTGATTTTATGTGGTTCGGTATATATATGGTCTACATCCATTGGTAAAGCTCTAATTCAGGCTAATTTTACAATACAAAATGATAAAGGTTGATAAAATCAAATCATAATTGAATATATATCTATATATCTATATTTGATTTTATCAATTACAATCAACGCTAATATATTATTATATTTTCATGATATTAAATATAAATTAATGATTAAGTGAATAAATTTTTATCTTCCTACATATCAACTTAAGCTTATTGAAAAAGTGGTGATTTAATAGTGGTGTCACTTTCACATTAGCTATGCATGAGCGCTAATTCATAACTCTTTCCAAACCAAGATTCTATTAAAGGAATTTGAGGCAAATGGAATAGAAAACCACTTTCAAAGTGTTTTAATTGGTAAACAATTAAAATAACCCCAAGAGTCCGGTTCATGGGTCTTTATATATAATATGTATACAAAATTTGGAGTGAAAACTTACAAAAGATTGTGACGTTAAATTAATATTTTTTTTAAAAAAAAATTTAAGGATCTTATGATTGCAATAAATGATCAAAGTAAATAGTGATGAGTAAAGTTTTTTTCAAAATATATATATATTGACAATGACAAGGACATAGTGTACATCGTTTCCGATAAATTTTTTTGGATGAGACCATTTTTGCAGTGAAGATGGGTCAATATTGCCAGTACTAAAAAATGCTATCGGCAAGTATACATTGTCGTTAGCTTTAAATTGATGATCTATAAGTCAAATATATTGTATTGACCACGACATGTCATTCTTGTTGGTACAACTAATAATAATAAAATAAAATAAAATTAACAAAATTAACGATCCCCCCGACAATTAATTATTGCTAAAACATAGAAATTTCAGACCATTTTTAATTTGGCATGAATTCTGCACACCACATTTATTGTCCATGCAAAAATACATTATTTTTATAAGGATAATGATATTGATCATCTTTTTATCTTCTTTATTTTTTTGAAATTGATGTAACTTTTAAAATTATAATTAAATTTTAAATGAATTATACTTAAATTTTAATCAATAATAATTTTAAAAGTCATATTAATTTTAAAAGAATAAAAAAATATGACTTATAACATTACACTTTTTATAATTGATAACAAATTATATTTCAATTTTTTTTTCCCTAAAAGTCCATTCAAATCCAAGCTGTCATGTCATGAAAGCAAGTGGATACGGTTCACCTAATTCATGGAATGCTCATCAAAGTAATTTCACCTATCAAAGTTATTTCTTCGTTTATATGCCAACCCTTTTTTTTTTTGAAATGATATTCATTTAAGAAACGGAGGGAGGCTTTCCCTTCATGCATTCATGATGCTATATATGGAAGGTCGTATATATGCATATTATAATGAAGTGTAATACAGTTACAATTTAAATTAAATTTTGATTCAATTTTTAGATCAAATTTTTCTCTCTTCCACATGTAGTTTTTATTTTAAACTTAAAAAAAAAGTTGGGTCAGCCACAACTTAAACCTAACTTTTGTCAAACTTTTAAAGCAAATTTCTCTCTCTCTAACTTAAGACTCTCTCTCTACAATTTTTCTTTTAAACTTAAGAGAAAAGTTGGATCAAAATTGAATTTAAATTGTGTCTTTATCATATTCCATACTATAATACTGTTCATTCTTTCTAGCTAGATAGATGAGGAGTTTTGGAGTGAAACCCTAGTGGCTAGTGCATGCGAAGTAATAGCCCGACACTAGAAAAACATATAATTCAATGCACTGTAATAGCATTCTTAATGCACGTACGTGTTTTTCTGTTTCCCTTCCTTTTTGCCTGGTCGGAGGGGAACTATTGTTTGAACGTGTTTTTTGGGTGCTTTTGGAGATATTAATGTGAGATATATATATATATATATAACATACTTTTGGCCATCTCATTTTATTATTTTTCTGCGGGACTGAATATTGATCAGACTCATATATATGGAGCAGGAGCCAACAGATTCATCCTCTTCTTCCTTAGATGCAAGTAATGAACCAAATCAACCAAATTATTATCAAAATCTTACTCAATCTAAAACATCGTTGCTTGGAAGGTATGTTGATGATATATACATAATGGATTCTCTACTCTTTTCTTGTTTATGAAGCTATTTTTAATTAATAAAATGCAGAATAAAGTCTTAAAAGTCTTTTAAGTATAAATATTGATTGATTTCTTATTCATCACTCTGAGAATAATTGATTTCTGAAGTGTTTCTTGCAAAACTCATATATGGTATATATACGTACATCAAACAGTGATTCTCATGCATCACTATTCAAAGTCTGGAACAAACTTATATTAATTATCCCGTCTCTTTTTTCATTGACAGGTCTCAAGAAATTCAACCCCAAGGATTATTGACTGATCAGGCTGCTGGATCAAGTGGCCTTTATCAAAGTGGAGGCACTTGGAATCAAATTCAATTCCCAACCATACTAATTCAGCAAGTATATATATATTTTCCTATACCGAATTTCTTAAAAATAAAAGTCCCATCCACTAGTTACAGTTCTAATTAAGTATATTGTTTTCAATAGGGAATGGAGGCTTGCAGCATCAGATCAGCACTTCCTCTTCATGATCAGGAAAAAGGCCTGTCAACCAATTACAGTAGGGTATGCTGGCTTATCATACTATATATGAAATCTCAGTATATCTATACTCGAATGACCTATTTAGTGAGTATTAAATTATTGATTAATTGATTAAATTTACTTATTTCTTTAAGGATAAGCGATTAGTTTCCTTACTTTCCTTTATATTCTATTATGGTATCAAAGCCTCTTTGACTCACATCATCCATGGCTGACTTTGAAACAACATAATTTTCATACCCCACCCTCCATAACCCCTTTCAACCATAAGGGTATGGAAAACGAAAATTCCTCCTTACCTAAAATGTCATGACCTTTATAGTTGCACCCATATATATATGGAAAATGGTAGGGGTTCTCCTCGTAGGTTCTCCTGACGTTCTCCCAGTCTTATATAAAACATGATTTAAGAAAAAATAAAATTGTAGTGACCTCTACCACCGGTTTTTTTAGGTATTAGCATCAAATTTGAGGCATTAGCACCAATTTGTGAGGCATTAGCATCAAATTTATGATGATCAAATTCATTTTGAGTGATATCATTCCTAAAGGGTTAACCTTCCACCCTTAGGTTTTAATTTTAAATCCAAAAACAAGTTTTAAAGCATTAGAACCTAACTATTAACTCATAAAAATTAATCTGTTAGCAAAAAAACGGTACTACAATTTAATTTTTTCTTAAATCATGTTCTATGTAAGACTGGGAGAACGTCAGGAGAACATTACGGGAAGAACCTCTAGCAAACCCTATATATATCCTAGCCAATTTAGGATTGTATTTGTACCCTTTTCCTCCCCTCCATCTCAGCCTTCCATCACTACTGTTAATATTCCCGATCAATTTAAAATTTGGTCTCAACAAGATCAAACACTCTTTGAGTGTACTTTCTTCTTTATCTGAAGATATACTTTCTCATGTTATTGGGCTCTCTTCTTCTTCTTCTTGTGGTGTCTAAGTCACGTTGGAAAAGTGATTTTCTTCTTGATCAAAAGCCGCCCAAATTATGCACATTTGCTTTCAACTAGCTACCAACAAAGGAAACGATAAATTGGCTACCCGAATTATGCACATTTGCTTTCAACTAGCTACCAACAAAGGAAACGATAAATTGGCTACATCGAGAGAGCCATAATCTCTAATGTTTACTTTAGGAAAGTTTTGACCTCTGAAACATAGTATAAATACAAAGTGATCGAGAGAAGTAAGAGCAATTTTCTTTTTTCTTTTTTAGAATGGGAAATGCTAATTGTTTTTCTAGTGTTCTCCTGGTGTTCTCCCAATATGGCTTTTAAAATCATCAATAAATTAAAAGTCAATAATGATAATTTCAAATTCAACTATAATTTTAAAAGCCAGATCCTTGACATCACAATTGGGAGAATTTTATGAGAATGCTAGAAGAACATCTAATATTTTCCTTTTAGAAAATAATATTCTCCTAAGACAGGGAGAATACTAAAAGAACACAAAGAGAGCACTTAACATTGCCCTAAAATAATATCCAACTCATACCTTTCTTATTGATAGTTCTCATTAAATAGAGAAATAATAAACTATTAATTACATAATAGACCAATTAGGTCTTGACTTGAACCACCCTAATAAGGAAGGAATCTAACTCTTTATTGTACCATGAATCTACGAAAATAAACTCCTTATTAGACTCTAATACGGTAGCAGGAAATATTAAGTAATTATAATCACGTCATTTCCCCCTCCTAACAATTACCTTATCCCTAAGGAAAAATTCTAAAAACTACTCGTTGAAATCCCTTAAAACACTTCTAAAAATATCTTCTTCTTTTTTTTTTTGGATAAACTTTGACTTCATTAATTCCATTAGAAAAAACGTCTAAAGTACAAAAACTCTAAACATAAAGAGCAAACTGCTCTATGGTTACAATATTATAAATGTTACTAAGGATCTCCTCCATCCATATTTTTTCAATTTGTTCTCGTGTTGCAATCTTTGCAAGACCATGGGCGGCCCCGTTTGCTCCCCGCTTGACGTGCACGCGCGACATCCCTTCACCTAAAAACAGACAACACTCCTTATATCCTCAATAATTTGTCGTTAATTGCCTTTACCACCAGCTCAACATTCCCTTCAAAAATAATATATATCCTGCATCCCTAAATCACTGCAGAATTCTAGTGCACATGCCACCGTTTCAGGTTCACTGCAGCAGAAGCGTCATAGCTCATCTTTCACAATACCTCGTTTGAGAAGATTACTCTTAGTGGGGAGGATATCACTAGAAGCCCGCCACAAAAATACCTTCGTTGGATTTGGAATCTGTAACTTCCAAATAGACTTCCATATAACAGTATATCCCCATTTTTGTGACCCTTCCCCATATATGGAACCTATCCTCTCATTTTCAACATAATACTCGCTTCTCACCGTGAATTCTCCTGTATTCGTGGCTTGCCAAATCATCTTGTCTGGGTTTTTGTATCGACTCAAGGGTTTTTGTATCAACTCAAGGGGAGGCTAAAAATAAGCTCCGCTTCTACTTCCCAAAAAACATTTTGAATGAGTAAGAAACTGTAAATACTTTAAATATAATAACAACACTCATGTAAATTACACGCTCTCTTTTTTTTCTTCTTCTTCTTTTTTTTTTTTTTTTTTTGTGTAAAGAAACTACCATAATTAACTGATCATGACAACAAAACTGCATGAGCATGTTTTTATGTTTTTATTTGTTCGTATAAGCCCAAAAGTTTTTTTTTTTCCAATTGCTTATATATTTTTCTTCAAGACAAATTGAGCTTGTTTAAGAAATATTTTCAGCAAAGAACGTAGAGAAATATTGTAAATATTAGCCAATATGAAGTGGGAGAGCCATCGTCGAGGATGGTTAGGGTACCCTGACTAATGTCCTTCTAGGTGTTTATTATCACAATTTTTTTTTTCCTTTTCTTGTCAAGTAAATTTTAGAAGAAATTCACTGGATTTTCACTTCATTTTTCTATATACATTATAACATTAAATTGTAGATGAAATGGCATGGGAAAAGGACATTCCGCCAAGGTCAAATATTCAGCTAACTAGTAGGATTTTACAAGGTCAAGGCAGTACTCCTAGTGCCTCAAACTCAAGGTATAGTTCAATATATCATTGTGATAATATTATTTAATATTTACTGGAATCATTGGTTCTATCATTGTCCTGAAATTTTGATGTGAAATCTACAAACAGACCAAAGTCGATTAAGAACGGAGTTTATGATCCAATTTATAATGTAATTGGTTTGCCTGTGGACCCCCATTTACGCATGTTTGTTGCAAGAGGTGACAATGGTAATTATTGTCTGCATTATTACATATTTTCAAAGTTAGCATACAATTATATTATTAAGGAATTTATATGTTCTTTTCCTTGTAGCAGGACTGCAATGAACAACTTAGAGAACCAAATTGATCAAGGAGCTTCCTATCTTACCTACATATGGATTGTAGCTTTATATATTTGTATTTCAGGTTTGATCAGGTTATTTGTATTTCTATTAGTTGTTCCATGTCTATGCTCGAGGATAATGTGTGCTTCCTTTATGGTTATTAGAAGGGTGGTTCCCCAATTAGCTACTAGTTAGTTATATTGTTGTAATTGTCAGTAACCTTACCAAATTGGTCAAAGCCTAATTTGAAGGTGCATCTGCAACCCATATCATTATTGTTTGTGCTTGCTTTAATAAATTAGCAAGCCTTTTTATATTATTGACTCATTTGTTTGCCTATTAAAAATTTAGCACTATATTTTCTGCTATGAGATTCTCTTATATCTCTAATGTCATAACATCACATGGAAATTGGAGGTTTCTGCTTACGATTTTACTAGTTCAAATATCAAGACGTTACAATTAATAGTAGTAAATAGAACTAGAAGCTTCATTTAGATTATAACATAATAACCTCAACCATTTGTCATGATTAGGAGAAGCAAGTAAGCTTTGGGTTGATATGTTGGTATAAGAGCGAAGGTAGTTCCATGCATTGAACGGACCATGTGAATCATCATTCTTTTATAACATTATCATAAAAATGATATACGTGCATGAAAATTTATAATAGTTACACATTTACTCTAAATCCTGAGAAGCTTGTGAATTCGGATGTCAAGTGCAGGTCACTTTGGTGTATTTATGGGTGAAACATATTTATAGGTGAACATCATTGAGCATTGGATGATCACATATACGTAGCATTATGGGAATAGTCTCTTCAAGAAGGAATCCAAATCCTTTGTCAAAATACAAAGCGATAATGAAAATTTTCCTTGTTTTAAATTTAATGGAAATGAATCAAATAATTATTCTGAAGCTTAGGCCTAATTGTTTCAATGGGATTTACAAAACTTATATTTATGTACAAGGTGAGATTTATTCTTACATGGTGCATAAGGATAATCATGTAATTAAATCAGTTACACAAGGAAAAAAGGTAATGAACAAAGTAACATGACATAGACTTTAGTTCAACTATGGAATCGTCAGAATGATTACATGGAGTGGTAATATGTAATATGTAATAATCAATAAGTACATAATAGGAATTAATTGATTTAATTAAAGTACTTATTAGAATCCAGTCACAATTATTTAGTAGAATTAATTGTAATTAATAGTGTCGCGTGATACGTAAGTAGATAGTGTCATGGGCCTATTATAACAATATTTTTATTTTAGGTCCTTTGAATAATCTCGTTATTAATAAATTTATACATCATTTGTGTAAAATGATGGATAATATTGTCTATTAAAGTTGAAGAATTAATTTTAAATATTACCATCATTTTACACTAATTATATGTATTCATTTATAATTGACATCCTATTCTCTTTGAGATAATGTAAATTGAATGTTTAATCTTTGAGCTGATGTATTGATTTATTTGGGTTGTTTTACTTTAATAAAACATGGGCTAAGAGATTTATAATCTAAGTAGCTTATTATACGGAGAGAAATTAGGCTCAGTGGATTTAATCCAAAAGGCTTAAGCATAGATAAACGAGCATTGGGCTTAAGGGATAAAAACCCAAGCCCATACATGTTGGCAACAAGAACTGGGCTAGGGTCGGTGTCTCTAGAAGCAAGGGGAGTAATTATTCTCCCTACATGTATTAATTTCCTACTTCTGTTAAGATCACCAGATCTATAAATAATGTGTCATTGAGAAGCAAACCTCACTCCACTCCTCACTGTACCCCGATTCTCTTATAAATACAAGTATCGTGTATTGTACAAATATTAAGAAATAAGAGTAAAATATAGTCCTTTAAACTTGAACTTGTGAGTATAAGTCATAGGTTCACGTGAATTTATTGTGTTTATTTTTCTTCATTCTACTCTGTCTTTATTTTTCTATCTGATGTTCTTTCTTTCATAAGCAACTTAATTAACTGGAGGACTTGCAAAGTTGCTTTGAAAGCTTTGGAAGGCAGAAACTTGTCATAATTGTTTGAAGGTCGTTAAACAGAACCTTCCATAATTGTTTCTTTACTTCTAAAAGCATTTTATCTTGTCTAATGTACATTGTTTCTCTATATGTGAGATTCGTTAATTAGTTCCATGCATGTACGGATCACACTCTTTGAAGAGGTGTTACACAACTTTTCGTTTCCAATATACTTGGATTCTATAAAGGACAGAAGAAAGCAAAGGAAAGTTTTTTTTAGCAATCCAAGAATCAATATGAGCTGAAATTTTTTCAACCAAACTACCACAATCATTTGCTGTTAACTTCCTTGAGATTGAAGGCGCCCCATGGAATTCAACTAAATGCTCCTCCTGCAAATCAGAAACACCCGCTAAATAGAGGGAGCTAGCTCTTTGAGAGATTGTATATAAGGCTTATAAGCCCATATAATTAAAGCCGCAAACTTCTGTAATACAACTAATGACCCAAAATGAATGAAGCTTAATGGGCTAAAATTCACTAATTAATGCACTCTTCTAATACCAATGTTATAATTTATGTGTTTTTTTTTTCTTAAAAAAAAATAATAATAATTGACTATCACCTTCTCCATCATTTTGAAAAAAGAAAAAAGAAAAAAAACGCTTCATCAAGGTTCAGATTTATGAGATTGCAATTTCCATGAAGATCGAGAACAGTCTTTTCTAATACTAGATTCACCAACTTAACTGTGCAACCAAATCTTCATCTGGCTTCAGAATGCACTGCAGCACGTATGGTGTACGTAGAAATAGGCATATGATCATGGAGATATTCAAATGTAATTATTGTCCGTCCCTAGCGTACAATATTTTTACGAAATTTAAAAAAAGAATAATTTTAAATACTTGACTCTTATTTTGTTATCATAAAAAGTCTAAAATTAAGGACGGTACCTACTAGAGATGACTTTTACAACATTGTCATGCCAACAAACTTTTCAGAGTTCACGTATTTTCTAGAATTTATTAATTTGGCCATGTAATACGTAAGTCATAATATGATTAAGTATGATGCTTGTGTTTTCTATTTTATATGTAAAGTTGTCTGCCACCCCAAGTCCTACGGGTCATAACATATCATTCACCCAATTAATTAAGTTTTAATTAACCATTGGGTTATAATCTTTAAAGTAATTGTCACTATAATTGTTTTGTTTTGTTTTATTTTATTTTATACTTCAACGTGTTGACACTATTGTGCCGGTGAGGGATCTGCATAAGTCTTTTTATATATATTTTATTTTCAATGACTATGTCTAGAAAAATGATTAGATTTTTTTTTTTTTTTTTTGTTCTTTCAAATTGTGTCTTTTTCCAAATGATGAGCCCGCTTGCTTCTCAGAATTGGTCCATACGTACGGTAGCTGGATATTCACATTGAAATGCATTATTACAGTGTGTTTATATATATAAGGAGTAACGCTAGCTAGCTAGTTACCACATATTTTTCCATCTCGAAGGAAAAATATTTTCATTGGGATAAAAATATGGTCTTTATAACATTTTACTCCTTATAAAGCTTTTAATGGCTTCTCAAATTTACTAAGGTCCAAGCTTAACATGCTCTTTACCCGTTAATTAAGCTTGAGAGGGTGCATGTGTTGAAGATAATCTCGTGGAGATGATGATAAAAGTAAGGGAAAACTTCATTTTAGACTCTTAAATTATCACACGTTTTGAGAAGACATTCTCAAATTTTAAAAATTCTCAATTTTACCTATTAAACTTTCAATTTGATGCAATGTATCCCTCCGTCAGTTTGTACGTAAACGTTAAAAGTGATATATTGACCATTATACCGACTTTCTTTTATAAATTTCAAATTTACCTTATATTTCAAATTTTTTTGAAAAAAAAAAAATCACAGAGTGGCCTCCAGTGTGACCCTTTTTTCATTTAAAAAAACAAAAATTGAAGGGTAATTTGGTCTTTTTAAGGAGTTTCGTTAGGGTTTAACGGAAAAAATTGACGGATAAAGTAAATTACATCAAATTGAAAATTTAATGATAAAATTGAAAGTTTTTAAAATATGGAAGTCTCTTCATAGTTGAGTTATTTGTGAAGTTACCTTAATATGCCATAGAGATATGAAGACAAACAACAGAAGCCAACGAATTGAATAAGTAGGAGGCACACGTACGATAATGATAATGAAGGCTGCAGCATGCTGATCAACTCAAATATACGTATACGATAATAACGATATATATCGCAATTGTCAATTGAGAGTTGTAGTTTGTATCAAAGTCATCAAGAGTTGTATTGTCTGATATTCATCCTTTGTAATACTTTAATATATTATAGAAAAATTGATCAAACTATATATAGACTTACACTTTCATATTAATTAAGGTCATGATCGATGTTTCAAATCCATGTATATATTATCTCTGATTCTCTTATCACATTTTGGTTGTGTCAACGCACAAACGACTAATAGAATTTCATATATAAAAATAAATAAAACAAAGCCTGAAACTTTTTTTTTTTTTCTTTTTTTAAATGTGGGGGTGGCCAAGCCATTTGGTTGTGGCTTGCCCCTTCCACTCTCTCGATTTGGTCATGGGAGTGGCTTGGCTACCCCATTCAGTCGGTATGGGACACCGAACCACCTATGTTTCTCATGGGCCATGGGCATGGGGTGGCTAATCGAAACCACCTCCAAATAGGTTTGGGGGTGGCCAAGCCACCCTCATTTGGCGAGTTTAGGGTGGTTTGGCCAAAGGGGATGGTTCTGCTGTCCCCCACTTTCTTTTTCTTTTTCTTTTTTGTAAGTTTTAGTTTTAATTATTTATTTAAGTTTTTGGTTTTTGTTTATTTATTTATTATTATTATTTTTTAACACTTTGCCCCGATGGCATTTTTGAAAGTACTTGTGGTGGAAAAATGTCATATACCATGCACATGACTTAGTTTCCATCCAAACAAATGGATTTGATGGATAGATGATGTTTTGCCAACGTTAGATACATTGTGAGAGTCTTTTATCGATTTTTAAACATTGAATGCCAAGACACAAATGGGTGGATACTTCAAGGGGTAAAGTATATTTTCTCATTATTTTTTAAAAATCAAATAAATATAAATGTGTCACGTAGACAAAAACACTAATAAATGGACACTTGAATCTGATTAGTAGCATTTCTCATTAAATATTTCGCTTTGACACTTGAGCCATGGTAGTTTTGGACATCTATTAACCCCAAAAGCTAATTCAAGAGGTGATCATTTCCTTCATACTTATAAAGTGACCACTGCTAGCCCTTTCCACAATCGATGTAGGATAACCCCAACAATCTCTCCTTCACACATTAAGCACTAAATCGGAGTACCAACAACCCGTTTCTCCCGTGAACTTTTGGGCCAAGACTTATTGGTAAATTTGGGCTATGACATATACCATGTTAAACTACCAATTATCCCAAAAACTTAACTTATAAGAATGAATAAATTTAATCACTTTACCATTACTTTAACACTTTACACTCTCCTAGACCCGGCCATAACAGCCACCATATATATACATAATTCTGCATATGTTTTGGTGAAACCCAAAATATAAATAGTTTGAGATTGGAATGTATGCTTATTATCATCTCAATTTATTTTTATATCGAACAGATGCATCCACCGCTCTCATCGTGAAATTTACACCATGTACGTTTACATGTCCTTTTTCACTCGCAAGTTTTTCAGTTTTACTGCACCCCAACCACGGACAACATATTGAATAAGTGACAAACGACTAACCATATCCTCTCTGCATGATCACCAAAAGTAGATTCCTACTGCTTTAACTTTGAAAAATCGCACTAAAAGCAATTTTTAACTGATGGATGAATAATAAAAAGTCATTATTAATTTGTCTGGAGTGATCGACTATGAATAATAACTGTCTTCAAAATTTTACTATGCTTGTCTTCTTATGTCGACAACTTCAATCGTTGTCCAGACCATAAGGGTCTTGGCCGGGCATCTTGATAGTAGGAATCTGATTGGAATCCATTCTTCTTGATTATTTGGCTTGATGATAAGTTTCAGATGATGCTGGAGAATTGTTCTCTACACCTTTTTCGCCCATCTGAGAAACTTGAATCATTAGCTATATTTTCCAACACAATTCAGCACCAGTCCACAAATTCCATTAATGACTATTACGAATGAACAATATATCTTCTTTAAATTAAGATGTAATATACATACTAAACTGCGGAATTCTAAACTTACTCCAATTTCTTTACACGATTTTTCTACACTTACAAGTGATTTTTAAAACTGCTATTGAATCGAAATCTAATAAAAATTCATCTCATATTCAATACTCAATGGTGATTTTAAAAACCACCTACGGATGTAAAAAAATGGGAGTAAGTGTAGCATTTTTCTACTAAATTTGCTTCTTAAAAAAAATCATAAACTCCATTAAAAGTGACACTAAAACTTAAAATAATTAACTTTAATTAAACATATACCTAATACAAAACACTTTCCCTTTTTTAAAAATAAAATAAAACCTAATAGAAATGTTGAAAGAGAAAATGTTCACCAAGCTCAGATCCTATAAATTTGCTAAATTAATCACTACTTCAAAAACAGAATAAACCCAGATCCCCAACAAAGTTGTATATCATCACAGAGTTGCTTCATCAATTAGTCATAAATCTCAATACCCAGTACTAGCTATTTAATTACTTCATATAACACATAATTAGGAAACAAGCAAACCCAAAAATGGGAGCTGAAACTGCAAAAATTAAAGCATTTGAATTTAGAGAAGCATGCATGTGTAGCGACAAAAATAGGGTTTGCAATCATACTACTAATCCATGTTTGTATAATAACTGCCACAATTACTAAAACTAGAAAAATGTAGCAGCTAATTAATTAATTTCTAGGTTTAATTTCACAGATTCTACATGCATGTTCAATAATCTATTATTATGTAATAAATTTTGTGTACTTCAGTGTAATATTAGTATCTGATAGGTTAATTAACAAGTTACTTAAACCCAATTAACTTGATCAAATTGGGTCAAAGCTGCTATTGTGATCATCGGTTAATTAATATCATAAATATTTAGGCCTCATTTCTTGAAAACTGATGCCACCAAATTAATTCGTACCATTTTGATTCCACCATGGTTACAATTATTTTAAGGACTTTATTAGATTAATTGTTAACTTAGAAATATAAGGATTTATTTTAAACTTATTCTAAATTCTAGGGCAGTAAAATGTAGTTTTCAGCCTTTAAATGCCTTCGTGCTAAAGTTTTGTTTTTAAAAAATATATATATATATATTTACATGTATTTCTATGAGGCAAATTAAAAGCCATAACTGCCCTATAGGTAACTGGGTCGTATTGACTCATAAAGACAGGTTTCTAGCCAATATTCGTATGCGGGAAGTAAGTAGTACTATACGATGGAGCACAACAGAATGCTTCAAGTGGGTTTCTTTTATAGTTTATTATAAAAGGCCACTAAAAAGCAGTTCGTACACAGCAGTAATCAAACAAGTGAAAGATATGGCATCCTTAACCCTACTCACCGGCATGCCTCCCAAAATTAATTTGGTCTTGCTGGATCAGCATTTGCCAGGAGAAGTACCTGAAACCTAGGCATTTTGTTGCTGACACATCTTTAATATACTAATGAAGGAAAATACATTCCATAAATCATGGAATAAGCATAAAATATGGGGAGAAAATCAAGGGATTATTGACTTAGTAGAATATGCTTGATTTGTTTAGATTTTATCCTTTAATATCAGCAAGGGCCCAAGATGCCACCGAGAAGGCCAAGCAGACAGCACAAGATGCATGGGGCACGGCCAAAGACACTGCCCAAAAGGCCAAAGACTGTGTCATGGCCAAGGCTGAACAGTTCAAGGAAAGCATCAAAGAAAATGCAGAGACTGTTAAGAAAACAAAGCATGAACGCTATACCAAGAACTGATGATGATTCCTTCTCTTTTTTTCCGGTTGATTTATCTTGCACAAGAAATAACATGTTTCGATTATGATTATCATCTTCAATCTAGCTAGGTATTTATTGTTCATTTGCATGCAATTTTTTTTTTTTAATTTTTTATTGACATGTCCACACAAGGGAATGGGGAGAGATGATTCAAACTAGCTAGTGACCTACTCCTCTTTATGAGGTGTGGTCTACAACCGATTGAGTAACATTTATGTACTCTTCCATTTACCAGATGTAAAATGAAGTATTTCATCAGTTTTCACCAAGGTTGGTGCAAATCTGATCTGGGCATTCAATATATACTTTATGTGTGGATACAAAGTACAACTGTCCCGTACCCTGTAGAAATTAAACAAGAAAACCATGAGAGTTTAATTGTGGAGTACTCCCATATATCAATTAATTGGAGGTCTTGTGGAGATACAAATTAACCATTTAGATATATATGTATATATATATATATAGTCATGTTAGATTATTTCAATAAAATAAGTTTTGCTTAATTTCCTTTTCTTAAAGTTTCAACTTTGCCTCAATTTGTGTATATACTTCACTTTGTCCTACCTTAAAAAGTTACAATAATTTTGGGTGCTTTATAAAGGATTATCTTTCACTAAGCTATATTGGCTTTTGTAGACACATGCTTGTCGTTGAAGAAAGTCATAATCAAATAGAAAAATAAGATAATAGCGTAAATAAAATAAGATAGACACAAGTGATTCTATGTTGTTCGGTCTATAGCCTACATCCATTTGTAAAGCTCTAATTAAGGCTAATTTTACAATACAAAGCGATCCTTATTTATAGAAATATGGAAAAAATACAAAATGATAAAGGTTGATAAAATCAAAGGGGTTAAAACTACCGGTCAATGGAGGGAGAATTTTTTTTTTCCATTTTTACCCCCCACTTCAAATCACTAAAATGACACTTATACCCTCCTAAAGTGGGGGCAAAAATGGAAAAAAAAAATCTCTCTTCATTGACCATCCTTTTGACTAACAGAAGGGGAAAAATGTCATAAGATGATAGTTTAATAGGGTTAAGTGTTATAGTTGATAGTTCATAGAAGAAATGTGTCAAGGCGGTGTACTTTATAAGAGCAAAAGATAATTATCCTTTAATTTTATCAATTACAATCAACGCTAATATATTATTATGTTCCCATGATATCAAATATAAATTAATTATAAGTGATTAAATTTTTATCTTCCTATATATTAGCTTAAGCTTATTGGAAAAATAGTGATTTAACAGTGGTGCCACTTCCACACTAACTATGCATGAGCGCTAATTCATAACTTTTCTTAAACCAAAATTCTATTAAGGAATTTGAGGTAAATGAAATAGAAAACCACTTTCAAAGTGTTTCAATTGGTAAACAATTAAAAAAACCTCAAAAGTTAGGTTCATGGGTCTTTATATATAATATGTATTATATTAAATTCAACACTAAGCCTAGTAGAACATTGTAATAAGTCGGTTCAACAAAATTTGGCGCGACTAGTTTGTAAGCTGACCTTAAATTAACTTTTTAAAAAAAAAAAAAAAATTAAAGATCTTATGATTGCAAAAATATCAAAGTAAATAGTTGATAAGTAAAGTTTATATATATATATATATATTGACAATGACAAGGGCATATTGTCGTTTCCGATAAAATTTTTTGGATGAGACCATTTTTGCAGTGATGATTGGTCAATATTGTCGTTACCTTTAAATTGATGATCGATAGGTCAAATATATTATATTGACCACGACATGTCATTCTTGTTGGTACAACTAATAACAATAACAAAAAAAAAAAAAAAAATTAACGATCCCCAAGACAATTAATTATTGCTAAAACATAGAAATTTCAGACCATTTTTAATTTGGCATGAATTCTGCGCACCACATTTATTGTCTACGCAAAAATACATCATTTTTATAAGATTAATGGTATAGATCACTTTTTTATTTTTTTTAAATGGATCTAACTTTTAAAATTATAATTAAATTTTAAATAAATCAGATTTAAATTTTAATTAAATAATAATTTTAAAAATTAAATTAATTTTAAAAGAATAAAAAATAATAATTCATAGCATTATTCTTTCTATAATTGGCAACAAAATACATTTCTTTTTTTTTTTCCTAAAAATACATCATTCAAATCCAATCTGTCATATCATGAAAGCTAGTGGACGATGTTCACCTAATTCAGCGGAATGCTCATCGAAGTAATTTCACCCATCAAAGTAAGAGATGTAATACAGTCACAACAAAGACTCAACTTTTCTCCTATTTTAGATTTAATTTATAGTTTAAAACTCTCTCTCTCCTCCATTGGCGTTTTTTTTTTAAATCTAACACTTAAGGAAAAGTGTTTATGTATGTTGTGCCTTTAACATTTCTCTCAAAGTAATTTCCTCATTTATATGCCGACCCATGTTTCATGGATGGTCGTATATATATATATATATATATATATATATGTGTGTGTGTGTGTGTGTGTATTATAATGAGATTAATGCATCCATAATTTAAATTTAATTTTGACCTAATTTTTAGACTAAATTTCTCTCTCTAATTTAAGGTTTTCTCTCTCTTTTATAGGTAGTTTTTCTTTTAAACTTAAGAAAAAAGTTGGATCAAAGTTGGATTTAAATTGTACCTTTATCATTTTTAAAAGGTGTAATATAGTTACAACTTAAACCCAACTTTAACCAAACTTTTAAACCCAAATTTCTCTCTCTCTAGTTTAAAGTTCTCTCTATGCAGTTTTTCTTTTAAACTTTAAAAAAAAGTTGAATCAAAATTGAGTTTAAATTGTACCTTTATCATTTTTCATAATATAATACTGTTCATTCTTTTTAGCTAGATAGATAAAGAGTTTTAGAGTGAAACCCTAGTGGCTAGTGCATGCAAAGTAACAGCCCGACATTAGAAAAACATATAATTCAATGCACTGTAATAGCATTCTTAATGCACGTACTTGTTTTTCTGTTCCCTTCCTTTTTGCCTGGTCGGAGGGGAATTATTGTTTGAACGTGTTTTTTGGGTGCTTTTGGAGATATTAATGTGAGATATATATATATATATATATATATATAACATACTTTTGGCCATCTCATTTTATTATTTTTCTGCGGGACTGAATATTGATCAGACTCATATATATGGAGCAGGAGCCAACAGATTCATCCTCTTCTTCCTTAGATGCAAGTAATGAACCAAATCAACCAAATTATTATCAAAATCTTACTCAATCTAAAACATCGTTGCTTGGAAGGTATGTTGATGATATATACATAATGGATTCTCTACTCTTTTCTTGTTTATGAAGCTATTTTTAATTAATAAAATGCAGAATAAAGTCTTAAAAGTCTTTTAAGTATAAATATTGATTGATTTCTTATTCATCACTCTGAGAATAATTGATTTCTGAAGTGTTTCTTGCAAAACTCATATATGGTATATATACGTACATCAAACAGTGATTCTCATGCATCACTATTCAAAGTCTGGAACAAACTTATATTAATTATCCCGTCTCTTTTTTCACTGACAGGTCTCAAGAAATTCAACCCAAAGGATTATTGACTGATCAGGCTGCTGGATCAAGTGGCCTTTATCAAAGTGGAGGCACTTGGAATCAAATTCAATTCCCAACCATACTAATTCAGCAAGTATATATATATTTTTCTATACTTAAAAATAAAAGTCCCATCCACTAGTTGCAGTTCTAATTAAGTATATTGTTTTCAATAGGGAATGGAGGCTTGCAGCATCAGATCAGCACTTCCTCTTCATGATCAGGAAAAAGGCCTGTCAACCAATTACAGTAGGGTATGCTGGCTTATCATACTATATATGAAATCTCAGTATATCTATACTTGAATGACCTATTTAGTGAGTATTAAATTATTGATTAATTGATTAAATTTACTTATTTCTTTAAGGATAAGCGATTAGTTTCCTTACTTTCCTTTATATTCTATTATGTTATCAAAGCCTCTTTGACTCACATCATCCATGGCTGACTTTGAAACAACATAATTTTCATACCCCACCCTCCATAACCCCTTTCAACCATAAGGGTATGGAAAACGAAAATTCCTCCTTACCTAAAATGTCATTACCTTTATATATAGTTGCACTTGCACCCATATATATATCCTAGCCAATTTAGGATTGTACCCTTTTCCTCCCCTCCATCTCAACCTTCCATCACTACTGTCAATATTCCTGATCAATTTAAAATTTGGTCTCAACAAGATCAAACGCACACTCTTTGAGTGTACTTTCTTCTTTATCTGAAAATATACTTTCTCATGTTATTGGGCTCTCTTCTTCTTCTCGTGATGTCTAAGTCACGTTGGAAAAGTGATTTTCTTCCCGATCAAAAGCCACCCGAATTATGCACATTTGCTTTCAACTAGCTACCAACAAAGGAAAAGATAAATTGGCTACATCGAGAGAGCCATGATCTCTGATGTTTACTTCAAGAAAGTTTTGATCTCTAAAACACATGATAAATACCAAGTGAGAGAAATAAGAGCAATTTTCTTTTTTGGTTTTTTAGAATGGGAAATGCTAATTGTTTTTTCTAGTGTTCTCCCAACTGTGATGTGGCTTTTAAAATCACCAATAAATTAAAAGTCAATAATAATAATTTTAAATTCAACAATGATTTTAAAAGTCACATCACAATTGGAAAAACTCCAAGAGAATGCTAGAAGAACATCTAGCATTTTCCTTTTAGAAAATAATATTCTCCTAGGACTCTTTTTTTTTTTTTTTTTTGACATGTCCACGCAAAGGTAGGAGGAGGGGGGATTCGAACTTATGACCTCCACTTCATAAGGCGTGATTCACAGTCAATTGAACTACCTTTTGGGAACAATATTCTCCTAAGACTAGGAGAACACTAAAAGAACACTAAGAGAGCACTTAATATATATTGCCCTAAAATAATATCCAACTCATACCTTTCTTATTGATTGTTCTCATTAAATAGAGAAATAATAAACTATTAATTACATAATAGACCAATTAGGTCTTGACTTGAACCACCCTAATAAGGAAGGAATCTAACTCTTTATTGTACTATGAATCTATGGAAATAAACTCCTTATTAGACTCTAATACGGTAGCAGGAAATATTAAGTAATTATATATAATCACGTCATTTCCCTCCCCTCCTAACAATTACCTTGTCTCTTATAAGGAAAATTTCTAAAAACTACTAGTTGAAATCCCTTAAAACACCTCTAAAAATTTCTTCTTTTTTTTTTTGGATAAACTTTGACTTCATTAATTCCATTAGAAAAAACATCTAAAGTACAAAAACTCTAAACATAAAGAGCAAAAAACTCTCTTTTTGGAAAGAGCTCTCCTAAGAAAGTTTCTCTTTTGAACCTTCCTTGCCTGCTACCTTCTTGATAGCTTCTGTTTTCTTGCCTGCTTCCCTTGTCTGCTTTTGTAACCTGCTTCGATTCTAGCTAGCTCCTTCTCCTTGTTTTGTCCTTCTTTCCTTTCTTTCTTCTGGCCTTTTGGCCTTTCTGTCTCTCATTTACTAGTTTCTTTTTCTGTCCTTTCTTCCTTTGTTTCTGTCTATCCGTTTGTCTTTCTCGTGGATATGGAAAGCCTCATTGCTAGTACCAAGGCTCTCTCATGGGATGATCCCACCACTCAGATTGCTTCCCTCTCACCCGGAATAGAACCTGATGCATGCCTTCCCTTGGTAGGACATGTCATCTCTCTCAAGACTCAAAATAACCAATCTGTGTATGCAGCACTCTTAAAAGCCTGGGAATTTGCTGTCCCCTTCTCCTTTGCTGTATTAGGACCAAACAAGTTTCTTTTCAAACTTTCTAAACCTGAACACCTTTCCAGAATCATCAAACAAGTAACTTGGAATGTCAATGGTTTTTTAATCATTCTCCAACAATGGCAGCCACTGGCCACTCTCAATGAACTCACTTTCTTCACTGCTCCTTTCTGGATTCAAGTTCATGGATTGCCCCTGATCCACATGACTACTCACACTGCCATCTTTATTGGTAAAGGACTTAGTCAGTTTGTTAAGGTTGATAACATCAGTGGGGAAAAGTAGACATTCAGAAGCTATCTTAGGCTTCTTGTGGAAATTGAAGTTCTCAAACCTTTGAAGCCAGGTTTCTCTCTTCGAAGAGTAGGAGGTAAGCCTCTTTGGGTCTTTCTGAAATATGAAAGACTGGATATTTATTGCAGTGATTGTGGTAGAATCGGCCGTAAGAAAATTCATTGCATGGCTCCACCAGAAGAGAAGTTCCCAGGGCAGTATGCTGAGTCTCTTCTGGTCAACATTTTCTCTAACTTACTCCCATCCCCTTCTTCTTCCAGAAATAGGTCCTATATCATCTCCTCACAAACACAACCATCTTTATCTCAAATTAGGTCTTCTGGATCTTCCCAATTGTGTGAAACTAGTCTCATTCTTGTTCCCAATGTTTCATCATCACTTGCACTTGCTACTCCAATTCCTCAGGAAATATCAAAGCCCTAGGTCAAATCACTTCACTCTTCCCCCACTATTACAGATTTCAGCCTTATCACCTCCACCGCTAAGCTAAGCTCACCAGCCACTATATCAACTCCACCTCAACCCCCTATGTTTCCCTGTTCCCAACCTCAAATGCTTGTTACTTCTCAACCAAGCACCTCACTAGAATCGAACCAGACCTCATCTGACCTTCCCACTCAAAATCATCCCTCACTAACTATAGACTTACCTTTGGAAAAAACCCCCCATCTCTCTCAACCTACCACCTTAGCATGTACTTTCTGTCAAACTGCAATAACTAACCCCACAAAATCCCTCGCCAAAAAACAGTCAACCAATTCCAAAAAAGTCAAATCCTCCAGGAACACTCTTTTTCCATCTAGACTTCACAGGGCAGTGTTACCAACCCCTCATGGCTATGTACCTTCGTGTACTAAGAAGAAAAGAGCCAGGTTATCAGGAGACCTCCTTCCTTATAAAAAGATCTCAGCTAGCTCTATGATGATTGCTCCTGACCCTGCTGAACTGAAATCCTCCATTCCAATGGATGCAACTCCTCAGCTCAGTCTGTAGCTACCTGCTAGATCATTCTTCAAAGCCTCCAAAAAGAAGAAACAAGTTCTCTCTTCTGTTTCTAAGTCTAATAATGTTTTGTCTGTCAACTTTGAAAATTCAAGGGACCTTGAGGAGTCCCCTAGCTGCATATAAAGATACTCTCTTGGAACTGAGAGGATTTCTCGCCCTACTGCAGTTCGTGGACTCAGGGCTTTGATCAAAGCAAACAACCCTGAAATTCTCTTCCTCTCTGAAACCAAATCTTCCCCCTCTCTTGTCTCTTCTATTCTGAACCGGCTTGGATATTTCTCTATGACTCATGTTGCTCCCATTGGCTCCTGTGGTGGTCTTGTGCTCACTTGGAGGTTAGGTGTGGAATTGGAGTGTTTCCTCACAAACAGAAATAACATTTCTGCCTGGTGCTTTTCTGACCCCCCTCAACAACACATGGATTTTGTCTTGTATATATGGTCCCCCTGAAACTGTCAACAAGCCAGCCTTTTGGGATTCCTTCACTGCTGTTGGTGAGAATTTTGTTAGCCCTTGGTTGTGCATTGGTGATTTCAACTTTGTGATTGATCAAACTGAAAAACTGGGAGGTAGGCCTGTTGCTAGCTCCTCTCTCTACCCCTTTAAATATTTCATTGATCATTTAGGTCTTGTTGACCTTGGTTTTGTTGGTAATCCCTTCACTTGGTGCAATAACAGACAAGGTTTTAATACTATCAAAGAGAGGCTTGACAGAAGCTTGACATCTCTTGATTGGGTCCATCTCCATCCAGAATTCTCTTATGCATCTCTCTGCCTCCATCTCTAACCACAATCCAATTTCCCTAAACACCAATACCTGTTCATCTTACCTGCCTAAGCCTTTTAAGTTTGAAGAATTATGGACTTTGGACCCTACCTGTGGCCTGGTTATTGAGGTAGCTTGGAATTTTTTTGTGTCTGGTTCCCCAGCAGCATGTTTAGTGAAGAAATTGGCTCAAACCAAAGCTGCTCTTAAGAGATGGAACTCTCAGCACTTTGGCAACATCCAGACTAAGATCAAATCAACTTTGATCAAGATTGATCGGGTTCAGCTAGCTCCTCCCTACCCTCAAGCTAGCTTCCAAGAGTCCTTGTTGAAGAAAAATCTAAATGACCTCTTATTAAAAGAGGAATCTTTGTGGAGATCCAAATCTAGAGAAACTTGGTTGCAGTGCAAGGACCTCAACACCAAGTATTTCCACTCCTCCACTTTGATTAGAAGGAGGTCAAATGCTGTGAACTTCCTGAAAACTTTTAATGGAGCTTGGGTCTCTGATAGATCAGAAATTGGAGGAACTTTGTTAATCACTTCTCCACTGCTCTCCTCTACCTCTCCTCCTATTGATGAAGACATGCTCAACCTTTTTGACCTTGTGATCTCTACAGATGATAACACCTTTCTTTGTGCTATTCCTACTGATGAAGAGGTGGTTCAAGCCCTCTCCAGTCTTGGCTCAACCAAGGCCCCTGGCCCGGATGGTTTCACTGTCCTTTTCTTTAAGAAATACTGGCTTGTGGTAAAAACTGAGGTCCTTGGCTACATCAGGAACTTCTTTTTGAACAATATTTTGTTGTAAGAACAGAATCACACTCACATTGCCCTAATCCCTAAACAGTCTAGCTCCCACACTGTCCATCACTTTAGACCAATCAGTTTGTGCAACATTATCTACAAACTTATCACAAAAATTTTGGCCAACAGATTGAAATCCCTGCTTCCCAAAATCATCTCTCCTATGCAATCTGCATTTGTCCCTTCCAGAAACATTCAAGATAACACCATTTTGGCCCATGAGCTTCTGCACTCATTCAAAAACAAAAGAGGAAAATGAGGGTTCATGTTTCTTAATCTTGATATGGAAAAAGCTTTTGACAAAATGGAGTGGGAATTCATTTTATCAATTATGCAGAGATTAGGTTTTCACTCCTCTTGGATAAGATGGATCAGATTATGCATTTCATCTTCTTCATTTTCCATTCTCATTAATGGCAGCCCCTTTGGCTTGTTTTCTCCAAACAGGGGACTGAGACAAGGTGATCCTCTCTCACCTTTTTTATTTATCATTGGCTCAGAAGTTCTCTCTCATTTGCTGTTTAGAGAAGAAGCTTTTTGGAACCTTAAAGGCCTGTCTATTGCTAGAAATATCCCTCCCATCCATCACCTCCTCTTTGCTGATGATCTTCTGATCTTTGGCAAAGCAACTCACAAAGAAACCACCTCTATCCAAACCTGTCTCACCAAATATTGTCACTGGTCTGGCCAATCCATTAATAATGGAAAATCCTCCATCAGATTCTCTAGTAACACAAAACCTCCCACTACAGCACTCATCCTAGACATCTTACCTTTTTCCCCCAGCCACACAAAGTCTATCTACTTAGGTCTTCCTATTCTGTTTGGCAATGCTAAGTCAGCAGCTTTTCAGAATATCATTGAAAAAGTGAAATCAAAAGTTGAGGGCTGGCGTGCAAAGTCCCTTTCTCAAGTAGGCAGGTTGACTCTTATCAAATCAGTGGCTGCAGCTATTCCCTCCTATGCCATGAGCACCTTTCTCCTTCCCAAAAGCATTTGCAGCCAGCTTGACAGGGTGATTAAAAACTTTTGGTGGTGGTTTCCTGCTTCAAAAACCAGAAACCTCTCTCTTTTGTCTTGGAACTCTATTTGCTCTCCCAAAGCTCTTGGTGGCTTAGGCATAAGGAAAATGAAAAATGTTAATTTAGCTTTTATTTCTAAGCTTGGTTGGAAGCTGCTCACGGGTTCAGATTCTCTTTGGGCATCCCAGTTCACAGGTAAGTATCTCCAAACTAGATCTTTTCTCTCCCCCTCTCCCCATTCTGCCACTTCTTGGCTTTGGAAAGGAATCCAAAAATCTAAACCTATTCTATCTCAAGGAGCTTGTCACAGAATCCATAGGTCTTCCTCTCTTTCTGTATGGAACTCCTCTTGGATCCCTTCTATGCCTTTTTTCCTGAACCTCTTCCTTTGAGCAGATCATCATTCCTTAATTTGATTGTGTCAGACTTAATGAATTCCAGTGGGTCTTGGAATCATCCTCTCTTGATTTCTCTGTTTACTCCTTCATGTATCAAAGAGATCCTCAAGATCCCTATAGGTCACAATCTTTCCTCTCCTTTCCTATGGACCCCAGCCACAAATGGCCAGTTTTCTGCCAGCTTTGCTTATAGATCAATTAGTAACCCCAGAATCACCTCCATCTCTTCCCCTTTGGAGTCTAGCAACTGGAAATCCCTTTGGAAGCTGAAACTTAATGCAAGGCTTCTTTTGTTTCTTTGGAAAATAGCCTGGAATGTTCTCCCTACCAAAACTAGATTGAAAACCTTATTCCATATTCCCTTCCCTAAGTCCCTTTGCTCTCTATGCAACACTGAGGAAGACTCTCTTTCTCATATGTTTTTTAGTTGCATTTTTGCTAGAGTGGCTTGGAGATCTTCCTTTTGGCCTCTTGATTCCTTAGCTTGGTCTTCTCTCTCTTTATCAAACTGGATTAAAGGCATCTTAACCCCCCATTCCTCTTTTGGCATTCCCTTAGCAGACAGTCACCTTTTCCAAATTTTTGCTTCTATTTTGTGTGATCTTTTGTGGTTTGCCAGGAACAAAGCTGGCCATGGAGGCTCCATTCCTGACATCTTATCTCTTGCAAGCTTCATCAGGAAGACCTCTCTTGATCATGCAGCAGCATGAAACTCTCCTTCACCTCTAGTAAAGGAATTCTGGTCCCCTCCTCCAATAGGGACTTACAAAGTGAACTTTGATACTGCAATCCGAGAGACCTTTTCTGTGCAGGCTGCAGTATGCAGGGACTCCTCTGGGAAGATTGTAAAGGCCATTTCTCAGATTAATCCTCCTTGTGATCCGACTTATGGTGAAGCTTTAGCTGCTAGGCTTGCAGCCTCTTTAGCTGACTCACTTCAGCTGAAGTTTTTCACTCTCGAAGGGGACTCCAAAATTGTTATTGCTGCTCTGACCACTCCTTCCATCACCATTGATTGGCATATTGATTCTGTTATCGCCAACACTTTAGCTTTGTTACCTACAGCTTCTATTTGGGAAGCAAAAAAAATTCACAGAAGTGCTAACTTCTGCGCCCACCATGTGGCGTTTTGGGCCACGGCACGAGTTTTCTCGGGCTGCATTCCCACTTACTTTCCCCCCTCCATCCTCTCCCATTTGTAGTGGTAAAGATCCACCCCCCTTTCTCTCTTTGAACTGTTGTATGGCCTTTAGGTCTCTTGTTGGTTAATATATGTCTTGTTTACAAAAAAAAAAATAAAGAGCAAACCGCTCTATGGTTACAATATTATAAATGTTACTGAGGATCGATCTCCTCCATCCATATTTTTTCAATTTGTTCGTGTTGCAATCTTTGCTCCATGAGCGGCCCCGTTTGCTCCCCGCTTGACGTGCACGACATCCCTTCGCCTAAAAACAGACAACACTCCTTATATGCTCAATAATTTGTCGTTAATTGCCTTTACCACCAGCTCAACATTCCCTTCAAAAATAATATATGTCCTGCATCCCTAAATCCCTGCAGAATTCTAGGGCACATGCTACCGTTTCAGGTTCACTGTAGCAGAAGCGACATAGCTCATCTTTCACAATACCTCTGAGAAGATTACTCTTAGTGAGGAGGATATCACTAGAAGCCCGCCACAAAAATACCTTCGTTGGATTTGGAATCAGCTTCCAAATAGACTTCCATATAACAGATATCCCCATTTTTGTGACCCCTTCCCATATATGGAACCTATCCTCTCATTTTCAACATATACCGCTTCTCACCGTGATTCTCCCAGTATTCGTGGCTTGCCAAATCATCTTGTCTGGGTTTTTGTATCAACTCAAAGGGAGGCTACAAATAAGCTCCGCTTCTGCTTCCCAAAAAATATTTTGAATGAGTAAGAAACTGCAAATACTTTAAATATAATAACAACACTCATGTAAATTACACGCTCTCTCTTTTTTTTTTCTTTTTTTTTTTGTAAAGAAACTACCATAATTAACTGATCATGACAACAAAACTGCATGAGCATGTTTTTATGTTTTTATTTGTTCGTATAAGCCTAAACGTTTTTTTTTTTTTCCAATTGCTTATATATTTTTCTTCAAGACAAATTGAGCTTGTTTAAGAAATATTTTCAGCAAAGAACGTAGAGAAATATTGTAAATATTAGCCAATATGAAGTGGGAGAGCCATCGTCAAGGATGGTTAGGGTGCCCTAACTAATGTCCTTCTAGGTGTTTATTATCACAATTTTTTCTTTTCTTTTCTTGTCAAGTAAATTTTAGAAGAAATTCATTGGATTTTCACTTCATTTTTCTATATACATTATAACATTAAATTGTAGATGAAAATGGCATGGGAAAAGGACATTCCGCCAAGGTCAAATATTCAGCTAACTAGTAGGATTTTACAAGGTCAAGGCACTCCTAGTGCCTCAACCTCAAGGTATAGTTCATATATATCATTGTGATAATATTATTTAATATTTCCTGGAATCATTCGTTCTATCATTGTCCTGAAATTTTGATGTGAAATCTACAAACAGACCAAAGGCGATTAAGAACGGAGTTTATGATCCAATTTATAATGTAATTGGTTTGCCTGTGGACCCCCATTTACGCATGTTTATTGCAAGTGGTGCAATGGTAATTACTGTTTGTATTATTACATATTTTCCAAGTTATCATACATTTATATTATTAAGGAATTTATATGTTCTTTTCCTTGTAGCAGGACTGCAATGAACAACTTAGAGAATCAAATTGATCAAGGAGCTTCCTATCTTACCTACATATAGATTGTAGCTTTATTTGTATTTCAGGTTTGATGAGGTTATTTGTATTTCTATTAGTTGTTCCATGTCTATGCTCGAGGATAATGTCTGCTTCCTTGATGGATATTAGAAGGGTGGTTCCCCCATTAGCTACTAGTTAGTTATGTTGTTGTAATTGTCAGTAACCTTACCAAATTGGTCAAAACCTAATTTGGAGGTGCATTTGCAACCCATATCATTATTGTTTGTGCTTGCTTTAATAAATTAGCAAGCCTTTTTATATTATTGACTCATTTGATTGCCTATTAAAAATTTAGTACTATATTTTCTGCTATGAGATTCTCTTATATCTCTAATGTCATAACATCACATGAAAATTGGAGGTTTCTACTTACGATTTTGCTAGTTTAAATATCAGGACGTTACAATTAATAGTTGTAAATAGAACTGGAAGCTCCATTTAGATTATAATATAATTACCTCAACGATTTATCATGATCAAGAGAAGCAAGTAAGCTTTGGGTTGATATGTTGGTATAAGAGTGAAGGTAGTTCCATGCATCGAACGGACCATGTGAAGCATCATTCTTTTATAACACTGTCATAAAAATAATATACGTGCATGAAAATTTATAACAATTACACATTTACTCTAAATCATGAGAAGCTTGTGAATTTAGATGTCAAGTGCAGGTTACTTTGGTGTATTTATGGGTGAAACATATTTATAGGTGAACATCATTGAGCATTGGATGATCACATGTACGTAGCATTATGGGAATACTCTCTTCAAGAAGGAATCCAAATCCATTGTCAAAATACAAAGCGATAATGAAAATTTTCCTTGTTTTAAATTTAATGGAATTGAATCAAATGATTATTCTGAAGCTTAGGCCTAATTGTTTCAGTGGGATTTTCAAAACTTTTATTTATGTACAAGGTGAGATTTATTCTCACATGGTGCATAAGGATAATCATGTAATTAAATCAGTTACACAAGGAAAAAAGGTAATGAACAAGGTAACATGACATAGACTTTAGTTCAACTAGGAATGATTACATGGAGTGGTAATATGTAATAATCAATAAGTACATAATAGGAATTAATTGATTTAATTAAAGTACTTATTAGAGTTCAGTCACAATTATCTAGTAGAATTAATTGTAATTAATAGTGTCGCGTGACATGTCAGGGTAGACAGGGTCATGGGCCTATTGGAGATAACAATATTTTTTCTTTTAGGTCCCTCTTTGAGCTAATGTAATTTGAATGTTTAATCTTTAAGCTGATGTATTGATTTATTTGGGTTGTTTTACTTTAATAAAACATGGGCTATGAGATTTATAATCTAAGTGGCTTATTATATGGAGAGAAATTAGGCTAAGTGGATTTAATCCAAAAGGCTTAAGCATAGATAAACGAGCATTGGGCTTAAGGGATAAAAACCCAAGCCCATGGATGTTGGCAACAAGAACTGGGCCAGGGTCGGTGTCTCTAGAGGCAAAGGGTGTAATTATTCTCCCTACGTGTATTAATTTGTCATTGAGAAGCAAACCTCACTCCACTCCTCACAGTACCCCGATTCTCTCTTATAAATAGAAGTCTTGTGTATTGTACAAATATTAAGAAATAAGAGTAAAATATAGTCCTTTAACTTGTGATTATAAGTCATAGACTGAATCACTTAAATTCATTGTGTTTATTTTTTTTCATACACTTTGTCTTTATTTTTCTATCTGATGCTCTCTCTTTCATAAGCAACTTAATTAACTGGAAGACTTGCAAAGTTCCTCTGAAAGCTTTGGAAGGCAGAAACTTGAAGGCAACTTTATGAGGCAACTTGAAAGCATTACGTCACAATCAAGCGTCATAATTGTTTCTCCACTTCTAAAAAGAATTTATTTTATCTAATGTTGTTTTTCTATCCGTGCGATTCGTTCAGTTCTATGGATGTACGTATCAAGAGGTGTTAGTACACAACTTAATTTTCATTTGCAATATATATACTTGGACAGAAGAAAGCCAAACGAAAGTGTTTTTTTTTAGCAATCCAAGAATCAATAAGAGATTAAATTTTTTCAAGCAAACTACCTTGAGATTAAAGGGACCCAATGGTACCTGACAGGTAGTTGAGATTGAAGCTCCACATGGCATTCAACTGAGGATCCAGCTTCCATGCGTTAGTTTTTCACTAGCTGCCGCATGACGTACTGTACCGTTTTGAGCAATGAAAAAGTGTGTAGGTTTAAAAAAATTAATAAAAAACTCATTAACAATTATTATTTTAAAAAAAGATTTTGGCCAAGGGGGTGGCTGGAGCAACCTCCCATGGCTGGTCTAGAGGTGGATGAGCCATCTCATAGCCTTTGGGGTGGTCCGCCACCCAAACAGGCAAAAATAAAAAAAAATAAAAAATCATTTGAGGCCACCCCCATTTGGCCTGGGGGGTGGTTTCAGCCATCCCCTACGGTTGATATGGGGGAGGTTGAGCCACCCCAAAAATCAAACCCCATTAAATTTTTTTTTTTTTTTTTTTTTTTTTTTCACTTTTGGCCTTTTGGAGGTGGCCAGACTATCTAAGGACCATCATGGTGGTTTGTCCACCCCTAAACTAGACATGGGGTGGTTGCAGCCACTCCCTTGGCCAAAATGGGGTGGTAATTGTCCCCTTTGATTTTGATTTTGATTTTTTTTTTGCTGTTTTTTTTTTAAAATATTTTTTTTAAAATTTTTAATTATTTTTATATTTAACGAATTTATTATTATTTTATTATTGCCCAAAACTACCCTGTTTTAGGCAACAGCAGTAATTTTCATTGTCGCATAGAAGCGGGGATCCTTCAACTAAAATCAGAAACACCCGCAACAAATACAGAGCTGTTCTTTGAGGATTGGCTGAAAGCCCAGATAAAGCTGCAAACTTCTGTAACACAAAACTTGATGGCCCAAAATGAATTAATGACGCTTAGTGGGCTAAAATTCACTAATGCACTCTCCTAATACCAGCCCTATAATTTATGTTTTTTGCTTTCTTTAAAAAAAAAAATAGTTGACTATCTCCTTTTCCATTTGGAAAAGGTAAAAAAATGCTACATCAAGGTTCAGATTTATGAGATGGCATAATTTTCATGAAGAACAGTCTTTTCTAATACTAGATTCACTAACTTGTACAACCAAATCTTCATCTGGCTTAAGAATATTGCCGAGCAGGACGGTGTAGAAATAGGCATATATATGATGGAGATATTCAAATGTAATTAATGTCAGTCCGATCAATATTTTAAGGACATTTAAAAAGAGTAATTTTAAATTCTCGATTCTCATTTTGTTCTCATAAAAGTCTAAAATTAAGGACAACACTATTACATTTGTGAGTACACTTATAAGTATTAAATTTGATATTAAGAAAACACAAAGAAAAATAATAGTTATATATACACCTAGTGGACCGTAGTCAATTAGTTTAGAGTTTTGAGTTAAAATAGTGTTTAACTATGTATATTAATGTACTTTTAATAAAAACTTCAAAACCACCTTATCTTCTAACATGTATCCAAGAACTAATGGTGACTTTTATAACAATATTTTCATGCCAAAATTTGCCTATTTCTTGGCTTTCTTCTCTGAAACCTCTCAAATTCACCTAAATTTTAGAATTTAGAGTGGTCTTTTCACTGATAATGGAGTGAGTTTGCCCCTTCAACTTCAAGTCGGCTAAAGAAGGTGATTTGACTACCACCTTCTAATGCATCGTTTTCATTGCTGCTGACGAATGAGAGTTGAGGTAATCAAGTTGTAATACGTAAGTCATAATATGATTAAGTATGACGCTTGTGCTTTCTATTTTATATTTAAGGTTGTAATACGTAATTCATAATGAAGGCTGAAGCATTTGATCAACTCAATTATACGTATACAATGATAACGATATATATCGCAATTGCATGCCATCGAGAATATTACTGCAATTACTTTGTTGATCGCCCCACGTATTTATTTCGTTATCTGCTTTGATGTTAACGTTAAAGGGTATTGAACGCCATATATATATAAGTAATTTATAATTCAATAAAAAGAATAAAGAACAAATAAAGGTATATTGACTTACAATAAGGTCCAAAACGACCAAAATAGTGTATGTAAACAAATTTTTTTTAAAAAAAAATGTATCAAATAAATGACGCATCCTATTAATTAATTCTTGGCACAAAGACCAAGAACCATGGCCACCAATTAAGGTATTTTAGCAATTTTTTAATTGTGGTATTTTATTGGGTCCTATTTCTCAGCCTATCTAGTTTTGACAATATTGTTTCCTTTGTATTGTGTGGAAAAAAAAAAATAAAAAGAAACAAGCTTGTATTATGTTTATTTTTCTTTATTCTGATTGTCTTTATTTTTCTGTATGATTTTCTTTCTTTCAGAAAGCAATTACTTGGAAGTTGCTTTGAAAGCTTTGGAAGGCAGAAACTCGAAAGCTTTGAAAATGAGAACCAGTACTCTAGCTTGTTTGGGCAGCTTAGAGAGAGAGAGTCTTGGTTGGGCAATATCTGTTAACCAAGATATCTCTACCGTGAATCATGCAGCAACGGTAATGACAGCCAAGGCACTAAATGGTGTAGTAGATGCCGTGAATCATGATGATAATCATGAAGAAACGGCAATGACAGCCAAGGAAATAAATTGTAGAAAAGGAAAGTTTGGCCAAACTTGTCAAAGAAATATCTTGCAGCATATAGAAAAGGAAAACAAGTAGAAAAGGAAGTTAGCAAAGGAAACGTGATTTTATTTATTTATTTAAAAAAAAAAAAATTCATTTTCATTTCATAGAATTCAAGAGCTAAAGTTTTACAATTACTGGACAAGCTCAAGTAACCGTAATCTAAGTTACAAAGTCAGATCGAATCTCATACAAATCAACGAAATTCGAAACACATCCACTACCCCATGACTAAAACAACAGGATAAATATTCAAATATACTTGGCAGGTTCAAAGACTACTGAACCAAGCAGACATCATTAGCTGCACAGGAAACGTTTATTCCACGACCCTAAGAGGTAAACCCTCTTATGCCGCTACTCATCCTCTTCGACAATTAAGTCAGGATACACATTCATCCACGACATAGAAGTCTGGACCATTTTTCCTCCTCGACCCGAAAGCCAGGGTAACATACACATCCACGACACATAAGTTAGGATCAAAGGGGATCCAATCGAACCATCGAGGTTAGAGCATTATTACAAGTAAATAACAAATGAAATACAGGAAAAGAAAAGCAACATAACTGAATACAAGCAAAAAGAAATACAAGAAAAGAAACGGATCGCGTGTATGTTAACCCCGTACAAAGAAGAGCACGGTGGAAGCTCATCGCGGTGGGGGCGCGAAAGAAGATCAGCAATGGATGGAGGGCAGTGAAACTGGCGCGGAGAAGATCGGCAGAAACTGTAAAAAAACTCAAAAAGCATAGAAATGCATAAAAAGTAATACAGAAAACATCAAACAAAAATCAAGATGGAGGAGGCGGGGATGAGGGAAAGGAGGGGCACGGGTCTAAGGACATCAAGTAAACTATTAGAGCCGGTGCGAGAGGGCGTGGGGAGAAGGGATGGTGGAGGCCATCCTCCTCCCCGAATTCTGACGTTCTAGGAGGGAAGGTGGCAGCTTGGCTAAAGCTAAGAAACCTTAGAGAGCTCTTTCTTTAATTTGCCTTCAATTGAAACATGATTTTATCAACTACTAGTCAAGGTCGTCTAGAGGGAATTTTGGAAACCTTTAAACAAGCTTTCTAGATATTACATCACAAATTAATTTTGAAGAAATTTTCTTCAACCCACTCTAATAAATGTTAAGTTACGTTTATTTTTCTTTATTATGATTTGTCTTTATTTTTCTATATGATTTTCTTTCTTTCAGAAAGCAATTACTTGGAAGTTGCTTTGAAAGCTTTGGAAGGCAGAAACTTGAAAGCTTTGAAAATGAGAACCAGTTTTGTTTGAGCAGCTTAGAGAGAGAGAGTCTTGGTTGGGCAATATCTGTTAACCAAGGTATCTCTATTGTGAATCATGGAGCAATGGTAATGACAGCCAAGGCACTAAATGGTGGAGTAGATGCCATGAATCATGATGATAATCATGAAGAAACGGCAATGACAATCAAGGAAATAAATTGTAGAAAAGGAAAGTTTGGCTAAACTTGTCAAAGAAATATCTAGCAGCATATATATAGAAAAGGAAAACAAGTAGAAAAGGAAGTTAGACAGCAAAGGAAACATGATTTTATCAACTACTAGTCAAGGTCGTCTAGAGGGAATTTTGGAAACCTTTAAACAAACTTTCTAGATATTACATCACAAATTGGAACAGGATCCTGTCCATTTCAAATGAAATGGACAATATCCATTTAGTGTAAAATGATGGGTAATATTATCTTAACGTTAAAGTTGAAGAACTAATTTTACAATATTACCCATCATTTTACACTAAATGGATATTGTCCATTTCATTTGAAATGGACAGGATCCTATTCCTCACAAATTAATTTTGAAGAAATTTTCTTCAACCCACTCTAATAAATGTTAAGTCTTGTAATATGTTTAGATTCCTAAAAAACTAATGTTTAATTAGTTTAAATTCCTAAGTTAGTAGAAACAAAAAAAGTTAATAATTGTTAAAAATGTTAATAAAAAAAAAAATAAACATGGATCTCTCACATATTATAATATATTTAGCATTTATTAGGGTGAATGGAAAAGGGAATAGGATCCTCTCCAGTCCAAAATGGACAGGAGAATATTCAGTTTATAACTAAGATTTATTTTAAGAAATTGTAAAGCCACAATAGACACCTATCTCATTAACTAAAATAATAACAAAATATTATATCATATTTAAAAAAATAATAAAAAATAAGAGGTGGCTGGCCAGCCCATTGGCCCTTGGGCCAAAGCCAACCCAAGGGCCATGGGGTGGTCGAAGCCACCCTTAGTCCCAATAGGGGTAGTCCGGCCACCCTCAAGGGCCAAACGATTTTTTTTGGCCATTGGGGTGGTGGACCACCCAAGGGCCATGGGGTGGCCGAAGCCACCCTTAGCCCCCAACTGAGGTGGTCCAGTCACCCTCAATGGGGTGGCCAACCATCCCTTATTCTTTTATTATTTTTTTAATATGAAATAATATTTTATTATTATTTTCAGTTAGTGGGACTAGGAGAGATGTCTTATTTGTGACTTTTAAATTTCTTAAAACAAATCCTAACCACGAATTAAATATTTTTCAGTCAATTTTGAATCGAAAAAATCCTATTCCATGGAAAAAAAAGTATATTTCAAAATATTTAGGAGAAAATTTTTTTCCTTTATTTATTAGGATCTATTCATTGTCAAAACAGTCAATGCGGCTGGGCTCAGCGGCCTAGCCCATAAAAAGGTGGTTCGAAAGGAGCTTGAAAATACTCGTGCCTTAAGAGTTTGATGGCTGTGAGTGCTTACATTGTCAAAACAGTCAATGCGGCTGGGCCGCTGGGCCCGGCCCATAAAGAGGTGGTTGGGGAGGGACTTGAAAATACGCATTCCTTAAGAGTTTGATGGCTGTGATTGCTTACGTGGCATTCTACAAGAAACGTATAGACATGGCTGTGATTGTTTCATGGCTTTGACTTTGTCAAAGGGCATTTTTTTCTTTCCATTTCTTTTCCAGAGTGGGCAAGCAACCCAATGTTATATAGGTTCAATCAAAGGGCCACTTCTCCAACGGCCTGTCCCAGTTCATCCCTTCTCCTTGTCTCTCTTTCCCAAGCAATGGCCACCATTTTATACAGCATATTCAAGCTACCACTCTTCTTAATATTGCCTTTTCTTCTTCCCTCTGCAAATTCAGTTTCTTTCAAAATATCTCGCTTTGAACCCAACATGCCCAACATACAATATCATGGAGAAGCTGCACCTTCTTATAGAACCATTGAGATGAACAAAGCCAGTTCTAGTTTCGGTGTTGGTTGGGCCACCTATGCGGAGAGGGTGCCACTCTGGGACTCCAGTACTGGAAACATCTCCGACTTCACAACTCATTTCTCCTTCATCATTGACACCCTAAACAAAGAAATTTATAGTGATGGGCTTGCATTCTTCCTGGCTCCTGCTGGGTTTGAAATCCCACCGAATTCAAGAGCTGGATATCTAGGCCTACTCAACTCCACAACCACGGATTCATCTCATTCCCAAATTGTTCATGTTGAGTTCGATTCTTTCTCTAACGTGGAATGGGATCCTCCGTTTGAGCATGTGGGGATTAATTGCAACTCAATTGCTTCTCCGTTCGCACACCTTGGAATGCCAGTTTCCACAGTGGAGACACTGCTGATGTATGGATCACCTACAATGCTTCTACCAAGAATTTGAGCGTCTCTTGGTCCTACAAAGGACTTTAATTCTCAGGAGAATACTAGTCTTTCCTACATTATTGATCTCTCAAGTTTCTGCCTGAGTATGTCACAATTGGATTTTCAGCTGCATTTGGTTCGTATGCAGAAAACATACGCTTCTGTCATGGGAATTCAACTCAAGCTTGGATATAAAAGGGACAAGTGGAAAGAAAGAAAAAGTACAAGATTAATCATGGGTCTTGCAGCTTCTGGTAGTGTTTTGATAGTTGGGTCAGTTATAGCATTTGCAATATTCTGGAGGCATAAACAAAGAGAAGAGTAACAGTGCAAAGAGAGGAGAAACAGAAGAGACGGTGAACTTAGCATCGATAAATGACGACCTAGAAAGAGGAGCAGGGCCAAGAAGGTTCTCGTATAATGAGCTTGTTTCAGCTACCTACAACTTCTCAAATGAGAGGAAGTTGGGTGAGGGAGGGTTCGGTGCGGTTTACAAGGGGTATTTAATCAATTTAGACATACCAATCGCTGTAAAAAATCTCAAAAGGATCTAAACAAGGAAGAAAGAATAAATCACTGAGGTGAAGATCATTAGCTGGTGAGGCACCGGAATCTTGTGCAACTCATAGGATGGTGCCATGACAGAGGTGAATTTGTACTTGTTCTGAATTTATGCCAAATGGTAGCCTTGATACTCACCTTTTGGGAAGAGAGTCCACTCCCTTGGACAATGAGATACAAGATATCTCTTGGGATGGCGTCCGCGTTGCTTTATCTTCATGAAGAGTGGGAGAAATGTGTGGTGCATCGGGATATCAAATCCAGCAACATCATGCTAGACTCTAGTTTCAGTGTCAAGCTTGGTGACTTTGGGTTAGCTCGGCTTATGGATCATGAGCTAGGTCCTTAGACAACTGGGTTGGCCGGAACTTTAGGATACATGGCTCCAGAATATATAAGTACGGGTAGGGCTAGTAAAGAGTCTGACGTATATAGCTTTGGGATAGTTGCCTTAGAAATTGCTACTGGAAGAAGGTCAGGTTATCCTATAGAAGATGATTCTGACATAGGGTTGGTTCAATGGGTTTGGAATCTTTATGGGAGAGGAGATCTTCTTTTGGCCATGGATGAGAAGTTGCAAAATGATTTTGATGAAAAACAAGTAGAGTGCTTGATGATTGTTGGACTTTGGTGTGCTCACCCTGATCGAAATCTAAGGCCCTCCATTAGACAAGCAATTAGCGTTCTTAATTATGATGCAACAACACCAAATCTTCCAACGCAAATGCCTATTCCCACATATCCTATACATATAGCATTAGTCAGTTCTGGTGGACATTCCGTAATTACAAGCCTTCATGAGGGTCGTTGATGCAAGAGAAAATTGAGAAAACTATTATTTTAATTATGTATGTGTGTTTTAGTTTTCCTTCTTCAATAAAGATTGTTTTCCTTTTCTATTATGATTTGTTTCCTTTTCAATTAGGTTTGCTTTTTCCTTTTCTTTGTTAATTTAGGAGATGTCTAGTCTATATAAAGGCATTTAGTCTTTGTTATATTTGAACTCAATTTATATTATCAATTAAATTTAAGTCTTCGAGTTATTTCTCTTTGCTTATTTGGGCAATTAGGGACTTTTCTTCCCTATTTGTTATTTTCTCTCTTGAGTTCCTTTTCTATCTTCAATTATTAGCTTTTTGAATATACATTGTTAGAACAATCCTAATTTTGTACAGCGTCGATCGTTAACATTATTTCTTTTGTTTTAAAGATTGCTATATTGTCTATTTGATGCAGAGAGCAGAACCCACCCATGAGAGAGTCCTAGTTCGAGTATTATTTCAATAATGTTTTAGTTTATCTTTATTTTTTATTTGTTGCGAGTTGAAGTTTTTGTTTTAGTTATCTTATAGTTAGTTATTCATTCTCGTTTATTTTAATTCCACTAGAATATGTAGTCTATAAATATTGATGTACGTACGTTAGAGAAAGTTGAATGATATTTGAGAATTTGTGGTGTGACTCCAGATTTACCACTCTTTGAAGAGGTGTTATACAACTTTTCATTTCCAATATTTAATTAATGGCAATTACAATATCTTGAATTGCCCTACGAGAAAGTTTAACGGGGGAACATGCATGTGGCATTAATTCGCACTGAAGTTCGTGGATATGTGAGACTGATGCCACAATTATCTCAGAGGAATATTAGAGCTCAAATACGAGACAAGGAGAGGAATATTAATTTAAAATTGGGGCATCTGTATAAGGTTCATGTCTTTTGTTCTATGTGACAATATTGAATATTAAATTGAAATTAATTATATCCAAAATATGTTTAAGTAATGTTTATGTACAAAATCCAATATTTATCCTTACAGTCCGCAGTATTACACGCAGGGATGGAGGAGGGTCCCCAACTCTGAAAAAAAAAAAATTTGCCTGTAAAAAAAAAAAAAATTGCATATTGGTCCCCCTTTAAAAAAAAATGAAGGTTGGTCCCCTCCATTTGTTCTGCTAGCTCCGTCCGTGATTACGTTCTCTCTCGATGGATGATTGGAATAATCTGGATCCAAGCAATTTTCTACAATCAACAAGTGTGTTTTAATAACATTATCTTGTCTAACCTGCCAAGAAAGACGCTCGTAATTAGGTTAATTCGTCTCTTTTGTTCTATTAATTAATATATAGTCTTTCTTTCTTTTTCTTATACTTGCCATCAAAGGGAGAAATTCTGCTATGATCTTCTTTGTTTGTTGTATTATGATATAAACACTAATATAACTCTTAATAAACTAATTATAATTAAGATGGTGAGGATGAGAAGTCGTTGCAAGTCTTTTGACTTGGCAGCTGGTTGGTGTCTGACGACTCTGACCTCGACTGCATCAAACTAAACGGATTTGATTAGCTATATAGAATTGAATGGGTGCATTTATGCGACGCGACATGAGAATGGTCTTCATGTATTTTTTTTCCCCTTAGCACATTATGTTGATTGGCATGTTTCACATGTTGTTGAATTTTAGCACTTGATGAACTTCAAATGGGAACGAATTATATATTCTTTCGCCTTTTCTTTTTCCTTAGCAATACAAATTAGGTTCACATGGAGGAGGAGGAAGAGTATTCTTTCGCCTTTACTAAAGAATACCGTTTGCTCGCCCGCAGATTTTGAAGGGTGTCCTACAGGCCGACCACTGTTAAAAAAAAAAAACCATAAGAAGTTGACAATTGACATGGGTGTTTCTCAGAAACCCGTGAAAAGCGAACCATTATTAATTGATAATTTGATACATTTGTTTTCAAAGACGTTGAAAGTTCACCCTATCTATGTGGTACACGCTTTAGCTCTCTCTCTGTGACTCTGTCTCTTGTGTGAAAAGAACTGCATAAATAAAGGTTACCCAAACGCCGGATCATGACTTTAAAGAAATGTTTGGCCGTATTATATTGACCATTTTTTTAAATGAATTCATGAACTTTGTTGTTACCTATGAATGATCTTGTCTCATCCAAAGTTTTTCCTGTTTTCCATAATCCCATATTTTGTCGTTTGCATATCTTTTTCTTTTTTGGGGCCATAAATGTTTAGAAATATTTGAATCTCTCTAGGAAAAAATAAACAGATATCTTTATCTTACAATGCTCGTTAGTATAATCAAACGTAATGCCATCAATACACCATTTTTTGGACTCAAAATCCACTGTTTCCCCTTTGAATATATATATATATATATATATTTTCTTTTCTCATTTTAATTAGTAAAAATTTTATTACCGGATTTCTCCAAAATTTTGGCAAATTATAATTACTTTAATTCTCAGTTTGATTTTTATGTAATAATTAGAGTTTTACCCTCTTTTTTTTCTTGAAAAAGAGTCAGTTTTCCTCGGTATTTAAGCCAAGATTGTGAGCTGAATTCAACACCCTTGATTTGAGAATAATATTTCATATTTCTTAATAATTCTCTGTTCATTGTGTTTAGAATTTTCTCTAAATTATATATTCAGCGTTATTTCCTCTCTTCTTAAATTACCTATGACTTCAATCCTTAGTTTAGATCAACGGCCCTCGATATCAAATTAAACAATCATAATTTTATTCGGGTAGTCTCCTTAGCATAAAAGTCAACAAAGAGGGCATGTTCAGGTGTTAAATATATTGTATAGAAGAAGAAGGAGAGAGAGAGAAGAGAGAGAGCGCAATCGACTACATTGTATTATATTGAGATATAAGATATATTAGAATGAATACAATAGCCTTCTTATATAGGAGGGAGAAAGGAGCCTTGCTTCCCAATCTTACCAATGTGGGACAAGCCCCACATATACACTAACATCCCCCCTCAAACTCAATGTGTCTAAACATTGAGGTTGGAAAACAAAAGCAAAGGATAATAAAAATAAAAAAAATAAAAAATAAAACACATAAAAAAAAAACATGATTTTTTTTTTTTTTTGAAGTCGCCGAAAAGTTGCGGAGGTGGCAAGAGTTAGGCAGCTGGCGGTGGATTGACTTGGCTGGCAGGCTATCTGAGAGATGGTCGGAGGTGGTGGAGGTGGTCTGGCCCCCAAACCATTGGCCTTGAAACTTGTATTGAGAGCCTTATAGGCTAATTGGGATTAAATGGGTCAAAATTTGGCCATAACCCATGGACCATTGAATATGGTTGACCCAACAATGAAATATGAATCGGGTTAAGGATCCGAACCGAAATAAGACCTTATTGGTCGAGTTGGAATAGGATTGCAGTTGGTGGATCTGGGTCCAACCCACTAGATTGGGTCAAAGGTTTTGGATCGATTTGAATGGGCTTTAAATGGGCCTAAAAGACCGAAACCTGGACCTATTGAAGGTCTGACCCACTTGAGAAGATCTTTCTAACCTGCTGATTGGGTCGAAAATATTGGATCAGATCATTTTTTTTTTGGGGAGACACATGGCAGGAGAGTGATGAGGAGCGCTGGCGCATGTATACACGCCAAAGTGTGCTGGTTGTAATATGCATCCCACACGCCATGCGTGGGCTAGAAGAACGCTTGCGTGTGGTGCACGCACAAAGTCGTGAAGCGCGTGTAACTCACGCGCAGATGGCGTGGGAGCATGATTCACGCACTATAAGGTCTAGGGCGCGTAGGGAGCACGTGGGAGAGTGAATTAAGGTGCGAAAGGTGGATCACCATGGCACTGGTAGAGCGCTGAAGCGCTGCTAGCAAATGCAGATCCTCACAGGCGCGTGTGAGCGTGGAAGCTTGACGGCGATGATCTCTTCGATCCGACTCGGCGTTGATCCGCCATTTAGCGAGCGGAAGTAGCGCGCGTGCAACGTCGGAATAGTGATTGCATGGAGGAAGGCCGGGCCGTCGGAGATGGGCGGCTGTCGGAGGGAGCGCCAAAAGGAGCGAATACGCTGCGCGCCGACAACTAGAAGGTCGCGGTAGAGCACCTAAAAACGCCATTGACGCTATTCACAAGAAGGTGGCTCTGATACTATGTTAAATATATTGTATAGAGCGGAAGAAGGAGAGAGAGAGAAGAGAGAGAGCGGAAGCCAACAATCGACTACATTGTATTATATTGAGATATAAGATATATTGGACAAGCCCCATATACACTAACATTCAGAACAATTTAAGATGGGAACCGGCATTATTTGAGAAATAACGCATTGTCCTTCGGTTTGTCGCACTTGCTTTTGTGAATTGAAAGAGTCAAAGAGCTTCATCCCTTTTAAGTCAGATTGCAGATGGAGAAATATATAATAAGTCAGGAAACCGTGTATACATGCAACCTCCGGACCAAGCATCGATCATGGCTTTTCTTGTAGATCGTCAGCATCTTAGTGATTCTAATTCAATAGATTCCCACGACATTTGGTTGAAACTTTCATCCATGATATGTGCAAGAAACCATAAATATAAAAGGATTTCGATGCCTAAGTTGGATCGTAGATGGAGCAATTAATAATATTATAAAATAAAAGTTAATACTGTCATTTGGTTGAAACTTTCGCCCATGATCGTGACATACTTGCATACGGGTGCTAAGCATTTATATGAGGCGTTTGATCGACTTGATCATATTGTGGTAGTAGGATTCATAATGCCACGTCCCAAAGTGCAAAATCTGTTTGTACACTTGCTTGAAATATTTTCTTCTTTCCACTCTATATCACCTAAGAATCAATTTACTCATATATACTGCTAAATCATTTGAAAACCTCAATTAGAGCTAAATAAGTAACTCAACAAAACTTGATAAAAAACAAACTTCCTTACTAAAGTACTCCGTCAAATATAATAAATCCTAAAAGACCTAGATGAATGAACGCAAAGCTATATTTACAATCTTGTAGGATGATACCACAAACCCTAATGGAGCCAAGGTTAAAAACAGTTGCAGGCCATGGTGAAACTTCCAAAGCGGTCACATCATGTAGTATTCTAGTACCTCCATAGAGTTATTAGGTGAAAATGGTACCATTTTAATGGTTAAAAAAACGTTAGCTAAACTGTTATCATCTCAAAATAACTAGTTAATTTGAAATTTTCTAGAATCACTTATAAAGCTTAGCTTTACCTAATAAGTAAGCAATGCGGACTTAACACCCATAAATGACTTTACAAATTAAACCACTCAATTTACATTATTAATCTTTCTAATTTGGAACCAGCTGGGTGTTGCACATAATTTGGAAGTGCCGATGAATACCGATGAGTTCAACATGAGGCCATTCGGATCGACCATTTAGTTAATCAATTTTTTTTTTTTTAAAAAAAAAAAAACTAACATACAGCGTGTGAATTAGCTAGTAGGGCAACCGTATATATGAAGAACAACTACTCCTAGGCCTTGACATCAAATTGACCAATTCATTTTCTCTGTTTCAACCATGAAGGTCTCCAACAAATGTTCTTCCTATCGGAAATAATTTTTGGATGGTACACAAATTCTCATTGATATAAAATAATTACAATCCGAATATTAACAATAAAGTAAGTAAAATACAAGAGATAAAAAGTAGAGTATAGAAAGATTTCACAATGCTATAGAATCACGCAAGAGCGTTATCCTTAAAGGTTGATTCGTGCCTCCGGGAGTGTATAACTCGATGCGGTCGGATCTCTTGACACGCAACCTCCCAGGATTAGACTATAGCGTCTACCTTCGTTAAGGACGCACTTCCAATAACAAAGACTAGTAAAACAACCCAACAGTTTGCTTGATGAAAAGCCACATAGAGAAAACACAAATAAATTTATTTGATTGAGAAAGATCCGGATGGAATGAATACAAAGAGAGCATAATGGAATTTGCCGCTAGTGTATGCATCGCTCTCTTTGTTTTATTTTACTAAAATAGAGTAATCCATCCATTTTCTATAGCTGCCACTTGGTGTGTTTTATATCTCACGGATTGTGAGAATATAACTGTCATGAAGAAGTAAAAGCGACCAAACGGTCAAATAATTAAATGCCATAAAACCTTGGAAATGGTCAAAAACTGTTGAAGAATAAAAACCCATGGAATATTTAATGACCAACGGATACAAACGGAAATGTGAAAGTTGATATTTCTTTTCCACTATTTCTTCAACGTATGAAATAGTTAATAATAAAAGAATTAAAAACTTGCAAACAAAACTTTAATGATTAAACGGTTAAAGAAAAATAATAATGGCTTTGCAAAAGTTTTAATAACAAAATAACTGAAAAGTATTATTAAAATCAATAGCAAAATAATAAATTGTTATCAACATACCTCTTCAACCTCAGATTCTCTTCTCAATCAGCTCTTCAGTCGTGCCTCATATCGGCTTTGGGATGCCAAGACAGGAGGCTGAGACTTCACCACCCACTTCACCTTTGTCATGTTAATATTTAGGAGAATGGTGAGGCTCTCCTTCTTTATTTCACCATTTCAGTCCAACATCCCTAAAGATTCAAGCGGTGGGTTTCTTGGACTGTTCAATTCGGCAACCGCGTTCAACATGTCTTTGAATCAAATCGTTGTAGTTGAGTTTGACACTTGCAAAAATGCTTGGAATCCAAGCGATGATCATGTCGGAATCAATGTCAACAGCATTGCCTTAATTAGCGGCAGATGTCACATGGAAAAGTAGCATGAGGAATGGATCTACATCATCTACAGGAAATGCATGGGTGAGTTATAAGTTATAACTCAACCACCAAAAATATAAGTGTCTTCTTAACGTATGCTGCAAATCCAGTCTTCAGTGGGAATTATAGCCTTTCATATGCTTTTTTAAAATTAATTGTTTTGATATTTATATGGCTATTCTTGATAATTGTTTTTATATTTAATTATTTATTAATTTATATAGTTTTTGTTTCATATTTTAATTGTATTAAGTATATAATTATAGTTATCTGAGATTATGGAGAAAAACAACGATTCTATAGAACTTCAGTTAAATTCTAAATGAGCTCGTGTTAAAATTGGTGAGCTGAGACAAATATTATATTTCCAACCTATTAACAATCATGCCTTCTTGGACCCATGTTACAAGGCCCATCTTCTATAACCTCAGGGATGTTTTCATTTTGTCCCACTATAGTGAAATTTTTTTCCCCCCTCAATGAATATCCTAGCTCCGTCCCTGCTTGTGATCACAAGGCTATCAAGACTTTCTTTAGGTTTTGGGAAACTTCTCAAAGAACTAATTAAACGGCTTATTGTGACTCCCTTGTAATCTTTTCTTGTATTTGCTTAGAAAAAAAAAAAATACACAGCTTATTGTGATACATATGGGCCATGGCAGACTTAATATACGACAATTTCAATCTGATCATTGCTTTTCTCAACCTTTGGTGAACAAGAAAAGTAAAATTGAAAACACTAGGAACCGAAAAGAGTAGAGTCACATTAATATATATATATATATATATATATATATATATATAATCTTTATATATTTTTGGAATAGGTTAGGATATAAGCAACGTTGGAAATAGTAGCTACTTTGAAAGAGCCACGACCTCCTAATTTTCATTCCTAAGACATAAATATTTCTTTAATGAAATATGCCTGATGATATTATTCAAGGGTTAATTTTTATAGAGAAACCCTTACAATATGATAGGCTTGTATAGTTGTATTGAAAGAATCCCTACAAATTCCCTTGCCAAAAATGAAATAATTAAAATATATATTATTACCCTAAATATCTCCTAACAGGTATTATTTTATAATTTTATTTGCGCCAAATACATTTATATATAGGTGTAAAATTTCATAACGAAGAAAGGGTGGCTGATCAAGATTGATGATACCCTTAGCAATGTGCCTCAAGCTTTTTCGAATTTGTCAAACCAGCTTTAGAAGTTGAAAAAGATCAAGGAAAAAGACATAATTTTTTCGTTTATTTTCCCTTTCCCCAAGGCGATCAAGGATGTAGATGACATTCTTAATTAAATTAATACAAACAGGTTATATTGTACCTTCGAAAGTTCTAAACAACTTAAGACGGCAACTGGCTTTATTTTTATTTGAGAAATAAGGCATTGTTCTTCGGTTTCTCCCACTCTTGCTTTTGTGAATTGAAAGAGTCAAAGAGTTTCATCTCTTTTGTCTTTCTCGTATTGTCAATTTGCTAGAGTCAGAGTAGATGAAGCAATTAATTAGCAATATATAATAAAGTCCGGAAACAGTACTGTACACCCAAGTCTCATAATAAATTGTCGCATGCAGCCTCTGGACCAAGCATCATGGCTTGTCTTGTTGCTCGTCAGCATCTTATTGATTCTGATTCAATATACCAATACATTTATATGAAACTTTTGATCATTATATTCGTGATGATACTTGCATTCGATAACTGCAAGAAACCATAATATAAAAAGATTTTGATACCTAAGTTGGGGTAGATGTGAACAAAGAAACCGTGTACCAAAAAAAAAAAAAATCGTGTATAAAAAACTCTCATATTTATTTATATATGAGGCGTTTGATCGAGTTGATGTTGTGGTAGGGAGCTGCCGGCTGACGAGTTCAACAAGAGGACAATCGAAAGGACCAAGAATCAATTAAAAATTTAAAGAAAAGCTTTGAAATAGGACAACGTACCATATGGTTGAGGCTGCCTTGCCATCTACCTGACATTCATTCATTCTCGATCTCTCTGTTGATGCATGTTTCAACCATGAATATTGTATCCAACAAATGTTCTTTCCTTCTTCAACCTCAAAGAATCCATTCTCTTCTCAATCAGTTCATCATCTTCTTTTTATTTCTGCTTAATTCCCCATGCAAAATCAATTTCCTTCGACTTCTCTACTTTCCAGACAAATATGAATAACATAATATTCCGGGGCGATGCGTTCCCCTTCTTTGGAGTTCTCCAACTTACAAAGAATCAACTCGACGCCTCCATCACTCCTGATTGCAGTGGGTCGTGCCACGTATGCGAACTTAATGCGCCTGCAGGATGCCAACACAGGGAGGCTTACGGACTTGTACATAAATATAAGTTTTGACACAATTGAATATATTAGTGATAGGCGTGATAAAATAAATTGTAAGTTACATTTATATATTTTAAACAATAATTAAATTTTGTTGAATAAATTATTTATTTGTTAATTGTATTATTTAATAATTTTAATAATTTTGATTTATATATTAAAAAATAAAAATTTTGACCCTCCTAAGCCAAAAATGCTGGCTCCGCCTGGCCCGAATTATGCACATTTGCTTTCAACTAGCTACCAACAGAGGAAAAGATAAATTGGCTACATCGAGAGAGCCATGATCTCGATGTTGACTTGAGGAAGTTTGACCTCTAAAACACAGTATAAATACCAAGTGAGAGAAATATGAGCAATTTTCTTTTTTGTTTTTTAGAATAGGAAATGTTAATTGTTCTTCTGGTGTTCTCCCAACTGTAATGTGAATTTTAAAATCGCCAATAAATTAAAAGTCAATAATGATAATTTTAAATTCAACAGTGATTTTAAAAGACACATCACAGTTAGGAGAACTTCAAGAGAACTCTAGAAGAACATCTAGTATTTCCCTTTTAGAAAATAATATTCTCCTAAGACTGGGAGAACACTAAAAGAACACCAAGAGAGCACTTAATATATATTGCCCTAAAATAATATCCAACTCATACCTTTCTTATTGATTGTTCTCATTAAATAGAGAAATAATAAACTATTAATTACATACTAGACCAATTAGGTCTTGACTTGAACCACCCTAATAAGGAAGGAATCTAACTCTTTATTGTACTATGAATCTACGGAAATAAACTCCTTATTAGACTCTAATACGGTAGCAGGAAATATTAAGTAATTATAATCACGTCATTTCCTCCCTCTAACAATTACCTTGTCCCTTATAAGGAAAAATTCTAAAAACTACTCGTTGAAATCCCTTAAAACACTTCTAAAAATTTCTTCTTCTTTTTTTTTTTGGATAAACTTTGACTTCATTAATTCCATTAGAAAAAACATCTAAAGTACAAAAACTCTAAACATAAAGAGCAAACCGCTCTATGGTTACAATATTATAAATGTTACTGAGGATCGATCTCCTCCATCCATATTTTTTTCAATTTGTTCTCGTGTTGCAATCTTTGCAAGACCATGGGCAGCCCCGTTTGCTCCCCGCTTGACGTGCACGACATCTTCGCCTAAAAACAGACAACACTCCTTATATCCTCAATAATTTGTCGTTAATTGCCTTTACCACCAGCTCAACATTCCCTTCAAAAATAATATATATCCTGCATCCCTAAATCCCTGCAGAATTCTATTGCACTCCTTAAATCCCTGCAGAATTCTAGTGCACATGCTACCGTTTCAGGTTCACTGCAGCAAGCGACATAGCTCATCTTTCACAATACCTCGTCTGAGAAGATTACTCTTAGTGGGGAGGATATCACTAGAAGCCCGCCACAAAAATACCTTCAATTCGTTGGATTTGGAATCTGTAACTTCCAAATAGACTTCCATATAACAGAGTATTCCCATTTTGTGACCCTTCCCATGCATGGAACCTATCCTCTCATTTTCAAGATAATACGCGCTTCTAACCGTGAATTCTGTATTCGTGGGTTTTTGTATCGACTCAAGGGTTTTGTATCAACTCAAGGGAGGCTACAAATAAGCTCTGCTTCTGCTTCCCAAAATCATTTTGAATGAGTAAGAAACTGTAAATACTTTAAATATAATAACAACACTCATGTTACATGCTCTCTCTCTTTTCTTTCTTTTTTGGTAAAGAAACAACCATAATTAACTGATCATGACAACAAAACTGCATGAGCATGTTTTTATGTTTGTATTTGTTCGTATAAGCCCAAACCTTTTTTTTTTTTTTTTCAATTGCTTATATATTTTCTTCAAGACAAATTGAGCTTGTTTAAGAAATATTTTCAGCAAAGAACGTAGAGAAATATTGTAAATATTAGCCAATATGAAGTGGGAGACATCGTCGAGGATGGTTATATAGCCCTGACAAATGTCCTTCTAGGTGTTTATTATCACAATTTTTCTTTTCTTTTCTTGTCAAGTAAATTTTAGAAGAAATTCACTGGATTTTCACTTCATTTTCAATATACATTATAACATTAAATTGTAGATGAAAATGGCATGGAAAAGGACATTCCGCCAAGGTCAAATATTCAGCTAACTAGTAGGATTTTAAGGTCAAGGCACTCCTAGACTCCTAGTGCCTCAACCTCAAGGTATAGTTCATATATATCATTGTGATAATATTATTTAATATTTACTGAAATCATTGGTTCTATCATTGTCCTGAAATTTTGATGTGAAATCTACAAAAGAGACTAAAGTCAAAGAGTTTATGATCCAATTTATAATGTAATTGGTTTGCCTGTGGACCCCCATTTACGCGTGTTTGTTGCAAGAGGTGACAATGGTAATTATTGTTTGCATTATTACATATTTTCCAAGTTAGCATACAATTATATTATTAAGGAATTTATATGTTCTTTTCCGATTTTCCTATTCCCAGGTGACTCACAATGTGTCTAGCATGGAAGAAGATTCTCTCCTTCACTTATTTTTTAGATGTAGCTTTGCTAGGTTTGCTTGGAGATCTTCTTTCGCCCCTTGACTCTCGGCACGGTCATCTCTCTCTATTTCCAAATTTGGATTAAAGGCATTTTATCCCCTCATGCTGTTTTTGGAATCCCTCAAGATGAATGCCATCTGTTTCAAATTTACTCTCGTGCTTTGTGATATGTTATGGTTTAACAGAACAAAGCTATCCACGATGGCATTATCCTGATTCTCTAAAGCTGGCTTCCTCCATCAAGAAAGCTCAAGCTCATGCTGCTGCTAGCTCTCTCCCGCTCGGAGCTCAAGTGTGATTCCTCCTCAAAAGGCTCTTTCAAAATCAATTTTGACACCTATTAGAGATCATTTATCAGCTCAAGCAACTGTTTGCAGAGACCACACTGGCTCCATCCTTCAAGCGCTTTCTCGTTTCTCCCTGCTCTCCAAACTATGGTGAAGCTCAAGAGCTCTTCTAGCTGCCTCCTAGCCTCTTCAATGAATCAAGCATTTTGTTCTTGAAGGGACTCTCACTGTGATATCGGCTCTTAATTCTCCACTCACTCCCTAGGCGGCATTTGGAGCAGCTCATTGTTGACACCTTAGCTCTTCTCCCTCCTCTTCTATGTGGAGGCAAAGAAGAAGTGCAACCTGCGCCCACCATGTGGCTTTACAGGGCTCGGCAAGAGTCCTTCAAGGCTCGGGCTGCATTCCCATTTTTCCCCTTTTTCTTCTCCACCATATGTAGTGGTCTTGCACCACTGCTGTTTCCTCCTTGAAGGGTTGTATTTTCTGTTCTCTCTGTGTTTTAATGCAATCTTGTTACAAAAAAAAGAAAACTTTACATATGAAGAACATTAGCAACTACAGTACTCTATCTTCTCTCTCTTCCCTCTCTAGAATTCTCTCCTTGTTGGCTTATCGCATTCCTCATGTAATCATAAATCCAGAGGTTATATATTAAACCTTATCGTGATAGTAGTAGTTGTACGTAACGCTTCCTAATTAAAAACGATTGATTCGATTAACTTGGAAAGTGTTACTGGTAACACCTCCAGACCAATTAATTGGTAACTGATTGATGGTGTTACTCATCAAACGTATCAAAGTGAAAATATGTAGAAAGTGAAAATAATTTATATGAGATTACTACAAATGTGAGTGTACATTAATAACATTATGTATCATCAATTATATACTAAAATCTTCTAGAAATATTCTATAAACATCAAACGAGTACCTATCCAAACCTGATAATATGAGTCATTTGCTTAGCGTCTTCATTCTAACGAATTTTCTCACTCTATAATATGGCAACCTACTAAACCACAAAACACCGAAACGTTTGGCATGTGAAAAAAATAAAAATAAAAAAGTAACTGTATAAGTCACGACTTAGTAAGTAAATTATCAAAACACATATTTATTTATATAATGAGCTTTAGGTGACAGTTTATAATTCAGGAATATTAGACATAAGTTTTCACAAATATTATAACATGAAGTGGGGATAAACTTTTGGAATACTAGATTCACCAACTTGTACAACCAAATCTTCATTTGGCTTTAGAATGCCTTGCAGCACATACGGTGTAGAAATAGGCATATGATGAATGCAATATTAATTAATGTGAGTCGTAACAATGTTTCAATGACATTTAAAAAAGAGTAATTTTAGATACTTAATTCTCATTTCGTTCTCATAAAAAATCTAAAATTAAAGACGATACCTGGAGATGGAGATGACTTTTACAACATTGTCATGCCAAAGTTTACCTATTTCTTGGCTTTCTTCTCTTCAAACTTCTCAAAGTTCACCTATTTTTTAGAATTGATCAATTTGGTCATTTAGGTGGTCTAACCACTCTCAATGGTTATGAAGTGAGTTTAGCCACTTGAAGAAGGTGATTTGACTATCTTTTGACTAACTATAAGATATATGGTGAGTATGAGAGGTGGTTGCAAGTCTTTGACTTTGCAATCATGTGGGTGTCTGAGTCTGACCTTGAGTGAATCTCACTAAACGGATTTCATGTGGTTCAGGGCCTGATTTTCATGCTATCATTCATCATAGAATAATTGAATGGGCGCATTTGTGCGACATGAGAATGAACATATATCTATCTTCGAATGTAGTTTAGTATGATCTTCCTCCTCAGTGTTGTGTAGAAAAGAAATAATGGAACTTAGTCCTATATCAAGGAAGAGGAGCCTCTGTACTCTTAAACACTTTTCTTTTTTTTCTTTTTCTTTCTTTTTTTTCTTTTTTTTTTTGTTGGTTTTGGTTAATTTTATAGATACATCAACAAAGATTACAACAAACAACAAATGGCTGGACAAGCCAACAATAAGCCTCAAAATGACCACAAGAGTATAAGTAAACAAAATTAAAAAAATGTATCAAATAAATGATGCAGCCATATTAATTTTGGCACAAAGACCATGAACAATGGCCAATTAAGGTATTTTAGCAATTTTTAATTGTGGTATTTAGGTCATATTTCTGAGCCTATCTAGTTCTAACAATATTGTTTCCTCTGTATTGTACATGTGGAAAAAATAATAAAAAGAAACAAGTTTGTAATTATGTTTAATTTTCTTTATTCTGATTTGTCTTTATTTTTCTATTTGATTTTATTTCTTTCAGAAAGCAATTACTTGGAAGTTGCTTTGAAAGCTTTGGAAGGCAGAAACTTGAAAGCTTTGAAATGAGAACCAGTCTTGTTTGGGCAGCTTAGAGAGAGAGAGAGAGAGAGTGTTGTTGGCACTATCAACTACTAGTCAAGGTCGTCTAGAGGAATTTTGGAAACCTTTAAACAAGCTTTCTAGGTATTACATCACAAATTAATTTGGAAGAAATTTTCTTTATCCACTCTAATAAATGTTAATTTTAATATGTTTAGATTCCTCAAAACTAATTTTAATTAATTTAAATTCCTAAATGAAAAAAGTTAATAATAGTTAAAATGCTCTCATATTATAATATATTTAGCATTTATTAGGGTGAATGTAAAAAGTATATTTCAAAATAGTTAGGATTAGGATCTTTCATTGTCAGACAATGCATTTGCATAGGTAGTTGGGAGGAGCTTGAAAATCTGGCGTGCCTTAGAGCACTAAGCAGATGCCCTATATGGCATTCACTTCCTATGTTTTGGGAAAAAAGAAAAAACCAAAAACACCCCTGTGACCCTATATTTAACCTCCTCCATTAGGTTTCTACAGTGTTTCCCAATGCATTGGAAAACACTGTAGAATATGAATATTCTAATAAAAACTCTCCTCTCTCCTCTCTCCTTCGTCGACAGTCTCTCTCTCTCTCCCTTGTCTCTGCCTCTCTCTCTCTCTCTCCCAACAAATGGAATCACGGGCAAAAATCAAAGCGAAATCGCAAACCAAAATAAGCCACATCCACGGACCTCCTCCACAGTACACAGAGCTACAACCTTTGCCTCCATGAACATAAACCCACCTCTTCTCTCCCCAAAAACATAAATCCAAAAAGATGAGATTTATAAACAAAGATAGAGAGATGGGAGAGAAATTGAAGAAGAAGAAGAAGAAGAAGAAGAGATGGTCTTTGTGATTTTAGTCAAAGATAGAGAGAGAAGAGAAACCAGAGAGATAGGTGAGAGAAATTTGAGAAGAAGAAGAAGAAGAAGAAGAGAGATGCGAGAGAGAAAAAATCAGAGGAACGTGTGATTTGGGGGAGAGAGAAAAAAAATTTAATGCAAAAGTTAAAGTAAAAATATTATTTTAATGATATAACTAATGGTTAAGGAATTTATTGTGGTGTATATTTGTATAGAAGCAAAAAGTAGTTTGAATCCTTAAACTTAGGAAAAATGGTTGGGAAGTTGTTGCTAGTGCTCTAATTAAGAGTTTGATGGCAAGGATTGTTTCATGGAACTGTCAATGGTTACAATAGGAAAATACTAGAATCGCGATAAACTATCCACATTTGGTTTATAAAAGTCTATTCATGACATCCTTCATTTATTGCATTGTGGGTTGTTTTTACATTGCAAGATATTTTAAAATGTTTTTTGGGATCTCATAAACTTTTATGGACCAAATATGGGTAGTTTATTGTATTCTAGCAATTTCCTATTGGGATCCCCTCCATCCATATTTTTCAATTTGTTCTCGTGTTGCAATCTTTGCAAGACCATGGGCAGCTCCGTTTGCTTCCCTTGACGTGCACGACATCCCTTCACCTAAAACAGACAACACTCCTTATATCCTCAATAATTTGTCCATATCGGCACCACTAGCTTAGAGGCATTGTCGTTAATTGCCTTTACCACCAGCTCAACATTCCCTTCAAAAATTATATCCTGCATCCCTAAATCCCTACCAAATTTTATTGCACATAACATCCCCATGGATTCCGCAATCAATGGCTCGGGAAAGCCTCCTGGTTTGGCTCAAGGCATAGACTAGCCCTTAAAATCCCTTACTATTACCCCAATACCCATTCGTTTTGCTCCAAACACAATGCCATATCCCTGTTGCCTGTTGGCCTTATATCGGCCACGAGGGGGAGGTTTCCACTGCACCGAAACTTCAACACCTATATTAGGACCCAGGCCATCCACCTTCTCTAATGACTTCCAGAATTGTTGCGCCAGGTTCCCTGCCTCTTTGCAACGTAGTTAGGATGGCTAAAATCACCCCCATGTACTACTGTATTCCGTCTGTTCCATGTGCTTCTAGCTGTGATGGCAAATAGATTCATGTCTTCTCTATTGCACTGGTGCAACAAACATTCAAAAATATCAGTGAATACCACTGTCTCACATGCTTTTATGAAACGTACGTCCACTTGCACACCCCCTCCCTGGACAGTGCCATTGTGCACATGCTACCGTTTCAGGTTCACTGCAGAAGCGACATACCTCGTCTGAGAAGGTTACTCTTAGTGGGAGGATATCACTACAAGCCTGCCACAAAAATACCTTCGTTGGATTTGGAATCTGTAACTTCCAAATAGATTTCCGCATAAGTTATAACAGTATATCCTGATTTTTGTGACCCTACCCATGCATGGAACCTATCCTCTCAATTTCAAGATAATATGCTTCTCACCGTGAATTCGATCCCCGTATTCAGTATTCGTCGCCCAAATCATTTTATCTGGGTTTTGTATCGACTCAAGGGAGGCTACAAATAAGCTCCGCTTCTGCTTCCCAAAAACATTTTGAATGAGTGGAATCTTTCTCTTACTAGTAACTGTAAATACTTTAAATATAATACAAACACTCGTGTAATTTGTGTGGTGAAATAAAATCATTATTCAAACCTCAGTCTCTATTTAAGTTAATTATATTCTCATATCATAATGCTACTTTTCTTTCGAAGAAGATAAAATTACTTTTTTTTTTTTTTGGTAAAGAAACAACCATAATTAACTCATGACAAAAATTTGCATGATCATATTTTTATGTTTGTATTTGTTTGTACAAGCCCAAACTTTTTTTTTTTTTTTCCAATTGCTTATATATTTTCTTCAAGACAAATTGAGCTTGTTTAAGAAATATTTTCAGCAAAGAACGCAGAGAAATATTGTAAATATTAGCCAATATGAAGCGGAGAGCCATCGTCAAGGATGGTTAGGGTGCCCTGACTAATGTCCTTCTAGGTCTTTATTGTCACAATTTCTATTTTTTTTTTCTTTTCTTGTCAAGTAAATTTTAGGAGAAATTCACTGGATTTTCACTTCATTTTTCTATATACATTATAACATTAATTTGTAGATGAAAATGGCATGGGAAAAGGACATTCCGCCAAGTTCAAATCTTCAGCTAACTAGTAGGATTTTACAAGGTCAAGGCACTCCTAGTGCCTCAACCTCAAGGTATAGTTCATATATCATTGTGATAATATTATTTAATATTTACTAGAATCATCGGTTCTATCATTGTTCTAAAATTTTGATGTGTAGTCTACAAACAGATCGACCAAGGTCAATTATGATGCAATTTATGAAGTAATTGGTTTGCCTTTGAACCCCATTAATTTACGCATGCTTGTTGCAAGAAGTGACAATGGTAATTATTATTTGCATTATTACATATTTTCCAAGTTAGCATACAATTATATTATTAAGGAATTTATATGTTCTTGATTTCCTTGTAGCAGGCAATGAACAACTTTGAGAATCAAATTGATCAAGGAGCTTCCTACCCTCACAAACTCACTTATCTAATTATAAATAATAATAATAACTATATTGAGAGAAACCTACATAAGGATTGTCAGCTTTATTTGTAATTTGTATTTCAGGTTTGATCAAGTTATTTGTATTTCTATTAGTTAATTGCTCAATGTCTATGTTAGGATAATGTATGCTTCCTTTATGGTTATTAAATTTCTCATATTTATTTCACATTCATATACATCTACCGATTATGTTTAGAATGGTGGTTCTCCAGTTAGTTACCAATTAGCTATATTGTGGTAATTGCCAATAACCGCCAACTAGACTAGTCAAGGTCTAATTTAGGGACGTTACATCATGTTGAATCTGTACAACCCATGTCATTATTGTTTGTTTGAACTTGCTTTAATAAATCAGCAATCCTTTTTATATAATTGAATCAATTGACTCATTTGTTTGCCTATAAAAAATTTAGTACTATATTTTCTGCTGTGAGATTATCTTATATCTCTAATTGTCGTAACATCACGTGAAAATTGGAAGTTTCTGCTTACGATCTTGATAGTTCAAATATTGGAGCATTACAATTAGGGACGGAACCAGGAAATTTTATGGGAGGGGGCCAACCAAATTTTCTTTTTCGGCTCTTTAGAATTTTTTTATTAAAAAAAATATTTTTTGGTTGTTTTTTATGAACTATAGAGTAAGGGAAAAAAAAGTGGGCATTTGAAAGTAAGGAAAAAAAAAACCCTTAATGGGTATGTCCCAACAAAATTAAGAACATGGCCCAACAAAATTTGGGGGGGTGTGGGGCCCAATCCTCCCTCCCTCCCTCCGTCACAGATTACAATAGTCATATATGGAACTAGAAACTCCATCTACACTATAACATATCAACCCCAACAATTTATCTTGATCATGAGAAGCAAGTAAGTTTTGGGTACGTTGATATGTTGGTATATGAGCAAAGGTAGTTCCATGCATATATTGAATAGACCATGTGAGTCATCATTCTTTTATAACACTGTCATAAAAAAATGATGCATGTGCATGACAACTTATAACAATTACTCATTTACTCTAAATCTTGAGAAGCTTGTGAATTCAAATGTTAAATGTAGGTCACTTTGGTGTACGTATCTATGGGTGAAACATCTTTATAGGTCAACATTCCTGGGTATTCGATTATCACATGTAACATTATAGGAGCACTTTCTTCAAGAAGGAATCCAAATCATTTGTCAAAGAACAAAGAAATAATGAATAATTCCCTTGTTTTAAATTTAATGGAAATGATTATTATGAACCTTAGGCCTAACTATTTTAGTAGGGATTTACGAAACTTATATATATGTACAAGGTGAGATTTATTCTCACGTGGTGCATAAGGATAATTATTTAATTAAATCAGTTACTCAAAAAAAAAAAAAAAAATGTAGTGAACAAAGTGACAGTACATAGACTTTACTCTTTAGTTCAACTATGAAATGATTTCATGGAGGGGTAATATGTGATATGTAATGATCAATAAGTATGTTATAGGAATTAATTGATTTAATTAAAATACTTATTAGAGTTTAGTCACAATTATTTAGTGGAACTAATTATAAATATTAGCTCCAATAATAGGCCCATGGCCTTATGTGAGACAAGGCCATGGGCCTATTAAACTAACAATATTTTTCTTTTAGGTCCCTCTTTGAGCTAATGTAAATTGACCGTTTAATCTTTGAATGGGAGGGTTTTAATCTTGGCCGTAGATTAAGAATAATTGGAGACGCCTTGGTACTATTGTACGACAAGGCCATGCACTACAAAAAAAACATGATTTTTTGACAGGACATTTTTGACGTTTTAGGCCATTTTGTATGTCAAAAACGTTTTTGATATACCTTTTTTGACGTTTTTGGAACGTAAAAAATGTTGGTGTCAAAAAAGGCTCGATTTTGATGTGGTAAATAGTGAAACGTCAAAAATTTTTTTTGACATTTTGCCACATCAAGAACGTTTTTGACGTGGCATTATTTGCTATGTCAAAAAATATTTTGACGTTCTAAACAGTAAAATGTCAAAATTGTTTAAATAACCCCTTTTTTTCCAGAAATTTTTTGACGTGAGTTTGTCACGCCGAAAGTTTTTTTTTTTCTTGCATGTTTTTTTTGTTCTAGCAGGTTCTAGCTAGTTGTTTTTTTTTTTTTTTTCTTTTTGTCCATTTTAATTTCCTGGATAAAGAAGAAATAAAGAATTAGAGGAGATCAGGAGAGGGGATCGGAGAGGGAGGAGAGAAGATGATAGAAGAACAGGAGGGAAAAAATAAAGAAAAGAAGAAGAAGAAGAGGGAGCTGTGTGTGCAGATAAGAGAGGAAGAGAGAGAAGAAGCTAGAAGAAACAGGAGGTAGGAAAGAAAAATAAATAAATAAATAAGAGGGAGCTGGGCGTGCATATATGATGGGGAGAGAGAGAAGAAGAAGAAGAAGGAGGAAAAAAGGGGAGCTATAGCTGGGCGTGCAGATAGGAGGGAGAAGAAGAAGAAGGAGCAGAAACAGGAAAAAAGAAAAAGAAAAGAAAAAAAAAGATGGAGCTGGGCGTACGTGCAGATAGGAGAGGATAGAGAGAAGAAGAAGAAAAGGAGGAAAAAAAAAAGGAGCTAGCTGGGCAGATAGGAGGGAGAGAGAGAAGAAGAAGAAAAGAAAAAAAAAAAAAAAAAGATGGAGCTGGGCGTACGTGGAGATAGGAGAGGGAGAGAGAGAAGAAGAAGAAGAAAAGGAGGAAAAAAAAAAAGGAGCTAGCTGGGCAGATAGGAGGGGAGAGAGAGAGAAGAAGAAAAAAAAAAAGAGCTGGGCGTACGTTAGCAGGAGAGAGAGAGAGAAGAAGAAGAAGAAAAGGAGGAAAAAAAAAGGAGCTAGCTGGGCAGATAGGAGGGGAGAGAGAGAAGAAGAAGAAGAAAGGAGGAAGAAAAAAGAAAACAGAAAAAAAAAAAAAAAAATGGAGCTGGGCGTACGTGCAGATAGGAGAGGGAGAGAGAAGAAGAAGAAGAAAAGAAAAGGAGAAAAAAAAAGAAAAAAAAAAAAAAGAAGAAGAATAAGAGGGAGCTGTACACTTACGTGGGAAGAGAGGATGAGGAAAGTGGAGATGGTAGGATCAGCAAAGTGTGGGAGTGGGAGTGAGTGGGAGTGGGGAATAAATAAGAATTTGGAAAAATTTGAATTAAGAGAAAAGAGCGGGATGAGAGAAGAAAAGCGGGAAAAAAAATTAAAAAAATTTTTGACGGTGAAAATTTGGAACGTCAAACTTTTTTGACGCTCAAAAAACTTGAACGTCAAAATTTTTTGACGTTCAAAAATTTGAACGTCAAAAGTTTTTTATTTTTTGTGCATATTTTCTTCTCATTTTTTTTTTAATGCTTATGATTTTAGGTCAGTTATTAATAGTAACTTATTCTTAATTTCTTTGAAAATAAATTTATATGAAAAGAAATTGTTGAAAAAAAGGAAAGGTTTTATAGGATATTTTTGAATTTAATAAGAAATAAAATTAGAAATGATAGTACAAATATACTAATAAAATTCTTTTTTGAATGGTTAAAAAAAGTTAAAATTGATAATAGAATAAAATTAGATAAATTGAAGTCTGATAAGAAAAAAATAATTGGTAGAACAAAAAGCAATTAAAAATATTTATCATATTTTCAAAAATCATGACAATTCTTAAAAATATTTTCTTAGATTTAAAAAGTTCAAATATGGATAAATTTTCAAACTAAAATATTCTTCTTTGAAAGATATTGAACCCTAAAATAATTCTTGTAAAATCTCATGATCCCAACCCAAAAACAACTTAAACAAGAAGTCTATCAATTAATTGTCAATGTTATCATATTTTCAAAAATCATGACAATTCTTAAACATCTTTTCTTAGATTTAAAAAGTTCAAATATGGATAAATTTACAAACTAAAATATTCTTCTTCGAAAGATATTAAACCCTATAAATTGTTGGTTAATTTTAATTTCCTGCCAAAAAAATTCTAGAGTGGGAGGACTTAATCATGGCTAGGAAATATATGGGAAATATAAATTAATATTAACTTAAAAAAAAAACAATTTTGACGTGGGAATGTTTGCCACGTCAAACTTTTTTGACGTGTGATAATTTATATTTCTCATATATTTCCTAGCCATGATTAAGCCATGATTACGAGCACAATTGTTTTTTTTTAAGTCATGACAATTCTTAAACATCTTTTATAAATTAAAAAAGTTTAAATATGGATAAATTTACAAACTAAAATATTCTTCTTTGAAAGATATTGAACCCTATAATAATTATTGTAAAATCTCGTGATCCCAACCAAAAAACAACTTAAACAAGAAGTCTATCAATTGAATATTTATCATATTTTCCAAAGTCATGACAATTCTTAAACATCTTTTCATAGATTTAAAATGTTCAAATATGGATAAATTTACAAACTAAAATATTCTTCTTTGAAAGATATTAACTTACAAAAAAAAAAAACAATTTTGACGTGGGAATGTTTGCCACGTCAAACATTTTTGACGTGAAAAACTCCACACGTCAAAATAGGTTGACGTGGTAAATAATACCACATCAAAATTGTTTATTTTTTGTGCATATTTTCTACCCATTTTTTTTTTTTTTTGGTAATGCTTATGATTTTAGGTCAGTTATTAACAGTAACTTATTATTAATTTCTCAGAAAATAAATTTATATGAAAAGAAATTGTTGAAAAAAAGGAATGGTTTTATAGGATATTTTTGAATTTAATAAGAAATAAAATTAGAAATGATAGTACAAATATACTAATGAAATTAAAGAGCTAGAATATTAACTTTCTTGAATGGTTAAAAAAAGTTAAAATTGATAATAGAATAAAATTAGATAAATTGAAGTTTAATAAGAAAAAAATAATTGGTAGAACAAAAAGCAATTAAAGTAGAATCAAATTTGCAAGAAAAAATTTTGAACGTCAAAATTTTTTTGACGTCAAAATTTTGAACGTCAAAATTTTTTGACGTTCAAAACTTGGAATGTCAAACTTTTTTGACGTTCAAAAATTTGAACGTCACAATTTTTTAACAATTTGAACGTCAATTTTTTATTTTTTATTTTTTGTGCATATTTTCTTCCCATTTTTTTTTTTTTTTTTTTTTTTTTGTAATGCTTATGATTTTAGGTCAGTTATTAATAGTAACTTATTCTTAATTTCTCTGAAAATAAATTGTTGAGAAAAAGGAATGGTTTTATAGGATATTTTTGAATTTAATAAGAAATAAAATTAGAAATGATAGTACAATTATACTAATGAAATTAAAGAGCTAGAATATTAACTTTTTTGAATGGTTAAAAAAAGTTAAAATTGATAATAGAATAAAATTAGATAAATTGAAGTCCGATAAGAAAAAAATAATTGGTAGAACAAAAAGCAATTAAAGTAGAATCAAATTTGCAAGAAATTGTCAAAAAAGATGATAATTGTGAAAGAAAAACTTTTTTGACGTTCAAAAATTTGAACTTCAAAAAAGTTCATAATGAACTTTTTTGATGTTTTAATTTTTGCCACGTCAAAAAATTTTGATGTGGCTTTTTTGACTAAGGTTTTAAAACGTCAAAAAGTGGCCATTTTTTTTTGTAGTGATGGGCCTATTGGAGCTAACAATATTTTTTTCTTTTAGGTCCCTCTTTGAGCTAATGTAAATTGACCGTTTAATCTTTGAATGGGAGGGTTTTAATCTTGGCCGTAGATTAAGAATAATTGGAGACGCCTTGGTACTATTGTTCCACATGATATATATGGAAGTCAAGGCTGTCGAGCCTTAGTGGAACACGGATTTGAATTCCTCCGATTTTCATTAAAATTTGAGACGACAGGGCCATGGGCCTATTGGAGCTAACAATATTTTTTCTTTTAGGTCCCTCTTTAAGCTAATGTAAATTGACTGTTTAATCTTTGAATGGGAGGTTTTTAATCTTGGCCGTAGATTAAGAATAATTGGAGACGCCTTGGTACTATTGTTCCACATGATATATATGGAGGTCGAGGCTGTCGAGCCTTAGTGGTACACGGATTTGAATTCCTCCGATTTTCATTAAAATTTGATTTTGGATCCTCTCCATTTCACTTGAAATGGATAGGAACCATTTAGTGTATTTAAAGGGGCATACTTGTCCATTTCATTTTTGAACAACTTTTTTTTGGACAATTATACCCCCTAAATTAAATAGACTAAATGGAGACCTCTCCATTTCACTTGAAATGGAGAGGATCCTTTTCCTTAAAATTTGAACATATCCCAACCTTAGACAGGTGGTGGGCTTTACGTACGCCCTAAGCTGCCGGGCAGATGGACTCCAAAGCCTTCTCTCTCTATAGTGACATTTTGGCAGCTTATTTGTAGTAAATCCTCTATAGCAACATGATTAGATTTTACGTCGTATAGCCAATTAAATTTGTTTTTTCTCTCTCATGGTTTTGTTTATGATTTTCACATTATATCATAGGGCATGCAAAGCAATATGAGAGAGTCCATTAACAATATCGTAAGATTCTTTTGTTGTGGAAAAGCATCTTTTTTTGACAAATTGTAGGCTTTGATGTTCAATTCCTCAGAACAATTGCATTAAAAATTTCTTTTGTAATCTCTTATAATCATATTTGATAATGTGATTTGATTACTACACTTATTTAAGTACCCCGATTCTCTTACAAATAGGAGTCTCATGCATTATATAAATATAGTCATTTGAACTAGCTTTAACTTGTGAATATAAGTCATAGCTAGACCAAATCATATAAAATTCATTGTGTTCATTTTTCTTCATTCCACATTGTCTTTATTTTTCTATCTGATTTTCTTTTCTTTCAAAAGCAACTTGGAAGACTTGCGAAGTTGCTTTGAAAGCTTTGGAAGGCAGAAATTTGAAAGCAACTTTATGAATGGTCTACCAAGCCTTAGATGGAATTTTGGAAACCTTTAAACACGCTTTCTAGATACTAAGTCACAATCACGCGTCTTGAAAAAAGAATATTTATTCAACAGACTCTAATAAATATGTATCTTCTTACATGTTTGGATTAATGTTTGTGTTCCTAAATTAGTAAAATAAGAGTTAACGTTAAAAAAAAAAAAAAAAAAAGTCTCTCACATATTGAAGGACAATTGATATTTATTTGACTGTTTTGCCCGTCAAGCTCTTTTGACGGGCAAAACAGTCGATGCTGCTGGCTATGATTGCGTACGGCGCATTCTACAAGGAAGGTATAGACATGGCTTTAACTTGTCAAAGGGGCATTATAGTAGGGCATGCAAGCTAGCCAATTAATGTTATAAGGTTCGATCAAAGGGTCGTAAGTTCAAGTGCCACTTAATGTCCCGGTTCATCCCTTCTCCTTGTCTCTCTTTCCCAAGCCATGGCCATCATTTTATACAGCATATTCAAGCTACCACTCTTCTTAATATTGCCTTTTCTTCTTCCCTCTGCAAATTCAGTTTCTTTCAAAATATCTCGCTTTGAACCCAACGCGTCCAACATACAATATCATGGAGAAGCTGCACCTTCTTATGGAGCCATTGAGATGAACAAAGCCAGTTCTACTTTCGGTGTTGGTTGGGCCACCTATGCGGAGAGGGTTTCACTCTGGGACTCAAATACTGGAAGCATCTCCGACTTCATAACTCATTTCACCTTCATTATTGACACCCTAGGCAGAAATAAATATAGTGATGGTCTTGCATTCTTCCTGGCTCCTGCTGGGTTTGAAATCCCACCGAATTCAAGAGCTCAATATCTAGGCCTATTCAACGGCACAACCACGGATTCATCTCAGAACCAAATTGTTCTTGTGGAGTTCGATTCTTGCGCTAACAAGGGATGGGATCCTCCGTTTGAGCATGTGGGAATTAACAGCAACTCAATTGCTTCTGCCGTTTACACACCTTGGAATGCCAGCTTCCACAGTGGAGACATTGCTGATGTATGGATCACCTACAATGCTTCTACCAAGAATTTGAGCGTCTCTTGGTCCTACCAAAGGACTTCTAGTTCTCAGGAGAATACTAGTCTTTCCTACCCTATTGATCTCTCCAAGGTTCTGCCTGAGTATGTCACAATTGGATTTTCAGCTGCATTTGGTACTGTTGCAGAAAAACATACTCTTCTGTCATGGGGATTCAACTCAAGCTTGGACATAGAAGGGACAAGTGGAAAGAAAGATAAAAATACAAGATTAATCATGGGTCTCGCAGCTTCTAGTAGTGTTTTGATAGTTGGGTCAATTATAGCATTTGCAATATTCTGGAGGCATAAGCAAAAGAGAAGAGTAACAGCGCAAAAGAGAGGAGAAAGAGAGACGATGAACTTAGCATCGATAAATGGCGACCTAGAAAGAGGAGCAGGGCCAAGAAGGTTCTCGTATAACGAGCTTGTTTCAGCTACCTACAACTTCTCAAATGAAAGGAAGTTGGGCGAGGGAGGGTTCGGTGCGGTTTACAAGGGATATTTAATCGATTTAGACATACCAATCGCTGTAAAGAAAATCTCAAAAGGATCTAAACAAGGGAAGAAAGAATACATCACTGAAGTGAAGATCATTAGCCGGCTGAGGCACCGGAATCTTGTGCAACTCATAGGATGGTGCCATGACAGAGGTGAGTTTGTACTTGTCTATGAATTTATGCCAAATGGTAGCCTTGATGCTCACCTCTTTAGTAAGAGGAGTCTAATCCCTTGGGCAACGAGATACAAGATATCTCTTGGGTTGGCCTTCGCGTTGCTTTATCTTCATGAAGAGTGGGAGAAATGTGTGGTGCATCGGGATATCAAATCTAGCAACATCATGCTAGACTCTAGTTTCTGTCAAGCTTGGTGACTTTGGGTTAGCTCGGCTTATGGATCACGAGCTAGGTCCTCAAACAACCGGATTGGCCGGAACTTTAGGATACATGGCTCCAGAATATATAAGTACGGGTAGAGCTAGTAAAGAGTCTGATGTGTATAGCTTTGGGGTAGTTGCCTTAGAAATTGCTACAGAAGAAGGTCAGTTATCCTATAGAAGATGATTATAGGATTGGTTCCAATGGGTTTGGAATCTTTATGAGAGGAGATCTTCTTTTGGCCATGGATGAGAAGTTGCAAAATGATTTTGATGAAAAACAAGTAGAGTACTTGATGATTGTTGGACTTTGGTGTGCTCACCCTGATCGAAATCTGAGGCCCTCCATTAGACAAGCAATTAGCGTTCTTAAGTTTGATGCAACAACACCAAATCTTCCAACACAGATGCCTGTTCCCATATATCCTATACACATAGCATCAGTCAGTTCTAGTGGACATTCCATAACTACAAGCCTTCATGAGGGTCGTTGACATTATTTCTTTGGTTTTAAAAATTGCTTATATTGTCTATTTGATGCAGAGAGCAGAGCCCCACCCATGAGAGAGTCCTAGTTCGGGCATTATTTCAATAATGTTTTAGTTTATCTTTATCTTTTATTTATTGCGAGTTGAAGTTTATCTTTATCATTTAGTTTGACACCAGCTACGGTTCTAGTTTATGTTTTAGTTATCATATAGTTAGTTATTCATTCTCTTTTATTTTAATTCCACTAGAATATGTAGTTTATAAATATTGATGTACGTACTCCATGATCAGTTAGAGAAAGTTGAATGATAATTGAGAATTTGTTTCCAGTTTTCCTGGTGTGACTCCAGATTTACCAGGTCTCACAGTACTCTTTGAAGAGGTGTTAATACGTACAACTTTTTATTTCCAATACTTAATTAATGGCAATTATAATATCTTCAATGGATGCGTTTATGCGACATGAGAATGGTCTTCTCCAGTGTCGTGTAGAAAAAGAATAATATAATTTATAGTAAGAAATAATATGGAAGCTATAGACTCTCCTGATATTTCTTAAACCAATAGAACATCCAATGCAATGAAACCAAAAGTGTTTACTCCAAATTTAGGGTACTTACTTTTGCTTTTTTTAACATGATTTTAATCTAAAAATGTTATCTATTTTCTCTCTCTTTCCTATATAATTTCTTTAAAAGAATATTTAAATGGTTTTTTTTTCCTTTTTTTTTTTCCTAGCATTTATTTGAAAAAAATATTTAAACAATACAGAAAAAAGATAAAGAGAACTATTGTGGATCATTTATTTAAATATAGAAGTAAAAAGTAGTTTTATTTCCTAAATTTAAGAAATATGTAAATGAAGCTGCTGCTATATATATATATATATATATATATATATATATGTACTACGTACTCTTAATCCTACATTAGCTAGCCAAGGAGTAAGAGCAGTGCAATCTTAAACACCAATGGGTTTTCTTAGTGGGTCTAGATTCTGAGCCTTTCTAGTACCCAAAAAAAAGAAAAGAAAATTAGTATCACCTATAGGAACGCATGAGCCAGGTTGCCCTTAATGGCCCTAACGTTGAACCTATAGCATCAGTTAGCTCTACTGCACCTTTGATCACCACAAGCCTTCACGAGGGTCGTATCAATGTGAATAGCCTATGTATGTGAATAGCCTAGTCCATTTTCACCTAGCTAGCCCAGCCCAATGATGTTGGTTTTTCCTTTTCTTTTTTTTCCCAGATATCGAAAAGAAAGAACTTCATTAAATTATTAGTGATCACTTCAACACACATTTGCAAAAATAAATTAGATAAAAATGCAGCAATGGCACGTATGTAGTGCCAATAAATTTTGGGCTGCCCATGCGTTTGTAGATTCAAATTCAGATCTTTATTTTCTATCATGTAGGATTCTTAAAATTTTAACCATTAAATTGTCTATATTTTCTCATGAAAAATATACTATTATTAAATGATTCTTATTATTTTTTATTAATTGTTATATGTTAAAATAACAAAATCGAAATAATTTAATACAAAATAATTATTAACATTTAAGACTATTATCTATAAGAAAGCTTGACAAAATGCTAATTCATGCATATTCCCCTTTACATCAAGGATATTAATTTATGTTTGTGTGTTGGATTTCACTCTTAGTGAGACATATATATTATATAAGACTAGAGTAATGCTATAAGAGTTATGTCCCCATTGTATCCTTCCAAAATTAATATGTTTAATGATGATTTTAAAAGTCATATCAATTGTGTCAAAATTATTAACCCTTATATATATATATATCAAGTATCGGGTTCAAATCATATAAAAAATTGCAAATGATTCATATGAGCATGTTTGGATTTGCGTTTGGCCTAAAAAGTAAGAGAAAGACTTTCTGGACTCAAGCACAGGGAAAGGGTTTGCCCAAAAGCCCAGTATAGGGGGAAGCTCATGGGGCTTTGACGAAAACTATGAATGGCTCCGAAAAAAAAAAAGCTTAATTAGAAAGGGAATAAGAAGAATAATGTAAGTAAAAGCACTAACGATTTGCTAAGTGATGGTTTAGGATCCCCTTTGAGGAGACATGAGACAAGAGTTTCGAGTTTCTTATCACAAGCAAAGTCAGTAAATAATAATGGCTATGTTTGGAAACAATACCGTTCCCAGGTGGAATGATACTGTTCATGAACCTACATAATTTTTTTAAAATTTTTTATTAAAATCAATTTCAACATTCTTATTTTTTCCATCAAATCAATCACTTTTTATCATCTTTTCAAATAAAAAAATCACTATAAAATAAAATTTCTTAATTTTTTATATAAAACATTCTTATTTTTTTTCTCTTATATCAATTACATCTACTATAGTACCGTTCTACTTCCCATTCCACACTATTCCCAAACATAGCCAATAAAATATTAACGTTGGTTTTCTCAACCTGGGCATAGGTTGATGTTCTTCACAAGGCAGTGAACTCGGTTATGTGGCAAAACCTCTCTCTCCGTCGCCTATATGTGCTCCCTTCGAATTCACAAAAATATATAAGTATTGTTGAAATTAATGTCGATCGCTAGCTACTTAGTTACGTGCCAAAAGCTCCAGCCGCAATTGAAAGCAATGCCCTATCGAATCTTTGAAAATGAGAACCAGTCCCGTACGTTGGAGCAGCCGAGACACAGAGAGAGAGAGAAAGTGTTGCTTGGGCAGCAGTTCAAGCCTTCAAGGTCGTCTGTATTGTATTTTGAATTCAAAATACAATTCAAGAAGCAGTCGTTTCTTCCATCATTTTCAATCAACAATTCAAAATTATGATGAAACCTTGTTGAAACCTTGGTGGAGCGTATGATGAAGAGAATGGAAAGGAAAACCTTGTTGAAGCCTTCAAGGTCGTCTGTATTTGGCCGGCAGCAGCTCAAGCCTTCAAGGTCGTCGAAAGGAAATTTTGCCATTTCTAGGTATTACGTCACAATTTGTTTTCGGTCAAAAGCGAAAAATCACGCACCTTGTCGAAGGAATAGTAAGAAGAAGACAGAGTCAGATCAATTCGGCAAATCCACGAGCTCGAATTGTGGCGCCACAATTCAAAGAGGAAACTGTAGAAAAAATATCTGGATTTTGCTCTATTGATGGTCAAAACAAGCAATGCTGCTGGCCTCAGCCCATAAAATGGTGGTTGGGCTAATACTCAACCAAATGTCATCAATAAACCATTAATTCCTTGATTTTGAGTTGTTTGATTAGTTTTGGGGTTTGAGTATTATCCTTGTTTTTCAGCTGTTAATGCATTGGTTTGGGAATGAAGACCAATGCATTAACAGCTGGATGTGTCTCATGAGGCTTAACAGAAACTGATATTATATTTTCAATCCAATAGCTCTCCAACTTTGTCTCCCAGTTCGCTTCTCCTTGTCTCTCTTTCCCAATTAGCCATGGCCACCATTTTCTACAAGCTACCACTCTTCTTATTGCTTTTTCTTCTTCCCTCTGCAAATTCAGTTTCTTTCCAAATATCTCGCTTTGAATCCAACGCATCCAACATACAATATCATGGAGATGCTGTACCTTCTTTTGGAGCCATTGAGATGAACAATGCTAATCTTCTATTCCGTGTTGGCTGGGCCACCTATGTGGAGAGGCTGCCACTCTGGGACTTCAATACTGGAAATCAATCCGACTTCACAACTCATTTCTCCTTCATTATTGACACCAAAGGCAGTTCTGCTTATGGTGATGGGCTTGCATTCTTCCTAGCTCCTGTAGAATTTGAAATCCCACCGAATTCAGGAGGTTCCACTCTAGGCCTGTTCAACTCCACCAGTACTGTTGATTCATTTCATAACCAAATTGTTCTAGTGGAGTTCGATTCTGTCGCTAATGAATGGGATCCTCCATGATAGAGAACCTGCTCCAGCTGCTGATAAAGAACCTGCTCCAGCTGCTCCAGCTAAGCCATCTCTCCCAGCTGCATCTCCAGCTCACTCCATTAATTGTGGAATCAGACAAGCCACCAGATATCATGCTCCACTCATCAAGCCTTACAATCCCATTGATCTTGGCAATCCATATCAATCCAGATCATGCGCACCAGATTTAAGGAAACCATATCAAAGATCACACAGATTGAGTGCAACATGCCTTACACAGAATGATATTCCTCTACTCAATCTCCACACATAAGGAAACTTATTTACATTCATTCCTTTGTAATCCATTATACAATCTGTACCTTAATTATCTGCATTTAATATTTTGTAAATGCTTTGTGTATATAATGCCTTGAGCATTCCCTTGTAATTTTTATTGAGAAATACAAATAATTATTCTCACTTCTTTTCATGGTATCAGAGCTCCAAAGGCAAACGCCATAAAATTTTTTTTTCCATTTCTCTTATTTTCCTTTTGTTCTCTCAATTCTGCCCCTATGGCTTCCTCTGCCTCAGCATCATCCTCAACCGTATCTTTTGTTCTCCCCAACTGCAATCAATTGGCTCAAGTAAAATTGGAAGGGCCTAGCAATTACATACAATGGTTGTCCATCTTCTTACCCATCCTACGAAGCAATGAGCTTATGGGAATTATTGATGGGACTGAACCATGTCCCCCAAAGATGCTGACCAATGAACAAGGTCAAGCTACTCCTAATCCAGAATACTCCATCTGGACCAAGAAAGACCAGCACTTACTAAGCTGGATCAATGCATCTCTCTCTGAGAAAGTCCTATCCACAGTATATGGATTGGATACCTCCAAGCAGGTATGGGCAGCACTGGCAAGCAGATTTGCCAATCAATCTCGCCCTCACATTTCCAACATCAAGCGCAATTACAGAATCTTCAAGGCTCCAAGTCATGTTCGACTACCTACAAGCTGCCAAATCACTTGCGATCAATTATTTGTGATGGGAAAACCTTTGGATGATGAAGATCTTATATCTTCCATCACCAATGGTCTCAATCAAACTTTATTAATTTTGTAACTAATTTTGCCTTTGCAACAAGAGAGAAATCTCTTAGTTTTGATGTGTTTCGGATATGTTACTCAATCATGAGATGTTACTTAACAATCATCAAGCTGCACGATGTCTCCACCTTTGCATTATTTGCTCACAAGGCAAGTCCTCGTAACTTTCATCAAAAGCCAAAAGGAACACAGCAATTTCACGGACAACGACCTAGAGGGTATCATTATCCAAACCAAATGGATACCACGCTTTAGAGCACAACAACAAAGAAAGCTCATTCTCTTGGTGGTCCCATTCAATAATCCTACCACTAGATTCTCCAACAGCAAATCATTGCAGATCACCTCACACCAATACACCACATTTCCTAAACACAACTCGGGCTCCTTGTCGATTTGTGGGAAATCAAGCCACCAAGCCCTTGATTGCTTCCAGGATGAACTACTCATTTCAAGGCAAACATCCCCACCTCAATTGGCAGCTATGGCAGCACAATCAAATGCCCTTTATGATGAAGACCAAGAATGGCTTGTTGATAGTGGTGCAAATGCACATATCACGAATGACTTGGAGAAACTCACCATTCAACAACCTTTTGAAGGCAATGAAATGGTTCAGAGGGAATGGAGCTGGCCTCAAGATTGACAATTCGTGCAATTCTACTTCATAATCCATGCATCTTCCAAATTTCATCTTAAAATGTTCTTCATTGTCCAAATGCATCCGCTAATCTCTTATCAATTCAAAATTCTGTTCAGATAATGATTGTCATTTTATCCTAACCTCAACTCATTTCTTTGTGAAGGACAATCTCACCAAAGCAACCCTCTTGGAAGGCAAGAGTGAAAATGGCCTCTATCCTTTGCGATTTAAAGGACATTCACACAAATCAAGTCGTGCATTTGTAGCTTTGTTAGGAATAAGGACCTCAGCCTTGATTTGGCATTTTAGATTAGGTCATCCAGCCAATGATGTTGTTTCCCGTGTTGTTAAAGCTTTTAATCTTCCTGTTTCATCTTTAAACATCAATAAAATAAACTTGTGTGATTCCTGTCAATTGGGAAAAAGTAAGAAACAGCCCTTTTCATCATCAACTAGACAAACTGCCCTCCCTCTGAATTTAATCCACACTGATGTATGGACTTCACCAATTACATCCAACAGTGGATTCAAATACTATGTTATCTTTGTTGATGATCATTCAAGATACACATGGATCTATCCCCTTCACAACAAATCTGAAGTATATGAATGTTTCATCAAATTTAAACTTCTTGTTGAGAACCAATTCTCATCCTCCATCAAACAACTTCAATCCGATGGAGGTGGTGAATACACATCACTTCATTTTCAATCATTCCTAACAAAACATGGCATCCTCCATAGAAAATCATGCCCTTACACATCTCAACAAAATGGCCTAGCTGAGAGAAAACTTAGGCACATTCGAAACAGTCTTACCCTTCTTGCCCATTCTCATCTCTCCAATACATATTGGGTTGATGCATTTCTTACGACCACTTATCTCATAAGCAGTTGCCTACCCCAACTCTGAATAATGACTCTCCTTATTTCCAACTTTATCAAAAGGAACCTGACTACCAGAAACTCAAAGTTTTTGGATGCAAGTGTTATCCCCTTCTACGTCCCATTGGCCTACATAAGCTTGAATATCGGTCCAAACCTGCATCTTCCTTGGCTACAAATTATGCTGGATACAAATGCTTAGATCCTATTACTAATAAAGTTTATTTATCACGACATGTGGTTTTTGATGAGCAAAATTTTCCAGCAAAGGATAAAGCCTCTTCTCACTTGCCCTCCAAGATCAATCTTCGGTGACATGCCCTTCACTCTCCCCTAAGTCTACTTCCTTCTACATCACCATTTTCATTCAATTATGATAACAATGTTTCTGTCAATGCTGCTCCTTACACCCAATCCTCTGATTTACCTTCACGTACATGTACTGAACTGTCCACCTCATCCAATCCAACCAATACTGAGCTATCTCTCAATCCTCATCTACCTACCACTAGTACACCTTCAGACATTCCATCCTCTACCATTGCCCCTATCCATTTTATCACAGAACCAACACCACCACCCTCAAATCCCACAAACCTTACTTCAAACAGTCCATCATCTGCAATTATACCATCCTTCCCCGCCTTACCAAAGACCACCACCTCCTACTACTACAAATCCTTCTCAAACCATTCTCCATCCTATGAATACTCGATCCAAAAACAGGCTCCACCAAACCAAAACAATTTCCAGATTTCCAAACCTATCACACCACCAAATATCCATTCCATATGCTTCACCTTACCATCGATTCTACACCATCTTGTTATCGAAGGCAGCCTCTAATCCCGGTGGGTTCAAGCCATGACAAGAATTTGAAGCCTTGAAAAACAATAAAACTTGGACACTTTGTCCTAGACCTTTACACCAGAACATCATCAGCAACAAGTGGGTGTACCGCATCAAATACAAGTCAGATGGCACCCTAGAGAGATTCAAAGCCAGGTTGGTTGCAAAAGGCTTTGAACAGCAGAGAATTGAATTGATTATCTGAGACCTTTCACCTATTATCAAGCCTGCCACAATTCGTGTCATCCTCTCCTTATGTACAATTTGATTGGACCATAAGGCAACTTGACATTTCCAATGCCTTCTTACATGGTTATCTCCTTGAAGATGTCTACATGGAGCAACCCCAAGGCTTCATTGATTCAGCTCATCCAGACTTTGTATGCAAACTTCATAAGGCCCTCTATGGCCTCAAGCAAGCACCTAGAGCTTGGTTCAATAGGCTGTCATCCTTTCTGCTGCACATTGGATTCACTGCTTCCCTATTGGATTCCTCTCTTTTCCTTACACTTGGATCTACTCACATTTTTATGTTGGTGTATGTAGATGATATTATTCTTACAGGAAACAATGACAAACTCCTTCGATCTATCATTGCTCAATTGCAGCAAGAATTCCCTTTGAAGGATCTTGGGTCACTTCATTTCTTCCTTGGCATTCATGTCTCTCAGATCGACCAAGGATTACATCTATGCCAAGCCAAATACATAGTCGACTCCATCGATCGCACTAATATGCAAGATGCCAAGCCCTCCAAATCACCATCATCTTCCGGATCAAACTCTCTAAATTTGATGGTGATCCCTTGCCAAATCCCTGAATATAGGTCAAGTTGTTGGTGCACTTCAATATCACCTTAACTAGACTGAAATTGCATTTTCAGTCAACCAAATTGTCAACATATGCATGCGCCTTCAACCACTCATTGGTCTGTGAAGAGAGTTCTTAGATACCTCAAAGATTCTGTTCATCATGGACTGCTATATTCCAAAGGATCTCTTCAACTCACTGCATACTGTGATAGTGACTGGGCTGGCTGCATTGATGACAGACGATCCACAACTAATTTTGCTGTCTTCCTTGGCTCAAACCTTATCTCTTGGTGTGCTAAAAAGCAAACTGTTGTCTCTCAAAGATCAAGCAGTATGGCCCTTGCAATCACTACTGCAGAGGTTTATTGGCTAAGAATGCTTTTCTGTGAAATTCAGTTCCACCTCTCTTGTGCTCCTACAATATGGTGTGACAATGTTAGTGCCTTAGCCTTAGCCTCCAATCCAGTGTACCATGCTCGCACTAAACATATTGAAATTGACTACTACTTTGTGCGGGAAAAGGTTCTTAATCAAGACATCATCCTCAAATTCATTTCAACTCATGATCAAATTGTCGACATCTTCACTAAGGGCCTCTCCTCAACACGATTTCTTGACTTAGGTCCAAGCTTATGGTGGTTTCCACCCCATCACTTGAGGGGGGTGATAGAGAACTGCTCCACTGCCGATAAAGAACCCGCTCACTAAGCCATCTCCCATCTCCAGCTCACTCCATTAATTGTGGAATCGGACAAGCCACCGGATATCATGCTCCACTCATCAAGCCTTACAATCCCATTGATCTTGGCAATCCATATCAATCCGGATCATGCACGATTTAAGGAAACCATATCAAAGATCACATGATTGAGTGCAACATGCCTTACATGTAATGATATTCTCTACTCAATCTCCACATAAGGAAACTTATTTACATTCATTCCTTTGTAATCCATTATACAATCAGTACCTTAATTATCTGCATTTAATATTTTGTAAATGCTTTGTGTATATAATGCCTTGAGCATTCCCTTGTAATTTTTATTGAGAAATACAAATAATTATTCTCACTTCTTTTCACTCCAGATGAGCATGTGGGAATTAACATCAACTCCATTTCTTCTGCCAATCACACCTCTTGGAATGCAAGTTTACACAGTGGAGATACAGTAGATGTATCAATTGTCTACAACGCTACCACCAAGAATTTGAGCGTCTCTTGGTCCTACCAAAGGACTTCTAATTCTCAGGAGAGTACTAGTCTTTCCTACCCTGTTGATCTCTCCAAGGTTCTGCCTGAGTGGGTCACCATTGGATTTTCAGCTGCTTCTGGTTCGTTTGTAGAGCGACATTCGCTTTTGTCATGGCAATTTAGCTCAAGCATGGATATAATTAAAGAGACAAGTGGAAAGAAAGCAAAAAATATAAGATTAATCGTGGGTCTCATAGTTTCTGGTGTTGTTTTGATAGCTGGGTTGATTGTAGGATTTGCAATAATCAGGAGGCACAGGCAAAAGAAAAGACCAACAGTAGAGACGACAGTCAACTTAACATCTATAAATGAAGACCTAGAAAGAGGAGCGGGGCCAAGAAGGTTCTCTTATAACGAGCTTGCTTCAGCTACCTACAACTTCTCAAATGAGAGGAAGTTGGGTGAAGGAGGGTTTGGCACAGTTTACAAGGGGTATTTAACTGATTTAGACATACCAATCGCTGTGAAGAAAATCTCAAGAGGGTCTAAACAGGGGAAGAAAGAATACATCACTGAGGTGAAGATAATTAGTAAGTTGAGACACTGGAATCTTGTACAACTCATAGGATGGTGTCATGACGGAGGTGAGTTCCTACTTGTCTATGAGTATATGCCAAACAGTAGCCTTGATGCACACCTCTTTGGCAAGCGAAGACCTCTCCCTTGGGAAGTGAGATACAAGATATCTCTTGGGTTGGCCTCTGCGTTACTCTATCTTCATGAAGAGTGGGAGCAATGTGTGATTCACCGGGATATCAAATCAAGTAATGTGATTCTAGACTCTAGTTTTGCTATCAAGCTTGGTGACTTTGGATTGGCCCGACTTATGGATCACGAGCTAGATCCCCAAATAACTGGGTTGGCTGGAACTTTAGGATACATGGCTCCAAAATGCATAGGCACAGGTAGGGCTAGTAAAGAGTCGGACGTGTATAACTTTGAAGTGGTTATGTTAGAAATTGCTACTGGAAAAATGTCAGGTTATCCTGTGGAAGAGGATTCTGATGTAGGTTTGGTCCAATGGGTTTGGAATCTTTATGGGAGAGGAGATCTTCTTTTGGTTGTGGATGAGAAGCTACAAGCAAATTTTGACGAAAAACAGATATAGTGCTTAATGATTGTTGGACTTTGGTGTGCTCACCCCGATCGAATTCTTAGGCCATCAATAAGGCAAGCAATTCATGTTCTTAATTTTGATGCAGCAACACCAAATCTTCCAATACAGATGCCTTTTCCCATGTATCCTATACCTGTAGCATCAGTTAGCTCTAGTGCACCTTTGATCACCACAAGCCTTCAAGAGGGTCGTTGAACTTGTTTCTTTACTTCTAAAAACTGGTTATTATATATATAGTCCATAATTGGCTGTCTATTTGTGAGATTTTGTTGAGTTCTTCAAAGCTTTCGTCCCTCTTCAGCAATTTAGTTCTTTCGTTTCTTTTCAGTATTCTGTTTTCGTGCCATCGCTTTGTTCCTCTTCATTCTTTCTTTTTTCTACAATCAAAAAAATAAAAATAAATAGAAGTCTAAATTAAAAATACATATTATAGAGGACTTGTGTAATTTGGTTTGTTTATAATATGTATTTTTTTCCCCTTAGCACATTATGTTGATTGGCATGTTTCACATGTTGTTGAATTTTAGCACTTGATGAACTTCACATGGGAACGAATTATATATTCTTTCGCCTTTTCTTTTTTTCCTGAGCAATACAAATTAGGTTCACATGGAGGAGGGAGGAAGAGTATTCTTTCGCCTTTTACTAAAGAATACCGTTTGCTCGCCCGCGGATTTTTGAAGGGGTGTCCTACTGGAAACCCGTGAAAAGCGAACCATTATTGATAATTTGATACATTTGTTTTCAAAGTCGTTGAAAAGTTCACCATAAATAAAGGTTACCCAAACGCCGGATCATGAGTTAAAAGAAATGTTAGGCAGTATTATCTTGACCATTTTTTTTTTTTTAAATGAATTCATGAACTTTGTTGTTGTTGTTTTTTTTTTTTGACATGTTCACACAAGAGGAGGGAGGGGGATTCGAACTAGTGACTTCCACTTTATTATGTATGGTCTCAGCCAATTGAACTGTCTCTTGAAGACTATAAACTTTGTTGTTACCTATAAATGATCTTGTCTCATCCAAAGTTTTTCCTGTTTTCCATAATCCCATATTTTGTCAGTTGCATATCTTTCCTTTTTTGGGGCCATAAATGTTTAGAAATATTTGGATCTCTCTGGGGAAAAAGAAATAGATATCTTTATCTTACAATGCTCGTTAGTATAATCAAACGTAATGCCATCAATACACCATTTTTTGGACTCAAAATCCACTGTTTCCCCTTTGAATATATATATATATATATATCATTTGGAAATATTTCTTTTGGAGTGTTGGTATTCCACAATCCTGCTCTTGGAGTTGGAGAAAAATCTTAAAGCTGAGGGATGTGGCTAAGAGATTTTTGAAATTTGAAGTAGGGAGTGGGGAAAATATCCATATGTGGCTGGACTCTTGGCACCCTGCTGGAATTCTTTTGGAGACTTACGGTCAGAGGGTAGTTTATGATGCCCATAGCAGTATGGAGGCCAAGCTCTCTTATGTTATTGTTAATGGAGATTGGTATTGGAAACCAGCCAGGTCTGAAGCTCTAGTAGAAATTCAAGCTAGGCTTCTTGAATTAAGCTCAGATTTGCATGACAAAGTTATATGGACAGCTTCTAAGAAGGGTTACTATGTTAGTGCAGACACTTGGCAAATCCTTAGGGAGAAGAAGATGGAAGCTGATTGGTGGAAATTGGTGTGGTTTCCTTTAGCTATTCCTAAACAAGCTTTTATCTTATGGCTTGTTATGCATAATAGGCTTTTAACAGGAGATCGTTTGATCAAAATGGGATACAAAGGAGATGTCAAGTGTGTATATTGCCATAATCAAACCAGGGGAGCATCTTTTCTTTGAATGCGCTTTAGCTATAGAATTTGGAAGTTCTTCATGTGTAGATGCAATGTAACCAATCCTACTATTCATTGGGATGAGATTATTCAGGAGGGTATTAGTAGTTGGAGTTCCAAAAGTCTGAAAGGTATGCTTTGCCGTTTGGTTTTAGGTGCTGCTGTTTACCATATCTGGTGCACCAGAAATAAAATTCAACACTTTGGGCATCCTCTTACTGAAGAACAGCTGCTGAGGAGGATTCTTTGGGAAGTGAGGGCTAGGATTCTGCATAAAGGGAAGTTTCCAAAGACTAGAGAGAATTTGCTCTTAGTGTCCTTATGGAATTTGCCTACTGATGTGCTGTTATAATGAGCTTTCTGCAGTTTATTTGGTGGTGTTTTGGTTGATGTTTAGTTTTTTGCTTCTAGTAAGGTTTGCTTTTGGTTTTGTAGAAGCAGGTTTGATGGTGTTTTGGTTTTAAAAGACCCCTGTGAGGGTCTGTTTCAGCTCGGTACAGAGCTTGTATGTTGTTGACTTGGTGTTTTGGTTTAAGCTTGAATGAAATTTACTTATTCATCAAAAAAATATATATATTTCTTTTCTCATTTTAATTAGTAAAAATTTTACTACTGGATTTCTCCAAAATTTTGGCAAATTCTAATTACTTTAATTCTCAGTTTGATTTTTATGTAAAAATTAGAGTTTTACCCTTTTGTGTTTTTTTGAAAAAAAGAGTCAGTTTTCCTCGGCTATTTAAGCCAAGATTGTGAGCTGAGTTCAACACCCTTGATTTGAGAATAATATTTCATATTTCATAATAATTCTCTGTTTTTCAGTGGGCGGTTAGAATTTTCTCTAGATTATATATTCGCGCGTTATTTTCTCTGTTCTTAAATTACCTTACAGCTTCAATCCTCAGTTTAGATCACTGGCCTACGATATCAAATTAAACAATCATAATTTTATTCGGATAGTCTCCTTAGCATAAAAGTCAACAAAGAGGGCATGTTCAGAACAATTTAAGATGGCAATCGGCATTATTTGAGAAATAACGCATTGTCCTTCCGTTTGTCGCACTTGCTTTTGTGAATTGAAAGAGTCAAAGAGCTTCATCCCTTTTGAGTCAGATTGCAGATGGAAAAATATATAATAAGTCAGGAAACCGTGTATACATGCAACCTCCGGACCAAGCATCGATCATGGCTTTTCTTGTAGATCGTCAGCATCTTAGTGATTCTGTTACAGACCTGTACTTTTATAGAGGAGAAGATGATGGACGTGTCTCCTGGAGTCATGATTCAAGAACATGTGGCAGATGAAAGTCAAAGTGGAATCATGGGTGAAGCTACACGTGGCGGCTGAGTCATATTGGAAATTCAAAAGGTGTCTTGCTCATAAAGCAGACCCTTTCTAATTAGGATAATAAGGGACTTCATGTCCCAGTAGGAAAAGGACTTCATGTCCCAGTAGGAAACGTAAAACTACCTATGTTTAATTTACTCACTGTACTCCATCTATATAAGGAGGAAAAAGTGATTTATAATATATAAGAAAATTATTACACAACTCTTGTAGTTGCTTGGGAGGCTAGGGTACCTCGAATACCCCTTTCTATCTACCACCATAGGTAAACTCAAGAAAACAAACCTTGTAGTTTTGCCGGTATCTCGACCCATAACACGTTCACAAACACAAGCCCATAACAATTTGGTATCAGAGCCAAGTTGTGAGATGGCGGATCAAAGACTAGAGCGCGTAGAGAAGGAGTTGAGTTCATTGAGCACCATGGAGGAACGCATAGTCAAACGCATGGAGGAGATGATGGCTGCCATGTGCAACCAATTTCAAAACTCTCGTGCTGAAAATCTGCCAGGTGATGCAAGTTCATCCAAGAACAAATCCGTCAAAGGCCATACTAACCGGACTGATTCTACTTCAGTTTTTCCAAAATTAGCCAAACTTGATTTTCCCCGGTATGATGGATCTGAAGACCCAACTAGTTGGGTTTGTAGAGTAGAACAATTCTTTGAATTTCAAAGACAGCGGAAGAGGAAAAATTGGCATTGGCAGCATACCATCTTGAAGGAGAGGCCCAACTATGGTACCAACTTTTTAAGGAAAGCGAAGAAAATTTCTCGTGGGAGGCGATGAAGAAAGGGCTCCACGTTCGGTATGGACCCACTCAATTCGAAGATTTCTTTGGGGATCTAACTAAGCTGCCAAACTGGTTCTGTTCGTGAATACCAAAGCCAATATGAAAGATTGCTAAGTAGGGCTGGACGACTATCAATAACCCAGCAGGTTGGGGGCTTCATTAGTGGGCTTAAGGAGCAGATACGTGCTGAGGTCCAAGCCTCAAGACCATCGTCTTTAACTGAAGCAGTTGGTTTAGCAAGATTGTTCGAAGCTAGGTCCAATGCCCAACGAAGAACCACAAATTTTTCTGATGTAAGAAGGACCACAAGCCCATCAAATTTTCCACCCCTTCCATCGGCAAATTTATTTAAGAATCGTTCCCCAATAATCAAAAGATTGAGCCCTATGGAACTAAAAGATAGAAGGGACAGAGGTCTCTGTTTCAACTGTGATGACAAATTTTCTCCAGGCCATAGATGCAAGAAATTATTCTTGATCGAAGGAGTGTATGAAGAGGAAAATGAGATCCAGGTCGAAGAAGGAGCTAAGGAGCATGAGTATGATGAAGAGTATGCAATCCCTGAAATTTCCCTTCACGCCATCACCGGAGTTCAAACACCGCAAACTATCCGTATTAAAGGAGTCATCCAAAAAACACGAGTGATGATGTTAGCTGATACGGGAAGTACCCACAATTTTCTAAGTATTGAACTCGCAACACGACTGGGCATACAACCTGACAAGAACACGAAATTTGAAGTTATGGTGGCTAACGGCGAAAAATTGGACAGCAAGGGAAAGTGTCAGAATGTTCGTGTTTATCTTGGAGGTACTCTCTTTGTGCTTGAATTTTTCTTCTTGATTTAAGTGGGTATGATTCTGTTCTTGGAGCCCAGTGGTTGAGGACCCTTGGTCCCATCCTTTGGGATTTTTCACAACTACGAATGACCTTCCAATGGCAAGGGCATGAGGTCACCTTATGGGGCACAGCTTCTCCTAAAAATAAGTTTATTGAAGGACCTCAAATGGGGAAGGAATTGAGGCGTCAGCAAGGGGGATTCTTCCTCCAATTATTTTCCATTCATATGGGAGTAGAATAGCAAGGCCAATCTGTGACAGATCCCAAGTTGCACCAGCTGCTCAAGAGTTTTCAAGAATTATTTTCAGAACCCCATGGATTACCTCCGGCAAGAACCCATGACCACAAGATACCGCTTTTAGAAGGAACAGGACCAGTGAATGTGCGTCCTTACAGGTACCCACATTATCAAAAAAATGAAATTGAAAAGATGATTGTGGAACTACTCAACAGCGGGGTTATACGCACCAGTACTAGTCCCTACTCTTCACCCGTTCTTTTGGTGAAAAAACAAGATGGGTCTTGGCGACTATGTGTGGATTACCGAGCCCTTAACAGAATCATAGTCAAGGATAAATTTCCCATTCCCGTAATTGATGAATTGTTGGATGAGCTTCATGGGGCCCAATACTTCTCCAAATTAGATCTACGTTCAGGGTATCACCAAATACGAATGCACCCAAAGGATGTGGAGAAAACAGCATTTAGAACCCACCATGGGCATTACGAATTTCTAGTAATGCCGTTTGGGCTTACTAACGCCCCATCCACATTCCAATCATTGATGAACGAGATATTCCGTGAAGTCAACCGTAAGTTCGTTCTTGTCTTCTTTGATGATATTTTAATTTATAGTAAATCATGGGTTGAACATTTGAGTCACTTAGCTGCTGTTTTTAATATATTGAGGGCTAACCAATTGTATGTGAGGAGAAGTAAATGTAGTTTTGGCCAGCAAAGCGTTAATTACTTGGGGCATATTATTGAGCGAAATGGAGTCGCCATGGATCCTGAAAAAATCAAAGCAATGTTGGAATGGCCAAAACCCACCACCATCAAGGCCCTCGTGGTTTTTTGGGTCTCACAGGGTACTATCGCAAGTTTATCCAACACTATGGTTCTATTGCACGACCTTTAACACAGTTCTTAAAGAAGGACTCTTTCAAATGGACTGATGAGGCAGAGCAAGGTTTTTTGCAACTCAAATGTGCCATGACTCAAGCCCCGGTGCTAGCATTGCCTGATTTTTCCAAAACATTTATCATTGAATGTGATGCTTCGGGAGTGGGGCTTGGAGCTGTATTAATGCAAGATTGTCGGCCTATTGCTTACTTTAGCCAAGCACTTCATGGTAAAAATCTTAATCTCTCTACATATGAAAAAGAGATGTTGGCTCTTGTCACAGCCATCCAAAATGTGGCCCTTATTTATCGGGTCAGCTTTGTAGTCCGAACGGATCATCGGAGCCTCAAATATTTATGGGATCAAACCATTGTCACAGAGGCACAACAAAAATGGTTGATCAAACTCGTGGGGTATGATTTTACCATTGAATATAAGAAGGGCCATGAAAATGCTGCAGCAGATGCATTATCTAGACAAATTGAAGGTACATTGGCAGCTATATCTATGCTGCCACATTGGGTTGAACCAATCCAACTTGAAATTCAACAGATCCTCACATAAGCATTAGTGCAGAAAATTCTGCAAGGAGAGGCGAGGGCCTTGGCTATTCCACTGTGCCTCATTTACTTTAAGAATCGTATATCAAACCATTCAACTTTGGTCCCACCATTATAGCCGAGTTCCACAACAATACACATGAAGGTTATCAAAAAGGGCTCCAACGAATTCGGTCGGTATTTTATTGGCCTGGAATGAAGAAACAACTCAAGGACTTTATCAAACATTGTGACACTTGTCAAAGGCACAAAGGTGACAACACTAAGCCGACAGGTCGCTCCAACCTTTGCCAATTCCGACACAAATCTGGTAAGACATTTCGATGGACTTCATCGATGGTTTACCCAATTCTTTTGGCAAAACCACAATCTTTGTGGTGGTTGATAGGTTCTCCAAATATGGTCATTTCAACGCAATAAAACATCCATATACAAAGACCTCAAGTGGCTTAGACTTTCTTTGAGGAGATTTTCCGCCACATGGAATTCTTCCATAGTATGCGATAGAGATCCTACATTTACAAGCCTCTTTTGGCGTGAGCTCTTTCATCTCAACGGCACCAAATTCAGGTTTAGCTCACCTACCACCCACAAACGGATGGGCAACCGAGGTGGTCAATTGAACAATTGAAATGTATCTTCGGTGTTTCACAAGTTCAGCTCCAAAACAATGGGTTAAATGGTTACCTTGGGTGGAATTTTGTTATAATACTGGGTTTCATTCGGCTACCAAACGAACTCCCTTTGAGATTGTTTATGGTCGCAGTCCACCTTCCCTTTTATCATATATTCCTGGCACCACACGTCTAGCAGCAGTAGAAGAGGCCCTGGTTGCTCGTGATAATATTCTACGAGAGGTGCGCCATCAGTTATTAGGAGCTCGTAATCATGAAGAAGAAAATATATGATAAGGGACACATTGAGAAGGAGTTCTCACCGGGAGAGTGGGTTTACTTGCGTCTCCATGGTTATCGGCAACATTCTGTGGCTCGAAGGTTTAATAAAAAATTATCCCCGAAGTTTTATGGTCCCTATCGTATTATTGACAAAATTGGATCGGTAGCCTATCGCTTGGCTCTTCCTCCTAACGCTAAAATCCATGATGTTTTCCATGTTTCTGTTTAAGAAATGGGTAGGTGAGGGTAATCCAATTGGATCACCTACCTACAATAGACATGGAAGAGGAGTTGCACCTCAAGCTATTCTCGAGCATCAAACTCAGAAAGGTCATAATGAAATACTTGTTTATTGGCAAGGACGATCTCCTGCAGAGGCCACATGGGAATCCATATCTGATTTTCAGCTTCGATATCCATTTTTTACCCTTGAGGACAAGGGTAATTTTAAGGAGAAGGAGTGTTACAGACTGTACTTTTATAGAGGAGAAGATGATGAACGTGTCTCCGGAGTCATGATTCAAGAACATGTGGCGATGAAAGTCAAAGTGGAATCATGGGTGAAGCTACACGTGGCCGAGTCATATTGAAATTCAAGAGGTGTCTTGCTCATAAAGCAGACCCTTTCTAATTAGGATAATAAGGGACTTCATGTCCCAGTAGGAAACGTAAAACTACCTATGTTTAATTTACTCACTGTACTCCATCTATATAAGGAGGAAAAAGTGATTTATAATATATAAGAAAATTATTACACAACTCTTGTAGTTGCTTGGGAGGCTAGGGTACCTCGAATACCCCTTTCTATCTACCACCATAGGTAAACTCAAGAAAACAAACCTTGTAGTTTTGCCGGTATCTCGACCCATAACACGTTCACAAACACAAGCCCATAACAGATTCTGATTCAATAGATGCCCACGACATTTGGTTGAAACTTTCATCCATGATATGTGCAAGAAACCATAAATATAAAAGGATTTCGATGCCTAAGTTGGATCGTAGATGGAGCAATTAATAATATTATAAAATAAAAGTTAATACTGTCATTTGGTTGAAACTTTCGCCCATGATCGTGACATACTTGCATACGGGTGCTAAGCATTTATATGAGGCGTTTGATCGACTTGATCATATTGTGGTAGTAGGATTCATAATGCCACGTCCCAAAGTGCAAAATCTGTTTGTACACTGCTTGCTTGAAATATTTTCTTCTAGCTTCCACTCTATATCACCTAAGAATCAATTGATACTCATATATACTGCTAAATCATTTGTAAACCTCAATTGGAGCTAAATAAGTAACTCAACAAAACTTGATAAAAAAACAAACTTCCTTACTAAAGTAGTCCGTCAAATATAATAAATCCTAAAAGACCTAGATGAATGAACGCAAAGCTATACCTTACAATCTTGTAGGATGATACTACAAACCCTAATGGAGCCAAGGTTAAAACAGTTGTAGGCCATGGTGAAACTTCCAAAGTGGTCACATCATGTAGTGTTGTAGTACCTCCATAGAGTTATTAAGTGAAAATGGTACAATTTTTAATGGTTCAGAAAAAACATTAGCTAAATCCGCACTATTATCTCAAAATAATTAGTTAATTTGAAATTTTTTTAGAATCACTTATAAAGCTTAGCTTTACCTAATAAGTAAGCATGTGGACTCAACACCCATAAATGACTTTACAAACCACTCAATTTACATTACTAATCTTTCTAATTTGGAACCAGCCGGGTGTTGCACATAATTTGGAAGTGCCGATGAATACCGACGAGTTCAACATGAGGCCATTCGGATCGACCATTTAGTAAATCATTTAAAAAAAAAAAAAAAAAAAAACCTAACGTACAGCCTGTGAATTAGCTAGTAGGGCAACCGTATATATGAAGAACATCTACTCCTAGGCCTTGACATCAAACTGACCAATTCATTTTCTCTGTGTTTCAACCATGAAGGTCTCCAACATATGTTCTTCCCTTCTTCAACCTCAAAAAATCCACTCTCTTCTCAATCAGCTCTTCATCATCTTTTTAATGTTGCTTAACTTGCTTCCCCATGCAAAATCAATTTCCTTTAACTTCTACTTTCCAGACAAATATGAATAACATAACATTCCAGGGTGATGCATTCGCATCCGGAGGAGTTCTCCAACTCACAAAGAATCGACTCGACGCCCCCAGCACTTAGAGTACTGTTGGTCGTGCCTCATATGCCGAACCTGTGCGGCTTTGGGATGCCAAGACAAGGAGGCTTACAGACTTCACCACCCACTTCACCTTTGTCATAAACGCCGTTAATATTTCAGAGCATGGTGACGGGGCTCTCCTTCTTTATTTCACCATTTCAGTCCAACATCCATAAGATTCAAGCGGTGGGTTTCTTGGACTGTTCAATTCGGCAACCGCGTTCAACATGTCTTTGAATCAAATCGTTGCAATTGAGTTTGACACTTACAAAAATGCTTGGGATCCAAGCGATGATGATCATGTCGGAATCAATGTCAACAGCATTGCCTCAGCGGCAGATGTCACGTGGAAAAGTAGCATGAGGAATGGATCTACAGGAAATGCATGGGTGAGTTATAACTCAACCACCAAAAATATAAGTGTCTTCTTAACGTATGCTGCAAATCTAGTCTTCAGTAGGAATTATAGCCTTTCATATGTTGTTGATTTGAGGAATGTTTTGCCGGAATGGGTTAGTGTTGGTTTCTCCGCAGCTACAGGTCAGGGGACTAAAGAATTGCATATAATAAGTTCTTGGTCATTTAATTCAAGTTCTAATCAGACCAACGATGGAAACAGAAAAAACAAATTGGGGTTGGTTTGGCTGCGGGTTTTGGTGTATTGGGGATACCATTATCTATGTGAAAAGTGTTAAGAGTTTATTCCCTAAAATTCAATTCCTATTGTACGGCATTTTAGTTTATTCAATAAAGTTGTTTAATTAATTGCTGAATTATTTCTAAAACATTGGGCATATAATTTCTGAACATCACGATAGTCATGAAGAAATTCATAATGCTATAAATATCAAATGCAGAATAATAAATTAGGGATACTAAAATAGACTAGAGATAAAATATTTTATGTGGTTCAGTTTATGACATACGTTCACAAATAAAGCTCAAACGGCTACATTCGACTTTTATTGAATTGATGTGTTTACAATACAAAATGCTTTATTAATTATAGAGCTACACATAAATGTAATCTTAATCAAATTTCCTAATTTAGGGTGATCAAATCATAATCAAATCCTTAAAGTTAGGTTAACATAATTTTCATCAATCTTCATCAAATACCTAACTTTAGGGTCATTCAAATATACTCTAACATCCTCCCTCAAAATCAAAGTGGAAGATCCTGAAATCATACTTTAAACGATACCACAACGCCAAACAAAAGATGAGCTGACTATGGGTAAAATTGAGAGCCAATTATGCATTAAAATGGCCTAGGTTTCAAATAATATCACAAAAGCCGAAGAAAAATGGGCCAACTATATGCCAATGGATAAAAAATTTGACCTCTTTTGATTTTTTTTTTTTTTTCTTTTTTGGAAAATTCAGTTTTGACCCTTGAAGTTTTAGTAGTTTTTCAATTTTAATCCCAAAGTTTAAAAAGTGGAAATGTACCCCCCATGAAGTTTCAAAAATTGACAATTTTAACCCCCTGTATATTTTTTTCTATCAAATTAGATGGAAAAGTATGAAATGACAAAACTGTCCTCATGCTTTTTTTTTAAAAAAAAAAATTCCGTCCATTTTAATAGAAAAAACTAACAGGGGGTTAACATTGGAAATTTTTGAAACTTCAGAGGGGGTAGATTGCAAATTTTTAAACTTTGACGTTAAAATTGAAAAATCACTGAAACTTCAGGGTTAAAACTGAATTTTTCCCCTTTTTTTTCAACAAGAAAAACAAAATAAAGTCCACAATACCATTTGGATCAATCACTGGCGTAAGTCGGTGGCTCTGATACCATAAAGAAATTTGTGAGACTAACTCAACTTATAATATCAATTTTATAAGAGATGGTTATCCATTATTTATAAACGTGCCCAAAGGTTTGTCCAAAAACAATGTAAGATTATTCCTCAACAAGTCATTGTGCCATGCATTTATCAAGCTATTATGTTTCTGCCATCCCTTCCGTTTTATTACTTCAGCGGGAATGGTCGATAGAGAGAGATGAGAGAGTGGACGAGAGTGTGAGAAAGGAATCTCTGGTGGAGCAACCATGGCCTGGAGGCCAGCATCCATGGGGTGGTTCGCGGTTGAAGATTTGTGCATTTGAGCGAGAAAAAGAAATGGGCTTTATGGTAACTATTGTGCATGAATGCTTTAAGAGGGCTTGGAGCTAGCGTTATGGTCCCTTGTGATCAGGGGCGGAGGGAGGGGGGTTGAGGGGGGGCACTTGCCCCCATCAACTCCTCAAAATTCTCCTTACCCTTGGTAAAAATAAATAAATGACATGATTATGGATTTATGCCTCCCCTAAGCAACTTTTGAGAGCAAATGCCCCCATCAACCAAAGGTTGAAGATGTTGCAGTTGAGTCAACTTTAATCATTATTACTTGAAACTTGCAAACTTGCAATTGCAAAAGAACAAAAGGTTGAAGATGATACAATTCCCAATATTTTTCTTAAACTATAGAAGAAGATGAGGTACACGCGTGCAAGAGAAAAATAAAATAAAAAAGGTACAAAATACAACTTGAAACTAGCAAAGCACAAGAAAGAGACCAAAAAATCTTTATAAAATTATAAAGTCTTGTTCACATTTTCAACTCTTCCCAATAATCTTCTTAAAGTATGGAAGAAGACATGGTACATGCTAACCAGTGGCGGATCCAAGAATTTATTTTATTAGGGACGTTAATAAAATAATAAAATAATTTTTTTTTCTCTTTATATATTATATTTTTAGTATAATATGGTAAATATAATCAAAAACAAAAATTATACCACAATATATTTATCACAAAAAACATATTTATCTGACTGTATAAATGTGTTAAATTGATATATCAGTTATCATATAGACAGAGACGGCTCCAGCCCTAGGCAAGTTAAGCCCTCCCCTAGGGCCCCAATATAATAATGCTCCAAACAAAAAAAAAAATACCAAAATTTTAGGCCTCAATTTAATAAGACCCAATTAATAATCCCATTATAAATCCTAGAAACAATAAAAAAACAAAAACAAAAACTGACAAACCCTTACCCACTTGTGTTGATAAAATTAAAGTATTGTTGTTTTATAATATAATATAAAACTTTCAAGAAAAAGAATAGAGTTGTGCTACGGGAACCAAGAAAAAAAAAAAGAAGAAAGAAAAAAAGTAGTGCTACGTGGCTGGGTTAAGCGGAAGTTAAGCCAACTCCCACTTAATTTTTATTTTTGTTTTTAATAATAATAAATACACCCACCACTACTTTTCCTTTTTTATTATTTTTTTTCACCCACCCACTTCTCTCTTTCTCCCATTCTTCTCTCTTCGGTCTTCCTCCCAGCTGAAATCACTCTTTCTCCCATGCTTCTCTTCGGTCTTCCTCCCAGAAATCACTCTCTTTCTCCCAACAATCACGATTCACGGCCTTTTCTCTCTCTCCCTCTCCCAAGCTATCCACTCTTTTTTCCCTTGAAAATCTTTCTCCCAAAAAACCCACACCTTCTGCCTCCACCTTCACCGGAACTGAAATCACAGGCGACGCCCAACCACCACCACGACCAACAAGTGTCGCTGCTCTCTCTCCCCCATCCCAACACCTTCAGCTTCCGGCAATGCCCACGCCCATCAGATTGGAGGGGCAAATTACTTGATTTTTTTATTTTTTTTTACCGGGGGTGCCCTCCCCTGGGTCTCCCCCCTGTATCTTCGCCACTAATGCTAACATGCGTGCAAAAGAATAAAAATAAAATAAAATACAGCGTGCAACTTGCAAAACCAATAAGAAAACCTAAAAATCAATTGTTATTTCTAACATGTTCAACTCTTCCCAATAATTTTCTTAAAGTATGGAAGAAGGCATGGTACATGCTAACATGCGTGCAAGAGACAAAAAAAATAAAATAAAATACAGCATGCAACTTGCAAAGGAGACCAAAAAATCAATTGTAATTTCTAACTTTTTAAGCCACATGTTTTATTTCCTAGAGTAATGTGTTAATTAAATTCAAAGAGGCTAAAGATCAATTGTCAAATATCCTTGCATCTTACAAAAATTACAAAACTTTGAGGCATTTTTCTTCTTAAAGATTTGTCGATTTTTCCTTTCACGTTCCAACTTCAACAAAATTTTGAGGTATATATGTAATTAAATTTGTATATTTAGATTTAAATTGTTTTTTTAAATTAATTGTTTTGATATTTATATTGATATTCTTGATAATTGTTTTTATATTTAATTTATATAGTTTTTGTTTCATATTTTAATTGTATAAAGTATATAATTATAGTTATATGAGATTATGGAGAAAAACAACGATTCTATAGAGTTTCAGTTAAATTCTAAATGAGCTCGTGTTAAAATTGGTGAGCCGAGACAAATATTATATTTCCAACCTATTAACAATCATGCCTTCTTGGACCCATGTTGCAAGGCCCGTCTTCTATAGCATCAGGGATTTTTTCATTTTGTCCCATTATAGTGAAATTTTTTTGCCTCCCTCAATGAATATCCTAGCTCCGCCCTAGCTCCACCTCTACTTGTGATCACAAGGCTATCAAGACTTTCTTTAGGATTTGGGAGACTTCTCAAAGAACTAATTAAACAGCTTATTGTGACTCCCTTGTAATCTTTTCTCATATTTGCTTAGAAAAAAAATAATAAAAAAAAATACATAGCTTATTGTGATACATATGGGCCATGGCAGACTTAGGACTTGTTTAGGATTGCGTTTGGGAGGCTTAAAAGTGCTTTTAATACTCAGAAAGTCCGTTTAAAGAAAAAAGTAGTCGTTTGGTAAAAAAATTAAAAGTGTTTTTAAGGGTCTAAAAAGCCTAAAAATGACCAAAAAGTATTTTTGACAAAAATTTAAAAATAAAGCTTTTGCCCAAAAGCTCTTTTTGACTTAAAAGTTCTATTTCTCTTTCTCAAACTCAATTCCAAACATGCTCTTAATATATGACAATTTCAATTTGATCATTGCTTTTCTCAACCTTTGGTGAACAAGAAAAGTAAAATTGAAAACCCTAGGAACCGAAAAGAGTAGAGTCACATTAATAAATATAATCTTTTATATATTTTTGGAATAGGTTAGGATATAAGCAACGTTGGAAATAGTAGCTACTTTGAAAGAGCCACGACCTCCTAATTTTCATTCCTAAGACATAAATATTTCTTTAATGAAATATGCCTGATGATATTATTCAAGGTTAATTTTTATAGAAAACCCTTACAATATGATAAATTAAGGCTTGTATTGAAAGAATCCTACAAATTCCCTTGCCAAAAGGAAATAATTAAAATATATATATTATTACCCTAAATATCTCCTAACAGGTATCATTTTATAATTTTATTTGCGAATACATTTATATATAGGTGTAAAATTTCATGGATCTGGCTTAGGTGCGGTAGTTAAATCTCCCAATGGCTGGGATTAAACAAAATCTCCCAATGGCTATGATTAAACAGGAAAAAAAAAACTGGGATTTCACATAAAGGCTTCATCTTCTTCTTCTTCTTCCTTTCTCTCTAAACTTATTCTTTCTTCTTCTTCCTTGAGATTAAACAAAGGCTGGGATTTCATAGAACCATTCCCTCACGCTTCTTCTTCTTCTTCTTCTTCCTTTCTCTTGTTTTTATTTTGGTTATTTTTTATGCCTAGGACAATAAATATGGGAGTTTAATTGGTTATTTTCTTTTGGTTCAGGAGGAAGGAAGGTGTGGCTTGAATTTTATTGTGTTTTTTCTCTATTGACCGCCTGGGTTGGTGTTCATGAAGATTTGGGTTGTTCTTCTCCACATTCAACATGTTTTTCATCATAAATTGCAAGAACACCAACCCAATCGGGTAGAGAGAGAGAAATGAAGAGATTTAAGAGAGAAAGATGGGTTTTGAGAAGGGGGAGAAGAGGTTAGAGAAATTCTGTGAAAATACTCGGTTTAGTTAGAAATTGTCTTGATGAATTCTCAGCCTCTGTTTTGTTTTGTTTTTTCTTTTTTTTTTTCGTGTTTAATCTCAAGATTAAACAAGAAGAAGAATGGGTTTAGAGAGAGAAAGGAGGGAGAAGAAGAAGAAGAAGCCTTCTCATGAAATCCCAGCCTTTGTTTTATTTTATTTTTTTCCTATTTAATCCCAGCCGTTGGGAGATTTCTGTTTGATCCCAGCCATTGGAAGATTTAACAGCATGGTGCGGTAGTTTTTAGGCTACCGCACCTAAGCCGGATCCAAATTTCATAAGGAAGAAAGGGTTGCCGATCAAGATTGATGATACCCGTAGCAAAGTGCCTCGAGCTTTTTCGAATTTGTCAAACCAGATTTAGAAGTTAAAACAGATCAAGAAAAAAGACATAATTTTTTTGTTTATTTTCCCTTTCCCCAAGGCGATCGAGGATGTAGATGACATTCTTAATTAAATTAATACAAACAGGTTATATTGTACCTTCAAAAGTTCTAAATAACTTAAGACGGCAACCGGCTTCATTTTTATTTGAGAAATAACGCCTTGTTCTTCGGTTTCTCCCACTCTTGCTTTTGTGAATTGAAAGAGTCAAAGAGTTTCATCTCTTTTGTCTTTCTCGTATTGTTAATTTGCTAGAGTCAGAGTAGATGAAGCAATTAATTAGCAATATATAATAAAGTCCGGAAACAGTGTACACCCAAGTCTCATAATAAATTGTCGCATGCAGCCTCTGGACCAAGCATCATGGCTTGTCTTGTTGATCGTCAGCGCATCATATTGATTCTGATTCAATATACCAATACATTTATTTGAAACTTTCGATCATTATATTCGTGATGATACTTGCATTCGATAACTGCAAGAAACCATAGTATAAAATTTGATACCTAAGTTGAAGAAACCGTGTACCAAAAAAAAAAAAACTCGCATATAAAAAACTCTCATATTTATTTATATATGAGGCGTTTGATCGAGTTGATGTTGTGGTATGGGAGCTGCCGGCGAATACTGACGAGTTCAACAAGAGGACAATCGAATGGACCAAGTAAATCAATTAAAAATTTAAAGAAAAGCTTTGAAATAGGACAACGTACCATATGGTTGGGGCTGCTCCTAGGCCTTGCCATCTACCTGACCTTCATTCATTCGATCTCTGTGGATGCATGTTTCAACCATGAATATTGTATCCAACAAATGTTCTTTCCTTCTTCAACCTCAAAGAATCCATTCTCTTCTCAATCAGTTCATCATCTTCTTTTGTTTCTGCTTCCCCATGCAAAATCAATTTCCTTCAACTTCTACTTTCCGACAAATACGCAAAACATAATATTCCAGGGCGATGCATTCACCTCCTCCGAGTTCTCCAACTTACAAAGAATCAACTCGACGCCTCCATCACTCATAGTGCCGGTCGTGCCACGATGCGAACCTGTGCCTCTGGGATGCCAAGACAGGGAGGCTTACGGACTTCTCCACCACTTCACCTTTGTCATAAACGCCATTACTATGTCAGAGCATGGTGACGGGCTCTCCTTCTTTATTTCACCATTTCAGTCTGTCATCCCCAACAATTCAAGCGGCGGGTTTCTTGGACTGTTCTATTCGGCAACCGCGTTCAACATGTCTTTGAATCAAATCGTTGCAGTTGAGTTTGACACTTTCAAAAATGCTTGGGATCCAAGCGATGATCATGTCGGAATCAATGTCAACAGCATTGCCTCAACGACAAATGTCTCGTGGAACGCTAGCATGAGGAATGGGTCTACTGGGAATGCATGGGTGAGTTATAACTCAACCTCCAAAAATCTAAGTGTCTTCTTAACGTACACTGATAATCCAGTCTTCTCTGGGAATTCTAGCCTTTCATATGTTGTTGATTTGAGGAATGTTTTGCCGGAATGGGTTAGAGTTGGTTTCTCCGCAGCTACAGGGAATTGGGTTGAGTTGCATTCAATAAGTTCTTGGTCATTCGATTCAAATTTGGAGACCAACGATGGAAACAAATTGGGGTTGGTGATCGGTTTGGCTGTGGGTTTTGGTGTATTGGGTTGTGGATTGGGTCTATTTTGGTTCATCTATTGGAGAAAAAGGGCTGGTGGGAAAAGAGAAGGTATGGAAGGAGATATCGGCATGGTCCGCATGGATGAAGAATTTGAAAAGGGAACCGGCCCGAGGAGGTTCACTTACCGTGAACTTATCCGGGCAACAAAGAACTTTGCCGAAGGAGGGAAGCTTGGGGAGGGAGGATTTGGAGGCGTTTACAAGGGATTGTTAAGTGAATCCAATACTGATGTTGCTGTTAAGAGGGTCTCGAAGGGATCAAAGCAGGGGAAAAAGGAGTACATAGCAGAAGTGAGAATCATTAGCCGTTTGAGGCACAGGAATTTGGTTCAACTAATTGGTTGGTGCCATGAAAAGGGCGAGTTCCTTCTTGTCTACGAATACATGCCTAATGGAAGCCTTGACACTCATCTTTTTGGTGGAAAGACCATGCTAACATGGGGAGTGAGGTATAAAGTAGCCCTTGGATTGGCTTCTTCACTCCTCTACCTTCACGAAGAGTGGGAACAATGTGTTGTGCACAGAGATATTAAGTCAAGCAATGTCATGCTCGATGCTAATTTCAATGTCAAGCTTGGCGATTTTGGCCTTGCAAGGCTTGTAGACCATGAATTGGGCTCACAAACAACTGTTTTGGCCGGCACAATGGGTTACCTAGCGCCAGAGTGTGTCACCACTGGCAAGGCTAGTAAGAAATCCGATATCTATAGTTTTGGGGTGGTTTCCCTTGAGATTGCATGCGGAAGAAAACCAGTGGAGCCAAGGGCAGAACCCAACAAGGTGAAGCTGGTGGAATATGTATGGGAGCTCTATGGAAAAAGCCAGCTTCTTGATGCTGTTGATAAGGGATTGAGTGTGGAATATGATGAGAAACAAACGGAGTGCTTGATGATCGTTGGATTGTGGTGTTGCCATCCTGATCCCACCATCCGGCCGTCGATAAGGCAAGTGATAAATGTTCTTAATTCTGAAGCTCCATTGCCAAACCTTCCATCAAAGTTTCCAGTGCCAATGTATTTTGCACCTCCAATGCATATGTGTAGATTCTCCCACACATCGTCATCTGGTCTCATAGGGTCCAGTAAAAATCAAACGCAGTACTGTTCGTGTAGCTAGCAGTTGTTCTACTACACATTCATCTGCCTCTGCTGGCTCTAAAAAAGCTCTTTTAAATTTAAGCAAAACTAATGTGTAGTTTGCTTCATTAATTACGCAATATTGTGTTTTTATTTAATCACACACTTGGATAGAATTGTAAGCATTAATTATTTGGTTTGGGCTTGTATTGAATATGTGTAGTTTGCTTCAATCTTTCTTTCTTTCTTTCTTTTTTTATCATATATACAAATTATTAAGAAATTTAATCAAGCAGTTGATGCAGTGAGAGATTTCAATTGAAGCATGTCTAGACCCAAATGTTTGTATAATATTTTCTCAAGTACCATTGGGAAAAACATGAGCCCCAAGTCACCAGACTAGGTCAATTAATATAAGCTTAAATTCTGGTAATCAATATTATCGATCAGCATACTGGGATCTAAGCATTAGAATTATATTTTTTTTTTCGTGAAGTACAAAATTGCTTTATTTTGAATAGGCAATATTCCAACAATTAATACAAATTAATGATATAGTCATTAGACTTTGACCGGACTGTTTAATTAATTTCATGATTATCATAATCATTTGTTATTTGGTGTAATATGAAGTACATGATCAAATTCTAATCCAAAATCATTCCAGCACATAGCTAGACCCACGAAACCGTACGGTGTGTGCCAACTCGATCAACAATAATTAGTTCTCTAACTTTAATTTATTTTGGGCGGAGTTTGCCAATAATTTCGTTAATTTGTCTTGTACGTACTTTGGATGGGTGTTTTGCTGGGATTATATGCTGGGAATCTCGGGATATTATTTAATTATAATTTTAAAAATTATATTAACAAAAAATGAAAATAGAAATATAAGAGTGAAGCGCAAAGCCCAAAGCCCAAAACAATCTGATCATGAAACCCACCAAGCCTAGACCTTTTTTTTTTTTTTTTTTTAGCGAAAAAGGTAGAAAGGGGCAACCAATGTAATTTTTCTCCTTGAGCATTACCATGCATCAGGGTTCTCATCTGCTGTGAAATGTTCAATGTTGTTGGTGAAGGTGAACACAACTCTAGCAAGGTGTAAATTAGTAAAAGCCCTTCATAACAGCGTTTAGTTTACGCAACTACTGTCGTAAGCGAATTTGAACACAACCACTAAGATGAAGGGAGAGAGGATTTTTCCACTACCGCTTTACCAATTCAACTAGGCCACCTTGGTGGTAGCCCATACTACTTTATGTATATAGAATAAAGCTTGATTTATGTATATATAAAAAATAAATAAATACAAAAAAAAAAAATTTTTAAAAAAAGAGCCTATAAAACTATGAAATTCATATTAATCCATTTTTTGTAACCTTTTTTTTCAGAACTTATTTGATACTTCATTAAATTTTTCAATCTTTTAGAGTTTTAGTATATGAAAGGCCTAGTATATTATATTTACTGTTGAAACAAATTTTTGGACGTCTGAACTAATGATGGGACTCAATATTGTGGGCGAATTGTTCGCCGTCAACTTCAAAGATCTCAAATTTTAAAAATTTCTAACGAGTGTAAATTATATATATATATATGTGTATTATTAATTTAAAATGACTAATCAATTATAATTTTAGATATACCTAATAAACAATTGATATATATGAGACTTAGTACTCATATATATAATAGGCTGCATGACTATCACTATATGTCATATGATATGATGAGGGAAAAAAAAATTCCTAAAAAATGACCTTCTGTACGTATTAGGCACCAAAAAAATTATACTTGTGAAAAACCTTAATTTATTTACCAACTGAATACCTTCTGGCTTCTTCTCTTCTCCCCCGCGACCTTCGAGTTGGTTAGTTTCTGTTAATATGGTTAACTGTTGTTATGATTATTGTTGTCGCCTGTGGTGGTAGGAGGTTGTTTGCCGCCCACAGAAACAGAACCCACCAGTAATGAAGGTGTATGTGGATTGTAGATGACGCTATATATATATATATATATATATATATATATATATATATAATAGCAATCTAAAAGGCAGGCCATTGCTAGGTGTGTGAATAGTGAAAACGAAGAAAAACAATTGATGTCATGTGAGTCATCTATGTCTTTTTCCCAGCCTTTTTTTGTAGCTGTTTGTCATGTACCCAAATCTAATGCCACCTGTTGGGGTTTGGAGAATATCGAGGACAACCACATGACTACAGTGCAGAAGCTCCCAGATGGATGAGTTCTTGGTGGGTTTCGTGAATCGAGAAACAACATCCCTTTCTTTATAATTAATTACCTATTTCATATAACTTGTCTCTTTCATTGAATCATTTTGATCAAAACTTTTGGAGGGTGTTTTTTTATTCTTATTCTTGGAAAAAATGGTGTGATGTCAAATTGAGTAGGTAAATTAGTTATCAAACTAATAAAACAAATATGTAATCAATTAATGTCTCTTTCCTAAGACAATGATGTTGCCTGTATTTTCTAACACTTTGTCAACATTAGGCCAACTAAAGTGGAGGCCTTAACAATAAAACATTATTAATAAGCCAATATTGTCTCTTTCCTAAGGTAGAATGAATGCAGCACTCCGTGTGAATTGTTTTGTTTTGTGTATAGGCTTGATGCATATTCCTTTAGAAATTTCTTCTTCTTTTTTCCCCCTTTAAGTTGCAAGATGCAAAAACTCAACACTATTAAAAGCAAAAGATAGCCAAGGACAAGTTGCTTATTCTAAATGAACGACGTCAATAATAAACTAATAATAATAAAAAGTTAATGGATAGTCGGACCATTCCTTCAACTTTAAGGGAGTAATCATCCAAAGATGCGGTTGGAATAAGCTGAGCACGTACCCGTCCAAAGATATGGTGTGACCATTCATAAAGTTTCAAAAAACGTGTGATTAATTTGTGAGAGTTGCAGGGATTTGACCCTAATTAACAAGAACTAAATGTAGTATACAAGAGGAAATAGGATTCTCATGTGCACTGGATATATATCATCTATTTATTCAAAATTTGTATTTATATGAAGTCAATGTGGCATGTTTTTTTAAGGAAATTTGTGTCCCCAGAGAACAAAAATGTCATTCAATATGTTTGTGTTTCTAAAAAATTAATGTTTGAATTTCTAGGTTAGTAGAATGACAGTAATGACTATTAAAAATGTTAAAGAAAACATGTGAGAATTGAGAAATGACACTTCTCATATATTAGAATATGTTTTTTTGAGGAAATTTATGTCATATATATATATATATATATATCTTTTTCACAAGTATTAAAGTCAATAAAATCGAGAGAAGGAAGGATATATCAGCTTTCATCAATCTCTCCATCATTTCCTCAGAATGTTATGGCACACACGTTTATAAACGTGTGCCATAACATTGAAGAAGATTTTCTGGTTAAGGACCTTTTCTTCCTCACTTTTCAACGCATGAAGTTCCATCATGATAAATTAAATTAAATTTATATAATATCCATCATATAAAAAAAAAAACTGCCTAAACTAGCTAGGAAATGGAATCATAGATGAGCTTTCGGTCAAAGGTGGCATAAAAATAACCTAGAAGAATGAATGGTGATCTCCTAATTAAGCACCAATTATATAAAATTTATCAAATGGAGAGCAATTATGCAATTGAGGGTGTCAAATGCTTTACATTTTTGTCCTCTTTCGTTGATTAAAAGTTTCAGTCTATTAAATATTAATATATCCTCCCATACTTCCCTGTCTTTCGTCATTTAAAATTACTCCACTTCGGAGCGTGCTCTGAGGATATATAGTTCGGAATAGTTTTCCTAAATCAAATTTATTTATCTAATATGGATATATAAATTCTCCCAAAATAGTATTTAAATATATGGTTAATAATAGAGAAAGAATAAGGATGTTATCGACTGCATGCATTTAAATAAGTTTAATCCTCGATCTCCTCTACATTTAGATGAAATTTTTGAAAATGAATGAAAGATATATAACATCAACAACAACTGTTTTGAGTTTGAATTATATGCGGTTGGTTTGATTATATATTCAAACTCTCGAATATATATTTGATTCAGGAACATTATCTCTAAAATATATATCATGATCAGTGCTAGCTAGCTCTAAAGTCTAAACCATAAGACTGATCGAAGAGTGCACTTGAGAGAACATGGAGAAAAGAAAATGGCTCGGGAGGCCCTCGTGACAATGTGACACCCATATATTCTCCTTTTGGTGAAAGCTACTCTTGTTCTTTGTGTGTGTCACAAGACAATATAAAGCACCAAAGTCACATGATGGCATGGCATGGCATGCGTAAGTCTTGGTGGGGTTTCAGTTTCACAGGTACGTGTTTGTCATGAATTTGATCATAATATTAACTACTCTTTCATCACCCATGTCTACAATATGGGTTTAATTAGTTTAACCCTGAATGTTTAACGTATCATTTTTGTCGTTAATTAAGAGTTTCCTAGAGTTAAATTAAGCACTGTAAGTGTGCATGTTTATATTATTATTAATGTTTATTAATTACCACCACTTTTAATTTTAACAACTCAGAGTTAATTAATTTGTCACCCGATCAGTACTTACTATATTTTTTTCATATGTTAATTATTGAGTCGTTAAATACAAATAAATGTTGATTCATTATAATAAAAACGTAATTCATTCATTCATGCACGATCCATTATATATGGAAAACTATATATATAGAGATCAGTTTACAATTAATTACTTTCACTTTTTTCTATCAAATACAATTTATGATTAGGGATCCAAAAAAATCTCCATCTACTTGTTAAAGTGATTGATTCAATGCATGTTGTTCATCAAATCAATCACAGAAGGAGAGTCAATCGATTATGGATGATTTTTATTTATTTTTTATTTTAAGTTTTTGGTTGTTGACCCGATGAGTTTTGGAGCAAAAAAAATAACCCAACAAATATATTCATAAAATAATAATAACCCAACAAATGTTGGGGCAGGTTTTATATTCAACCTACTAATTAACCAGATCTCAAATTTGTCAAAGAAATTTGGTATAACGGATATTCAATTTCAATGTAATCTTTGCCAACTTATAATTTGGACAATTTTAGGGATTTTTTAGACTCCAACAAATTCCCAAATTGTCAGACAAATTCTTAAAATTGTACAAAGTACATTAAAATCAACAACCCCTTCCTATGAGCACGTGATACTTTTACTAGGACTAAATTACCCTTTTCGTTGTCTCAAAGACTAGACCAGGCGCCCCTCAAGTGAAACCCTGAAAACTATGAAAAGCTCGGGCTGGCATTTCCTTCACTTGAATGCATAAAAAGGAAAAACAATTAAAACAGCCAGTAAGAATTAGTAGAGTAACATTAAAAAAGAAGCAGAAGGCCTTCCTTAAATTAACTACGCGGAGTTATTAGACGTCATTTGCATGGCGAAATATATCTCTGCACGTTTTTGCAGCAATATTCAAGGCTCCAAACACGCGAAATATGTATAGTTCGTAAAAACCAGTGAGGAATGCATAGATGTTGGCATCTATTACAGGTACATCCAAGTTCCTAGGATAATTATTATTGATGCATGCATATATATTTCTTACCTTTTTTTATCATTTTCTTCCAAAAGCATTGCTCGATCAGGTTGTTTGTATAAGACAGTGTTCGTGTTCTTTGTTTTCAAGAAATTGATTTTCAGGTCAGCATGGAGAAGGTAATCACCTGGAGAAGGCAATGGGGTTTGCTTGTTGGGTGCTTAGGGGTGATTTTGCTGGTGTTCTTCTTGCTCGCTGATCATTCTGGTTATCATGAGAACACCCCATCTAGGTTCATCCTCATCTTTTGCTCCCCCAAACATAACATTAATTATAAGATGTCGAAGTTCAGAGGAAGTATGCATTGCTTTAGGAGAATTAGGAGATGTTTGAGAGAGTAGTGTTAAGAAACCGGAAAATGCCACACTGTGCTTTAGAAATACTTTTGTTGTTTTCTTTTATACTTCTTTTTTGGGGGAGGGGCATTAATATATATTCAGTCCATTGTCTTCATTTTTGTCGTTATTGCCAATGTTTGTGATTCACCTGTATACTCATTAGTCTGTCAAGGTACAATAAAACCCAAAAACAATTTTTCTGGGTGGAATTGGAGAAGCAATTTATTGTCCTATTCACCCGATCATAAAGAGTAAGATCACATGCTTGGCTCAAGTAAAGGCAATTCTGTGACTCCACAGTTTCTGGTCCCTTCTGACCATTTATGTCGCCTGGCGTCTTTTTTCGTCTGCCTTTATCTTTAAGTGGTACTACTGCACAAGAAGAAGACGATTGGTGATATATAAAATAATACTCAAAAAGCAAAGGTTTCTTGTTCATTGATTTCTTGAGGTTGTGGTGTATATATTCCAGTAGGGTCAATGAGTATTCAAGCTTACTTTTACTTGTTAATATATAACAGTGGATTCTTTTGATAACTTCTTCTTTTTCTTTTTTTCTTTTTTGTTTACATATAATGCAGGAGAAGAGTCCTTTGGGGGCGGCGCGTCAAAGGCCAAAAATCTCTTGAGGTGAAGCTGTATACCGACACCAATCAGCTGGTAAATGCATGAATTCTCCCGTTTTTCACATGTCCTCGTCAACAAAACAAGCATCATTAAGAATTTTCTAATGAAATTGAAATATTACTCCATTAATGCACTTCACATAATCTTTTCATCAGGTGATGTTGGATAATGGGATCGTCCAAGTCAATTTCTCAATACCGGATGGTCATGTCCTGGGGATAAGCTACAATGGTATCCCTGCCATACTTGACGACCACAATCGAAGAGAAGATAGAGGGTACGTGGGATTTTCCACTTCCTTTTTAAATCAATCTTTTGAATTCATCTTTGACATAATCTGGTAACATGATCTAGGTATTGGGACGTAGTTTGGAATGAGCCAGGAGGCCCAAGTATCTTTGAGAGGTAACTAAATTATGATCAATATTTGCTATGGTTTTGTATTCTAGGGAGGAAATTTAAAGTAGCCTTTTCCCAACAAATAATTTTGCAGAATAGAAGGAGAAAAGTTCACAATTATAACCCAGAATGAAGACCAAATAGAGCTTTCTTTTACCAAGATATGGGATATTTCGCTCTACGGAAAAAGTGTTGCCTTAAATATAGACAAAAGGTGCATTTTCAAGTCTTTTTTTTTCCATCATCAATTTCAGAACCAACAATTGATAATATAACATTTTACAGGTACATATTGCGGCGTGGGGTTTCGGGATATTATTCCTACGCAGTATTTGAGCGGCTTGAAGGATGGCCGGAGGTGGAGATTGATCAAATTAGGATTGTTTACAAGCTCCGAAGCGACAAGTAATTCTATAGAAGATGCATGTTATATATCATTTTATTTAATATATTAAAAAAGTGAATAATAATCATAATATATATATATATATATATATATATATATATATGAATTGGACAGATTTTCCTACATGGCGCTATCGGATGAGAAGCAGAGGATCATGCCAACAATGGAAGACCGTATACATGGCCAGCCACTCGCCTACCCTGAGGCTGTTCTTTTGACCAATCCAGCCAATCCTCTGCTTAGAGGAGAGGTACCCATAAATCCATTTCTACCATATTGATCATAATATTACTCTATTATTATTTTTACTGTTTAAAACCCATGACACTGTGGGCGTAGGTGGATGACAAGTATCAATACTCTGTAGAGAACGAGGATAATAAAGTTCACGGATGGATATCCCCTGAACCACCCGTTGGATTTTGGATCATAACACCCAGCAATGAGATCCGTACAGCAGGGCCAAACAAGCAAGACCTCACCTCCCATGCTGGTCCCATTGCCCTCTCTGTAAGTCCAGCCATATATCATCTCTGGACCCTCATATTTGTCTTTCTTTTTTGACAATCTTCAACCAAACAAACAAAAAGTCTTCATTTGAATTTGGTTGTTAATTTACATGTAGATGTTTGTGAGCACCCACTATGCTGGGACGGACGTAAGGGTGAGTTTTGAAGAGGAGAGCCGTGGAAAAAGTTTTGGTCCCATATTTGTCTATCTTAACTCAGCTTCCAGTCAAAACAATCCCCAACAAGTACTTTGGGAAAATGCTAAAGAGCAGGTATATTATTTAACTCGGGGTGCTGGTGTTCTTTTCCTTGGAATTTATAACTAATAAATTATTTATTAATTAACTAGCAAACATTGATTTTTACCAGATGTTGAGTGAAGAGGGTAGCTGGCCATACAACTTCCCCGAATCAGAAGATTTCCTTCCTTCTGATCAACGAGGAACAGTTGCGGGTCAATTGCTAGTCTCTGACCGGTATGTCACCAAGTAGCTACTTGCATAATTTCTCCACAAGTAGTGATTTTGGTAACACCGGCGTGAGCGAACAGTAACTCATGCCGGTATTAAAATATTATTTTTTAAAAAATTATTGTTCATTTTTAAAAATAATATTTTATATTTTTTTAACACAAGCGTAAGTTACTATTCACTCGCATCGGTATTACCAAAATCACTACTCTTTCTCCACGCATGCGAGTGATACTCACAATGAGAAATCAATACACTAGGTACATCAATGAGAATCTAATGTGGGCGCAATCTGCTTATGTGGGTTTGGCGGCTCCTGGAGAGGTGGGATCATGGCAAAGAGAAAGTAAGGTAATATTTTGTCACCAATACTTATTAGTTTAAACTTTCCCGATAAGTAGTAATTTAACTTGAGTTTGAATCTTATCATTCGCCTCCCGCTTCAATTAATTAAATGTTTCACGTGTTGGTTCCCACTTCTTAAGGGAGACTTTGAGCCTACAGTTTAGATAAGTGATGATATAAGTAATTTTTCGTAGAAATGATGAAGAGTGATCAAACACTAATTAGCTCTAAATTCTATTTCTTTATCAATTTGTTTCAGGGTTATCAATTTTGGACCCAAGCAGACGAGAAGGGATATTTCATAATAAAAAATGTCCTACCCGGGGAGTATAATTTGTATGCATGGGTCCCTGGTTTTATTGGTGATTATAAGAATGATACCACGATTACTATTAATCCAGGTTAGTATATGCTAGATGAGGATTCTCTCAATTTGAAATTATTCATATTAAATTTTATAGATCTAGTGATACATATGTTGTCACATCATTTAAAATTTTAAATGACGTAACATTATGTACATGTATACCATTAAATGCAATAAAATATGCTATATATGTTGAACATGCTAACTAATAAAGCTTTATTAACTTGCAATGGAGGTGGGGAGGTCCAAATGGATGTCCTTGTGTATGAGCCTCCAAGACAGGGTCCTACTTTGTGGGAAATTGGGATCCCTGATCGCACCGCCAGAGAGTTCTATGTACCGGACCCATACCCAACGCTCATGAATAGATTGTACATCAATCAGCCAGCTGAAAAGTTAGTCACATACACCATATGCAGTCACACATTGCTGTCGTAATTCTAAAATAAACTTTGTTTCTTACTTTTTAAAATAATTTTGAGTCGCAGGTTCAGGCAATATGGCTTGTGGGAACGGTATGCAGATTTATATAGGGAGCAGGATCTCATATACACAATTAATGTTAGCGATTATCGCAAAGATTGGTTCTACGCGCATGTTACCAGGTATATATTTGTTTTGGACTAATTAAAATCCTCTTTAATTGTCTGTTTGAATTGCAGTTAATCCGGTTAAGCCCTCCGAACTAGTTTTGAATTGTTCGAACATTTACCCGAACAACAAATTGCGACAAATCCTGATGCATTTGTTCTAATTCTTGTTTCTAATATTGCATTGCAGGAACATAAATAATCGGACATACGAAGCAACAACATGGAAAATCGTGTTTGAACTTGAAAGTGTGAACATCGGAAATTACGAACTCCAGTTGGCCTTGGCGTCGGCCAATGAAGCTGATTTGGAGGTATAAAACATTCAAAACAACGCAAGCACACATCCTAGTATATATTTTGAGTTTTGTTTTTTGGTTACTATTTTGCTTATGGATTTCTAGTAATTGGGTTGTTTAATTTAAAGGTTCGGTTCAACGATGCGAGTGCCCAACCTGCACACTTTTCAACAGGACTTATAGGAAGAGAGAATGCCATCGCGAGGCATGGTATTCATGGATTATATAGGTTTTACAGCATTGACGTTGAAAGTAAAGTATTACAAGAAGGAAACAACACAATCTATCTAACACAATCAAGAAGCAGTAGTCCTTTCCAAGGAGTCATGTATGACTACCTTCGTTTAGAAGGACCTCCCGACTCCTGACGGGTACTGACCCTACACGTACAAGATTTTACATCTCAATTGCCCTCTACATCTTAGAAAGCCATAGTGACAAATAACTATGTTGTATATTGTAGCTATAAAAAGATTAAATTGTTTGTTATATTGTAAGGCTAAGCATCAGTCTTTCCTTGTAATAAATGAATAATAAATGGAGTCTTGAAATCCTAATCCTATTCTGCCTTCATATCTTCTCATTTTACAATTCATATTTTCCAACAAATTTGTGGGTCTATTCTGCCTTCATATCTTCTCATTTTACAATTCAATCTTTGTCATTGGCTTAATTATGTAGGTTAGATCATGCAACGGTTTAGAAAAAAAATTATTTGGGTTCTTTAGGGTTGACCTATTTTTAATAGTTGTGGCAAACTAATCAATAATACCACAAAAAAAAAAACGTAGTTTACAATTCCTAACGTGGCAGGTCACCATACGTTAGCAATTGCTAACGTGGCAAGCCATGCAACGTTAGCAACTGCTAACGTTGCATGGCCTGCCACGTTAGCTTATGGGTCTATTTTTTTTTTCTTTACTGCTAACGTTGTATGGCCTGCCACGTTAGCTTATGGGTATTTTTTTCTTTTTCTTTAATATCATATATCATTCATATCTAATCTAATTAATTAATATAGCCTAATTAAGTAATAATATAAATAATATCTCATATAAAAAACAATATTTGAAAACACATTAGGAAATGAAAGCATTATTTTCTGCATGCAACATAGAATATCCCGTTAAATAATATGTGGAGACAAAAAATATATATATATTATTGCATTTGCTAACGTGGCAAGAAATGGCACGTTAGCAATTGCTAACGTTACATGTCACCACGTTAGCAATTGCTAACGTTGCATTACCTGCCACGTTAGGAAATGTAAACTACTTTTTTTTTTTTTTTTGGTATTTTTGATTAGTTTGCTATAACTATTAAAAATAGGTCAACCCTAAAGAATCCAAATAATTGTTTTTCTAAACCGTTGCATGATCTAACCTACTTAATTAAGCCAATGACAAAGATTGAAAATCTAAGCAAATGATCAATCTAATGTAATTAATTAGTTAATACAATCTAATGGAATGATATATGATATTGAAGAAAAAAAAAAAAGTCCCATAAGCTAACGTGCCAAGCCATGCAACGTTAGCAATTGCTAACATGCCATTTCTTGCCACGTTAGCAAATGCAATTTTTTTTTTTTTTTTGTCTCCATATATTATTTAACGGGATATTCTACGTTGCATGCAGAAAATGATGCTTACATTTCCTAATGTGTTTTCAAAAATTGTTTTTTATATGAGATATTATTTATATTATTACTTAATTAGGCTATATTAATTAATTAGATTAGATATGAATGATATATGATATTGAAGAAAAAAGAAAAAAAAATAGACCCATAAGCCAACGTGGCAGGCCATGCAACGTTAGCAATTGCTAACGTTGCATGGCCTGCCACATTAGCAATTGCTAACGTATGGTGACCTGCCACGTTAGAAAATGTAAGCTACCTTTTTTTTTTTTTTTTTTTTGGTATTTTTTATTAGTTTGCCATAACTATTAAAAATAGGTCAACCCTAAAGAACCCAAATAATTTTTTTCTAAACCGTTGCATGATCTAACCTACTTAATTAAGCCAATGACAAAGATTGAAAATCTAAGCTAATGATCAATCTAATGTAGTTAATTAGTTAATACAATCTAATGGAATGATATATGATATTGAAGAAAAAAAAATAGTCCCATAAGCTAACGTGCCAAGCCATGCAACGTTAGCAATTGCTAACATGGCAGGACATGCAACGTTAGCAATTGCTAACGTGCCATTTCTTGCCACGTTAGCAAATGCAATAATTTTTTTTTTTTGTCTCCATATATTATTTAACGGGATATTCTACGTTGCATGTAGAAAATGATGCTTACATTTCCTAATGTGTTTTCAAAAATTGTTTTTTATATGAGATATTATTTATATTATTACTTAATTAGGCTATATTAATTAATTAGATTAGATATGAATGATATATGATATTGAAGAAAAAGAAAAAAAAATAGACCCATAAGCTAACGTGGCTTATGTAACGTTAGCAATTGCTAACGTAATTCTCGCCACGTTAGCAATTGCTAACGTATGGTGACCTGTCACATTAGGAAATGTAAACTACGTTTTTTTCCTGCTATTATTAATTAATTAATGTAGAGTCTAAGTAAATGGTGACCTGCTATTATTAATTAATATAGAGTCTAAGTAAAAAAAAAAAAAATCACATTTACTAACGTGGGTTATGCCACACGTTGGGAATTACTAACGTGGGACTGGCTGACACGTTAGCAATTCCTAACATGTTACCAATTCCCACGTTATTAAATGTGAAATTTTTTTTTTCTTTTTAGCCTTATTTGTTAAACTAATTAATGATTAAACCCTAAAACCGTGATTAATGAAGTGAACCCTTGTTAATTAACCAATCATACTAATTAATGAACTAATCATATTGATTAAGTACATAAACCCTACTTAATTAATATACTCCCAAATTAATCAACTAACACAATTAACTAATTGAACCCACAAAATAATTGATTTCTAAACTAATTTATTAATTATCACAAAACTGATTTATTTTCTAAACAGTTGCATGATCTAACCTCCTTAATTAATAAGCCTATGAAAAAGATTGAAAATCTAAGATAATTATGAATCTAATGTAGTTAATTAGTAAATACAATCTAATGGAATGATATATGATATTGAAGAGAAAAAAAAATAAAAAAACCATAAGCTAACGTGCCATGTCATGCCATGTTAGCAATTCCTAACGTTCAGTGACCTGCATGTTTTTTTATTTCTCGTTTTTTTGATTAGTTTGTCATAACAATTAAAAATAGGTCAACCTTAAAGAACCTAAATAATTAACTAAACTGTTGCATGATCTAACCTTCTTAATTAACTAAACTAAATAAGCCTATGACAAATATTGATAATCTAAGCTAATTAACTAACATAATTAATTAATTGAACCCACAAAACAATTAATTTCTAATATAATTTATTAATTACCATGCCGGAAAAAATTAGTAACATAATATATGCATGCAGGAAAAAATTATCTAATTGTATATCTACCTATAGATATATAGCTAGCCGTACATACACCATTTCTAATTATCTACCTATAGATAATATATATCAATTACAAATTTAACATATACACAATTTCTAATTATCTACTTATATATAATATATACACCATTTCTAATTATATACCTTTAGATAATATATCAATTACAAGTAAAATAAGTCAAAAGAAAAAAAATTGTGTTTTCAAAAATTGTGGAATGCTTCCACATGTTAGGAAATGTGTTTTCAAAAATTGTTTTTATATGAGATTTTAATTTTAAAATGAGATTAGATATTTAATTAGGTCATATTAATTAATTAGATTTGATATTTAATGAGATGAGATTAGATATTTTTTTTGAAATGATATTACATATTTTTAGGAGGAGTAATAACAAAAAAAAATAAAAAAAATGGAAAATTGTTTGCTAACGTGTGGCTGCATGCCACGTTAGTATTTTATTTTTAAAATTAAATTTTTAAAAAATAATATTTTATTGGTAAAAAACGGTGCCTTTTAAAAAAAGGTAACGGCAGTTAACAAAATTGAACGGAAGGATTTTATGATAGGCGTCAATATACCCATGCTGTTCTTTGTCAAAAAAAAAAAAACTTACGGATTTAATAATTTTAGACCTCCAACCCATGCCTATCTGATATAAATTCCCTAAAAAAAATGGAAAATTATTTCGTAACATGTGGCTGCATGCCACGTTAGTATTTTCCTAACGTGGAATGCTTCCACACGTTAGGAAATGTGTTTTCAAAAATTGTTTTTATATGAGATTTTATTTATATTATTATTTAATTAGTCTATATTAATTAATTAGATTATATATTTAATTTTTTCTAAATGAGATTAGATATTTAATTAGGTCATAATTAATTAGATTAGATATTTTTAGGAGGAGAAATAACAAAAAAAAAAAAAAAACAAAAATTGGAAATTTTTTTGCTAACGTGTGGCTGCATGCCACATTAGTATTTTCCTAACGTGCAATGCAGCCACACGTTAGGATTCCATTTTTTTTTTTTTGGTTTGATATAGGGTTATCATAATTTTAAGGAAAAAAAAAAAAAGAAAAAAATACAAGTTCTAACGTGGCACAAAACCACACGTTGGAAAATTTTTTTGCTATTTCTAACGTGTCTAAAGTTCAAACGTTAATAAATGGTTTTTCTTTTTTTTGGTTTGATATGGGGTTATATGTGTTTATGATATTATTTTTTAGGGGAAATTAGTTTTACCCCCCATGAACTACTACTCTCTCTCCATTTGCCCCCATGAACTATCAAGCTTACCTAAGACCCCCCATGAACTACTATTTCGTTACCAATGACCCCCTACCGTTAGTCAAGGACGTTAAATATGACAGTCAACATAAATAGTACCGTGAACAGTATCGTTGACTAATGTAATAGTGTCATGAACAGTACAGTTGACCGTTTGACTTAGCGTCTTTGACTGACAGTAAAGGGTCTTTGGTAACAAAATGGCAGTTCATGGGGGGTCTTAGGTAACCTTGGTAGTTCAAGGGGGCAAATGGAGAGAGAGTGGTAGTTCATGGAGGGTAAAGCTAATTTCCCCTATTTTTTACGTTTTTATTTGTTTTTATTTTTGAAAATTTTTATTGAACCAAAAGGTAACGTTTGAATGTTCAAACGTTACTGATGGGTGTTTTGCACGTAGATCTAGACCTGCAAGGGCTAGGCATGTAAACGAGCCGACACACTCAACAGCTCGCTCGATACCCGCTCGACTAAGCTCGACTCGAACTCGAGCTCGACATTGTACAAGCTCGGCTCATTACTGTTGAAACTCGCTCGATTAGCTGGCGACACATATCCGGCTCGCTCGATTAAGCTCGATGGGGGCTCGTGGGTTCGACTCGTTTAACTCGAGCTCGTTTAAAGCTCGCCCGACTCGTTTAAAGCTCGCGAGCTCGACCCATTTAACTCGATAACGACCCGGCTCGCCCGACTCGTTTAGGGCTCGTGAGCTCGACCCGCTTTATCATCAAACCCGACCTGACCCGTGCGGCAATGTAACCCAATAAATAAAAAAAAAAAATTTAATCAAATAATTATTATGTGTGTACAATTAACTAATTAAGATGTCTAATATCCAATGACTAATTGAATAATAATAATTATAGGTTCAATGTGTGTAAAATTAAGTAATTAAAATCTAAGGGTATAATATACCTAACATTATAATTTATATTGACTATATTATTAGTTATAGGTTTAATGTCCAATTCAATGATAATAATAATAAGCACAAATTTATATTGACTATATTATTAGTCATAGGTTTAATGTACAATTAAATTAACGAATTAAGATTTAAGGCCTAAGGGTATAGTATACCTAACATAGTTACATAGTAACATTATAATTTATATTGTCTATGTTATTATTTATAGGTGCAATGCCCAATGCCCAATTCAATAATAATAAGCACAAGTTTAATGTGTGTACTTAATTGTTTTTACTTGTTGCTAGAATGCTAGTTGCTACTTGCTAGTGTGTAAGTGTGTAACATTATATAATACTATAATTTAGTTGTAATAATTTAACATATTAATTATTACATGTATGATATATCATATATGAATCATATGATATATCACATGATAGAGTACTAGTTAGTCTAGTTACTTAGTTATTAAATAGTAACCTAGAGATAAGTTGATAACTAAATAATCTAACAAAATTTATTCTCTAATTATCCTGCAAATTTTCAACAAAATTAAAACAAATATTTAAATCAATAATAATTAAGTTAATGAAATGGTAGAGGCTAGTTAATTAATCTATATATGAATTAATTACTACTACTATTAATGAATAGTAGTAGTAATTAATATTTTTAGTATTTTTATACATTTTTTAATATATGTACATCAGTACATGGTTAAGACTTAAGAGATGGCTCAGAGAATGAAGCTTAAAATTCATCCCATGCATCATTTGGTGATACCATGACAAAATATGTATGTACATATATATAACCTACTTGGAAATACCTTAATTAGCACATAATTTGCCAAAGCCTTTTGATCTCTCAATTGATTTAAGCTTTTAGACTTTTAGTATTGCAATTTTATAGAAAAATAGTGCACAATTTTAGAGTATAAATTATAATTTTAAAGGTCAAACTACAAATTTCCTAAACGCTTAACTCTAAATTGCGCATTTAGGCAAGAAAGAGTCTTCTCTATTGGATGAAGAAGTAAGATGAAGGTTCAATATTTTCTTCCAAATTCTATTTTTTTTTTTTGCTTAGGTTTCGATTTAATGAAATTTGAATTTCCTTCTTAAAAAGCTTTCAAATAATTTATAGATGAATTATTATTTGGTCACTGGTCACAGATTCACATACATTGAAAAAGACATAATTAAATTATAGACCATCAAAAAACTATGTTAAGCTAGAAACTATGGCTATGTTTGGGGTTGATTTTAAGAATTTTTTTAAAATTTTGAAATGGTTCAATCCGATCAATCCTCAAATAGAGCCAAAATTATATTTTTCTACCACAATAATAATGACATCATGCCACAAAAAAAAAAAAAACTATAGCTTAATTGTAGACTTGTACTATGTTTGAACAAGCTCAATTGTCCAATTTAATGATTTTATTAATTATTTTAGTGAAAAAGTAAAAAATGCATTTACATTTTTTTTAATGATTATTTGTTAACCTTTTTTTTTTAATGATAATTTGTCTAATTTATTAGTTTTAGTATGTGAAGTGTGAAGCTCAATTGTAATTTGTAAATAATATTACATATAAATATCAAATATGATTTTTTTTTTATTTTTATTTTTTATTTTTTGATTTTTGATTTTTTGATTTGGCCGTTTATTTTTATTAGAACAATTTGGAGCCGTTGGATTAGACTTTGCAATCGTAGCCATTGGATAATTGGATTATACATTTTTTGAATTTTAAAAATTTTAATTGTAGCCGTCAGATCTAGTTTAATTTGATCCCAACGGTTAGATTTAGTAAATGGAAGACAGCTGTATTCCATCGAATTTGGGAGTTATATGGTGTTACACTGAACACCATGAGCTCACTAATCCAACGTCCTATAATTGATTTGAAAAATAAATATCAAAATAAACGGCCAAGATCATTTATTGGGTAACTAATAGATGAGCTCAACTGAAATCACTCATACTAGATTATTACGATTATTTGAAATTTGAAATATTTTATCTTATTATCTAAGCCGTCGGATCTAGTTTAATTTTATCCCAACCGTTAGATTTAGTAAATGGAAGACAGCTGTGATCCATCCACGACATGGTATTTATATGGTGTTCCACATACACCATGAGCTCACTAATCCAACGTTCTATATTGAATGATAAAATTGAGATCAAAATAAACGGTTAAGATGCTTTATTTTATTACTCATGGAACCAGTTTCACCAACACACACACGCGGACAATAAGCTCTGTCTCGGTCCTCTCGGAAACCCTCCCCACGCACGCACGGTCTTCGAGTCTGACAACAATTAATGACCATCGGTTTGCACGCAATGGATTATAGCCGTCCAATTTTTTTTGATGAAGTATAGGCCGTTGGATGTTCCGTAATTGATGCCAGCTGTATACCATTTTCACATTTCAGATTTAATCCAAAGCCCATTTTTTTACGCTTATGGTAATTCTCCCGATCTAACGACGTGATCATTTGATTGAAACCAAACGTTTAATAACGTTTGGTTTCTCTGACCGCGCGGCTTGTCTTCGAGTCTTTGTCTCTCTCGTCTCTCACTAGGGCTTTCTCTGTGTGACTGTGTCTCTCGACTCTCTCCCTCTCTCGAGTCTCTGACTCTCTTAGTCTCTTATTCATTTGAATCATTCCGCTTCTGCATTTCCGACCAACTTACCAGAGTGCTAGACTAGGGCTATGGCGAGAGAGAGGATCGAGAGGTTACCCATTGAGTGCAGCCTGCTGTATACTGTAGTGCTGTGACTCTATGAGCATTTAATGCATCTCTCATCATGATTCATGGATTCACGGTTGAATCCTTATCAACCCTCTCCCACGAACCCGTTCCTTTGAGACTCTCAATCGTGCCGTTGATGGATCATCTAATATTTGATCCAATGGTGTTCTAAACACTCGTACTAGTTTTGTGAGAGAAAATCTCTTCAGTGCTCGCGTGTGATCTCGCAGGCTCGCAGCCAAATCCCACAAATTTTTCGCCTATCCCGTCTAATCTAGCAGCCACATCCCACTTTTTTGTGTTGTTTCAATTACTTAAGTTGTTTATTTTCTGTTCATTCAACTATTGTTGAGTCGTGTGAGTCTGACATTTTTTGTTGAGGTATTGTGCAGGTTATCTTCCCGACTTCCCCTAGTCCCCAAGACCTAGCTCATACTGTAAGCCAGACTGCCAGAGAGTTTCCATGATGACTCTTGATCTGACTTTTATTTTTTATTCATTTCCAAAACCCCCCCATCCCCCTTTTATACTCGAGTATGAAACCAGAACCTATGCAAGTTCAGACAGTGAAGAAAAATCTCTTAGTCCCTCACTCTCGAGTCTTGACTCCCTTTTGCATTCAAGTTATGTTTTTCTCCAAAACCCTAATTCCTAAATCCTAACTATTTCAATTTTGACGAGTTTTTTTAATTTATTCCATTGTTTTTTATTAATATTATACTAATTTTCATTTTTGCATCATTTCAGGGACTAGGAAGGTCTATCGGATTTGCAAGCTACAATCCCAATTGCTTTCTGGAATTTGCTTTAGCCTTAAGGTTTTTTTGAAAAAATCTTGATTATAATTGTTTTCTGCTCTGTTATGAATTGATTAAAACTTGATTAAATTTTGTTCTGTTCTGTTATGAATTAATTGAAACTTTATTACAATTGTGTTCTGTTCTGTTATGAATTGATTAAAACTTGATTAAATTTTGTTTTGTTCTGTTATGAATTGATTGAAATCTTATTACAATTGTAATATGTTCTGTTATGAATTGATTAAAACTATTAAAATTGTGTTTTTGTTCTGCTATGTTTCTTAGAATGATTTGCTAGAAATTGAACTATGATTCTGTTATGTTAAAATTTTCGCTATTTCTAATGGTGATTTTGATTTTGATTCTATGAAATGAATTGATTAAAATTATTTGCTATGTTAGAGATTGTGATGCTATGTTAGAAATATCAATTGCTATGTTATAATTATTCAATAATTATTTATGTTAGTTAAAAGTTATAAGTTAAGCATCAATTAAATTTATATGATAAAATTGCTATGATTAGAGGGAGTTCCTGTTAGAATTGCTATGTTAGAATTATTAGAAAGCTATAAGTTAATCATCAATAAAATTTTTTAATTAACAGTTATGGAGAATACGGGTCAGTCTATGGCATTGGAAGATGTTGACGTTGAAGTTGGTTTAGATGATGATACACTTACTGTTATTCCTACACCTGGAACTATTGAGTCTGGTAATGCTGCTTCTCTTGCTGTTGGTAATGCTGGGGATGGGGCTGATTCTAGGGCTGATGCTGGGGGTGGGGTTGGGGTGAGTGAGAAAGGACAATTTCAGAAAAAGGAAAGACAAAAGACTTCCAAAGTCTGGAATGACTTTGTGTCAATAGAAATATGAGGAGTTAAGAAATCACAGTGCAATTGGTGTAAGAAATTGTTTGCTGTTGACAAATCTAGTACTACATCAACCCTAACTAGGCATTTGACTTCATGTGTTAGGTTTGTGGAGTATCATAGCAGTAAAAAGCAAAGGACATTGTCCTTTGAGCCTAGTCGTGAGTGCAGTGACATTGATGGTTTGGGAAGTTTGACAACATTTCTTATAAAGAGAGTAGGGTTAGGGAACTTGCTGCCCATATGGTGCTACTCCATGAGTACCCTTTTAATATGATGGAGCATGAATTGTTTAATAAGTTCATGAGGGCCTGCACACCCCATTGGAAAAAAATAAGCTGTGCAACCGTTAGAAATGACTGCATGACCACTTACCAAAATGAAAAAAAGAAGCTTAGAATTCTTTTGAAAACTGTTGACAAGGTCAACATCACCACCGATATGTGGACATCTCGTCAAAAATTGTCATATATGGTGGTGACTTGCCACTTTGTGGATTCTAATTGGTGCCTCCAAAAAAGAATTCTAAATTTTTGCAATGTACCTCCTCCACATTCTGGTGTTGTGATTGCTAATGCATTGAGGGATTGTTTTCTTTGGGGAATTGAGAGGATAAAATTCACATTACTGATAATGCTTCAAATGACTAATGATTTTGTAATTAAAATTATAAAAGATGACTTTCAGTTGAAAAATTCAATGCTGGTTGGTGGTAGGTTGTTTCATTGTAGGTGTTGTGCACACATTACAAATTTGTTAGCAACTGGACTTTGAAATTAAGGATATTATAGATGATGTTAGGCGGGGATAAAGTATATAGTGGTTATGAGGGTAGGATGAATGTTTTAGGAGATAGCAAATAGGTTGGATTTACCTCAAGAAGTTGATTTTAGATGTCCCCACCGTTGGAACAGCACCTATATCGATGTTGGACATGCAATCCAGCTTTAGAGATGTGTTCCTAGGTACCATAGAGTTGAGCAAGGATTTGTGGGTTGTAAGTCCGAGGGGAAATGGTGGAGAATGTGAACTGTGTATTGGCTTTTCAATGATGTAACAAATGTGGTATCTGGTACTGATTACCCTACTGCAAATCTGTATTTACCTGAGGTTTGGAGGATGAAAGAAGTGTTGATGAATAAATGTGAGGATAGGAATGAGTACATGAGGTTAATGGCAAGTAAGATGATGGCCAAATTTGATAAGTATTGGGGTGATACCAATTTGATGATGTCCATAGCTGCTGTCTTGGATCCTAGATACAAGATGAAGTTGATAAATTTCTGTTTTCCCATCATGTATCCTTTGCCCCCAACTGTTGATAGGCCTGGTGCTGGTTATTACATTGAAAATGTATTAACAGTTCTGAAAGAGTTGTTTGAGGCATATGTTTCTACCCATACAGCTTCTATATTGCAAGAAACCGCCCAAGTAAATGCTACTGCTGCTTCTTCCTCAAGTGCAATTGTTAGTGATGTAGTACCCAAACTGGGCCAAGGTCGTTCAAGGTATGCTGACCATGTAAGGAGTAGTGACATCATCAGGCCTATTAAGACAGATTTGGATGTTTATCTTGAAGAGGATGTCTACCTTAGTGGTATGGAGACAGATTTTGATGCATTGGCATGGTGGAAATGTAATGCCTTGAAGTACCATATCTTGTCTAAAATGGCAAGGGATATCTTGGTTGTTCCTATAAGTACAGTTGCTTCAGAATCCTCCTTTAGTGCTGGTGGTAGGGTTATTGAACCACATAGAGCATCATTATCCCCTGAAACTTTTCAAATGCTCTTATGTGGTTCAGATTGGGTGAGAGCCCTTCATGGCCTCAAGAGAAAACATGCTGGTGAAGAAAAAGTAAGTTCTGTTTATAATTTATGTATTTAGACTATTTAGTGTTTTACTAAAATATTTGTATGTATGAACTGGAAGTATTAACTATTAACTGTGTTTTTATTTTTTTGGTAGAAATTGATTGATAATGTGATGCAGAATTCAGACAGGGAGTGTATTAAGCTTATTTACCTTATTCAAGTCTGTAATTTAATTACACATTTTTGATTAAGTTTCCTTTTGCTTATTAAGTTTGTAATTTGATAAGTATGTTTATCTATTCTATAAACTCTTCTCATTTGAGCCATTTGAGGTATTAACTCTTCCTTGTTCATTGTTTTCTTTTCAACAATTTGATTATTTGAACCTCCTTGACTCATTTTATTAAAGGTCAAAGACCTTTTTAGTCTTTGGCTAACCAAATGCAAGGAGTTAAAATTTACTAACAAATTTTTTTGATGCATGTATAGAGAGATATTCTGTCCTTGGATCCCTGTCTCTGTTTTTCAAGAAACTATCTTCATCAGAAGTTGCCACATTTTCACATGCTAGTTGCTAGTTTGGTATTTTTAAGTTGCTGTATTTTATATTGCCTGAAAATCTCTAAAAACTGTGCTTATAAATTACTTGTCAAAACTGTGCTTATTTTATATTGCCTGAAAATCTTTATGCTACTGATTTGAGATTACTTGTGAGCTGTGATACACTGGTTTGAGATTACTTTGTGTCTATGAATCTATGATACACTGGTTTATGCAATTACTCTTATGCTCTTCTGCGGAAGCTCTCTGTTGTCTGTTGAGATTATTTCTGGTTTTTTATCCTACTGTTCTTGTTTATACTTAATAGGTTTATAATTAGTAGTGTCGGTTCATTAGCTTGATTCTATTATTTTTCCAATTTTGCACATTTAACTATTTGAGTACATAATCTATTATTCTATTATACCATCTATTGCTTTCATTTACATCACACTTCACTGCATGTATTACTAATTACTATTATGTTTTACTAATTCCTATAATTTGATGTACATGTTGATCTTTGTTATGTTGTGTGGGTTTAGGTTAAGTGATAGATCTCCCTTGCAAATTGCAATAAGCAGCTAACTCTTTTTTTTTTTTTTTTTTACACAAGGATTGCAGTGTGGCCCGTGTGGGTCATGGACTCATGGTCAATTCTGTGGTCACTATCAACTTGCAAGTGGAACACATACACATTACACAATTTACATATCCTGATATCCTTAACATTATCCAATGTTTACTTTTATGTGCATTTTACTCATTTGTTTTTGAATACTCAAATCTTAATTGATAAAGCTCCCCTGACATGTTGCAAGGGAGTTAAAAACATTTTAACAATTTTTCTTTTTCAAAGGAATGCATTGAGTGTGGTGTCCGGTGTTTGCAGTTGGTGGCTCTTAGGTTGAAGTGTGTAGTCTCTTAGATGATTTTTGCATTTTGGTCATTTGTAATTTGAAGTTGCTTGTAATTTGTAGGTTCATTTGAAGTTGATTGTAATTCCTCTTATTGTTTCTTTAGTTTTGCCTTTGTAATTTGTAGGTTAATTTGATGTTGCTTGTAATTTGTAGGTTTATTTAAAGTTGCTTGTAATTTGTAGCTTAATTTGGAGTTGCTTGTAATTTGTAGGTTCATTTGATGTTGCTTCTAATTCCTCTATTTCATTTTTAATTTTGAAAGGCAAAATTAAAGAGACAAATAGTAGAATTACAATCAACTCTTTTAACTCTAAGATTTAGAAGCAACTCTTTTATAATTGAATTTTCTAGTTTCGAGAGTCAAGCGGCTCGCCGACTCATTTCGGAGCAGTGAGTCCTTAACGGTCCCGAGCTCGATCCCGAGTGAGCCGCCACCCAATCGAGCCGATCTTGAGTGGCGTCAAGCTCGCGAGCTCGAGACCGCTTGTTTATTTTCCTTCTTAAATGAGCGGGTAAGAAAAAGTCGCCCGGTGGCTCATTTACAGCGCCTAGCAGGCATTATTCTCTTTGGTTTTTTCTTCCCCTCTTTTTCTCTCATCCCGCCTTTCTTCTCCACTCCTCTTTATTTATTTAATTTTTCCCCTTTTTCTCTCATCCTGCATCTCTCTCCCTCTCTTTATTTATTTAATTTTCCCTTTTTTCTCTCATCCCGCCTGACCTCTCATCCTTTCTTTCTTTATTTATTTAATTTTTTCTTCTCACCACATGCAACTTTTTTCTTCTCTTTTTTTTTCTCCCAGCTTTTTTCTTCTCAGCTTTTATTTTCTTCTCTTTTTCCCTCAACGTTAACGCTGACCCACTGCTGCTGGCGTACCCACTCTCGCCGGAGATCCAAACGCTCGACCCAACCCCACCGGAGCACCGGGCACGCTGATCTGTTCCGCCGTTCACCGCTGAACTTGCAGACCCGCGACACCACCCAAGGCAACGACCCATTACCGGAGATGTCTCTGGTTTTACTTCCCCTGTTTTTGTCCCTGGTTTTTAAGTTTTCATTAATTGTTTGTCTTATTTCTGTTACTAATTTTTTTTTGTTGATTGTACGTGTTGGGTCTGTTAACAGACCGTTGGTTCGGCTGAGTATGGTGACCCACGGTGGTTAGACCCACTGTCGGCGACGCCAGAGATCAAGCCCTAGGAAGAAATGTTAGGGGAAAAAAATGGGGGGAAGAAAGGTGTATGGATGGGGGGAAAAAAAAGGCCCTGCTGCGTGCTGGGTGGGAGAAAGAAAAGAGAGGAAAGGAAAACAAAACAAAAAGCTGGCCGGCTGCTCGTGGTTGGGTGGGGAGAAAAGAAAGAGAAAAAAAAAAGGCATTCTGCTGGCTGGGTGGGAAAAAAAGAAGGCCTGCTGTGCACGTGGCTGGGTGGGAGAAAGAAAAGGGCGGGACGGAAAAAAATAAAATAAAATTCAGTGGTAACGTTTCAAAAAGTGAAACGTTACCAATGGATCCCCAAAATTAAAAATTCTAATGTAATACCCAATTTAATCGTATGATTGGCTTTTAAAAAAATAAAATAAAATACTAACGTGGCAAGAAATGCCACGTTAGTAACTGTAAAAAAAAATATATATATATACACTAATGGGTGTATTAAAAAAAAAAAAAATTACTAACGTGGCATTTTGCCACGTTAGTAACTGTAAAATAAAAAATATATATATACTAATGGCTGTATAAAAGTATATATATATATACCAATGGCTGTATAAAAAAAAAAAAAATTACTAACGTGGCAATAAATGCCATGTTAGTAACTGTAAAAAAAAAAAAAATCAAACAAACAAACAAAAGCTAACGTGGGAAAACATTACACGTTAGCTTTTGTTTTTTGTTTTTTTTTTAATTTTTCCATTTACTAACGTGTGAATAGTAAAACGTTAACAAATGGTAACATTCTACATGTATGATACATTAGGAAATTTCCATTTCTAACGGCCACTTTACTAACGTGTTTAACACGTTAGTAACAGTATGTACGGTCCATTCACTTATAAAGCTTAGCTTTACCTAATAAGTAAGCAATGTTGACTTAACACCCATAAATGACTTTACAAACCACTCAATTTACATTACTAATCTTTCTAATTTGGAACCAGTCGGGTGTTACACATAATTTGGAAGTGCCGATGAATACCGACGAGTTCAACATATATGAGGCCATTCGGATCGACCATTTAGTAAATCAATTAAAAACAAAACTAATGTACAGCCTGTGAATTAGCTAGTAGGGCAACCATGTATATGAAGAACAGCTACTCCTAGGCCTTGACATCAAACTGACCAATTCATTTTAAATTATTTGTAAACCTCAATTAGAGCTAAATAAGTAACTCAACAAAACTTGATAATAAAACAAACTTCCTTACTAGAGTACTCCGTCAAATATAATAAATCCTAAAAGACCTAGATGAATGAATGCAAAGCTATACCTTACAATCTTGTAGGATGATACTACAAACCCTAATGGAGCCAAGGTTAAAACAGTCGCAGGCCATGGTGAAACTTCCAAAGCAGTCACATCATGTGGTGTTCTAGTACCTCCATAGAGTTATTAAGCGAAAATGGTACTATTTGTAATGGTTTAGAAAAACCGTTAGCTAAATCCGCACTATCATCTCAAAATAACTAGTTAATTTGAAACTTTTCCAAAATCACTTATAAAGCTTAGCTTTACCTAATAAGTAAGCAATGCAGACTTAACACCCATAAATAACTTTACAAACCACTCAATTTACATCACTAATCTTTCTAATTTGGAACCAGCCGGGTGTTACACATAATTTGGAAGTGCCGATGAATACCGACGAGTTCAACATAAGGCCATTCGGATTGACCATTTAGTAAATCAATTTAAAAAAAAAAACTAACGTACAGCCTGTGAATTAGCTAGTAGGGCAGCCGTATATATGAAGAATAGCTACTCCTAGGTGAAAAACGATATGCAAATAAATATCACAGTTTATCCATAATTAATTTATATTTAAATCTAAGCAAGCAATCACCAAAATATGAACATAAGGATTTTGGTAACGAAGAGGAAACCTTTTAAAAACCGATCTAGAAGTAAAACCTCTCCGGGGCAACCAAACCCAGGAAATTACTATCAAAAGATTATCCAGAGATTACAAACATTAGGAACACTAACAACCCTTTGCAAGACCTTAACTCTGTAAGATCGACAAGCCTCCAATTCGTCTCTTCGCTCACAATCTTCTTCAACGTGATTCTCCTTTACTGGACCCTTCTAATAGACTTCTCAATTACGCTCACAAACAAACTAACAAAGATCCTCTAAGAGGAACAACAAAGCTCACAAATAATTCTCTCTTTAAACACAGCCTCTCACGAACTCTCTTGGGGTGAAAATCCGTGCCTCTCTTTCTATAGAGGTATATTTATAATAGGTCCATCATCCCTAGACTTAGGAAGCAGTTTCAATTCATTTAAAACTGTTACAGGTAGGCAACGCGCCCGGACTGGGCAGTAAAACACATCCAAAAAGTGTTTTTTACACATGGTCGTCTGCAGTCTCGTCCGGACAAGATTGCAGATGAGCTATTCTGTCGACTTTTATTTATGGCCCGTTTTGACCTAGTAAACATTGGAACTAGTTGAATCTCGTGAAACATGACTTTGTAGATCTTTGAGTTAGCTTTCCAACGCCGTAAAGCTTGCTCCAATCCGAGTCCTAGAACTCTAGATATGGCCTTTTTAGTAAATGTCATCCAAACGAAGTTTAGACGGCACTACAGATGAGGCTCTTGGGAATTCTTGTTTATCGAGCTCGTCTGAACGGGCTTGCAGACGAGGCTCTCTGAAAAAATATAATTCTTCGAGCGTTTGGACGGCCTGTCTTCTTGTTCGAGCGACGGCACTTTTGATCACCATTTTGCTTACCGAATTACGCCAACAAGAACTTACACTAGGCCTTGACATCAAACTGACCAATTCATTTTCTTTATGTGTTTCAACCATGAAGGTCTCCAACAAATGTTCTTCCCTTCTTCAACCTCAAAAATTCCACTCTCTTCTCAGTCAGCTCTTCATCATCTTTTTAGTGTTGCTTCCCCATGCAAAATCAATTTCCTTTAACTTCTCTACTTTCCGCATAAATATGAATAACATAACATTCTAGCGTGATGCATTCACGTCCTCAAGTTCTCAACTCACAACCCTAGCACTCGAATCGTTGGTCGTGCCTCATATGTCGAACCTATGCGGCTTTGGGATGCCAAGATAGGGAGGCTTACAGACTTCACCACCCACTTCACCTTTGTCATAAACGCCGTTAATACTTTTGAGCGTGGTGACGGGCTCTCCTTCTTTATTTCACCACTTCAGTCCAACATTCCTAAAGATTCAAGCGGTGGGTTTCTTGGACTGTTCGATTCGGCAACCGCGTTCAACATGTCTTTGAATCAAATTGTTGCAGATGAGTTTGACACTTACAAAAATGCTTGGGATCCAAGCGATGATCATGTCGGAATCAATGTCAACAGCATTGCCTCAGAGGTAGATGTCACGTGGAAAAGTAGCATAAGGAATGGATCTACAGGAAATGCATGGGTGACTTATAACTCAACCGCCAAAAATATAAGTGTCTTCTTAACGTATGCTGCAAATCCAGTCTTCAGTGGGAATTATAGCCTTTCATATGTTGTTGATTTGAGGAATGTTTTGCCGGAATGGGTTAGAGTTGGTTTCTCCGCAGCTACATGTCAGGGGACTGAAGAGTTGCATATAATAAGTTCTTGGTCATTTAATTCAACTTCTGATCAGACCAACGATGGAAACAGAAAAAAACAAATTGGGGTTGGTTTGGCTGTGGGTTTTGGTGTATTGGGGATACCATTATCTATGTGAAAAGTGTTAGAGTTTATGCCCTAAAATGCAATTCCTATTGTACGGCATTTTAGTTTAATTGAAACTTTCGGTCATTATATAATAAAGTCAGAGTAGATGAAGCAATTAGCAATATATAATAAAGTCCGGAGACCGTGTACACCCAAGTCTCATAATAAATTGTCGCATGCAGCCTCATCATGGCTTGTCTTGTTGATCGTCAGCATCATATTGATTCTGATTCAATATACCAATACATTTATTTGAAACTTTCGATCATTATATTCGTGATGATACTTGCGCATTCGATAACTGCAAACCATAATATAAAAAGATTTTGATACCTAAGTTGGGGTAGATGTGAACAAAGAAACCGTGTACAAAAAAAAAAAAAAAAAAACCGTGTATAAAAAAACTCTCATATTTATTTAAATTTTATATGAGGTGTTTGATCGAGTTGATGTTGTGGTATGGGAGCTGCCGGCTGACGAGTTCAACAAGAGGACAATCGAAAGGACCAAGTAAATCAATTAAAAATTTAAAGAAAAGCTTTGAAATAGGACAACGTACAATATGGTTGGGGCTGCTCCTAGGCCTTGCCATCTACCTGATCTTCATTCATTCTCGATCTCTCTGTTGATGCATGTTTCAACCATGAATATTGTATCCAACAAATGTTCTTTCCTTCTTCAACCTCAAAGAATCCATTCTCTTCTCAATCAGTTCATCATCTTCTTTTTATTTATGCTTCCCCATGCAAAATCAATTTCCTTCAACTTCTCTACTTTCCAGACAAATATGAATAACATAATACTCCAGGGCGATGCGTTCCCCTCCTCCGGAGTTCTCCAACTTACAAAGAATCAACTCGACGCCTCCATCACTCACAGTGCCGGTTGTGCCACGTATGCCGAACCTGTGCGCCACTGGGATGCCAAGACAGGGAGGCTTACGGACTTCTCCACCCACTTCACCTTTGTCATAAACGCCACTAATATGTCAGAGCACGGTGACGGGCTCTCCTTCTTTATTTCACCATTTCAGTCCGTCATCCCCAACAATTCAAGCGGCGGGTTTCTTGAACTGTTCAATTCGGCAACCGCGTTCAACATGTCTTTGAATCAAATCGTTGCAGTTGAGTTTGACACTTTCAAAAATGATTGGGATCCAAGCGATGATCATGTCGGAATCAATGTCAACAGCATTGCCTCAGCGACAAATGTCTCGTGGAACACTAGCATGAGGAATGGGTCTACAGGGAATGCATGGGTGAGTTATAACTCAACCTCCAAAAATCTAAGTGTCTTCTTAACGAACGCTGATAATCCAGTCTTCTCTGGGAATTCTAACCTTTCATATGTTGTTGATTTGAGGAATGTTTTGCAGGAATGGGTTAGAGTTGGTTTCTCCGCAGCTACAGGGGATTGTTAAGTGAATCCAATACTGATGTTGCTGTTAAGAGGGTCTCGAAGGGATCAAAGCAGGGGAAAAAGGAGTACATAGCAGAAGTGAGAATCATTAGCTATTTGAGGCACAGGAATTTGGTTCAACTAATTGGTTGGTGCCATGAAAAGGGCGAGTTCCTTCTTGTCTACGAATACATGCCTAATGGAAGCCTTGATACTCATCTTTTTGGTGGAAAGACTATGCTAACATGGGGAGTGAGGTATAAAGTAGCCCTTGGATTGGCTTATTCACTCCTCTACCTTCACGAAGAGTGGGAACAACGTGTTGTTCACAGAGATATTAAGTCAAGCAATGTCATGCTCGATGCTAATTTCAATGCCAAGCTTGGCGATTTTGGCCTTGCAGGGCTTGTAGACCATGAATTGGGCTCACAAACAACTGTTTTGGCCGGCACAATGGGCTACCTAGCGCCAGAGTGTGTCACCACCGGCAAGGCCAACAAGGAATCCGATGTCTATAGTTTTGGGGTGGTTTCCCTTGAGATTGCATGCAGAAGAATTAAAACCAGTGGAGCCGAGGACAGAACCTAGCAAGGTGAGGCTGGTGGAGTATGTATGGGAGCTCTATGGAAAAAACCAACTTCTTGATGCTGTTGATAAGGGATTGAGTATGGAATATGCTGAGAAACAAATGGAGTGCTTGATGATTGTGGGATTGTGGTGTTGCCATCCTGATCCCACCATCCTACCGTCAATAAGGCAAGTGATAAATGTTCTTAATTTTGAAGCTCCATTGCCAAACCTTCCATCAAAGTTTCCTGTGCCAATGTATTTTGCACCTCCAATGCATATGTGTAGATTCCCATACACATCATCATCTGGTCTCACAGGGTCCAGTAAAGATCAAACACAGTGTTCGTGTAGCAGTTGTTCTACTACTCATTCATCTGCCTCTGCCGGCTCTAGAAAAGCTCTTTTAAATTTAGGCAAAACTAATGTGTAGTTTGCTTCATTAATTATGCAATACTGTGTTTTTATTTAATCACACACTAGGATAGAATTGTACGCATTAATTATTAGGTTTGGGCTTGTATTGAAGATGTATAGTTTGCGTCAATCTTTCTTTCTTTATCATATATACAAATTATTAAGAAATTTAATCAAGCAGTTGATGATGCAGTGAGAGATTTCAATTGAAGCACGTCAAGACTCAAATGTTTTCTCAAGTAACATTGGGAAAAACATGATCCCTGGCCAAGTCACCAGACTAGGGCAATTAATATAAGCTTAAATTCTAGTAATCAATATTATCGATCAGCATACTGGGATCTAAGCAATAGAATTAGATTTTTTTTTTTTTTTTTTTTCGTGAAGTACAAAATTGCTTTATTTTGAATAGGCAATATTCCAACAATTAATACAAATTAATGATATAGTAATTAGACTTTGACCGGACTGTTTAATTAATTTCATGATTATCATAATCATTTGTTGGTGTGATATGAAGTACATGATCAGCTTAATTAATTCTAATCCAAAATTATTCCAGCACATAGCTAGACCCACGAAACCGTACGGTGTGTGCCAACTCGATCAACAATAATTAGCTCTCTCTAACTTTAATTTATTTTGGGCGGAGTTTGCCAATAATTTCGTTACTTTGTCTTGTACGTACTTTGGATATATATGCCGTTAACTCACTGCTTGGACCCTTGTTTAGTCCGAATTAAGGACACATCATGGATAAGTGTTTTGTTGGGATTATATGCCGGGAATCTCGGTTATTATTAATTTTGATTTAATAATAATTTTAAAAATTATATTAAAAAATGAAAATAGAAATATAAGAGTGAAGCGCAAATCAAGCGCAAAGCCCAAAGCCTAAAACAATCTGATCGTGAAACCCACCAAGCCCAGACTACTTTTTTTTTTTTTTTCCCTGAAAAAATGGGCAACCAGTATAATGTTTTCACTTGGACGTTATCATCGGGGTTCCTATCAGCTGTGAAATGTTCGGTTTGAGTAATAACTGCTGCCTACGAAGATAAGTCCGTAACCACAACTCCACCAAGGTGTAAATCAGTAAAGTCCCTTCATAACAGGATCTGATTCATGCAACTACTATCGCAAGTAAATTCGAATACGCGATCATTAGAATGAAGGGAGGAGGACTTTTCCTCTACCGCTTTACCAACTCAACTATCATGCACCTTAGTGGTAGCATACTAGCTACTTTATGTATATAGAATAAAGCTTGATTTATGTATATTAAAATAAAATAAAAGACTTATAAAACTATGAAATTCATATTAATTCATTTTTGGTAACTTTTTAAAAAAAAAACGTATTTGATACTTTATTAAAATTTTCAATCTTTTAGCATATGAAAGTCCTAGTATATATATTATATTTACTGTTGAAACAAATTTTTGGACGTCTGAACTAATGATGGGACTCAATATTGTGGGCGAATTGTTGGCCGTCAACTTCAAAGATCTCAAATTTTAAAATTTTCTAACGAGTGTAAATTATATATGTGTATCATTAATTTAAAAGCCAGTACAATCGATTAAAGGCATTGGGGGAGCTTGAGCTTCCGGGTGAGGATTCCACAGTAACTGCCTCACTCAATGCATAGGACGTATAGGAATTGGGAATTGGCACCCTCCGAATGAGCCGCAGTATGGTAGACAATCAGTTCACTAAGATCGACAATTGGAGTGACCGGGCTATGAAGTCCACCCAGCTTTTCGGGTTTACCAAGCAACACTCGTGGAATGGTGATTTGGAGTTAGGTTAACGGCCTTGAAGGCACGACCCCTTTGATTTTCTTTATCTTTATTTGGCGGGTTCCACGGTTCTTTCACCTTTCATTTCAGGATTAACGGGACCCTTCTATTTACTCAGTCTCCGATTGACTAATCAATTATAATTTTTGGCACTCATATAATAAGCTGCATGACTATCACTATATGTCATATATATGATGATGAGGGAAAAAATTCCCTAAAATTGACCTTCTGTACTATTAGGCACCCAAAAAATTATACTTGTGAAGAACCTTAATTTATTTACCAATTGAATACCTTCTGGCTTCTTCTATTCTCCCCCGCGACCTTCGAGTTGGTTAGTTTCTGTTAATATGGTTAACTTTTGTTATGATTATTGTTGTCGCCTGTGGTGGTAGGAGATTGTTTGTCGCCCACAGAAACAGAACCCACCAGTAATGAAGGTGTACGTAGATTGTAGATGACGCTATATATATATAATAGCAATCTAAAAGGCAGGCCATAGGTGTGTGAACAGTGAAAACGAAGAAAACAATTGATGTCATGTGAGTCATCTATGTCTTTTTGACTTTTTCCCGGCCTTTTTTTGTAGCTGTTTGTCATGTACCCAAATCTAATGCCACCTGTTGGGGTTTGGAGAATATCGAGGACAACTACATTTTTTTTTTTTTTTTTTGACATGTCCACGCAAGGGTAGGGAAGGGATTGAACTTATGACACCAAACCGTAGGCGTGGTTATTATCACCTCTCTGACTAAGGAAGGACAACTACAGTGCAGAAGCTCCCAGATGGATGAGTTCTTGGTGGATTTCGTGAATCGAGAAACAACATCCCTTTCTTTATAATTAATTACCTGTTTCATGTAACTTGTCTCTTTCATTGATTCATTTTGATCAAAACTTTTGGAGGGTGTTTTTTTATTCTTATTCTTGGAAAAAATGGTGTGATGTCAAATTGAGTAGGTAAGTTAGTTATCAAACAAATAAAATAAATATGTAATCCAATGTCTCTTTCCTAAGACAATGATGTTGCCCGTATTTTCTAACACTTTGTCAACATTAGGCCAACTAAAGAGGAGGCCTTAACAATAAGACATTATTAATAAGCCAATATTGTCTCTTTCCTAAGGTGGAATGAATGCAGCACTCCGTGTGAATTGGTTTGTTTTGTGTATAGGCTAGATGCATATTCCTTTAGAAATGTCTTCTTCATTTTTCCCCCCTTAAGTTGCAAGATGCAAAAACTCACAGCACCATTAATAGCAAAAGATAGCCAAGGACAAGTTGCTTATACTAAATGAACGAAGTCAACAATAAACTGATAATAAAAAAATTTAATGGATAGTCATCAGACTATTCCTTCAACTTTAAGGGAGTAATCATCCAAATGAGTAATGTTATAAATCTTTCTAGAGTCCTTCTCAGTCATTCTAAATATGATGTGGCTTTTAAAGTTACTTTGAATTTGAGATATAATTTATTAAACTTTGATCTATTAGTGATTTTAAAAGTCATATCACATTTGGAATGACTCTAGGAAGACTCTAAGAAGACTTATAGTATTACTCTATCCAAAGATGCGGTTGGAACAACTGAGCACATACCCGTCCAAAGATATGGTAGCGACCATTCATAAAGTTTTAGAAAAACATGTGATTAATTTGTGAGAATTATGGATTTGACCCTAATTCTTAACAATAACTAAATCTAGTATACAAGAGGAAATAGGATTCTCATGTGAACCGGATATATATCATCTATTTGTGTTTATATATATGAAGTCAATGTTTGCATGTTTTTTTAAGGAAATTTGTGTCTCCAGAAGACAAAAATGTCATTCAACATGTTTGTGCTTCTCAAAATTAACTTTGAGTTTCTAGGTTAGTAGAATGACATTAATGACTATTAAAATATTAAAGAAAACATATGAGAATTGAGAAATGACACTTATCGTTATAACCGCCAACCGCCTAACCGCTCTAACCACTCTAACCGCTAACCGCTATAACCGCCTAGCGGTTAGCGGTTATAGGGTCTATTAACCACTTTTTATATACTATATTTTTATAATTATAAATATAATAATATTTATACATATAACATAATCAATTGATCATTAATGATTAAATTACATTTTTGTTTTAGATAATTAAATCACAATTTAAGTGTTAATATATTATCACTATAATTTATAATTTTATATGATTATAAGTATGCAAGTTCATGCTAATATAAGTTAAAAGGGTAGCAAAATCTATCTCAATTCTCAATTAAAGAAAGAGTCTCAAGTTCATGCTAATACTTTTTATATATATATATATATAATCTAGAGACATAGTTTATGTTATCATCTATATAACATAAAGTTCATATTCTACAATAATTGAACTATTAAGACTAAAGGATCTCAAATTCGATTAAGTAAATATAATTCATAATTTAAATCATTAATCTTATTATCTAATTTAATTATTATTTATTAAGATCATATGACTATATAGTATATAATATCAAATTAAGTAATTGATATTAAATTCAACAATATAGTACTTATAACAATAATTAAAGTATTAAGATTAAAGGATATCAAACTTGATTAAGTAAATATGATCATAATTTAAATCATTAATCCTATTATCTGATTTAATTATTAAGATCATATGATATGACTATATAATATCAAATTAAGTAATTGATATTAGATTCAACAATGTGATACTTAATTACTTATAACAATAATTGAAGCATTAAGATTAAAGGACATCAAACTTGATTAAGTAAAAATGATCATAATTGAAATTGTTAATTCTATTATGTAATTTAATTGTTAAGATCATAATATCATACGACTATATAATATCAAATTAAGTAATTGATATTATATTCAACAATGTGATACTTATAACAATAATTGAAGTATTAAAATGAAAAGATATCAAACTTGATTAAGTAAATATGATCAGAATTGAAATCATTAATCCTATTATGTAATTTAATTATTAAGATCATAATATCATATGACTATATAATATCAAATTAAGTAATTGATATTAGATTCAACAATGTGATACTTAATCACTTATAACAATGTGCCTATACGTTTGTTAGTAATTGTTAGTTTGAAGTATTGGCTAAGTTTCGTGATCAAAATGAAAAGAAAAGAGCCAAGCGTTCGGACGGGATTCATTGCCGTTCGGACGGGATGCAATCAAGTACTTCAATACTAAAACCCGAGAGCTCCGTCGCAGTTCGTTTGCATCCCGTTTCAGATCCCGCTCGGACGCCGAGCGCCGGCCAAGATTGAAGAATGCGACGAAGAAAGCGATGGAAACCTAGTTCTAAACCCATTTTCCATGTATATTCATAGTGACCGTCCGAACGCCCATATGACCGTCCGAACGGACATTCCTAAAGCCCATTTTCCATGTATATTCAAGTGACCGTTCGAACGGCCAATCTTCCCGTCCGACGCTACCTACTACTGATTTTATTTGGATTCTAACGTGTCCTAGGTTTAGGTTTTGTGGGGCTATTATAAATACACCTCTATAGAATGTTAGAGGTACGGATTTTCACCCCTGAGAGTTCGTGGAGAGGTCGTAATTAAAGAGAGAAATATTGTGAGCCTTATTGTTCCTCTTAGAGGATCTTTGTTAGTTTGTTTGTGAGCGTAAATTGAGAAGTCTATCGGAAGGGTCCGTAAAGGAGAATCACGTTGAAGAAGATTGTGAGCAAGGAGACGGTTGAGGCTTTGTCGATCTTACAGAGCCAAGGTCTTGCAAAGGGTTGTAAGTGTTCCTAGTGTCCGTAATCTCGGATAATTTTCTGATAGTGATTGGGTTTGGTTTGCCGGAGAGGTTTTACAATTAGATCGGTTTCTAATTGGTTTCCTCTTCGTCACCAAAATCTGTGTTTGATTGTTCTTATTTTGGTGATTGCTTGCTTAGATTAAATATCCGTTAATTCCGCATAAACCGTGATATTTTATCTGCTTAGCGTTTTTCAATTGGTATCGAGCGGTTCACTTTGTTTGGATTAAATTCTAAGTGTGATCCTTGTTTGTTTTCTAACATGTCTCAAACCCTTAATTCGCCTAATTTTGATGGAACTAATTATGGCTATTGAAGTCCCGTATGAGATTTTTCTTAAAATCAATAGACGCTTGGTCCGTTATTGAATTTGGATTTCAAGCTCCGTATAAGCATAACCTGAATGGTCTATTGCTGAAAACAAATCTCGTGTATTAATGACAAAGCTATGAATGCATTGTTCTTAGCAATTTCACAAACTGAGCACTCTAGAATTTCAAATTGTGATAGTGCTAAAGATGCTTGGGAGATTCTAGAAACTACTTATGAAGGAACAAATCTTGTTAAAGCTACAAAACTTCAAATGTTAGTTTCTAAGTTTGAAAGAATTGAAATGTTAGAAGATGAGACTTTTGATGACTTTTTGGTAAACTTAGTGAAATTAGAAACTCCATGATAAATCTAGGAAAGAAAGTTTCGACACTAAGATTGTGAGAAAGGTTATGAGATCACTCGATAGATTCAAAATGAAGGTAATGACCATTGAGTCATGCAATCGATTTGGAGACCTTGAGGATAGAAGAGTTAGTTGGTGCCTTACAAACTTATGAGTTTTCTTTGTCTAAACCTAGGAATTATAAGGATCTTGCCCTTAGAACTCTTAGAAAGAACTCTGATGAGTCATCTGATGAGGAACCAGATGATGAGAAAATAGCATTGGCAGCTAGACAAGACTACCATAAGTATAGGCATAGATTTCCAAGAGACTTGAAAAGCTAGAAGAGAGTTACAAGGATAGAAATGAAAGAGACCCACGTGGTCCAAAATGTTATGAGTGCTCGTTATGGTCATTTATGCAAGGATTGTGCTAACCTCATGAGTAATAAACCAAAGGATAAAAGGCTTTCAATATTACCATGAGTGACACTGATGAGGAGGTTCTCATGATTCCCCTAATTATGTAGCTTTTGGGATTTCCTATGATTCCGATGATTCTAATCAATCGATGATAAGTCCGCTCGATAATGAATCAAATAGGGTTAGTGACCTTCAAAACTCCTTTAACAATTTGCAGGAAAATTTTTCTACAATTAGAAATTCTAACCTAAAACTTGTTAAGGATGTCAAGAATCTTGAACTTGAAAGGGATAATTTGTAAAGAATTGAGTGATTCACATGTTTGCAATTCTCAAATCTGAAAATCATGTGTTAATTGCTAAGAATAAATCCTCCAAAATGATCTCGATTGAAACTAGAAATCACTTGAGTACTTTCTCTAGTGAAAAGCTTAATCAAATGTTGCATGCTCGAAGCGCTCTAGTGACAGATCTGGTTTAGGATTTGATAAAACTGCATCTTGTTCTTCTAACCATGCCTCGCTTCAAAGATTGTGTTTGTTAAACCAGCTTGAAGTAGAAAAATCTTCAGTGAAGAAAAGCCAAATAGCTTGTTCGACTCAAAGAAGGTAAGAAAGGTAAGAAAAACTCTTGTATCTCATGCATCTTACCCTAGGCCTAGAGTTGCTCAAAGATTTGTCCCTACATGCCATCATTGTGGAAAAGTGGGTCACATTCGACCTCACTGCTTTAATTTGAAAACTCATGTGCAGAAGAATAAAAATTCAGATTCAGGATAGATTGTGAGGGTTTGGTCACAATGATGAAAGGAGTGCTATCTAGGTTAGACCTGTTTGAAAAATTCATAAACCTAGACCTAAGATCACTCAAGTGTGGGTTAGGAAGGATGATACCATTCACCCATTGAGGGGAGTGGTAATGAACTCACCTTATTTTAGGTGAGCCAATAACATGCCTAGGATTGTTTTTCCTGTTTATCCTTGAGATTCCTAGAGCATGTTATATCTTTTTTTGTTTTTGTTTAATTTTTTTTGTTGTGCATTTTTTTGTTGTTAAAATTTTTCAAAAGACAAAAATATGTTTAGTTAGTTGTTTCTTCTTCTTTGTCTTATGCACCTAGATTGTCCATTAAATTCTCATGTTGCCTTTGTGGATTTAATTCCTTGCGTCTTGGAATGTTCTTAGTATGCATGAGATGAACTTTTGTTAAATGGACTTGTTATTGTGGTTACCTAAAGCCTGAGTTTACCTGGTACGTTTTGCCTATGCTTAATTTTTTGTGCACATTTAAGCTTATTTTTTTTGGGTAACCATATGAGGTTTTTGACTAGTATTTGTTTCAAATTGACCATTTGCTAGTTGAACCTAGGGCTTAAAAATTTCCTGCTTTCTCGGTTGTGATAAGCACTACATGTTTAAGGACACTTTCTCATAGAGAAAAAGAAACAAAATAGTGAAACAAATGAATCAAAAGATCACATTCCAAAAGGAATTTATTTCACTGTGTCAAACTTGTGCAAATTGTTTTACAATGAGAAATGTATAGGATGAGAGTGGCTAGGCCCTAGTATGATAAGGTTTGACTTTTGATCTGAGATACTTGTCAAAACCTCATGGTGGTGAAACTCCAAGTTTTTGATGGCTCACACACACTACACACAAGCATGGGTTGGATGAAACATTTTTATTCGGCTTGAGTTAAACAAATTTCAATGTCTGGTTGTCACTTCAAGTCTCATGTATATTTTGTATATTTGGAGCATGCTTGGGTTATTCATTGCTGAATTTTCATGAGATTTTTATGGGTGTATCATGTGTGTTCATTTGATTTTTGAGGGGGAGAAACATGGTTTGATTTCCAGTTTCTTGTTGATTTTTGAGTCACATATTGAGGGGGAGTTTCTATTGTTCATGATTATGCATTATCTCTTTGCATTTTTATTCATGAGTTGAGTTTATTTTTTGTTGTTCCACATGTGCCTTGATGCGTTTGTTAAGTGTTTCAGGAAACATGTTACCTTTTGTCAATTTGTGACAAAAAGGGGGAGTTTATTGGGGGAAATGATTTTGTTCTAAATTGCCAAAGGGGAGTTTGTTAGTTTGAAGTATTGGCTAAGTTTCGTGATCAAAATGAAAAGAAAAGAGCCAAGCTGGACGGGATTCATTGCCGCTCGGACGGGATGCAATCAAGTACTTCAATACTAAAAGCCCGTTCGCATCCCGTTCGCATCCCGTTCGGACACCTTGAACGCCGCCAAGATTGAAGAAACGTAAAGCGATGGAAACCTAGAAATTTCCACATCGAATAGTGACCGTCCGAGCGCCCATATATGACCGTTCGAGCGGACACTGTTCTAAAGCCCATTTTCCATGTATATTCATAGTGACCGTCCGAGCCATATATGACCGTCCGAGCGGACACATTCCTAAAAGCCCATTTTCCATGTATATTCAAGTGACCGTTCGAACGGCCAATCTTCCGTCGACGCTACCTACCTAACGATTTTATTTGGATTCTAACTGTGTCCTAGGTTTAGGTTTTGTGGGCTATTATAAATACACCTCTATAGAATGTTAGAGGTACGGATTTTCACCCCGAGAGTTCGTGAGAGGCTGTAATTAAAGAGAGAAATATTGTGAGCCTTATTGTTCCTCTTAGAGGATCTTTGTTAGTTTGTTTGTGAGCGTAAATTGAGAAGTCTATCGGAAGGGTCCGTAAAGGAGAATCACGTTGAAGAAGATTGTGAGCAAGGAGACGAGTTGAGGTTGTCGATCTTACAGAGCCAGGTCTTGCAAAGGGTTGTAAGTGTTCCTAGTGTCTCGTAATCTCCGGATAATTTTCTCGATAGTGATTTCGGTTTACGCTGAGAGGTTTTACAATTAGATCGGTTTCTAATTGGTTTCTCTTCGTCACCAAAATCCTGTGTTTGATTGTTCTTATTTTGGTGATTGCTTGCTTAGATTAAATATCCGTTAATTCCGCATAAATGTGATATTTTAGCTTTTTCAAGAATGAAGCTCATCATTTTTGAATTGTCATATTATTTTTTTTATATGTTATGACAATTGTGTCGAGCTTTATTTTTAAATATGTTGTGAAAGTTGTGTTAAGCTTTTTTTTAATTTTTTTATGTGTAGGTTATTTTATATTTATTTAAAGTTAACCGTTATGATTTAATATTTAAGTTTTTTTTTAAAGTACAAGTAAATATAAATTTGGGGTCAAATGTTTTTATTTTTCAATATAGGCTCTTTTATAGTAATTGAGACAACACCAAAAAACATTAAAAAGCCCAAAAACCCAATTTTGAAAAAGTGTGGTGCGGATTACCTATTTCATTAACGGCTAACCGCTAACCGTTAGATTGTTAGCGTGATGTTAATGAAATCTACTAACGTTAGATGATTGCGTGGCGATTATTGCCACTAACCGTTAACCGTAACCACATTGGAACCCTTATCACATATTAAATCAATAAGTTTTGAGGAAATTTATGCCACACACACAAACACACATATATATATATATACTCTTTTTTTTCACAAGTACTAGAGTCTATAAAATCAAGAGAAGGAAGGATATCAGCTTTTATCAATCTCTCCATCATTTCCTCAGAAGTGTTATGGCTCACACGTTTATAAACGTGTGTGCCACAACATTGAAGAAGATTTTCTGTTAAGGACCTTTTCTTCCTTGATCACTTTTCAACGCATGAAGTTCCATCATGATAAATTAAATTAAATTTATATGATATCCATCATATAAAAACTGCCTAAACTAGGAAATGGAATAATAGAAGAGCTTTCGGTCAAAGGTGGCATAAAAATAACCTAGAAGAATGAATGGTGATCTCCTAATTAAGCACCAATTATATAAAATTTATCAAATGGAGAGCAATTATGCAATTGAGGGTATCAAATGCTTTACATTTTTGTCCTCTTTCATTGATTAAAAGTTTCAGTCTATTAAATATTAATATATCCTCCCATACTTCCCTGTCTTTCGTCATTTAAAAATTACTCCACTTCGAGCGTGCTCTGAGGATATATAGTTTGGAATAGTTTTCCTAAATCAAATTTATTTATCTTATATGGATATATAAATTCTACCAAAAGAGTATTTAAATATATGGTTAATAATAGAGAACGAATAAGGATGTTATCGACTGCATGCATTTAAATAAGTTTAATCCTCGATCTCCTCTAAATTTAGATGAAATTTTTTAAAATGAATGGAAGATATATAACATCAACGACAACTGTTTGATTATATGCGGTTGATTTGATTATATATTCAAACTCTCGAATATATATTTGATTCAGGAACATTATCTCTAACATATATATCATGATCAGTGCTAGCTAGCTCTAAAGTCTAAATCATAAGACTGATCGAAAAGTGCACTTGAGAGAACATGGAGAAAAGAAAATGGCTCGGGAGGCCCTCGTGACAATATATGTGACACCCGTATATTCTCCTTTTGGTGAAAGCTACTCTTGTTCTTTGTGTGTGTCACAAGACAATATAAAGCACCAAAGTCACATGATGGCATGGCATGGCATGGCATGGCATGCGTAAGTCTTGCGGTGGGGTTTCAGTTTCACAGGTACGTTTGTCATGAATTTACTTGGTCCTCTTTCATCACTCATGTCTACAATATGGGTTTAATTAGTTTAACCATGAATGTTTAACGTATCATTTTTGTCGTTAATTAAGAGTTTCCTAGAGTGAAATTAAGGACTGTACGTGTGCATGTTTGTATTATTATTATTAATGTTTGTTGGGTCGTGGATCAACCCCACACGCTTTACTCCGAGACACCGTTAGGCCCAAGTCGTGGTCGGCCTCATTCGTTGTCTTTAATGACCGAGACCTCCTCAGCCTCAATTGTCGACCACATGTTACTCTGGGCCCATAACATCCGAGGCCTAGGCCCGAGGCCTTCTCGGATACAAAGCCTCTATTACTCCAACGACACTGCAAGATTCTTATAATCAATCAGAATTCAAAATTCAAAGGCTAACAACCAAATCCTATCTTGATCTTCTAAAGATCAAGAACGGGTAACTACTCAAATCCCTCGATAACAAACTGCCTCGCAGCAAATCAGGGAAGAGTTAGTAATTGGTTGAAAGACTACCACTCCGCGCCTATATAATGCAAAGTAGACGACACATTGAGGTAACGCAATTCTTGCCCTCTTTACGTATTGCTGCTTTCTTCCTCTCTACATACAGCAAACACTGACTTAGGCATCGGAGTGACCCCATCGGCTCACCCCCGATCTCCCTTCAATCCTATTGTTTTCTTCTTTGTGCAGTCCGAGGCTCGAAGCAGTAGATCCAGGAGCCCAATAGCGTGCCACGTCATCAATCGGAAACTGTGCACTAACAGTTTGGCGCCGTCTGTGGGAACGATTTTCAGTCGATTCTCATTCATCTACTATCCGACATGGTGAATACACGCTCCTTCACACGATCTTCACACCCGCAGCAACCTCAACCGATGCAACCACCCCCTAGCGCGCCTGGGGCATCCAACGATCCGGAGTTAAGGATGCAACCACCCCCTAGCGCGCCCGGGGTATCCAATGACCCGGGTTTGAGAGATTTCCTCAAGTCTATGGCGGAATCAATGGAAGTCCTCAGGCAGCAGAACGAGGAACTCAATGCTCGTCTCACTGCAGCCGAGGCGCGAAGCAGTGAGAAAGAAAGAGAACGCGCTGAGCGCCGCGAGAAAGATAAGCGCGACAAGATCCACCGTGGGAAACGTCCCATCAACCCCCAAGGGGACAATGAAAGTACTGTCCAAGGAGAAAATGAGGAGGACCAGAATAAGTCACGCCGGGTAGAGAGAAGGTCTCGGACGGGTCGATCACACCGAGAAGACTCCCCCCATGGCGGATCTCGTCGAGAGAGGCGCGAAGTCGAGAAGCCTCGCGAAGATAGGCACGAGGGAGAAAAATCGCATCGGTCGAGGCGACAAGAAGAATCTCGGCAGAGTCACCAGGAGGCCAAGATGAAAGATCTAGAAGATAAGTATACGCGTATGCTCCGCCGAATGGATGGAGAGGACCCGAAATTAATGGCATGGGACATGTTGGAAGATGAAAGTCTCCCATTCACTGAACGGGTGAAGGCGTACCCTATGCCAGATAAATTCAAGATGCCGCGGATTGAAAAGTATAACGGAAGCGGGGACCCGCAGGACCATTTGGAAGCTTTCAGAGAGCACATTATCCTACACGGCACTCCGGACGAGATTGCATGTAGAGCTTTTCCCCTGACCCTATTGGGAGTGGCGAAAGAATGGTTTACTGGATTACCCCCAAAATCCGTAGGCACTTTCAAGGAACTGGGGCGCCTGTTCTTGACCCAGTTCCTCGCAACCAGAAAGAGAAAGAAGAACCCCACCTGTCTGTTAACTTTACGACAGGATAAAGAGGAGAGCCTGAAGGACTTCATGCTTCGCTTTAATAAGGAAAAGCTCGAGGTCGACACCCCCGATGACGAGACACTGTTATGTGCCCTAATGCAGGGGTACGGGCAGAAGGGCCATTGATGGCCGAGGTGGGAAGAAAAAACGTGAAAAAAGTGACACTCCCTCAGTTCATGAAGCTGACTGAGGAGTTCATCCATCAAGAGGAGCTAGTTGGGACGCTTCTGAAGGCTCAGACGTTGGAAGAACAAGCAAAGGAGGAGAGCAAGAAGGCCTCGATTGTCCCAAAATCAAAGGAGGAAAAGAGTTCCCGGAGAGGAGACAAAAAACCAAATCCATCAGTGAAGAATGAGCCTCAAAAGACAGAGACTCCAAGATTCCGGAAGGAAGTTTTCACCCCTCTGAACACTAGCCTCACCGAGGTGTTCTCGGCTATCAAGGGGGATCCTGCATTTAGGTGGCCACCGAAGATGAAGGCCGATCCGCCTGCCGGATCGGAGCAAGTTCTGCAGTACCACGCCGATCATGGGCATCTTATCGAGGATTGCATATCTCTCCGCCGAGAAATAGAGGTTTTATACGTAACGGAAACTAATTCGTTTTCTCGCACAAGAAAGAGGTCGGGAAGCAAATAATCAGGGGCATCGAGAAGGCCATGGTCACGCAGAAAGACGTCGAGAAGAAGCTCCGAGAAGGGTCACGACGAGAAGAAGGGCAAAGGAATGTCGAAGAACATCAACCTCGCCAGAACCAGGAGATAGTTAGGAGATCCACACCATTTCCGGAGGTATTGCCGCGGAGGAGTCAAACTCAGAAGAAAGGCGATGCTAGAAATATGCGAGCCGTGAAGTATACTCCATATAGACTCGCCAAAGCGCTAAAACAGAACCAAAGGATACTATCATTCTCGAGGAGGATGCACAGGGGTTGTGATGCCACAGACGATGCTCTCGTAGTAACCTTGACCGTCGCAAACCATGGGATCCATCGAATTTTGGTGGACAATGGAAGCTCTGCCGATATTCTCTATTGGCCAGCCTTCCAGCAGATGGGCATTGATCGAGAAAGGATCAAACCGTTTGGATCTCCATTAGTCGGATTTGGAGGGGAAGTAGTATACCCGATAGGGATCATCCCTCTACCGGTGACAGCAGGGACAGCACCTAGACAGTCCACCGTGATGGTGGACTTCTTGGTAATAGACCGGCCGTCCGCTTACAATGCCATTATGGGTCGACCAGCACTAAACAAGCTAAAAGCAGCGACCTCGACCTATCACCTTACAATGAAATTCCCAACAGAAGGAGGAATCGGAGAAGTGCGGGGCGACCAACTTGCGGCGAGGAAATGCTACAACATCTCTATGAAGACCCCGGATACGACCAACCCAATAAAGGCCCTCGATCCGAGGCTGGGGGAACCGCAGCAGGCCGAGGAGGTCTCGGTGGGAGAAGGAAAGGTGTTGCAGATAGGAACCTGCCTTGATGCGGAAGTCCGAGACGACCTCATAAATTTCCTACGAAGAAATATAGAGGTCTTTGCTTGGTCGCACGAGGACATGCCGGGTATTAACCCCGAGGAGATAGTCCATGTTTTAAACGTGGATCCCGAAGCAAGGCGAGACGACAAAGAGAAGGAAGTTTGCACCGGAACGGATCGAAGCAATAACTGTAGAGGTGGACAAACTGTTGAAGGCACAGTTTATCGAGGAGGTTTATTATCCCGACTGGTTAGCCAATGTGGTCCTGGTAAAAAAATCTAACGGCAAATGGAGAATGTGTGTAGACTTCACTGATCTTAATAAAGCCTGCCCCAAAGACAGCTTTCCCCTCCCACGCATCGATGCGTTGGTCGATTCTACCTCCGGGTACAAGTTACTCAGTTTCATGGATGCCTTTTCAGGATACAACCAGATCCTCATGCTCCCAGAAGATCGAGAGAAGACAGCATTCATCACTGATCGAGGCCTTTACTGTTACAAAGTTATGCCCTTCGGCTTAAAGAACGCGGGAGCCACGTACCAGAGGCTTGTGAACAAAATGTTCCAAGCCCAGATAGGGAGAAACATGGAAGTGTATGTCGTCGGTGAAAAGCGCAGAATTAACTGACCACGTTCATGACCTCCATGAGGCGTTTACAACATTAAAGCAATACGGAATGAAGCTCAACCCCGCGAAATGCGCCTTCGGGGTATCCTCTGGAAAATTCCTAGGCTACATGGTATCAAGTAGAGGGATAGAGGCCAATCCCGAAAAAATCCAGGCGGTCTTAGAGATGCAATCCCCAAAATCCACAAAACAATCCAACAACCGATGGGAGGCTAGCCGCTCTAAATCGCTTCATTTCTCGATCCACGACAAATGCCTCCCATTCTTCAAAATCTTAAGGAGGGCTGAGTGGACCATGAATGTGAAAAGGCATTCTCGAATTGAAGACATATTTGACAAACTCTCCTTTGTTGTCGAACTATTCCCGGGAGGTGCTATATTTATACTTAGTGCTTCTACAGCAGCCAAAGGCCTTTGATCGAGAAGAGGACGGGGTACAAAAGCCGTATATTTTGTCAAGAAAGCGTTACATGGCGCGGAAGAAAGGTATCCACAAATCGAAAACTAGCATTTGCCCTCATCATAGCTTCAAGGAAACTCCGACCCTACTTTCAAGCTCACTCCATACGAGTCCTCACGATATACCCACTTCGAAAATAATGCAAAGTTGGACTTATCAGACGGTTAGTAAAACGGCCATCGAATCGAGACCTCAATTCATTCCCAGAAATGCGATCAAAGGTCAAGTCCTCGCGGATTTTCTGGCTGAATTCACAAACTTACCAGAAGCAGAGGAAGAACGGAGATGGATCATCTACGTTGATGGATCGTCAACAAAAAAGAACGGGGGTGCGGGGATAGTGGTTGTCACTCCCGAAGGGGAGGAGTTGAAAAGTTCTTTAAAGCTAGAATTCAAAACAACCAACAATGAGGCAGAATATGAAGCTGTCATAGCAGGACTCGGGTTGGCCCTTGAACTAGGGGCTGAATCCGTGGAAGTTCGAAGCGATTCACAAGTGATCGTCGGTCATATAATGGGGGAGTTTGAAGCAAAAGGGGATAAAATGAAGAAGTACCTTGCTAAGGTGCAAGATATGCTAATCTCCTTTCGAAAATTCAGCATCACAAAATCCCTAGGAAAGACAACGAAAAGGCTGATCACTTGGCACGACTAGCTTCAACCGAAGATAATGGAGTCAGGGAAGACAACAAAGATATACGGAGCCTAATACGTTCCTCAATATCTGACAATGCCCCAATCATCGTGACGTCGGTCGAGGAAACTTCAGATTGGAGAACCGAAATAATCAAATATCTCGAAAACGGTTTCTTGCCATCCGAAAAGAAGACAGCCATACAACTCCGAATGAAAGCCGGCAGATTCACGATAGTCAATGGAAAGCTCTATAAAAGAGGATTCACATTGCCCCTCCTTAAGTGCGTCTCTCCCGAAGAAGGAAACTATATCCTCCGAGAGATTCATGAAGGTATTTGCGGAAGTCATTCAGGGGCAAGGGTGCTGGCGCATAAGGCCGTAAGAGCAGGATTTTATTGGCCGCAAATGAATAAGGAATCAACGGCTATTGTCAAAAATTGCGACAAGTGCCAACGGTTTGCTAACGTCACCAAACAACCACCGAGGAACTAAGTGTAATTTCCTCTCCGTGGCCCTTCTCGCAATGGGGGGTAGATATAGTCGGACCACTACCACGAGGAAAGGGAAACGTTCGATTTGCAGTAGTTGCCGTAGACTACTTTACTAAGTGGGTGGAGGTTGAACCCTTGGCAAACATAACTACCAAAGTCATCGAACGTTTCTTATGGAAAAATGTTGTCTGTCGCTACGGCGTACCCCATGCATTCGTCACGGACAATGGGAAACAGTTTGACTGTGAACCATTTCGAAAATGGTGTGCTGAGCTTCACATCAGGAATTACTTCTCATCTCCCGGACACCCTCAGGCAAATGGGCAAGTGGAGGCCACCAATAAAACCATTTTCAAAATTTTGAAAAAGAAGCTGGGCGACAAAAAAGGAGATTGGGCGAATTATCTCCCGGAGGTTCTTTGGGCGTACCGAACAACGAAGAGAACTCCCACCGAAGAAACACCTTACGCTTTGGCATTCGGAACCGAAGCGATTATTCCAGCAGAATTGGGATCGGAGAGTTTAAGGGTAGAAGCATACAAAGCGGAATCTAATGATGAAGGTCTAAAACTCCAGAAAAAGCGTGATCAAGCTCCGTATCGTGAACGAATGGCAAGGTACTTCAACAAAAGGGTCAAACACGGACTTTCTCGGAGACCGGTTTTAAGAGTTACCGCAACCAAAGACCCCCAAGGAAAACTAGCTAATTGGGAAGGCCCATACAAAGTGATTAGTTGTCAAGACCGGGAGCGTACCATTTAGAAGACTCAAGGAAAGGCTCGCTAAGGCCATGGAATGCGGAGCATCTCGTAAAATATTTCATTTAACTGTAATTCCTTTTATTTTGTGGTTTGACTTAGGAATTGATTCAATAAAAGAAGTACTGGAGTTTATATATATCCTCGAATGAATAGTAGCGATCAAGTTTTTCACCAAACTAAGGTCGCCCGATACGAGGCCTCGGTCTTCACCAGTCGCATCCGAGACCGACACTTAGAAAAAGGAACTAAGGTCACCATACACGAGTGGTCTTCACCAACTCGGCATCCGAGACCGACACTTAGAAAAGAACTAAGGTCACCCGAGCACGAGGCCTGGTCTTCACCAGGCTCGGCATCCGAGACCTGACACTTAGAAAAAGGAACTAAGGTCATCGACACGAGACCGGTCTCACCAGTGCATCCGAGACCCGACACTTAGAAAAGGAACTAAGGTCACCCCGACACGAGACTGGTCTTCACCAGCTCGCATCCGAGACCGACACTTAGAAAGGAACTAAGGTCACCCCGACACGAGACTGGTCTTCACCAGCCTCGCATCCGAGACCGACACTTAGAAAAGGAACTAAGGTCACCCGGCACGAGGCCTGGTCTTCACCTGCTCGCATCCGAGACCGACACTTAGAAAGGAACTAAGGTCACCCGAGCACGAGGCCTGGTCTTCACCAGGCTCGGCATCCGAGACCTGACACTTAGAAAAAGGAACTAAGGTCAGCCCCGATACGAGACTGGTCTTCACCAGGCTCGGCATCCGAGACCTGACACTTAGAAAAATGGAACTAAGGTCAGCCCCGATACGAGACTGGTCTTCACCAGCTCGGCATCCGAGACCGACACTTAGAAAGGAACTAAGGTCACCCCGACACGAGACTGTCTTCACTGTGCTCGGATCCGAGACCTGACGCGAATAGAACCATAGTTGATCTCAATACCGAGACCCAACACTAACTATACACAAATATATACAAAGGAGCCATGAATGAAACCCACTATTTTATTAACCAATAAAGTAGTTTTACAAAAAATATATATAATTACAAAATTGTACAAAGTGAGCTAGAGAAAGCACTCAGGAGCCTCTTTAACTTCATTTCATGGCAGCTTCAGCCCAGGCTAGCCTCCACGCCTCGACACCCCATGCTCCGCAGAGCCTTTCTAGAGTGGGCAGGAGGTTGGTAGTTGAATTCACTAATCCCAACCGCGTCTGGCATCTCTTCCGCTCCAAAAGAAAGAAGGCGCCGGATAGCCTCACTGGTGCAAGGGATGTCCTCAATATTCACCGTGTTGAGGTCGACTCTTTGGGCAGGGTCCTTCCACCAGGCCCTGAAAGTCTCAAACCCGAGGTACAATCCATCGCCCAGCAAGATCTCGAACCCTAGAAGCAAAGGAAAGATGAAGATAAGAGCCTTCTCCTCACTCCTCACCGAAAGTGTCGTTTCGTGCTCATCGCGGAAGTGCTTGTACCTCTCCTCGGCAATGAGTTTATCTTCCGAGACCTTCTCGACCGATTTCTGAGTCTCCTTCAGTTGCTCGAGAGTCTGGCTGTGCTTTTCTTCAAGAAGCGCCAGTTCCTCCTTCACGATCGAATGGTCCTCTTGAAGCCCCGCGTGCGCCACTTGTAGAGCCTCATGACTTTCCTGCAGAGCCGCGAACCCAGCTCGTGTTCCCTGGAGCTCCTCGGTCATCGAGGCAAGCTCTGTTACGGCTCGGTCCCTGCGCTTAGAGGCATCCGATGCCTCGACCTCCATCACGGCCGAATGTTCAGCAAGGACTCGGAGGTCATCTTCGTGTTTTGTGACCAACGCCCGAAGTCGAACGTTTTCCTCCTTGGCCTCCGCCAACTCTTTGCTCAAACCTTCTTCCCCACGTTCTTCGGCCGAGACCTTCCTGAAGTAGCAGTAGAGGATAGCCGACCGGAGAAAGGACTGAAAAAGAAGGGTCGTCAGGCAAATGAAAATAAAATATATATATATATATACATAAATAAACAAAAAACGAATCGCTTACCAAAAAATGCAAAGACAACATCTCTTCGGCCATCCCTCTAGCCGAGAGATCACGTTCCTTCAGCTGGAGTTTCTCGTGATCCACCATATCGAACACAGCCTTGACGGGGTTACCCTTCAAGTCGCCCCCAAATTTCGCCAGCCTTCCTCTGAAGGTCCAGTTAGCCCTTCCGCGTACCGACTGCTTGCCGACGCCGAGGCTTCAGCGATCGGACACACGAGGCCTTTTTCGACGCAGAGGCCTCTGATATGGCTCGGACCGGACCTTTTCACGACGGAGCCCGAGAGAAGCCCCGCCTCAGATGGTGGATGGGGTCCCACGATGAATATGCCCCATGGGTTCTACGAATGGCCCTAAATTCTCGTCCGCTATTCCGACGGAGTCTTCAGAGACCATCTCAAGGTCTTCCAGGATGTGCTGTATGTTGGAGCCCAATTGGCGGTTCAGCAGGGATGGAATGGGCCCCTCAGGCGCCATTAATGGTTCGTCGACTAACCCTGCCACATTCATGTGGATCGCCGAACTGCTCGTTAGCAAGGAAGGCGGCAACTTCCTCCACTGGGGCATGAGACGGGAGGCGCTGTTTCTACGAAATCGCTAAGAAACCTGCCACTTTCGAGACATCAGCAGCCAAGGGAACGCTCACGATGGGCACGCTGGCTCCACCTTCCCGTGAACGCCCGACGCTTTTTGAGCTTTCTTATCAAGGGCGCCTCGATTACCTCGACGTCCGACTCTCAACCGGGATTGCATCCGTGGCGGTCTCTTTAGGATTCCTCGAGGCTTCCTCGATCCTCGCCGCCGGAGCATCGGCAAGAGGGAAGAGGGGCGGAGCAGCCTCGATCGCTTCTCGGTTTCCGACTGCCGGCCAACTTCAACGCCCTTACCACCTTCGGATGGGCATCGCCTTTGTCCTCTCGCCAAGGGACTCTTTTGATAGGCGGGCGATTGGAAGAACGGTGGTGAAGAGGCCTCTTCCCCTAATCTTGAAAGTCCCACCAGTCTGGATAGGGTAAGAGGTTTTCTCGTGCTTCTCTGGCTCCACCATTTTTCCCTTACCCTTATCCGCTCTCGTCGACCCATCACCGGTCGCCGGGGCCTTGCCTTTTCGTGGGGTAGCTCTCCTTGTATTAGCTGCCGGAGGGCTAAGATCGAGAGGAGCTCCGACGAGTTCCCTAGTCAGCTCAACCGCCACATGACCGGCGGGGAGCATAAACCAGCTCCATCAATCTGCATCAACCCAAGACTGAAGGTTAAGCTCGACTCATGCCTACGAGCCCACCTCTGCACTTCACCGACCCGCGCGAGCTCTTTTGGGGTGAGACGCGGTTCTCGACCACCCCTCTCCGAAAGCATGTTCACCTCCCGAGGAACCCTCGCGTCTGTGGCCTTCTCTGTAGGAGCGAACTCCCATTGCCCAGAGGCAAAGAAAAACTTTGTTTTCCAGCCATGATTACTGGAGTATCTCGGCTCCAGAATTACCATACGACCCCGCCTCGTCTGGATGTTATAAACTCCGGAGCCCCCTGGGTTCCTGTGAACCCTGTGCAGGTGTAAAAACTCCCTGACGGTCAACTGATGCTCTTTCCCTAGAGCGAGAGGCCACAACACCATGCAGCCGTAGAGATATCTCCACGCATTGGGAGCTATCTGGTGAGGGGACAAGTCCAAGTAGGCAAGCAACTCTCGGACCATGGGAAGAAAGGGGAGACGGAAGCCCGCCCTGAACATCGTTTCGTAGACACAGACCTCATGGCGGTCTGAACGTACGATGGCTCCGGACCCCCTCTCAGCGAACCGTATCTTGACGAAAGGAGGAATGAAACACTCCGCTCGAATTCTGCGTTCATCACGTCTGGACAACCTACTCTCCCACGTGGCAGGGTGGGCGCCGAGGCCGTCGTAATCTTCACCACCACCCTAGGCATCTTCGGAAAATCTGGAAAAAGATTCACGAAATAAAGAACACGGGCTTAAAATCGGGAAACACGCTTCAAAGGATGAAGATGGACGTAATGGACGGTACATTATTTATAGGGAACGGATGAAACGAAGCGTCGACGCGCTTTAAAGGAAGAAGATGAAGAGACGTACCTCGAATAAAACTGCAGAGACGTTTCGACTTCTCGACAGCTGGCCCTTCATGATGATCAACCGTTGTTAGAAACACGGTGAATCCAAGGCCCACGTGGCACTATCTCGAGAAGCATAATCAATTAAATCTGTCGGACCGCCTCGGTCATAACGAAGCGCCAGACGGTTTGGGCGGAATTTCAAAACTTTTTCCGCTCAAAAACTTTATTATTTTTGTGCCACAGATCTAATGCGCCGAGCCTCATCTTCTCGCCTTTGCCAAAGCCCATTTCGACGTCGTCGAGACTAATTCTCGTGAGAACGCCGAGGCTCACCTTCTCGACTTTGCCGAATTTTACTTCAAACATATTCCAAGATTAAAATGACTCGGAAAGTTGATCCACTGTTTAAAGACACTAAAATTCATAGTCCTGCTGCATAAGGGAATTGGGGGTAACTTGGGTCGTGGATCAACCCCACACGCTTTACTCCGAGACACCGTTAGGGCCCAAGTCGTGGTCGCCCATTCGTTGTCTTTAATGACCGAGACCTCCTCGTGCCTCGCCCTCCGACACATTACTCGGGCCCATAACATCCGAGGCCTAGGCCCGAGGCCTTCTCGGATACAAAGCCTCTATTACTCCAACGACACTGCAAGATTCTTATAATCAATCAGAATTCAAAATTCAAAAGCTAACAACCAAATCCTATCTTGATCTTCTAAAGATCAAGAACGGGTAACTACTCAAATCCCTCGATAACAAAGCGCCTCATGACAAATCGGGGAAGAGTTAGTAGTTGGTTGAAAGACTACCACTCCGTGCCTATATAATGCAAAGTAGACGACACATTGAGGTAACGCAATTCTTGCCCTCTTTACGTATTGCTGCTTTCTTCCTCTCTACATACAGCAAACACTGACTTAGGCATCGGAGTGACCCCATCGGCTCACCCCCGATCTCCCTTCAATCCTATTGTTTTCTTCTTTGTGCAGGGACCCGAGGCTCGAAGCAGTAGATCCAAGAGCCCAATAGCGTGCCACGTCATCAATCGGAAACTGTGCACTAACAATGTTTATTAATTACCACCACTTTTAATTTTAACAACTCAGAGTTAATTAATTTGTCACCTAATCAGTACTTACTATATTTTTTTCATAAGTTAATTATTAAGTCGTTAAATACAAATAAATGTTGATTCATTATAATAAAAACGTAATTCATTCATTTATGCACGATCCATTATATATGGAAAACTATATAGAGAGAGATAAGTTTATAATTAATTACTTTTACTTTTTTCTATCAAATACAATTTATGATTAGGGATCCAAAAAAATCTCCATCTACTTGTTAAAGTGATTGATTCGTCCATGCATGTTGTTAATCAAATCAATCACAGAAGGAAAGTCAATCGATTATCGATGATTTTTTTTTTTTTTTTTTTAAGATTTTGGTTGTTGACCCGATGAGTTTTGGAGCAAAAAAAATAACCCAACAAATATATTCACAAAAAAATAATAACCCAACAAATGTTGGGGCAGGTTTTATATTCAACCTAGTAATTAACCAGATCTCAAATTTGTCAAAGAAATTTGGTATAACGGATATTCAATTTCAATGTAATCTTTGCCAACTTATAATTTGGACAATTTTAGGGATTTTTTAGACTCCAACAAATTCCCAAATTGTCAGACAAATTCTTAAAATTTTTCAAAAAAAAAATCAACAACCCCTTCCTATGAGCACGTGATACTTTTACTAGGACTAAATTACCCTTTTCGTTGTCTCAAAGACTGGACCAGGCTGGTTGTTTTGAGCCAGATCCAGATAATGCTACCATGCTGTTTTTACTTTCTGGTTTTATTGTTGGGTTTCACTGGTTGTCTGTTGGCTGTTTCTCAACTTGTGGTTGTTTCTCAGCTTGTTGGCTGTGTCTCTGTTTGAACTGTTTCTTTTTAGTAATGAAAGTTCTGTTTCTTACAAAAAAAAAAAAAAAGACTGGACCAGGCGCCCCTCAAGTGAAACCCTGAAAACTATAAAAAGCTCGGGCTGGCATTTCCTTCACTTGAATGCATAAGAAGGAAAAACAATTAAAACAGCCAGTAAGAATTAGTAGAGTAACATTAAAAAAGAAGCAGAAGGCCTTCCTTAAATTAACTACGCCGAGTTATTAGACGTCATTTGCATGGCGAAATATATCTCTGCACGTTTTAGCAGCAATATTCAAGGCTCCAAACACGCGAAATATGTATAGTTCGTAAAAACCAGTAAGGAATGCATAGATGTTGGCATCTATTACAGGTACATCCAAGTTCCTAGGATAATTATTATTGATGCATGCATATATATATTTCTTACCTTTTTTTATCATTTTCTTTCCAAAAGCGTTGCTCAGGTTGTTTGTATAAGACAGTGTTCGTGTTCTTTGTTTTTCAAGAAATTGATTTTCAGGTCAGCATGGAGAAGGTAACCACCTGGAGTAGAAGGCAATGGGGTTTGCTAGTTGGGTGCTTAGGAGCGACTTTGCTGGTGTTCTTCTTGCTTGCTGATCATTCTGGTTATCATGAGAACACCCCATCTAGGTTCATCCTCATCTTTTGCTCCGCCAACCACAACATTAATTATAAGATGTCGAAGTTCAGAGGAAGTCTGCATTGCTTTAGGAGAATTAGTAGATGTCTGAGAGAGTAGTGTTAAGAAACCGGAAAATGCCACACTGTGCTTTAGAAATACTTAAGTTGTTTTCTTTTATACTTTTCTTTTTGGGGGTGGCATTTGAAAAACGTTAAACAGATAAAATATCACAGTTTATGCGGAATTAATGGATATTTAAATTTAAGCAAGCAATCACCAAAATATGAACAATCAAACACAAAAGATTTTGGTGACGAAGAGGAAACCTTTTAGAAACAGATCTAAAAATAAAACCTCTAAGTACTCGAAATCACTATCAAAGATTATCCAGAGATTATAGACACTAGGAACACTTACAACCCTTTGCAAGACCTTGGCTCTGTAAGATCAACAAGCCTCCAACTCGTCTCCTTGCTCACAATCTTCTTCAACGTGATTCTCCTTTACCGGACCCTTCCGATAGACTTCTCAATTTACGCTCACAAACTAACTAACAAAGATCCTCTAAGAGGAACAACAAGGCTCACAATAATTCTCTCTTAAGTCTGACCTCTCACGAACTCTACGGGGTGAAAATCCGTTACTCTAACATTCTATAGATGTGTATTTATAATAGCCCCACAAGACCTAAACGTAGGACACAGTTACAATCCAAATACAACTGTTACGGTAGGAAGCGTACAGACGGGAAGATGGGCCGTTCGGACGGTCACTTAAATATACATGGATATTGGGCGGTCCGGACGGTCATGATGGGCGTCAGACGGTCACTTAGCGGCGTGGAAATTGCTAGGGTTCCATCGCTTTCTTACGTCGCATTCTTCAATCTTGGCGCGGCGCGTTTGAAGACGTCTGGACGGTCTGCGAACGGGACTGCGAACGGAGCTCTCGGGATTTAGTACTGGAGTCCTTAATTACATCACGTCCGAACGGCTATGAATCCCGTCCGAACGCTTGGCTCTTTTCTTTTCATTTTGCTCACGAACATTAGCTAATACTTCAAACTAACAGCATTAATATATATTCAGTCCATTGTCTTCATTTTTGTCGTTATTGCCACTGTTTGTGATTCACCTGTATAGTCATTAGTCTGTCATGGTACAATAAAACCCAAAAACAATTTTTGTGTGTGGAATTGGAGAAGCAATTTATTGTCCTATTCACCCGATCATAAAGAGTAAGATCACATGCTTGGCTCAAGCAAAGGCAATTCTTTTTTCGTTTGCCTTTATCTTTAAGCAGTACTACTGCACAAGAAGAAGACGATTGGTGATGTATAAAATAATACTAAAAAAGCGAAGGTTTCTTGTTCATTGATTTCTTGAGGTTGTGATGCATATATTCCAGTAGGGTCAATGAGTATTCATTCAAGCTTACTTTTACTAGTTAATATATAACAGTGGATTCTTTTGATAACTTCTTCTCTTTTTTTTTTTTTTCCGTTTACATATAATGCAGTAGAAGAGTCCTTTGGGGACGGCGTCAAAGTCCAAAAATCTCTTGAGTTGAAGCTGTATACCGACATCAATCAGCTGGTAAATGCATGAATTCTCCCGTTTTTCACATGTCCTCGTCAACAAAACAAGCATTATTAAGAATTTTCTAATGAAATTGAAATATTACTCCATTAATGCACTTCACATAATCTTTTCATCAGGTGATGTTGGATAATGGGATCGTCCAAGTCAATTTCTCAATACCGGATGGTCATGTCCTGGGGATAAGCTACAACGGTATCCCTGACATACTTGACCATCATAATCGAAGAGAAGATAGAGGGTACGCGGGATTTTCCACTTCCTTTTCAAATCAATCTTTTTAATTCATCTTTGACATAATCTGGTAACATGATCTAGGTATTGGGACGTAGTTTGGAATGAGCCAGGAGGCCCAAGTATCTTTGAGAGGTAACTAACATTAATTATGATCAATATTTGCTATGGTTTTCTATTCTAGGGAGGAAATTTAAAGTAGCCTTTTCCCAACGAATAATTTTGCAGAATAGAAGGAGAAAAGTTCACAATTATAACCCAGAATGAAGACCAAATAGAGATTTCTTTTACCAAGATATGGGATATTTCGCTCCGTGAAGAAAGTGTTGCCTTAAATATAGACAAAAGGTGCATTTTCCAGTCTTTTTTTTTTTTTTTTCCATCATCAATTTCAGAACCAACAATTGATAATATAACATTTTACAGGTACATATTGCGGCGTGGGGTTTCGGGATATTATTCCTATGCAGTATTTGAGCGGCTTGAAGGATGGCCGGAGGTGGAGATTGATCAAATTAGGATTGTTTACAAGCTCCGAAGCGACAAGTAATTCTATAGAAGATGCATGTTATTTATCATTTTATTTAATATATTAAAAAAAGTGAATAATAATCATAATATATATATGAATTGGACAGATTTTCCTACATGGCGCTATCGGATGAGAAGCAGAGGATCATGCCAACAATGGAAGACCGTATACATGGCCTACCCCTGAGGCTGTTCTTTTGACCAATCCAGCCAATCCTCTACTTAGAGGAGAGGTACCCATAAATCCATTTCTACCATATTGATCATAATATTACTCTATTATTATTACTGTTTAAGACCTATGACACTGTGGGCGTAGGTGGATGACAAGTATCAATACTCTGTAGAGAACGAGGATAATAAAGTTCACGGATGGATATCCCATGACCCACCCGTTGGATTTTGGATCATAACACCCAGCAATGAGTTCCGTACAGCGGGGCCAAACAAGCAAGACCTCACCTCCCATGCTGGTCCCATTGCCCTCTCTGTAAGTCCAGCTATATATCATCTCTGGACCCTCATATTTGTCTCTTTTTTGACAATCTTCAACCAAACAAACATAGAAGTCTTCAATTGAATTTGGTTGCTAATTTATATGTAGATGTTTGTGAGCACCCACTATGCTGGGAAGGACGTAAGGGTGAATTTTGAAGAGGGAGAGCCGTGGAAAAAAGGTTTTGGTCCCATATTTGTCTATCTTAACTCAGCTTCCAGTCAAAACAATCCCCAACAAGTACTTTGGGAAAATGCTAAAGAGCAGGTATAATAAATTAACTCGGGTGGTGTTCTTTTCCTTGGAATTTATAACTAATAAATTATTTATTAATTAACTAGCAAACATTGATTTTTACCAGATGTTGAGTGAAGTGAGTAGCTGGCCATACAACTTCCCCAAATCAGAAGATTTTCTTCCTTCTGATCAACGAGGAACAGTTGCGGTCAATTGCTAGTCTCTGACCGGTATGTCACCAAGTAGCTACTTGTATAATTTCTCCACAAGTAGTGATTTTGGTAATACCCGCGTGAGTGAACAGTAACTCATGCCAGTGTTAAAAAATATTATTTTTTTAAAAAAATTACTGTTCATTTTTAAAATAATATTTTATATTTTAACACCAGCGTGAATTATTGTTCGCTCACATTGGTGTTACCAAAATCACTACTCTTTCTCCACATATTCAAGTGATACTTATAATGAGAAATCAATACATTAGGCACATCAATGAGAATCTAATGTGGGTGCAATCTGCTTATGTGGGTTTGGCGGCTCCGGGAGAGGTGGGATCATGGCAAAGAGAAAGTAAGGTAATATTTAGTCATCAATTCTTATTAGTTTAAACTTTCCCGATAAGTAGTAATTTAACTTGAGTTCAAATCTTATCATTTGCCTCCCGCTTCAATTAATTAAATGTTTCACATGTTGGTTCCTTCTTCTTAAGAGAGACTTCAAGCCTACAATTTAGATAAGTGATGATATAAGTAATTTTCATAGACATGATGAAGAGTGATCAAACACTAATTAGCTCTAAATTCTATTCTTTATCAATTTGTTTGAGGGTTATCAATTTTGGACCCAAGCAGATGAGAAGGATATTTCATAATAAAAATGTCCTACCTGGGAGTATAATTTGTATGCATGGGTCCCTGGTTTTATTGGTGATTATAAGAATGATAACACGATTACTATTAATCCAGGTTAGTATATGCTAGATGAGGATTCTCTCAATTTGAAATTATTCATATTAAATTTTATAGATCTAGTGATACATATGTTGTCACATCATTTAAAATTTTAAATGACGTAACATTATGTACATGTATACCATTAAATGCAATAAAATATGCTATATATATTGAACATGCTAACTAATAAAGCTTTATTAACTTGAAATGCAGGTGGGGAGGTCCAAATGGATGTTCTTGTGTATGAGCCACCAAGACAGGGTCCTACTTTGTGGGAAATTGGGATCCCTGATCGCACCGCCAGAGAGTTCTATGTACCGGACCCATACCCAACGCTCATGAATAGATTGTACATCAATCTGCCAGCTGAAAAGTTAGTCACATACACCATATGCAGTCACACATTGCTGTCGTAATTCTAAAATAAATTTTGTTTCTTACTTTTTAAAATAATTTTGAGTCGCAGGTTCAGGCAATATGGCTTGTGGAAACGGTATGCAGATTTATATAGGAAGCAGGATCTCGTATACACAATTAATGTTAGCGATTATCGCAAAGATTGGTTCTACGCGCATGTTACCAGGTATATATTTGTTTTGGACTAATTAAAATCCTCTTTAATTGTCTGTTTGAATTGCAGTTAATCCGGTTAAGCCCTCCGAACTAGTTTTGAATTGTTCGAACATTTACCCGAACAACAAATTGCGACAAATCCTGATGCATTTGTTCTAATTCTTGTTTCTAATATTGCATTGCAGGAACATAAATAATCGGACATACAAAGCAGCAACATGGAAAATCGTGTTTGAACTGGAAAGTGTGAACATCGGAAATTACACACTCCAGTTGGCATTGGCGTCGGCCAATGAAGCTGATTTGGAGGTATAAAACATTCAAAACAACGCAAGCACACATCCTAGTATATATTTTGAGTTTTGTTTTTTGGTTACCATTTTGCTTATGGATTTCTGGTAATTGGGTTGTTTAATTTAAAGGTTCGGTTCAACGAAGCGAATGCCCAACCTGCGCACTTTTCAACAGGACTAATAGGAAGAGAATGCCATCGCGAGGCATGGTATTCATGGATTATATAGGTTTTACAGCATTGACGTTGAAAGTAATGTATTACAAGAAGGAAACAACACAATCTATCTAACACAATCAAGAAGCAGTAGTCCTTTCCAAGGAGTCATGTATGACTACCTTCGTTTAGAAGGACCTCCTGACTCCTGACGGGTACTGACCCTACAAGTACAAGATTTTACATCTCAATTGCCCTCTACATCTTAGAAAGCCACAGTGACAAATAACTATGTTGTATACTGTAGCTATAAAAAGATTAAATTATTTGTTATATTGTAAGGCTAAGCATCAGTCTTTCCTTAATGAATAATAAATGGTGTCTTGAAGTCCTAATCCTATTTTGCCTTCATATCTTCTCATTTTACAATTCATATTTTCCAACAAATTTGTGGGTCTAGCTTCAATAACAAAAATGAAATAAATAAATATTTCAATTTTTTTTTTTTTATATGTCCGCACAAGGAGAAAGAAATTCGAACTAATAACTTCCGTTTTATAAGGCGTAGTTCCCAACTAATTAAACTACTCTTTAAGGACGATTTCAAAATCAAACACTACTAAAAAAACAACGTTTAATGACGCTTAGAATTGGGGCACTTTAATAAAACGTCTCTATAAATGGACGTTTTAATGTGTAAACGTCTTTATTTAATTAATTAAGGACACTTTTTATTGAGGCGCCTTTAATTCGGGCCTGCTAGTTAGGCGTCCTTAATTAGGGGTGCCTAACAATCAAACGCCCTTAAATAAGATCTCAATTAAATTAATTAAGGACACTTTATATCCAAACGCCTTTAATTCGGGACGCTTGCTAGTTAGGCACCCTTAATTAGGGACACCTAACAGTCAAGCGCCCTTAAATAAAATTTCAATTAAATTAATTAAATACACTTTTTATTTAGATACCTTTAATTCGGGGCGCCTGCTAGTCAGACGCCCTTAATTAGGGATGCCTAATAATCAAGCGTCCTTAAATAATATCTAATTAAATTAATTAATGACATTTTCTATTTAGATGCTTTTAATTCGGGACACTTGACTATTAGGCACCCTTAATTAGAGACACTTAATTATCAAATGTTCTTAAATAAAATTCTAATAAAATTAATTAAAGATACTTTTTAATAAGCACCCTTAATTAGGGGCGCCTAAGAGAGAAACGCCCCTAAATAAGGGCGCTTTTGCCCAAAAATTTTAAGGCGCTATTGAAAAGCGCCCCAAACTTTGGGAAGCTCAAACTAGCGGACATCTATTAATCACGCCTAAAGCTCTACAACCCGAACAACACGCCTAGAGCTCACCACAGCAAGCAGCCCGCCTCCCCTCCTCTCAAGCAGCGCTTAATCCCCTCGATTTTCCCTCTCCCCGCCATCCCCTCTCTCCATCTCCGACTCTATCTCTCTCTCCATCGCCGTGCCCTTGGTCCCCACCCACCATCTCCTCCATGAAACCCGCCACCATCCTCGGTAAATATACTCGCCAACCTTTTATGAAAACTTTCTTTCTAACCCTAGCTTGATTGACATTTTGCTTTGCAAATTGAAATCTGAGATCATGGAAGTTCTTAACATATCGGCGATTGGTGGTTTATTAGGACAAAGATTTGCTTTGAGAGAAGGCGAGAAGAGTTCTTTACAACTCGGGTTAGCGATTTTTCGGGTTTTAAGGCGATCGAAAAATCGCCGGCATTTGATGGAAAAATCGCATGTTTAAGTAGGAGTTTTCGGTGGTGTTAGTTCATGGAGGTAATGGTTCGTGTACTCCATGTACAGCTCTCAGATTATGCGTGGTAAGCCTCGCCTTGCCGCGTTTTGTTCGAGGTAAGCTCTGCTGGTTTTTTTTCTCCTTCTTTAGTAGTGACGTGAGAAATGGGGATGTAGGGTATAGTTTTTTAGCAAATTTGTCTAGGCTGTTTTTGGTAGCTGAGAAAGTGTGGGAAAAGAGGAGAAAAACTGGCTTATTGGGTTCAGGAATTTCTTTCCTTTTGTTTGGTATTTAGCTACTGTGTGTTAATTAATTAATTAATTAATTTGGGTGTTAGGAGGATTTATAACACGGGGCTTGCATGTACTGCAGATAAACAGCCATTCTTTGTGGACTAGCGTAAAGGTTCTGCGCATGGTATGTTACTTACTTCCAAGACTTAATTTAATATATAGTATATAGTTCCAATTCTCACCTACCAGATTAATACAATTATGGTAGTTCGAAAATAAAAGAATTAAACTAGTCTTTTACATGTAGCTGTGCTTAGAAAGGCGCCTCTATGTTGTATGTCTTATTCTGCTGCATTACCAAATGTTCGGCATATTTGGAAAAACTACAACTTAATAACCATGGATCTTGCTTAAGTAGGCTTTTGCATTATTTGCATATGTTGATCAAATATAGATGTTGTATTTAGTTAATTTGTCAAATGTCTTTTTCCATATTTTCTATTTGATTGTGCAAATATGTATAGTCAACAGAACTACTTGATACCATTAATTTATCCTAAAGTTTACTTATTGGCAACTCTCCATTTACATCCAATTGTAAGCAGCATTCTCATGGACTTAATAGTGGTATATTTTCTGTTTTTAACTTTTTGCATTGGTGCAGCAAGATGTTACCATGGGACCATGGGATGCTGTGGGATATCGATTTCTTGTTTATGTCTGTCATGTTCCAGGGAAAGGTAGTCATTATTAGAGGAGAGGGGCCTAAGGGGGGCCCGGGCAAGCCCGAAATGTTAACACCAACAAGTACAATAATGGGAGCAGGTCTTGGGAAGGTATGATTTTATTAGATCCCTGTTTTCGTTTATGATTAGAGGTCCATTCTACTAATTAGTTGAGTCAAATCATTATCCTGTAGTTTTCCGGATTGTGAGGCAACTTGATAAATGCTTCTTCATTGTGTTCAAATTCTAGTGTTGCTTTAAGGTCATGAATCCACTTCAAAACTCATAAATTTATTACTTCAAGATATAACTTATACTTTTATCTTTTCATCTGTCAATGTGTTCTTTTCAAGCTAAATGCATGAACCTAGTTAACAGAAATTTTGGTTTCTAAGAATGATGTTTTGTTTGGAATTTTTTTTTTTTTTTTGAGGTGATATTGCTTTTGAATGCTTGAAGTTGCTTTGTTGTTGATGGTAGGTTTTCTGAGGCTCGCATGGGTTTGTTGTTGGCCACATATGCCTCAAGCACAAGTGTACTACCTTTTATTTCCATCTTTTAAGGAAAAAAAAAACCCCACAAATTTTTCTTCACAAACAAAAATTGTATGACCAACATAAAGTGTCCTGAATTTCTTTTCGGAAGGGGTCCAATTGGTTTGATTGAAAATGGAGACATCATCGGCGTCGATGTTGAGAAGAGGAGAATAGATGTTCAACTAAGATGAGGAGATGGAGCTGAAGAAAGAAATGGACTCCACCTGCATATAAGGCTAACAGAGGAGTTCGTAAGGTATCTGGGTGTCCGCCATGACCTCCATGTTTTGTATATATTACTTTGATGAATCGGTAAAGAAATTCCATCTTTTTTGTTTCCGACATCAAGAATGTGATCGGCTTCAAGGGGATGTGTGTGATGAGTAGTGGAGGGAGAGGTCATATTTGTTCTTGATGGCATAACCAAGACATCCAATGGGATGCCTTATTGCATTTGTAATATAATCTTTGCAAGTAGGTTTGTATATAGGTTTGTAATTTAATTTAATTTTTTGTTGGTTTCATCATTTGCAAGTAATCATTAAGGGACGTAAAGAGATGTTTTAGTTTCGTGGATGTAAAGAGATGTTTTAGTTTGTTTCTTGCTATCTATGAAGTTCTATTTCATCTCAAATTTAGTGATTTTGTTGTTGTAATAGTACAACAGAGGGTTTTTTTTTGGTGTGGTGTTTCTACCATGGAGTCTTTTGGAGAGAACTTTGTAAATTTTGTGTGGAATGAAAAAAGCTATTCATCTAATATATATATATATATATATATATATATATATATATCAAATATAGAAATAGGGATGTTTTACTTGAAAGCGCCCCCTTTTTAAAAAGGGGCGCTTGACTAAGCGTCTCCTTTTTAAAAGAGGGCGCTTGCATGTAAATGCCCCCTTTTTAAAAGGGACGTTTTCCTAGTCAAATGTCCCATTTTTAAAAATGGGACGCTTTCTTAGGCAAGCGCCCCCTTTTTTAAAAGGGGACGTTTTGTTTTAAACGTCCCATTTTAGAGGCATTTTTTAATAAAAAAGCATCCTGAATTTATATTCTAGTCGCTATAAAACCGACATTCTCTAAGTGCCCCTAATAAAAGCGTTGCCAAGTCATTGGGGCATTTTTTGAAAATACCCCAAATATCGTGTCGCTAAACCTCCTTTTTTAGTAGTGAAATTAAAATAAGGCTGGCGACCCTTGATATAATATCCTTTTAAGATTTTGACTATGAAATTATTCTAAGAAATGTAAAATTTCTTAATCTCCTAATGAAATGATGGAAACCATAGAGATCAAGTAATAAAATTTAAATGATAGTGTCAATCTCCTAAATTTATAAGTGTGAAAGTGAAAATGTGTAGTATTTTTTTTTTCTCTCTCGAGTCTAGGGTCTCTAGTGGGTTTGAACCTGAACATTGAACACATCATTTCTATGATTAGAAAAGTGTCCTCCATTCAACAAGTTTAATTAATGGAATGAATTTCCAAGCATTTTGACCCACCCACCAGTATATCAAATTTATAAGAAAAAGAATACACAGGAATTCCAATTTCTATGGTTAGAAAAGTGTCCTCGATCCATTCCATACGTTTAATGGAAAGAAAGCCCAAGCATTTTGACCCACTCACTAAGTATATCAAATTTATAAGGAAAAAAAAATATATATATATATATATATATATATATATAATCGAGTTTCTATGGTGAGTAACTCTCCATTCTTGAAATCCTAATTAATATATCACTAATTAAAAAATAAATGGTGTAGATGTTTCAACATGCATCGTCATCAAATAAATAAGTGAATGAAGTACTAGAGTGAATTAAACAACTGGGATCTTGATGATTTATTTTCTTTAATTACCATTTCTGTCATTTCATTTTCCAAAAGCATTGTACTTGGAGGTCTTTATAAATGAGTCTTTGAGGATTTTGTTTTCATGAAATTGATTTGCAGGTCAATATATATGGCAGGGCTTCGCTTGCTGGGAGCTTAGGAGTGATTTTGCTGGTGTTCTTCTTCCTTGCCGATTCTTCTGAGAAGACCCCATTAAGGTTCTTCCTCGTCTTTTGCTACCTCTAGTGAGAGAGAAAGTGAGGAGATCTAGAGAGAGTATTCTATTGCACTAATATTGCCTAAGAAGAATATTGATTCATCCTATAAGTCCGATCTAGGAGCTCTTGATACGAAATCCATTATAATAAAAACATAATTCATTATTATTATTGATCACGATCCATTATCCATCTACTTGTTAAGTGATTCCGCGCATCTTCTTTTGTTTTTTTTCCCCCTTTTTTAGAGTTATCTCACTTTAGATTTCTGTTGACTCGATGAGTTTAGGAACACAAAAACAACCCAACAAATATATTCATTAAAAACAAAAAAAAACCATGAAAAATGTTGGGGCTGCAGGTTTTTATATTCGAGCATACTAAACCAGATCTCAAATTTGTCAAAGAAATTTGGTATAACGGATTCAATGTAATCTTAATTTGCCAAATTAATTTGGCCAATTTTAGGGGGATTTTTTAGTCTCTAACAAATTCCTAGCTAATTTGTCTGACAAATTCTTAAAATTGTCCAAAGTTGGCACATATCGTTTACATTAAATCAAGGCTAATGCTTAGGAGAAACATTATTTCTAAAATTCCATGCCACATTTGTAATTATAAATGTGCCATGGAACATCGCTATTTTCTGGATAAATTCCGGAGAAAGTGCTGCTTCGTAACATTGTACTTAAATCAACTACCCCTTTCTATTAGGGATGGGTATCAACTCGGTTGGTATCGATGGGGGTATTTTCGTTAACGGAACCATGAAAGTTGGTTAAGGGTTAGTTTGAAATTACAGTTTAAGTGCAATTTTAAAATTTTCATTTTAAATCACTACTTTTTAAAATTGTAAAGACGTTTGGTAAAATATTTTTTATCAAATATTTGTTATGCGAAATCATGATTTTGATTTAAATTTACGTTTTTTCAAATAAAGTATGATACAACCATAACATAAAACAAACAAATATCCAACTTCTCTCCTACATGTCGTTTTTTTTTTTTAAATTAAAAATTGAAACATTCATTTTTTAAAAAAATGATATGTACAAGAAAAGTTAGGCATTTGTTGGTTTTATTTTATGACTTTATCATTATTCTTTTCAAATAAGCACCCCCTAACTTTCTTATAGAAATCGTAGATTTTTGCTTCTTATTTTAAATTAAGTATTTTTTAAATCACAATACCAAACACATTACATTGTAAGATATCTTTTAAAAACGCATATCATTATTATTGTGAAATCGCAATGGATTCAAATAAATTCTCTTTCGTTCCCAAGAGATAGTTCAATCGACTGGGACCACGTCTAATAAGCGGAGGTCTCAGTTCAAATTCCCCCTCCCCCCTTCCCCCTCTTGTGTGGATACGTCAAATAATAATAATAATAAATCCTCTTTCATGTTTTAGAGTATTGCTTATATATAGAGCTCCTACAACTGAAAGCATGTTTGAGCTGAAAAAAGCAATAGCTATCCCAAATACACCCTAAGTCAGTTAATTAACTGACTTCATACCAATATAAGTAATAGTTATTTCGATTTTTCAGTTAATCAATTAGTCAATTAATAGGTGGTCGGTTAATTGTCAGTTATAAGCTTTTATGTTAAGATTTATCACATTCCTTCTAATTCCAAAATTAGTAAAACATATGTTTTATAAATAAAAAGAAAAGGTAAATCCATGGAACACATACTAAAAGAACAACCACAAATGAGCTGGACA